>CM076955.1:19896500-21119500 GCA_039566865.1 Aurelia coerulea
AGTCAAGATCTGACAATATATCCTATGGGAATAATACAAAAAACAATAAGAAATCAATTGAAAGGAACATTCAAAGAGAATCTGAAACTCTGTGCCCCTATGATCCTCTGCACGCAAACGAACAATCAAACCATCATATCAGGGAGTTTACGAAACCACGACGCCAATTGCAACAGCAAAGCATTGTTGCTCTTGTTTTAAAGCTTTTATGTCGCTACGCATATAAAGCTAATGGCAGACATTTATTCAGTCGTTGATTTCTGTGCAGAGGACGGTCATGGGGATTAGCGCGGTTTTCTTTCATGTTAGTTTATTCCGTGTTATGCAAAATTACAATAAACTAACCTCAAAGAAAGCCGCGCTAATCCCCATGACTGTCCTCTGCACAGAAATCACACGACTGAATAAATGTTGCCATTAGCTTTATATAGCGACATTTTAAAACATCAACTTGAATAGATTAGCAAGGGAACAAGGACAGATAAATGTTACAATAGGACTTGCTACTTTTCATTGACACCTAGATACAAAGAAATTTGTGATTGCAGACAAAGGGAATTCCATGCTCGGTTGGTCAAGACATAAACAAAAACAAAGCAAGCCGCAAAAATTGCCCTGAAACCCTGGTCGCTAGCTCGGTCGTCGTGCATTCCAGAAATGGGTTTAAAGAGCAAATATTAGCACATATTCAAAGAAGAAGGATATGTCTAGACTTCTGCCTCGGGCATTTTATTTTTTCGTACAGAAGCTGAGCAGCAAGTGTTTTAATTACACCTTAAAAGTACGAGAATTGAATCCCCTCCCAATTGGCTTCTGCACAAAATAAATAAAATGCCCGAGGCAGAAGCTTAGATATATATCCTTCTTTTTCCATATGTGCTAATATTTGCTCTTAAAAACCATTTCTGGAATGTACAACGAGCGCGCTAGCGACCCGAGTTTCAGGGCAATTTTTGCGACTTGCTTTGTTTTTGTTTATGTCTTGACCAACCGAGCATGGAATTTCCTTTGTCTGCAATCACAAATTGCTTTGTATCTAGGTGTCAATGAAAAGTAGTGAGTTCTATTGTAACATTATTTGTCCTTGTTGTATGGATTGCTTATTTTTCGTTCGACTTTGTTTCCCTTGAGAGACTATGAAGTCGTCCTTTTCAATTGTACAACTTGAAAATCCCACTTCTGTCATTCTGTGCTTCATATTTAGACCTCCAAAGTAACAAACACTCCTTTTACATGTTAGCAGAGGCTGACAAAATTTCTCTTTCCTGGGAACGGTAAAAATTTCGACCAAACTTACTGTGAAAATGTTTTGATTTTTCATTAATCTAGTGGATAATAGGTAGAATATGGCTCAAAATTACTTGGTGACATTGGATACGTTCATAAACCAACAAATTAAGGTTTAAACTCAACATACCAAAAAACAAGTTTAAGACTGATTGCTAGGTAGGTAGCTCAAAATAGGCACGGTAACTGTAGGTAAGCAACCAAAAATGCATATGACTTTTGTCATAAAGATGAGCAACCAAAATGCACCTACAAATCTGGTTGCCACTCTCTTCCTTCCTTGAAACGAAAGCCACTACCAAGGCACAAAAAGGAACTGGACAGCTCAATGATATCTACTACTTACAACAACCGATCATTTTTCAAATTCTTGATACAAGCCTCTTGGTCAACTGCAGCCATTCAATATTATTTTCTACATAACAATCATGTCAAGTTCAGGTTCTGCCGTGTTTGATATCAGCTTCATTTAAAAATTTCCTGAAGTCGAACAAATCTTTCAAAAATTTCCTGGGAACGGCGTCCCCTGTTCCCACACTTTGTCGGCCCCTGAATGTTAGATTTTAAGGAGAAAATGATGGTTCTCAGGCATCTTACTGAAGAAGGAGGTTTCGTCTTGGCCTTTGCAATAATGTGTAAAAGGTAGCGTACAGAAGAGAATATTATTTTGCAGGATACAAGATGATGTTCTGGCTGGCGTTGCCGTCCTGGTTCGTAAACTCCCTATTGGCCGTTAAAAACGTACTTTGAACACACACTGTTGTGAACATAAATTGTTAAGGGAACAAAGCTTTTGGTCCTTCACCTATTTTCTATTTTCAGGAATGTCCATTGCGTTGTTTGACTTCAAAAGCGATGCCATAACAACGTTCATTTTAAGACTGAAAACTGATTGAAAAGACAATACTACCTTGCGATAGCTAGGCCAAAATCATTTTCAATTCATTGTGGGTCCGCAAAGGATCTCGGAAGGACAGGGTCTTTTAATTGAACTTCAGTCAACATATATTTCAAAGATGAAGTTGGTTACGGGCTAATACAAATTTACGCACCTCGTATCTTTTGCTCTTTCTCATGGATTTGATATCACCAAAAGTAAACAAAGCATCGTGATTAAAATCAATCAAATCGAAAATCTGAAAAGAAGAACAGAGTAAAATTAAAAATTGTAGCCAACTCATGCAAGGGTTTATACCAGGTGCACCAAAATAGGTTGTGATGTTTGAAAAATCGTGGTACCTATAGTCTGTCTGAAATTAGATGGCCCCTGCAAAGGCCCGCTAATAACAACAAAAGGATTGTTTTGCTGAGGAATTGTGCGTTATCGCAAATCTCAGGTGACATCTAATTTGAGACGGACTTTAGAGTACTGGCAAGCAGAACCATTGAAGTATTTTAGTGATTTTCTCGCATTTTTATGAGTATTAAAAATATAGGTAAATTCGACTTTACGAAAATCCGTTATTTGCAAAATGCCTGAAAAAGGGCCTGAAATACTCATTCGTTTGAAAATTTCTTTCCCGTAACTCTTGAGAGAAATGAAATGCCGTTGCACGTTGTTCCGTGTGTGAGATTCCTTATGATTTGGTCGAATGTTTCAGGCCCTAAATCAACCATTTCGCGAATTTGGTAAAGTCAAATTTTGCACTCTTTTCTTTGCTCATAAAAATGGGAATCATTAAAAAATGGGAATCGCGAATTTGACCATAAAAATACTTTAGTCTTCCCGCTATCAAGCAAAGCTCGATTTATTATTTGAATCAATCAAACACTCAAGTACAACAATATTTCAAGCGCCCAAACTATTTTGGCGCACCCGGTACAATCTGGTTTAACTGTGTCAATGTGAATAGGGTATCAATGAAGTGCAAGGAAAATGTCTAAAAAGCTGCGTATAAGAACCTACGTTCTTAAACAATCAATACAATGGAATGGTTCTTATAAAACAATCGAAACTTAGACAATTTCAGCCTGTTGGTTCTTAAATCTACTGGGTTCTTATGCGTGGGTTCTTATGCGTGGGTTCTTATTATAAGGTATCATTTATCAAAAGATAATTTTCAAAAATAAAAACTATTGGTGGTGAAATGAAAAGGTTCCAAATCTTTAAAAAGGCTGGTGTAAAATTGAGTGACCTATTTC
Organism: Aurelia coerulea; assembly: GCA_039566865.1. Lineage (NCBI taxonomy): Eukaryota > Metazoa > Cnidaria > Scyphozoa > Semaeostomeae > Ulmaridae > Aurelia > Aurelia coerulea. The sequence goes on from CM076955.1 coordinate 19,899,930, forward strand.
TTGAACTGAATGACTTCAAAGAAACTTTAGCTAATTCTCTATAATTCTACTGTTAGAAGTTTCTGAAATCTTCAATATTTTCAGAATTAGAGTGTTTTTCTTCTTTTTCAAGAATTGAAGAAAAATTTTGAAAAAACTTAAAAACATCGTAATTTCTAAACTGTTTGACGTAACATGAAATAATTTCGAAGAAACCCATAGTTTATGAATGCCTACAATATGGTATCAAGCAAAAGCCTGTCACTCATCTGGTTTATGATTTAGAAATTTGATGACGTCACATCCTCAAATGAGTTGAAACATAAGATACGCTGTAATTTCAAAAATATTCAAAATTTCTGAAAAATCCAACGGTAGAATTATAGATAAGTATCAAAAGTTTCTTTCAAGCCATTCAATCAGAAGAAATAGGTCATTGAATTTTGCACCCACCCTTTTACGCCGAGATAAAGATTTGGAACCTATGCTTGAAATGAAATATCATACAAGAAGAAATTACCTCACGAGTAACTTTCGTGAAAGAATCTGGCAAATTAAGATTCGCTATATCCTGATTAGCCAATGAAGATGCCTGCAAAATACAAGATTCACAAATATTGAATTTTACAAGAGTCGTGGCATCTCATGTGTTTCATTGGTAATTCCATAGCTACCAAATTCTGAAAACAGTAGACTTCGTGGAGACGGAAACAGATTACTCAATCAAAGACAAAAATCTTGGTTCAGAAGCTGACCAAAAAATAGAAGAGAATTGAATCGCCTCCGACCGGCTTTTGAACCAAACAAATTAAATGCCCGAGGCAGATCTGTAGATATGTCTTTCTTCTTTCGATCTATGCTCATGTTTGCTCTTGAAAATAATTTCTAGAATGCACAACGAGCGAGCTAGCTACCTGGGTTCCAGAGAAACTTTTGCGGCTTTGTTTGTTTTGATTTACTGGTTGAGAGAATTTCCTTTGTCTGTGATCGCTAATCGTTTTGAATTGCGGCACCAATCAAAAGCCACTCAGGCTATTGTCTTACAAAATCTGTCTTTGTTCACACAGTCTGAAATTGTAGCGTTCCCACAAGGGACCATGGGTAACAATGGTTCTTTAATGAGTAAGTAAATTCGTCTTTACATACCTTTACAGCCGTTACAAACTGCTGGAAATTAATTGTTTTACTTTCCTTTGTTTTCAAGAACCCTTTGAATATTATCCTGCAATTGAAGAATGGAATGAGTTCAAGACAATGATCATAAAACGAAACAGATCAGGAAAGTTTGGAACAATCATCGCCCAGAGTTTGTGTTAACAACGAAAATCTTTAATAAATACCAGTACAGGAATGAGGACTGTCGGATTAAACTTTGGACAATTACAGAGGGCTGCTAAACGTAAAGTGAGGTTATGCAAAATTCTAATTTCAGGCATTTGATATTTAAAAAAATTCGTAATAATGGATGAGTCGAGAAAATTTATAAAGATACCAGGCACCCAAAAAAAACTTCATAAGCTAGATCGCACATAGTTTCCTGAAAGCAAATGTTATGAACACAAGCGAGGTATCAGCATATAGCTGAAAGGCTTCGATATGTTTCGAGATGTTGCTTTGTCAGTTTAAGTTATGCCACTTCGGGGAGTGAAACAAGAGACTATTGGAATGAGTCTGAAACTTACAAATGGTTTTCTCCCTCATCTTCTGTAACAATAACATTCTCACTTCCATCATGATAATGATCATCATCTTCATCTTCAGCCCCGTTATGATGATGAGTTTCGTTTCCATGATGATGCTTTCTAGCCTCGTCAGCAACTTCTTTTCTCATCTCTTCTTGCTGTAACTCTGTAAACTGGTATTTGTCTAAAGTTGCTTGATGTGGTGCTATGGAACAATCTTTCGGTTTGTGATCATGAACATGGTTAAATGAAAATGTTATGAAAATACTTTCTTTCGACTTCCCAGCAAATGAGTTGATCTGGTTTGCCCTGAAAATTTGAAGAAAATTTCGTCAATATGTAGAAAAGCTAAAAGATGTCACCTGAGATTTGCGATAACGCAAAATTCCATTGCAAAGACTTCTATTGTTGTTATTCGCCGGCATTATAGATGACATCTAATTTGATATAGACTATAATTTGAAGATAAAATGCTTACCATTTGTAAGGCATGTACATGCAATCACCCTCATTCAAATGCGCTGACATCCATTCTATATCCTCCATTTGTGGGTACTTGCCAAAATCCACACTGCAATTAGATGGTTATACTAGCTGTTAATATTGTTAAGGAAGTGTTGCTCAGCAGCAATGTAGCTCCATTGTTTTTTAGATTATTGGGGGGGGGGGGCTCTAGCCCTCCTAAGAAACAAATTATCTTCAACAACATTCATTTTGAATAACTGAGTGAGTTTGAATTTACGAAAGCCATCGTTGTGATAAATACGTTTTTGCCGTGAAAATGTTAAGAGTTTTATCATAAGTACATAGATTTCCTTTTGAAAAAAGGTGTTGCTTTTTGTATGTTTTCTTGCTTTTTTCTTCTGGCGTCCATTCCGTTGGATGGAGCCAATACCAGGGACGTAGGAAGCATCTCAAACTTGAGGGGGGCACGACACTTAAATGGCACTTTTTCATTAAGCTTCAGGGGCACTTCCTGAAAATAAAAAGGGCACTTCTTTGTTTATTGCAAAATCTTGGGGCCGTACCTACGTCCCTGGACAATGCTTTAAAGACAGCAACTATTCTTTACCACCGTCACATTAGTGTTGTTGGGCATCAACAACTTGTATATCAAGCCATACTAGCTGTTGACATTGTCAAGGAGGTGCAGCTGAATAGATCTCGCTTATCATATTGTTTGTTGAAAATTATGCTCGCAGTTTGTGAAAATTAGTGTTTCCAAGTCTCTTTTTGCCTATCTCAGACCGAGGCATCTAACACTCTGTAAAAACTTCATATACCTTTGGCAAAAATCCTTTTGTTTTCAAGAAAAATCCACAAAAATCCCTAGAAATTCTATTGTTTTCACCTCGGTTTTAACAAATCTCGTACGCCTTCCTGGAAGAGTGATACACCCCTCAGCTGACTTCAAAAGGCCGCAAATCTTGATCACATCCTCAGACCATACAGAATACAGAATTAAATCACATTGCAATTCATTGTTTACACTTTGGCTGCCCAAGTGTACCCTTTTGTTTTTAGCTGTAGTTAGATTTTGAACTTGATTAGCAATGGCATGGTTTTTTAACAATGGGTGTTTCAATAGGTCTGGAGCAGGGGTGGCGCCAGGAATCTTCCGACAGAGGGGCTGGAGCTTCCGACAGGGGGGCTAAAATGGCTAGAAAATGCAGTTTTTATACGTCATTTTGCCAAATTTCCTCCGACAAGCACCCAAAATGACCTCCGACGGGGGGGCTAGATGCTTCCGACGAGGGGGCTGTAGCCCCCCCTAGCCCTCCCCTGGCGCCACCCCTGGTCTGGAGAACAGTCTTGACTGCATTCTTTGAGATCTGTTCTATAGTTTCCGGTTTGTTGGCTTCTATTATTCAGCAGACAATGATATTGGCCTAAAGTGATAAATTACTTGCTGTTCTTTATCCAATCACAAGAATCGATGAGTCGCCGGAATGTCCTTTTGTTCGCTGGCTGTGATACCATGGTGATACTCCACGGTCCATCCTTCGGAATGCTAGTCAAACTCGTCTATAAAGTTGCTGCGCATGCGCTCCGCAACAATTAAGTGCAGCTGGGATAAACAACCTAGCATTAATAAATTTCTCTGAAAATGTTGAAATAAGGCCATGGTAAAGTACAGTACATTTTTAAAAGCTGCAAATTTAGAAAGCTGTGGGAAGGTTTGAATAGGGCAGATCTTTGACATTTCATCGACGCATTTTGCAGCAATCATCCAAAACCAACTTTTATCAATATTTTCCACAACTAAAATTGCTTCATTTGGTGTTTAGACCTTTTAGCTGTTCTAAAAAAAAGAGCCTGTACAAGCGATATCTTTATTCAATTTTTATACAAGGTTCGACTTAGTAGTGTAACAGCTTCTATCACTATTGGACAAATCCGAAAATTCTACAAAATGTATTCGGTTTCTCAAAATCTCAAAATTAACATGAACGATTCCAAAGTGGACACAAGGAGAGTTTCAAGAAAATCATGCAAAGCAAAATCAATAGGAAGACAGTAAATTAAGTACCTGTCAACATCAATGCCCCTAAGTCCATGTTCGTCCTTGATTTCTGTAAACTGCAATAAATAATTTGAGTTATATGCTGCTGATGGAGCAACCCTTGAAAAAACTGTAACACTTTACTTTTCATACAATGCCAATTGTCACAAGGATGGCAAAACGTATCATCAAGATGAGTAGGCAGAAGAGATAATGCTGTGTTCATGGAAGAAAAGAAAAGATCTACATTCCTTGCAAAAAATTGTGAAAACTAAAACTTTCCTTGCATAAAAATCAAGTAAATAATTATATCTAAATTGTGAAAATTGATACATTTCCAAGTGGCACATCCCCAGTACCCAAAACGTATACTGTACCTCCAAGATTCGAGTTAGATCACTATGAGACATTCTTTGGACAAATTTGCACTTCCAAGAGGCCTCAACAATGTCTCCTAAACTTTAATATATTGTCTATGGTTGTAGAAAGAAATATATTATATACGATTGTGTGATCTTGGAGAAGCACCAATTTTGATTGAGAATTGAAGAGTTTGCAAGTTTAGCTTATAAAATGACAACATGAGCAATTCTTACCCTATCTTTGTATTTCATGTGTGGAACCATCAGATACTCATTTCGTCCTCTAAGGACACAGACAATTTCATCACGATGCGTGACAGAGAACAAAGATTTTGTACCACCACTGCTGTACCATATTGCCTGTTGGAACCAAAAAATTCAATGAATTTAAACATCAACAAACAAATTTTTTCTCCGATGCTTAAAAACAAGAAACTAACAGGAACTTTACATGAGAACTTTCAACCCATGTTGAGTTCAACTTGGTTGACGGTGCAAGCCTTTATCATGTTTACATGAAGGAGGCCGAGAGTTGAAACTCAACACAGGCTCAACTCAACTCGGCAACTCAACCCGTGTTGAAATTTCAACATGGGTTGAAATTCTCATGTAAACGCAAATGTTTTTCAGCTTCGGGCATGTTGAAATCAAAGATAGAATGTGAACAAAGGAGATTAAATCTATTTCCGCAATCAGTCAAATTTTTGAATGTAAAAGCAAGGCAAAATAAGCAATGCTGTCAAAACTCAACACAGGTTGAAATTTCTCATGTGAAGGGCCTCTAAAGCTCCCATAAATAATACAGGCTGTCCCAAAAAATTGTTTGACGTTTTTTATTGAATATTGAAAAATAACGACAACCCAAACAGGCCCATGGGAAGACAACCCTATCCCTAAGATTTTGAAATAACTTTAAAAGAGACCAGAATCTTGCAAATCTGTTGAAAATTTACTTTCAAAGATAAAAAATTGTTTTGTGATGCAAAAACTCCAAAATCGAAGAATTAAAATAGCTTAGGGTAAATGCTTCCAAATAACCATTGCAGACAGGAAAGAGCACATGGTGACCTTCAGATGGGAGCAATGAGCTTCTTCGAAGCTGCGGCAATTCCGATACTTTTCTTGTTTCATATTTCTATTTTCTACTCCTTCAGCACACAAGAACTAGTTGTTAAGGGGTTTTCGCATCCCTTGTTCGACCTAAAAGGAAAACATGTTCCCGTGGATTGATGCTTACACAGCGGCACAGAGTCAACTCGAGTCAACTGTAACATTTGCCCCAAGAAAGTAAAATTTCAAACCAGACGTTCATTTACCCCATCAAGTTATTGATTGAGGTCTGACGTCAACAGTCCCGTGTCAGGTTTCAAAAGCAGTTACAGCATCTGCGATCTACAATAGACCTTTTTGCTATTCTAGAAAAATCTGAATCTTCAATATTCTTATAGATTTTCTAGAATTTTGGAATGTGTACGGTAGTGAAGCTCTAACCCAACTCAGCCTGCAAGTATCTTCGAAGTCGAACGCGGGGACCTTAGCCTGCATGCAGACTTGAGTCTGCACGCAGGCTAGGCGACCTCTGCGGTGGCACATAAAAGCAATGTAGCCATTGTGGGATTTGGCTTCGAAGCAGAAGTCCGGGTACCAATGAAGATATTTACTACATGAATCGACTGCGTCACAACGTTTCTTCTAGAACTTTCGTTGATCACATGACATCGAAAATAATTAGTGCAAATGGTTTGTTTTCCTGGTGCTCTACCAAAAAAGTCTCAGCAAATGCAGTGATCTGATGGTGCGGAGGCGCAGCAACAATACAGCAGTTGGCAACTGATTGCATTCTTGGCATTCTTAGCTGGTTCGCGGAATGTGTTCTTGGTTCATGAGTTAGTTAGTGAGTTACTGAGTGCGTTACACAACTCCACTCCTACATGTACTTGTTTTACTTCGTACATAAAAAAAAGAATGTTATCCAATATCAGTAGTGGACACTTTGTCAAATATTGGGGGGGGGGCAAACCTGTACAGAAATACAAGGCTAAACTTGGCCTTGTACAGGCCAAGTTTTAGCCTTGTAGAAGGGATTATGACCTTGTTATGACCTTGTACTAACTTTGGAAGAAAATTACAAGGCTATCAGTAACATTCCAAGCTCCAACCAGTCTAACACAAGGTTTCCACAAGGCTTCTACAAGGCTAATTAGCATTTTTCAAGCCATTTACAAGGTTAAAGCAAGGCTATTCCAGGCTATAACAAGGTTACAAGGCCATAACTACAAGGCTTGTACATGGCTATTACATGGCCTTGTATTTTCGTACAGGAAGCTATTTTTTTGTTTTAGTAAAAATGCATTGTTTTATTTATTGTTTTCAAGCAAAAGATTGTTGTTCCAACAAACATAGGGGGCGGTGTTCACACCCCCTCACCCGCCAAGCGTCCGCCACTGATATGTACTTGTAGTATCATAGAGTAGTTTGTAATCAGTAATATATTTTTGTAAAACCAATGGAATCTGAATAATCTTTATTCTTACAGTGTCCTGCAGATGTTGCCTTGTCTCTTTGCATCTGATAGGTGCAGGCAAAAGAAGATCCAGCCTGAGGGAAAATCACTTTAAATTAATCTCCAGAACTGTAAAAACAGTACAGACAGTGAAAATGAACCTTGATTAATTAAATTTTCAATTAATAACACTGAAAAAATTAATTTAATTCAAGCTTGTGAAAAATATTAACATTAAGTGACATATAGATTGAAACAAGCAATTATTTGATTTCCTTTCTGTTTAAAACTCTTGAGAAAATCACATAAAACTCTTCAACTTTGTCCTTTTTAACTTTCAATAAAAGCTTTATGGAAATATCAAATAAATTGCAACTCAAGGAGCGTGAGTGAGTGAGTGAGTGAGTGAGTAATTGTATTTAACGTGCCTAGCCTGCGAAAGTCTCGAGATGACTTGTTTCCAGCAGGGGACACGGGTTATACATAACCTTTCAATTTTTAGGCACATACACTTGCTATTCTCGCAAGGTATGGGTTTCTGCGCTTGGCGCAGGGGGGCCCATCAGGGCGACCCCGGTCCTTCCTCTTGATGTGACCACACCTCGTGATTCCTTTTGCCTTTGCCTGGAATTACAGAGAGTTAGCAGCTCTCCTCACACTTGAACTACTGACTGCTGACATCAGATTTTGAATGAGAAAGGCCTGTGTGTAACAGTTGTAAAGTTGGATCTGATGGAACTTACTGCAGTGGTTTCTTGACCCCATCAACCAAATACAATTCTTTTTTCTGAAAGTTGTTCAAAAACTTTTCAAATTTCATGTGTCTGTAGTCAGATATATTTGGGAGCTCTTTCTTGTCTCTGTCAACTGAAACATGCATGTTTGCAATCTCTGGTGTGCCTCTGAAGTATGCATCATTCCATTTTGCGAATGCAGGGAAGCTCTTCGCAGCTCCTTGGATAACAAAGGGTATCTTCTTGTCCACATATTTGCTGAAGAATTCTGAAAAGTTTGATGAAAGATTGCAAGTTTTGAAATTACCGACTCTTCAGTACAGGAGGAAGAGTTATTGATATGATCACAACTTACAAATTATTTCATGGCCTCATTGACACGGATTCCTCAAAGTTCTTCAAAGGACAATAAGACCAGGGTACAATGCACTACTGATGAAAGGTTTAGCCCAAACCGTTCAATCTGTTAAGCTCTAGGCTATGCTGTAATCTGCATTTAAAGATATTTTATGTGTTAATAATTCAGTGTAGCTGCATGTACGAAAGCTGCAAGAAGAAACAATTTGAATGAAGTACAGGTATATAAAAATATAAACAGGCAAAAGATAAAAATGTAGTCTGAAAACACCTCAGGATAAAAATGACAGGGATAGCATTAAAAGGTCAACACGACCTAGTTTCCATGAATGGAAATTGTTGTTTAGTAGTACACTCTGTTATGTTTGAAAGGGTGCCCACCTCCCGCGAGCACTTGGCAACACACTTTAAAATCCGATTGCGCTCACCAGGACCAGGATATATTTTGTTCTGTATGTTCATGCAGTAGTGCACGCCTCAGCACTAGAACCCTCATCCCACACACAGCATCACACTACAACCGGCCCCACCCCCCTTTCTGAGAAGAAACTGGTTTATGAGTGAAGCAAAGCATTATGCAGATATGCCTGAAATCCTAAAAATTCTTTTGACGGCATAAAAAATGCTGCTAGCTTTTCGCGTGCCACGTAAAGAGCAGAGGTTTATAACTCACCTGGAGGACTTGGGTAATCAATCGTTGACTCGATCGGTGATTTAGGCCGTCCAGTTCCAAGTGGCTGCAAATGCCCTGGAGACAATCGAGGATCATGAACGGAAAGGCAAGACATCCATTCAACAAGGAAAATCAGCAAGAAGCCAAATATCATTTGTGCTGTTACCATTTTGCCACGATCTTCGCTACGAAATTCTTCGACTTCCCTCTGAAAATCTTCCGCCTTTTGTATTGTGTATGTCAGCGCTGTTGTTGTTGTTGTGTTGTCCAGCAAGTGCTATTCTCCTTCGCAGCGACAGAAGCATGCCTATGCTTTGCAAGTGCAAAAAAGCACGCAGGGGGCAGGTAGAGGAGCTTTGGACGGGTACCCCCCCCCCTTTGAACATTCAAAACCAGCTGAAGCTGTATACTCGAACCTTGCATGAAATTTTCGACAATGTATACTTGACGAGGCCTATTTATTTGTTCTTTTTGCTAAAATCATAAATCTTTTAAAAAATGATACCGTTCGTAACATCTATCTCAAAATCGTGAAAATCGATATCGTTCTTTGTGCCAAAATTGGAAAATTTATACCCTTCCCAATGGCACATCCTCCGTTGCCAAAATATACTTTTTATTCCCCCCCGGACCGTATTGCCAGGTTTTGATAAAGTTGTTGACGCCCTAGACTTGCCCCAAGTTTATTTCGTAGAATTTTGCAAAGTAAAACACTGTCGTCTGTCGATGAGACAAGAAAGATGCTAAAAAACGTTCCAGTTTTGATATAAGGTACAACATGCCCATGAATTCCACGGAGCCGCTTATTGGTCAGTGGCTTTGTTGAGCGACAGATTCCTGATTGGCTTTGCAGTTAAAGGCATTGTTGTCAGCAAAAATTCAGGATAGCGTTAACGCTCAGCTATTTATATGGACTCAATGCCTTTACATAGGTTAAACATAAGATCCTTTTGGATTATTACTAAGTCCGTCCTGAGCTAAGCAAGCATAGAAAATCTGAAAATTGTTAATCGTTGATGTTGTTTTTTATGGAGTGCCAGATGCAAAAAAAATAATTTAATGGTTGTATGTGCTAAAATTTTACATATGCTTGTTTATTTTAGTAAAATGTTACATATGCTTGTAGTTATGTTAAATGGACACCTTTATGCTTATAGGTCATATTTTCACATTGCTTAACCATGGCAACGAAGTTATATTTTCACATTGCTTAACCATGGTAACGAAATCGCAACGAGGCTTTGGATTCAAATTGGATTCTAGTCACAAACAACCGTCCTGAGCTAAGCAAGCATAAGAAAATCTGAACATTGATTTCTTCATAACCCCAAATGATCGTTGATGTTGTTTTTAGCTACAGTGAGTGTTGCTCCTAAAGTCGCCTTCCATAGAAAATCAAGCGCCTTGTATGTCTCAAATTAGATGTCATGTGAGATTTCCGATAATACGAAATTGCTTATGTTTATGCAGAGCCCTGCAGAACGTTTCTATTTGCGGGCATCTAGTTTGAGACAAGTGGTCATGAAAATAACCTCTGTGCAGAATCATAAGCATGAAGATGTTTTGGTTCAGTGTGATCACGTGCCTTCCCCCAGTTAATGGGGCCATTGTTTGCTGGGATCCTGCACCTTTCCTCTCAACTTCACCTGGGACGTTTGCATCCGTAGCTGTATAGGAGGAGGGTCCTTCTACCTTTGGTGATGCTGCGAATGCTAGCCTCTGTGCAGGCCGCCGGTTACATCATCCTCTAAACTTGACTTATTTGCATAATGAATACTATATCAATAAATGGCTAATGATGCGAAAACGATCGTTTTAACATAATTAAGCTGCTATGAAAGTCAAGAACGTGCCAATTCTGGGTAAATTTGTTGTTGTGCCAGGGTAAACATCATGGTGATTTATCTGTCTTATGGTGTCAAATCTGTCTAACATGAAGTAAGCCGACGTCAAATTTTGCTATAGGATCGCGGGAAACTCCTGTCTCGTATGCGCTTTCTGTGCGCTTTCTGTGCGCTTTCTTTATTCCAGTGCCAATTAGCAGAGATAAAACGTTAATCAATTGCTTTAACGAGCGTGACGGACTTTCTTTCTTGCTTACTGACTTTCTTTTTGACTGACCTGGAGCCCCCTCTTAGATTACAAAGTTGGACTTTGTAATCAATGACCTGGAGCCCCCTCTTAGATTACAAAGTTGGACTTTGTAACCAAAAAGCGTCGTTTATGCTGTCAGTTTTAGCTTATTGTCTCTCACATGTCCAAACATACACAAATGTTCCAATTTCCAATATCAAGGGCAATTTCATTGAATATAGAACTTCACGTTAGCTTTGCATTGCATTTTTGCATAAATGACAATTTTAAGAAGTTTACGGCTAGCTATCAAAGTTACATCAAATTAAAATAATACATTAAAATGACGATTAAGGAATTGACGAAATCGTAAAATGATACATAAGAATTAATGGATTAATAAAGAAATTAACAAAATCAAATGTACACCGAGAAACGTGAAAATTTGACAAATCTGTCTGTGGTTATGTTGCAGAAAATACTTATGGTATTCCAACTTCAACGAAGGCACAACCACCAACTTTCTTATAACTTTTAGATTTGCAGTTAAACCCAGGGGGTACTCCCTAACTTTCAATAGGCCATGCCACCATTTCTTTGCTGACCCCAAAATGGGCCCAAAATATTAAGACCAATCTTATGGAGACCTCAAATATTGTTATTCATTTCTGGGGCCCCTGAAATGTCTAAAGACCGCTCTTGGCCGAGAATCCACAACATATGCAGAACGACATTTATTGATGGGTCACTGTTGTAGTGAATCGCACCAAATTGTACGATCTTTCCTTTCTTCAGATTTGTGGACCCCAAATATTGAATTTTTGTCTATGTTGTTATTCACATACCCCAAATATTGATTTAACGTAAGATTTTGGACCCTAAATATTGGCACAGACCCCATCGTATTGAAAGTTAATGAGTACCACCCTGGGCATTTAAATGTGGTTTTTTGGTTTTGAACTGCAATCTTCCTTCACTGAAGGAATATATATTCATTGGTTTCATCCATCGTAGCATACCTCTGTTACAAATTTATTGTCAGTGACATATACTCAAGAGTTTACAAAATTATATTTGTTGGCAAATCGCCTTGGAAGTTGTTCACACGAAGGATAAAAATAGTCCTTCCCAAAATATGAACTTATTTACAATTTGAAGTGATTTAGAAACGACACCTTGAAAACCCCTAAATGTGACATGCTTCAAAAGACTTAACGTCTTGACGATCTCATAACGATGTTTGCTGTTTTTGTCCGGTACACAAGAGCTTTTAAAGCCCGTATTGCTGTATACAAAGCAATTAATGCTCTTTTGAGTATACCACTTGCTAACAACACTCTCCGCCCTAGCCTGCACGTAGCCTCAACTCCTCCAAGAAGGAGAAAATATCCTTTGAGAAGGCATTGAGGCCTGGGGGGGGGGCGTACTCCCATACTTGACCTGACGGGATGTGCCGCTCAACAGGGTGTCTTTTTGCGGTAAAAATTATGCGACAGGGTGTCCTTTTCAAACGAAAATTATGCGACAGGGTACTATAATAGGTAATGCGACAGGGTATCATGCAGAAAAGAAAATTATGCGACAGGGTATCACAAGCAAAAATTGACTTTGAGAGGCAAAATTGTTATGCGACAGGGTATATTTTGGCCCATTTTTTATGCGACAGGGTGCATGGTAGAGGTTTTCCACACACCCCCGTCACTTCCCTAGTCAAGACCCCCCCCCCGGGAGCTGAGGCTACACGCAGGCTATCTCCGCCCCCAATCCATACAAGAGCTTAATCTACTGCTTGCTAACCCTTGTTAACAAGAATCTTAATCAATTCACACCAGTTAGAAAAACAATGCTACTGACTATAAATTAGACAAAGTTGAGTTTTACAAAAGTTGATCAACTGCATTCAGGTAACTCTGATTCTGCAAGTTTTATTCGTTTTAGCCAACCAGCCACATCAATATTTTTTGCTTCATTTTCTTTCAGAAAAGGATGCATCTGAAAAGGAAATTTAGCTTTTTTCAATCTGCTGGCTACAATTCTATTAGACGCAATCGTTCAGATGTTTGAAAAATCGTAGTACCTTTGGTACTGGATGGATCTGAATGAAATTGAGTTTTGGTTGATAGCATGAACAAGTATTTTTGTGATCTTTCTCGCACTTTTTTAGCCTGCGCGCAGACCCAATATTCCGAAGAAGAAAGGGTCTGCGCAACAACGACCAAAAGCTTGCTACACAGTGCAAATCCCTTTAGGCCATTCATTTTACTCGGACTACGGATAAATTATAGCATGGTCATAAGAGAAAACTTAATCTTTCTCTTATGACTATGATAATAGCGAACGACATGTTTTTCAACACGCTAAAACAACACATCTTTAAAAATCACACCTTGTCCAGTCCTCTTGGGGTCCTTTTACGAATAGACAATTAAACTTTTAAAACAAAAGCAACAATACAATCCAAGTAACGAGAACAAACAACACAATACACGACTGAACACAAATGTGTGACAGCATATTGTGACAGCAACAAAACGATACGCATGAATTAATCAACTCATGATTGCATAAATTATTTTCCCTGAAACCCAGAATTGTGCGGTAGCAAGCTTTTGGTCGTTGCTGTGCAGACCCTTTCTTCTTCAGAATATTGGGTCTGCGGGCAGGCTAGCACTTTTTATGAGCACTTAAAATATAGGTAAATTTGACTTAACAAAATCCATTGCTTGCAAAAAGCCTGAAAAGGGCCTGAAACACTTGATCATAATCGAAAACAACTTCTCACGAACAAGAGCAGATTTTGTAATACAATAGCAACAGTTGCGTTTGATTGAAACCTCAATTCAAAGCGATTAGCGGATGCAGACAAAGGAAATTCTCTCAACCAGTAATTCAAAACAAAAAAAGCCGCAAAAGTTTCCCCGAAACTAGTAGGGCAAACTCTCGCCTTGTGCAAGCGAAAGATGGCTTTTAGGAGAAGTTATGTGTTTATAGCGAAAGAAGAAGGGTAAATCTAAAGCTCTGTCGCTTAGATTATGTTTATTTGATTTAGGAGCTGTTTTGTAATCGTTTCATTTCAAGTCCTAAAGATGCGAGAATTACAATGCCTTCTGCTCGGCTCCTGAATCAAATAAACAAAATCTACGCGACAGAACTTTAGATTTACCCTTCTTCTTTCGCTATAAGCACATGACTTCTCTTAAAAACCACCTTTCGCTTGCTCAAGGCGAGAGTTTGCCCTACTAGTTTCGGGGAAACTTTTGCGGCTTTGTTTGTTTTGAATTACTGGTTGAGAGAATTTCCTTTGTCTGCAGTTGCTAATTGCTTTGAATTGAGGTGTCGATCAAACGCAACTGTTGCTATTGTATTACAAAATCTGCCCTTGTTTGACTTTACAAAATCCATTGCTTGCAAAAAGCCTGAAAAGGGCCTGAAACACTTGATCATAATCGAAACAACTTCTCACGCCGATCAGTACAAAACTACAGTTTTTCACGCTTATCAAATTTCGTCTGGACATCTATTGCCATGGGATCGAAAAACTTTAGTATTTGTTTAAGAATTCATTTCCTTTATCTCTTGAGAGAGATCAAATGCCCTTGCGCTTTGTCCTGTGTGAGAGATTTCTTAGGAGTTGATCGCATGTTTGCGGCCCTTTTCAGCTATTTTGCATAACCAGGACAGATTTTGTAGCACTATAGCATGATTTACCTTTGGTTGACTACTCAATTCAAATCGATTAGCGATCGCAGACAAAGGAAATTCTCTCTACCATAAATTCAAAACAAACAAAGCAACAAACGTTTCTTTGAAACCCAAGTAGCTAGCGCGCTCGTTGTGCATTCCAGAAATTGTTTTTAAGAGCAAACATGAGCATATATCGAAAGAAGAAGAAGGATATATCTACACATCTACTGTGGGAATTTTATTTCTTTGATTCAGAAGCCGAGCAGTAAGTGTTTTGATTACACATAAGAAATAAGAGAATTGAATCGCCTCCCAACCGGCTTTTGAACCAAACAAATTAAATGCATGCAGTAGATGTGTAGATATATCCTTCTTCTTTCGATATATGCTCATGTTTGCTCTTAAAAACAATTTGTGGAATGCACAACGAGCGAGCTAGCTACCTGGGTTTCAGAGATACTTTTGCATCTTTACTTGTTTTGAATTACTGGTTGAGAGAATCTCCTTTGTCTGCGATCGCTAATCGCTTTGAATTGCGGTGTCAATCAAAACCAACTCATGCTGTTGTCTTACAAAATCTGTCCTTGTTATTTCGCATCGATTTCAGCTATCTTTTTCTTTGCTTATATTTTTGCCAGGAAATTCACGAAACTACTTCAGTTTTTCTGCTGACCAGCAACGTTCGATTCATTTCAATCCATCTTTTACTCTAGGTACTACGATTTTTCATAGGCCTGAACTGTTTTTAACGCACACGGTAGAATTTGTGCCTAGAAGAAGACGTGGTATATCAAGCGATCAACGTTCAATCAATCAATCAATCAATCAATCAATCAATCAATCAAAATTGATCAATCAGTGATTCACGCGATCATTATTAATCACTCAATCAATAAAACCAATCAATAAAGCTATCAATGAATAAAATCACTCACCAGAAGCTCTTGATACTTTGGACGATCTTTCACGTCTTTTGTGAGACTAAAAGAAAAGCAAATGAAGTAATGCTTTCGATACTACGTCTAGCCGACATAAAAAAGAATCTTCAAGTTGAACTATAAGTCTGAATCATGAAATAAACAACAGGAGTACGACGGCTAAAACGGCTGAAAATTAATTGATAAGAAAAACAACAACAATTAAGATTCTCGATGATATTCAACAAGGCATAGCAGATTAAAATATTTAAAAAGGCTGGCACATTTAGGCTGTTCTCAGAGCGAATTTATTGCAGGCCCCTTTTCCCCAGCCATTTGCTCGCAGGCACAGAATACTTTTTTTCATATAATATATTCCAAATAAAATCTTACAATACACATTACGAAGTACATTACTTACAAGATTACTCTACAATACTACTAGGACGCTTAAGTTAGGAAATTTGTGTGTACAAAAAATTACGATATAAAACGTTACCTTGTGGTAATTAAGAAAATCCTAAAAAAATAATTCTTGCCTTTCACATTCACATGCTACATAATTCCTTAAATCTTAGCAGAGAAAAATATAAACGATCTCACAAAAGATCTAACTTACCAACTGTTGACAAAATGTAAACAATTTTCTGAAAAATTAATATATCCGTCATTGACAAGCTTGGGTGCCATTCCATTCACGACTTCGGATAATTGATCAAAAATACTGTTCCAATTCGGGAAAGGAAATCTGCCACTGGAGATTTCAATCTGTAAGGTAAGATAAGGTAAGATTAACGTTAATCTTGAAACAAGAAAGATGATTATGAAATGCTATGTGTGGAGTACCCTATACTATGGAGTAGAGACATGGACTATAACAAGAACACTTGAAAAACGTCTTGAAGCATTCGAGATGTGGTCGAAAAGAAAAATGCTGAGACTGTCATGGACAGAGAGGGTAACAAACGAGGAAGTGCTTCAAAGAATGAATGAAAAAAGAAAACTGATCAATATCTTGAGAGAAAGGAAGCTAAGATATTTTGGGCATTTGATACGACAAAATAACATCTACAGAATGCAGTTAGAAGGATGTATAGAGGGAAAGAGAGGCAGAGGTTGCCCAAGGATTAACTGGTTTGAAAACGTCAAAGGAGTGGACCAGTATGCAGTATGGACGGGCAACACGAATAGCAATAGACAGAGACAAGTGGAGAGCTACTGTGTCATCCAACGTCGAAAGATACGGCACATGAAGAAGAAGAGGGTAAGATAGTTAAAATGAAAACTGAAACAAATCAATTATTTAGTTACGCCAGCTAATTCTTATTGATTTCCATTGTAACAACGCTTGGAATTACCGCAAAAGCTCTATTTAGCCCCCTCTCTATTAAGCTCCCCTCTCTAATAAGCCCCTCCCCTCTGAGCCAAACTTTTAAATAAGCCCCCTCTCTATTAAGCACACCCACCCACGTGTATCAAATTGCAGAAGCTACCAAAGATTTTCCATTTATTTAGCTAAACAAGTTTGGATGTTAATATTGATATGGTTTGGGATAAAACTGTGTCGAGTTCATGTATTTGACTCACAAAATTGTATGTTGAATCCGGATGATAATGTAGAAACGAACTAAGAAGCTATCATATATATCCTTGTCATTTGATATTGTGAATAAGCCACCCTCTCTAATAAGCCCCCCTCTAGAGTGTCCGAAATGAAATGAGCCCCCGCGGGCTTAATAGAGCTTTTACGGTATTTAATATTGATGGTTGTCTATTGCAGAGCTTGATTCATTGCAAATAGTTCATTTTCAAGACAGCATTTTTCAAAGCTTTTCAACAAAATTCCACATCAATTTCAAGTGACAAATTGAGTCGTTCGTCCACCATTTACACCTGATATTGCTTGACAAGAAGAATGTAAACATTTTCCGCAAAATATCAAGCTAAGAAATTGATCCTTTGGTAAAAATTTTCCACAAAATATCAAGCTAAAAATTGATCCTTTGGTAAACATTTTCCGCAAAATATCAAGCTAAGAAATTGATCCTTTGGCGGGAGCTTAAAACACTGACTTAAATGAAAGCTAACAAATATCAATCAACACAGATTATAAAGAAAATTAGCAAAATATTAGGTCGGTATGGAATGAAAATAGAAAACTTACAAGTGAAATTCCTAAACTCCATATATCTGATCTGACATCGTATCCAAGTTTGGCTGTGAATGGATCTATCCTTTCAGGCTGCGAATCAAAACATACGAAATGAAATATTGAGCATCTAAGGTCAAATAACCTTTAGCATTGGAAAGACTAAAATTTAAAGGAGACAGTGAGGTAAGCTTAAAGAAAAAATATTCATTATATTTTGTTACACAGTTCTGGGCATAAATGAGAGAACGAAACTATTCGAGCCAAAAACTTGAGGTAAAAATCATAAAATGGTACTTCTGACAAACAAATTCAGGAGATGTAGGTGTAACAGTTTTCTACAAATTTAATATGAATGCAATTTCATATTATATTTAGTGATTTTCTAATTCGTCGAACTCAATCGAAAATAACTTTATTTACTTATCAACACTACTTTATAACAAACGCTAAGATACAACTAACAATTGATAGCTTATAGTACAGTATGGTCAGTCTAGTGATTCGCAGCCAAAATGTCGAGCTCCCAAACAAATTACTCCTCAATTATCATCGAATATCAAGGTTCCTAAGGAGGGGAAGGAGGGTGGGGTGGGGTTGTATGTCTTATTACCAGAATCACTATCGACGTGTGAAAACTTTGACCTCATTCTTTGTTTATAATACCTTGTAGTCTCTTGGGCATTATTCTATGCAGTACTGCCGCTTAATTATCTCAGAGGAACCTTGTATATCTCATGGGATAAGTAAATATCATGTTGCTTCACACTTATATTGAGTTTCAATAACCATAATTGGAAACTCACTTACATCTTAATAACTTTTTCTCAGAATTTTCGCTGCCCTTCGGCTACTTATTGAAGTGTAAGTGTGTTTCCAATTATGGTTATTGAAATTCAACATAGGTATGAAGCTCCTAAATACAATTTGTCATATAACATATGGGATCTCATCAAGTCATTGGCTCAAAACACCAGTGACCGAAAAACAATCTTATATTTGTGACAGCAGAATTTAAAACCTGAATTAAAATAAGAACTTTTGAGTTCTAAAATCTTGGTCGTTAAATTTTCAGAGCTCTGATAATTTGATAATCTGAAAAAATGATAATTTAGTCAGAATTTAGATGCAGAAAGAAAGAAAACTGCAGAGAACTAAAATTTCGGTCATTTCAAATTGTTGACAACTTGCATCGTAACTGGAGCTTGTCTTTCTTTCTGTATCTAAATTCAGAATAAATTATCATTTTATGGAGAATTAAAACAACCAAGTAAAGAGAATAAATACACAAAAATATGCAAGTCAACTCACTGCCATGTAGGGTTGACACCCAGCATCTCTTGTTCTAGCGATGGAATCAACTAAATGTCCACTAATTCCAAAATCACATAATTTTATACAGCCTGCTTCATCTACCAGCATATTCGACGGTTTTACATCTGAAGAAAGGAAAGGTTCCATAAATATTTCGATGACTGGCCTTACAAAATCGATCGAAAGAAGAAGGGAAACTCTTTCCTAAGACTAAAGACCCGCCTACCTACTACAACAAGCAGAGTCAAGGAAAAGTCAGAGCTTCACGTCCGCAGGGTAGAGGTAGATTTGTTTGTTGATGACATTTTTTTTCGTAAATTCCATTAAAACTTTACAATACATGCTACGGATTATTCTACCTACAAACTACTTACAATACAACAAGGACGATACCATGAAGAGCAAAAGACTATGACGACCCCATGGCATTGTCTGAAAAAAGCTAAACTACAAACGATTTACATAAATGCTACATACAATTAAAAAAGAAAAACGATAAATACTGTAGGTAGGTAGGTATCATATTTAACGTGGCTAGCCTGCGAAAGTCTGAGAGAGACTTATTTCCAGCAGGGGCCACGGATGTTTTATCATCAACCCGGCGCAGCTACCAGATTTCCCTCACATGGCTCTGGTCGACCCGGGCTAGAGTTACGGACAGCGACCAAACTGTCCAGCGCGGGATTCGAACCTCGGCCGTTCTGACCTTTGGATTACGAGTCAGTCGCCTTATCCACTCGCCCACGCGCTGTACTGTAGTCTGTCTAACATTAGATATGAAGTTGGGGCTGTGATAACCCATATAACCCAAAAACTGTCACGAGAAAAACTCTTCTGTTGATTTTATTTGGATAGGATACCTGACATCAAATATGAGATAGAATTTACAAACAAAAAGAAAATTTACTTTAAGGAACTTGGTGGTTGCATGGCATGTGACTTAAGTTTGATATGATTCTCATCAAACCGACCAGTATTGTGGATGAATCGTATAGTCAGTTCGATCACCATATAATAAGAGGTGCATTAGAAAATCGTTTGAAAGATTGGTGATTTCAACAACTGGTCGTAATAAATCCGAAACTCCAGCGAGAAGAACTCGTCGTTGAATGTCAAAAGAAGGGCAAAGCAACAACAAAAAATGATATTTTTGAGGAAAGTTTAGTAATTTCTATAAAAAATACAAGAAATTCTTCGGTTATTTTGGCAACAGCTGCTGGTTTAAGAAGTTTAGAGTTATAAAAAACACGAAAGATTCGAAAAATCTGGTTATTCTTATTTCATAAAATGAAGACGGTTTGGCTAACGACACTGGACTCAGACAAATGTAGAGGATGATATTCTGACCTGATCGTTTCATTTCGGAAACAATTTTTAGGCTTTCTATTCTGTTGACAAAATCTCTTCAATCATTCGAAAATCTTTATCCATGCTGTCAATCTCCAGTATAGTTCATTGAATCTATCGTTTCATTCTTGCAGAAAGTTCTATCGGTTGTATCGCTGCAAATTTGCGATAAAAATAGCCCGAAAACGGAATATTTTTTGTACCTAGGAAAGTCATGCTTTGTTCTCCCCTCAATGCTATCCTTGTCAATGCTAAAGAGCTACGATTGACTATGAGGCCTCTCGAAGAAGCAAAGTAGATGAAAAGTAACATCACTTACCTCGATGGATAATTTTCAGCTTCCGTTTCAGATAATCAAGAGCTTTTACAACCTACAACGAACGATAAAAAAGATGCTTCAAAATGTTTGCTCCCTTCTCTAATTCTCATAAAATTGCAATCTTTCTCTCAAAAGAAGAGCAATGCAAAGTTGACCTTGCAGGATAATCTGCATTTTAATTAAAGAAATTCGCAAAATACGAAAGAAGTCCTTTTTACCTTCTTCAGAACGACCTAAAGGCAGGGATGTTTGTCTTCTTGGATCTTGAACCTGTTTACAGGATACTGAATGAGTCAATAAAAAGGCCCGGCGTTTGAAAAAATGCTGCTCCCTGAATATCAAAGCAATACTATTGAAAACGGTCTTGTTTATTCCTGATATGTCCAGTTAGGTTCAGTAATTTACCCGGCTTTAATCAGCCATTCCTTCCCATCGATATGGGAGATTTTCTGCAGAAAGCCCCTTTCGAAAACCTACAAAAACGAAAGAAAACGACGAGCAAATTTCCCTTTATTTTCCTTCCTAGCAATAATGATACTTGCATCCATTCATGTATTTTGTCATCTTAGGAGAATGGAATCCCCCAGAATGAGTTATTCATACTAGGGGGAAGACTTTGTCATTCCACCAAGAGGATAGCACGTGCTAAAGCGTGCTCAAGTCATTGCTGTATGTAAGGTAAACATATTAAGGAAACTTGCTCATGATTTTAGAACGTTTCTTAAGGTTTTTCGAAGAGACT
Organism: Aurelia coerulea; assembly: GCA_039566865.1. Taxonomy (NCBI): domain Eukaryota; kingdom Metazoa; phylum Cnidaria; class Scyphozoa; order Semaeostomeae; family Ulmaridae; genus Aurelia; species Aurelia coerulea. The sequence continues at coordinate 19,921,268 of CM076955.1, forward strand.
GTTTTCAGAAAATCTCTTGTAAAATCTGAACGGAGGGACCGATTTCAGCCAGGAAAATTCTAGAAATAATTTAACATGTTAGCTATTTAATCAGATGTTGCAAAATATCATTGCTTATACATTCAGGGAGAAGAAGCCTCTCAAACGCTGGGTACTTTGTGACTCACCCGGTAAAACACTACAAGGCCTTAGATTCATCATCCTGTTATTAACTCTTTAACAATACTAAGACTCTTTCTGTCCTTCTGTATTATCAAAAGCTTTCAGCCACAAGTGACTATCTTAATGCTGAAATGAAAAATCGTGTTACTTACACAAAGGCCGATACGACCAATAATATCTTCTGGAATGGTCTCTTTGAGATGAATATGAACAGATTTATACAATTTTTCAAAGGATGTGGACATCAACTCCATGCAAATCCAGCAATCACCCTGTAAGAAGAATTATGAGCTAAGATCTTTTTTTCGAGTACTAAAAATGAATCTCTACTGATTTTTCGTCTGGCACTGATGACAGCAAAACCACCGGATCTTTTGAGCCATTTACAAGGTTACAGCAAGGCTTTTCTAGGCTAGAACAAGGTTACAAGGCCATAACTACATGGCTGGTACCTGGCCTTGTATTTTTGTACAGGTTTGAGTCAATGAAATACTTCCGTCCAACCAATGATACTTTGGAATTCTTGCCCACTGTGTACTCACCTCCTTGAAAAGTGCACCATAGAACTGCACAATGTATGGGCAATCACCGCTATTCATGACAATGTCTAATTCTTTGAGAAGGTGCTTCTGTTCTCTTTCATCTATAGTTGACCTTATTCTCTACAATAAAAATAATGTATAAGACCTCAATAAAATCTTTAAAATACAGCTTGAAACTTGTATATTTTAAAGGCTCTTATTCAGCCATCATGCCTTGCACGTGCCATCTCTTGGTTGGCCTTTGTTGTCGCCAGTTTGTAACTCTACTGTTTTGCAAACTGACACAATATTCTGCCAGCAGAATTAGGAAATTCTACCAGCATCGTGGAGATGGGAGGCCAAAATGGCACTCTTTATGCCCTTTTCAAACTCTATCGTGTAAACATTGTCTTATTCTCATTTGGCAAAAACTAATAACTTTTGGACTGATTATGGATCGCTTACCAGGTCCAAAAATGTCTCTCTGACAGCCTGTTACAGGCAAATTTTGAGTCTATTTGTATCAGAAAGTAAAATAAAACAGAGAGATCACAAAACCTAATAATACCCTGGTAAAATGTTATCTTTATTTGATGAAATTGATACCTTTACGGCCATTTCCAGGCCACTTTCATTGTGCAACATTTTGCTAACACTCCCAAAACTTCCTCTTCCAATTTCTCCATGGTCAATCAAATCTTCTGCTGAATATGTGTATGTCTGATAAAAGGAAATTTTGAAAATGCCTGTTATTTGGCATGAATAGTCTTTTTCTATGTACCCCAGGAAGAATCTAGCAAGAGTTATGCTATCAATTCTCTACATTTTTGAATTGTTCAAAAAGAATATTATGGTGAATTCAGCCCCAGGAAGATGTCATTAAAATCGAAAACAATTTCAGATGAAGTTTCATGATTTTGGAATTTTTCTTGTTAAAACTGATATTGAAAAAAAATAAATTCAATCTACAAATAATATACATACCTGTCCTTTGATATTAAGAGTCCCTGTTTGTTTCCTTGACTGAAGAAGATGTAATCCATAGCTGAAAAATTAAAAGACAAGAATAAAAAAATTTGCACAGCCATGAACAAGCCAAAGATGACAAGAATGAACGATCAGGTCCCCTCAAAAGTATTGTGCTGGCCAGTCAGTTAATTGCCTGCAATCAATTCACCCTTAGTACAGTAAAAGTGCCAGCAACTAATGTGTTATGATCTTTTGTGCCTGCCAGCGGCATTCGCATGCCCACACACATTAACGAGGCCTGGGAACATTCTGATTGGATAGGATGACCATATACCTTTTGATTCACGGGGAAGAGATTACATAAAGAAAATATCAAAAACATGAGCATACAGGACCATAAATTTAGGAGGCTGCCTGATAAAAACATCACTGATTGCAAACCTTTTGCCCAAAATCAGACAGATTTTTGCCAGGAGTGTGGCTGATTTTTGTAAAATTTTCCAACATTGAGGGGGGGGTTGTCACCCCAAACACCCTGCCTGTGCCTATGATTAAAAGAGAAACAGAATTTCGGAATAACCTAAAAGATAATTTAATATCGAAAGTCTGTCATAAATTAGATGTCATATGAGATTTGTGATAATGTAACATTGCTCCTGCAAAACTCTTCCATTGTTTACATTTGTGGGCATTTTCACACGGCATCTACAGGTAATTTGAGACAGACTTTATGATTTCATGCTACTGTTTGCACACATGGTACATAAGGTCACAATATGCTACACGCTTATCAGGGCCAGGCTTTATCTATAAATCTCAGTAATATACCTTTTACTGGTCTCTGAAAATGATGGAGATGGTAGCTTTGGTTTTGACTGAGAAGTAGGTAGCATGAAATTCAAAGAAAGCTTGCTTCTATCAGGTGGCCTTCCATCCATGTTTGCAAACAGCAGATGATACTACCAAAAGACAATGCCTGATGATTTACAAATCACAGGCCATCAATCTTTTCTGCAAAGCAAGACATAAAACAACATAGGTTAGGGAAATTGTGTACACAAAGAGATATCCCTAAATTGATTCATAAGTCTCAAAATTTTTTTATATCTTGATTAGTTTCAAAATTGCAGCAGATATCATATTTGAGGCTATGAATTTATAAATGCTAAACCAGAAAAGCTACAGATTTTTGCTTGCTACCACATCGAAGACCTTCCTATGTTCTTCTGAAGATTGTATCATTTTTCCTCCATTCAGTTAGGATGTGCGTTGATTTTAAAAATGTCATTAAAACTCCTCTTTCAAAAATAATTCAAATGTTGCCATTTTGAAAAAAATCCAGATGTAAAGAAATTTCCATGGCAGAATTACAGCAAAGTACTCCGAGTTCCTTTCAAACCATTAAATCCAAAGAAAAATATCATAGACTTTACATCCACCTTTCTAAAGATTTGAAAGATTCGAGCCCTGTGCTGTTCTATGTTTCAGTGGATGAAATTCAAAGCTTTTTATTTCACTACATACTCTGGATATATGGACAATAGATTCTAAGGGTGTATTTCCACAAAATTTTGTAGGTAACCCGTGGTTAAATCACCCTAGATATCATGGGAATCAGTGAATACACCCTTGTTCTTTACAAGCACCTTGATTTCCAAGAAGGCTAAAAGACCACTCACCAATGAGATCAATGCATCTAACGATTTCCTTAAACTTTATCATAAGATTTTACCCAGAACAGTCAACCTGCACATGCAGAAAGCAAACATTCTAGTTTTGGGATGAGAAGACTGGAAGATTTGCTGTGCACATATGAAAGATCTACAAATGCAATTTGTAATTCAAGTTTGCATTTTGCAAATTTCAAGTGCATAAGAAGTGATTTATATTGTTTTATTCAATATTGCTATTGTTTTGAGTGACGGTCCTTTTGTTTTGTAAGTTCACACTTCTTCTTTTAACTTTCTTTTATATATAAGAGTCCATTTAATTTACTTCCTGAAAAAGAGTCACTTGAAAAGAAATATCAAAAATTTACAATACAAATAAAATATTCAGTTTATACATAAATTCATACAATTTATACTTTCGTGTGCAGTAAGCATACTTTTCAGTCTGGGGCTCAAAAAAAGAGTTTTGAAAAATATCCCTTTGATTTCATATTGGGCTGTATGTCCAAAGTATGATCTAGTCATAACGCTTAGATACACACATCAAGACAAACTTCTCATGACTTCTGATTAAGAAACATCCCTTTGTATCAATGAAAATCTTGCGCCTTCCTATACTGTTATATATATTGGCACTTTGCCAGGTTCCTCCCTGCACAAAACAGGTGCTTCATCATCTCCTCATTGTAAAGCAAAACTGTTTAAAAACTTCAAGGTGCTCACTGACCAATATCAAAGAATAAATTAGCACAAACTATAATCATAACAGAAGAAAATTTCTTCAAATGTATCCACCAGTCGGAGAGAAGGAACTTCGTCGACGTTTTATAAAGGCCGATGACGATGTTTTATCAGGTCAGGCCCAAAAACTTTTCAGTCCAAAACACACGTCTATTTGACACAGTTTAGTTTCACTGTAATCACAAAATTCTGATTTCGATAGATTGAATTATAACTTAAAGATTTTTATACCTATTCTTGTTCTTTTGTGGAGTTATGATGATCTTTAGTTCGTCAACATGATGAAAATATTCGACAAGAAACTTGGTCAGAAGCGGCCATTGCTCTTCACAAATTTCACGATCGTGGAATGTTGTTCTTCAAAACGAGGTTACCCAATTTCTGAAGACAAACTTTTTGTAGCCTGCGTGCAGACTCAACTCCTCGAAAGTATAGAGTCTGCGCAACAAAGTCCATTTAGCCTTTCCATGACTCAGCAGAAATGAAAGCCTCGTTTTCGTTTTTCTTCGCGAGCGGTGACTTCGCGCGTTGCGTTCAGATAAGGATGGAGGGGCGGAGAGATGTCTTGTCATTCTTCCAGCATTTCACTTCGCCGATTATGCATTCATGAATGCTTTACTTCAACTTCTTACCTTGGAAATGATACTGCCATTGTTCAGTTTGTGGAAAGTTAATTTAGAATTTGGTGCTAACGTGACAATGCTCTTTCAATGAATAGCAGTTATTGCCCGACACTGCTAAGAGTGCTAGGCCCGCTGCAAAATACAAGTGCCGAGAGACCGTGTGGGCCGGTTGAAGAACAACCTTCCATCAGCCATATTCAGTAAAAGGGAAGGATATTGTTTGCACTGCAGCAAATAAGGGGAACGTTGTCTTTCAAGCTGCAATCTTTATTACAGCCACAGGGCTGCCAGATGCCTGAGCAAGCAATTACTGTATTGCCTTCGAAAATGTTAGAGTGACAGATTCTCACTTGTGGAACACTTTTTTGGGAACATACTTGCAACACAATATCCCAATTGGGGCAATTGATACCACAATGTTTTAGGTGTGGCTCTGGCCTGGGGGGAGGTAGAGTGACTTAAGGATGGAATTGCCAAAATTTGCTTTTGGACCCAATTTTTATGATGATGCTCATAAGCGTACGGGAAGAAAAAATCTAGGGGGGGGGCGGCCCGATTTTCGACAATTTTTCCAACATTGGGGGGGGGGGCTGCCGACCCCCCGGCCCCCCACCCCGAATGCTTATGATGATGCTTGATGGAAAACTACCCATTTTTGACAATTGCTCTGTCAATTTCAGCCAATAATCCTACCCATGTTTCAGCAAAATCTGCTAAAAAAGATCCTTGTAGGATTATTATTATTATTATTATTATCAATTTCTTTATTGTTGGATTACAAATGACAAAAGATAGCTAAAAGTAATTAGCTAATTTATTCCAACTTAAGAATGTTGGGTCCGAAAGCCCACCTGTATGAGTGGCACATACCTGTACCCTCAACATGTTAATATGTACCTCCCTCCATCCAGGGCTCTAGGAAAAAGAAATTCCTAACTTGAAGAGAAATTTTTGTTAAACCCTCTTTCTGTGAAAATTTAGCAAAATAAGAATTTCAAAGCCTTCTGACATCCGGTATGAGATTATTTATCACAAGATCTTGTACATAATCTTTTTGAAAAATTTTCAATAAAAGCATTGACCCCAAAGCAGAATATTCTAATCACAAAAATCATTGTAGCTCCCATCAAGGAGGCCTGACTGGAATCATTATGAAATGCACAACAAAGTCTATTGTATATCAAATGAGGGCTAATCGTTTCTACTCTTGTCCCTGAAATCTTGCACTGAGGTTCTTTGGTGCACAGAACAAAGTTTCCAGCCAAGCAAGGGGGCAGATTCTTTGGGTTAGGGGTGCCTCTCAGACCGTTACCATTCTGGCATTCTGTTAGCAAAAAGTTAAATTATGCGCTCCAATTACAGTACAGTCATTTTTATAAGAAACCTTGGTGGTAAGAAAGTCTAGTGGGAAACTTTCAACTTTTGGTACAGGAAAAATCACTGCTTTATACCGGGTGAGTCAAAAAAGAATCCCCATTTGGAAGGCCATGACTGCTCCCTTGAATATCAAAGCAATAATAATGAAAACTGTCTTGTTTTATTGCCAATATGTTCAATTAGGCTCTGCAATTTGCTGGGCTTTTATCCCGGGGGAGGTACTCCTATACTTGACCTGACGGGATGTGCCGCTCAACAGGGTGTCCTTTTACGGTAAAAATTATGCGACAGGGTGTCCTTTTCTAACGAAAATTATGCGACAGGGTATTATAATAGGTAAAAAATTTATGCGACAGGGTATCACAAGCAAAAATTGCGTTCTACACTATTTTTGAGATGCAAAATTTTTATGCGACAGGGTATCACAAGCAAAAATTGCGTTCTACACTATATTTGAGATGCAAAATATTTATGCGACAGGGTATACTTTTGGCCTATTTTTTATGCGACAGGGTGCAGGGTGTGGAGAGGCTTTCCGCACACCCCCGTCACTTCCCTAATCAAGTACCCCCCCCGGGGCTTTTATCGGCCATCCATTCCCGTGGATGTGGGGGATTTTTAAAGACCTTCAAAAAAGAGAAAAAACAATGAGCAAATTTTCCTTGGTTTTCCTTCTTAAAAATGATGACACTCACATGTATTCATGTATTTTGTCCTCTTGGGAGGATGAAATCCCCCTGAATAGGTTATTGATACCAGGGGGAGACTGCTTCATCCTCCCAAGAGGATAGTACATGTGCTAAAGTGCGCAGAAGTCATTGCTGTAAGGCCCATGTAAGGCAGAGATGTTTAGGGAAATTATCTCATGATTTTGGGCACGTTTTGAAAGTTTCTTGAAGAGTTTCCCCTGGATATTATTTTTGGCATAAGTAAAAGGTAGAGAAGTCCCATTTCAGAATTAACTATTCAAAATGTGTAGAGTATCCCAGCAAAGCAGGATGTATATTATTTACAGAAGAAACTTTTCAACACCATTGTATACAGTCAAGAGTCTGTAAATAGGTGGCATTTAAAGCTGCATCAAAATAACTAACTGCTCCCTGTTGTTTGTTCAGGGTACTGTGGCCTTTTATATTCTGAATGTAATGTACTGCACCTGTGCTTTTATCATTGTATCCTAAGCAGCTGATTGAAGCAAAAAATAATATGAGAATATCCACAGTTTATTGAAATTAATAACTCTTGCTAATATCTCTACTGATTTTACGACAACTGCTAACATTTAAAAACTGGTGTTCCTACAACATCCAGGAAAATTTTTTTGGTAGATCTACAGTAGTTTCTTTTGTACTGTAGCAAATGGCTATTTACTGCAGCAGTAAGGAAGTCTGAACCCTGCAAAATTTGTTCAAGGATAGCTACCCTTGCACACTAGCAACACTTCTTCTAATTACCAAAATACAAGTTAATGAGGGGAGCTTTTTATAATGCCATGATGATTAAGTTGATGGTTTATATTAATATTTGGGAATACAACAACGAACTCACAAAACTATCATCAGGAAATTTTTGTACATATAATGCTAATAAAATGAAGAAACAGATTATTTGCCAACTAAACATGTTTTCCTGTTCCTTGGCCTTTCAATCCATATATTTTTGAATGAGTTGTTGTGTGTATGAAAGAAGCTGTTGCTGTTGCTGCTTTAATTTTGATAGTGTTTGGATGAACATTTTTAATTAAATGATTTTAGACAACAAAACTGAAGACAAGTTTTTCAAGGAAACAAAACAGTGTCAAAGCAAATATCAGCTTTTTGCAATAAGGCATAAAAATGAAATAAGTGGATGCTGGGGTCAGGCTTAACATAAATAACTTGCAACTTACCAAAACACTAGAAATAACTTTGTGCATTGTAGAAAATATTTTCTGCCTTGTCTGTGTTAAAGGGAGTACAAAGACCAGCAGCCTTTGCCCTCGCTTGTCTTTGTTTTTGTGAATTTCGTACAGTCAGTTATTCTGGAAGCAGTGCAGAGCATGTCGCTGACTTCAAGAAAAGCATGCTGGTCTTTGCACTCCCTTTAAGACAAGAACCCTTTTTGACTTGCACCTTCTTTTCTGCCTGTAATGAGCTACAGTGCCTGCCAAAAGTCTTGGAACACCTTTCTAATTTTGCCTTGTTTTGCGATTTCCCCTCCCCCCTCAAAACAATGTGTTGCTCTGTCATGACAAAACGGGGATAACAGAACGATTCACCACTCTGATGGGATCCTGCAACAATAATCTTGCAAATCAACATTGTTTTGTGGGTGAGGGGGTGCTGAAACTATTTGCTGATAGAAATGTGGATTATCAAGAAATGGCCTTCAGCGTTCCAAGGACTTTTAGCAGGCATTATACAATGAAAAGGCACCAAAATAAAGCTGGGAGCAGCTGCATAAAAATTAATTTGCATATAATTGGCAATTTCTAGCCAAGCAAGAAATGTTCTTGTAAACACACAAAAACACCTGGGCAAATAAGGTCATCGCAGTAAAAGTCTTTATAAAAATCCCTTCACACTGCTTGGATGCCTTTCAGCTTGTTTATGGCAATCAAAACATGAAGACCCATTTCAGTGAACTTCACCGAATGTAACACAACAACTGTCACTTGAAAATGCAAAGGAATTTTGTCATAAATCTGTCTTTAGCAAGCATTCACTAGCTAAAGCATTCCTGCTTTGCTTCCGAGGACCGAGCGATGTGTGGATTTTAGCTACTCTGCTGCTGATCTCTTTGAGCTTCAACACATTACTTCCTCATATCGAAGTCTGCAGCTAAGAACCAAAAAGTTATCAGGTCGAGCAATGCGGTCCATAATAAATCAGCAATCAAGATAGGAAGGCATGGCCTAAAAGAAAACGAACAGCGACTATTTTTGGCCTGTTTTTCACTTCTCGCAACTCTCGTCTTGTCTGTGCAGTGCAAGGACTTGAAGAAGTTCTTCCATCGAAAAAACATATCAGAATCTTTAATCAATCTTCAAAGCAAGCTTGTAATGCCATGATGAAAGCTGAAATACTCTTGCCCTTCCTTGAATATTGCAAGGAAGATCTCCCCTATCTCTCCACAGCTTCGTACTTCGCCATCTTTAGAGAACTATCGACCGCGCGGCATAATCCGCATTACGCCACTTTATCAAACAATGAGCTCATTTTTGAACCAATCAAAATGCTCATTCACTTCTCAAACTTTCTTGAGAAGTTAGCTTGATTGGTCCAAAAACAATGAGCTTAACAAAAGAAATATCGCGCGGTCGTTCATCATATCGAGGCGGGAAAGGCTAAATGGACTTTGTTGCGCAGACTCTATACTTTCGAGGAGTTGAGTCTGCACGCAGGCTATGTATCCTTTTCATAAGAAACCGTTCACAACTCAACTCTCGAACTGCCAAAAGATTAAGAAACTTCAGTACCAGAAAAATGGAACTCAGGAAACTACAGATCGTCGTATGTTTTACTTTATTTTCACTTGTTTCTTGCTTGAGAGAAATAATTGGAAAGACGTCAAAAAATTTGTTTCGAAATGTCCACGAGGACACCGGTACCAAGCAGGAAGATTTTTGCGACTCAAAATCTGATAATCAAGGCACTTTTAGTACCGGATCAAATTCTCAGTTTCTTACAAAACATACATGGCTGAAGGCACCTTCCATTTTTACGCCCGTTTATTCACTTTGCAATTAAATGAAGTTCCCAGCAAGATGCAAGAGTAGCTCTTTCTTTTGTCCAATTTTCTGATTTGAAATTGAACGTGCACAATGTTTGTTTGTCGATAAAACTAATTTCCACTGAAATACCATACTCGAAAAAACGTGCTGTTTACCTTATAAGCTTGGTTTACAACAAAGAAGAAACAGTTCGAATTAAGATAACACAATGTCTAAATTTCCAAACTCATTTTAAACGCATATTTATAGGGCTGCGGATGCCCAGAAAGACGAGAAGAATAAAAGTAACGAACGATGGCAAAGAAGAAATTGTTGAAGCAGATAGGAAATTCCATCAAATATGAACTTGCACAGCATATTAATTGTTCTACAAAGTTTACATTTGTATCATTAAATAAAGCGAATTTGCACCCCTTCGCACACAAAAACGCAGAAGCTATCATAAGCTTAGAAAGAAACTACAAGCAACTGAGTTTTAAGATACGAGCTACCAAGAAAAGAAAGAAAACAGTTACTGATCAGCTGAGCTTTGCATAAATGTAAAGACGTACTGTGAAGTATGTTACATTAAACAACAGAAGTCAATTTTCTTGCTGCTTTGTTAGAGGCACAAATTAATTCTAGTTTAAGCTTTGCTTGTGATTCTAGCACTCAATATTTTCTATGACGTGTTTAGCAGCTTTTACGCAAAATCTCAAATCATAAATAAACGAGATAGCCAACGATCTACGAATCACAGCTATACTGTTGTCCTATGCAGGGTGTTTCAGAAAGAACGCAACCTAACTATAATCGACAATCTTAAAAAGTGATAAGATCTCAATAAATGTGCTGCATACAGTCTAAAAGTAAAATGTTTTTTCTTTCTGATGACAGGATACGTTGATGGAATTATTAATCGTTTAATTGTTAGTTTAGTAAGTATGGCCAGTTTCAAATGCAGCGTACAGAGGCAAATTTTGTGACAGTATAAGCTCTACAATCTTGGCCAAAATACTTGGGACAAATCACAAAATTGCACTACTTCGGTCTTTTGTTTCAGTGTTGCTTGAATGGAACGCCATTCGACCTTCTCAACATTGAATTAGGGGGGAGGCGGGATCAGGAGGCTCTAAACGTATGTTTTCGCTTCGACATTTTAGGAAACGTCATGAAAACACTGAATTTTGCCTAGTCATGTAGCATGCTGTAGGAGAAAAATCGATCCATTTTTTACCGTCAAAGATTACGAAATAGATCTTGACAAAAATATTCAGACCTAGAAGCATTTGAGGTGATGCACTTTGGGATAAAACACGCAAATTTGTTCCAATCAGATACAGTTATTAAATCTGATAAAGTAAGCTCGTACAAAGATTAGAAATGTCCTACCACTTTCCACATCTGAAGTAGACCATAATTACTAAAACGACAAATAAGTGATAAATACAGCATAGGTTCCAAATCTTTAAAGGCTGGTGTAAAATTCAGTGACCTATTTCTTTAAACTGAATGACTTCAAAGAAACTTTAGCTATTTCTCTATAATTCTACCGTTGGACTTTTCTGAAATCTTCAATATTTTCAGAATTAGAGTATTCTTCTTCTTTTTCAAGAATTCAAGAGCAATTTTCAAAAAAACTTAAAACCATCGTAATTTCTAAACTGTTTGACGCAACATGAAATAATTTCGAAGAAAACCATAGTTTATGAATGCCTACAATATGGTATCAAGCAAAAGTCTGTCACTCATCTGGTTTATGACTTAGAAATTTGATGACGTCACATCCTCAAATGAGTTGAAATGTAAGCATGCTGTAATTTCGAAAATATTCAAAATTTCCGGAAAGTCCAACGGCAGAATTATAGATAAGTATCTAAAGTGTCTTTCAAGCCTTTCAGTCAGAAGAAATAGGTCATTGAATTTTACACACGCTGAGTCAAAGTTTGGAGCCTATGCTGATAAATACTGCAATTAACGTGTTCAACTTGGATATCATTCGAAACAAGATAGACTGTACTTTCAGATGATATATATTACATCTATCAAAATCTTACCATTTTTTGAAAATTGTCAATCAAAAGTTGGATTGTGCTTTTTCTGAAACACCCTGCAGACCTGTAGCAGTTAAAGTTAAGTTTCTTGTTACTCTTCAATCGTACTCTGCTCCAACAGTAATGCTGACTTTGCCAGGATGAACATGCGTCGAATGAAACCATTGATTTGTGTCGACAACAACTGGAAAAAGATGACGAAAAATATCACTGTCATGTAACATTACCCGTTTTCTTTAGATAAGAAACTGGTTTATAAAGAAACTTGCTGAATTTTAAGAAAATCTGAGGAGCAGTAAGAAACTGTTAAAGGACAAGTCCGGGGTTGGTATGATTGATGATAAAATACAAGATAATACTGCTATGAATGATGTATGGTACTTTTTTCCACTGCTTTTCGCCGTCTCCTCGTGAAATTATGTATTTAAAGAAGCAATTTGAGCGAAATGACGTCATATCGCGCAAACGAAAACGAGGCTGTGTGATTGTTTTTTCGCCTCTTTATCGTAGCAAGCCTCTTTAACTTGTTTTCTTGCCATTTTCAATGCATGAGCAATGGATAAAGAGGCTAGCAGTGATTAAGGCGAAAAAACAATCACACAGCCTCGTTTTTGTTTGCGCGATATGACGTCACTTCGCTCAAATTGCTTATTTGAATGCGTAATTTCACAAGGAGGAGGCGAAAAATAGTGAAAAAAGTATCATACATCATTCATAGCAGTATTATCTTGTATTTTATCATCAATCATACCAACCCTGGACTTGTCCTTTAAAACTTAAAATCAAGGAAATTATCGTAAATATGTCGTTATGTTTTGAACGTATTGAACACTGTTTATTTCTATATGATGTTTTAAATGTCAAGACGTGTGTATGGCAGCAGTGTTAGAGACCACATGATCAGTCTTGCATTTAAAATTTATGAAACAAATAAAGAAACTGTCAGTACCAAAATGCAAAATTTTTATGTCACATAAACTTTTAGTACTATGGACTGGTCCAAGTTTCTTATAAAAACGTGCAGATTATATCTTATGCCCATTATTCTTAAACATTAGTGACACAACTTAACTTTTTCTTCAACTGCTCTTCAAATAGAATATGAGCAATATGAGCAAAAAGAATTATAGACCAATTAGTCTCCTTCCTACAATCACGAAAATATTTGAGCGACTAATGCATAGACAATTGTCTGAATTTACTGCACGCTTTTTTTCACCACTATTAGGAGGGTTTAGACAAGGGTACAACACGCAGCATGTTTTGTTAAACTTTTTGCAATATTGTAAGAACAGCATTGATAACAAGGGACTTGCAGGGGCAGTGTTCATGGATCTTTCAAAGGCTTTTGATTGTGTAAACCACGAGCTTTTAATAGCAAAACTGAGTGCCTATGGACTTGATCTGGACGCCCTTCAACTCATAAGAAGCTATTTATCAAAAAGACAACAGAGAGTAAAGATCAACAGCTATTTTAGTGACTGGAAAGAAATTAAAGTTGGAGTACCGCAAGGGTCGGTCCTGGGGCCTTTGCTATTTAACATCTTCATAAATGATATCTTCTTTTTTGCATATCACACAAAGATATGTAACTATGCTGATGATACCACAATCTTTGCATGCCATGCGGATCTTGATACTATTGTTAGACAATTAGAAGCAGACAGCTCTGTGATAGTAAAATGGTTTTCTGACAACTTTTTGAAGCTAAATAATGATAAGTGCCACCTGATGATATTTGGTGATAAAAGCACCGAAACAACGGTCACAATTGGAAATTCAAGAATTAAGGAAAGTGATTATGAAAAGCTGCTAGGTGTGACTTTTGATAAGAAATTAAGTTTCAAAAAACATGTTGAAGATTTATATAAAAAGGCTAACCAAAAGCTTCACGCACTGGCTCGCTTGTCTAATTACATTGATCCTATCAAATCAGAAATTTTAATGAATTCCTTCATCAGGGCACAATTCAATTATTGCCCACTTGTATGGATGTTTAATGATAGGTCAACTAATTCAAAATTAAATCGCATTCACGAAAGAGCACTGCGATTGGTATGCAGAGATAGTATATCAGAGCTAGAAAAGTTGAAGAAAAAATATGTTACCATTCATCAGCACAATCTGCAATTGCTAATGCTTGAAATATTCAAAACAAAAAACAATTTAAATCCAACATTTATGAAAAACATTTTTACTGAGAGAAATATTCACTACAGTTTGAGAAGTGAGAATCATTTGCAGTTGCCGAATATAAAGACAACAACATACGGAATAGAAAATATTCAGTACAGAGGTCACCTTTTGTGGTCCTCGTTGCCAAAGGAAATTAAAGATTCCAACACATTATTTGAATTCAAGCGAAAAATAAAATTATGGCATGGAAATACTTGCATCTGCAGATTGTGCAAAGTTTTCATTAAAGATTTAGGGTTTTTGTAGGTTTTAAAGTAAAAAATTGTAAATTAAGTTTTAACTTATTTGTTGGCGTTAATTAGCTTATTAGCTATATATATTTTTTTTATCTTGCCAACGTAAAAGAAATTGTTAATAATAATAATAATAATAGATACGGCAGGATACGGTGCGTTTTTGGCAAAGTTTTACTTCTAACCATAACAGAATTTTACTGTTTTAAACAATGCAAACAAAGCGATTCGGAGCTCTGTCTCATTGGTTTACATTGAAAATAAATACAGTAAATCCCTGCATATAAGAACCTGCAAAAATAAGAACCTAGAAGCTGTTTTTCCTAACTTATGCACCTTGTAATTAAGAACCCGTTTCAGTTTGATGAAAAATATGTTATTATTGCAGGGGTAGCAAAGTCGATTTTGGATTGTCGTTATAAAGTTCATGTTTGTCCCAGTTGCCTGTTAAAGTTTGAATCTCCTCTCCTGCTGTTCGTAAGCTTAGAATTTGGTCCATAAGGTACATAATAACTTTGCCAAGACAACTAACAGGGCTGAACATCTTTGGTGAAGATTCTAAGACAGCCTACGCAAGGCACTCTTCAAATAAGAACCTTTATACCTTGAAATTAGTCTTGTTACCTTTAAAATAAGAACCTATTTCAGCCTGGCTCTCAAAAAAGTAGGTTCTCGCATACGGGGATTTACTGTACAAATCAGATATCACAGCAAAAGCTTTAGAGTTGAAAGGTTTTAAAAGGGCAGATTTTTTCGTTTGAAATACCTACCGATATCACCGGTATTCATGGTAAGATTAACCGGATAACAAACACTTTCACATTCAGCAGGCGGTATCAATGACCAGGATTTCGTTCCAGATATTTGAGCCTGCCAAGATGGTCTGTCAACAGTATCAATCTACAAATAAATGTAAATCATATTGGAAGATTTTGAACGGCAAAGAACGAGAGCCCAGTGTTAACAAAACCGTAGAACCATATGCAAAATGCATCTAAAAGCTCGATTAGGCCCCCGGGGACTTAAGTATTTTTTTGGACAGTCCAGAGGGGGGCTTATTAGAGAGGGGGGTTGTTCACAAAGTCAAATGACAAGGTTATAAATAATAGTTTTTCAGATCTTTTACTCCATATTTTGCAGCGCCGACATACAATTTTTCGAGTCAAATACGTAAATTCGATACATTTTTTATTCCCAAACCATATCAAAATTTACATGCAACTGTTTTAAGCTAAATAAATGGAAACTCTTTGGTAATATCTCACATCGGTATAAGTGGGGAGGGGGATTAAAAGAGAGGGGGCTTATTCAAAATTTTGGCTTTCAAGGGCGGGGTCTATTAGAGAAGGGGTCTACCGGGGTCTATTAGAGAAGGGGTCTATCAGAGAAGGGGTCTATCAGAGAAGGGGACTTAATAGAGATTTGGTATCTGACTATTTGGTGGTTGAAAAAAGATTGTACGGTTTAAAGATGAAAAACAAAACGGTTTTTGATAAAGTCAAGGACACCAAATCCATGCTGATAACAAATTAGGTCCTCCCTTTCTTCTTTCTCAAGACAAGAGAGCTATTTCAAGGCTTTCAACCTCCATGATAACAAACAAGAGTCTTGGAAGGAGACAGACTTGTGGAAAGAGACAGTGTATTCACAGAGACGTAGGAACCGGGGGGCACTGGGGGCACGTGCCCCCCCAAGATTTTGGAATCAACAAAGCAGTGCCCTTTTATTTCCAGGAAGTGCCCCTTTAGCTAAATGAAATGAGTGCCCTTGAAGTGTCGTGCCCCTCCAAGTTTGAGATGCTTCCTACGTCTCTGTGTATTCATTTCATTCCACTGTTTATATCTCCATCAAATATCTCTGCTCATATACAAGTTTGAAGCAAAAGCAGTTCTGCACTCAAAAGATCCATTAATATAAATAAAACAAAAAATAAATACTTACATGCACAGGGGCACCAGGTCCTGCTCCACCCATAAAAAACCAATCTTGCTGACTGGTTTCTGCATCAGTTGGTAAAAATTCTGGTTTGCTGTAATGCTTCCTGACTTCAGCCATCACCTTTGTATGACAGTTGCTCCTAAAATTAGAAGGACGTGAGATCAATGGAAACAAAATCAAATCAAAGTAAGACATGAGACAGAGACAGCACAGCCCTTCAAAAAGAGGGACAGATTTCTGAAGGTTCTTGGGAAAATAACTTTGAACACTGTTTAGTGGTTGCAATGGAATGCCAGCCACCAATTACTTGGGAGGAAATTGAGAATGGAGGGTCTGGGGATAGAGACAACTTTTCAGGAACAGTCACACCCTGTTTGCCCTTTATACTCTTCTTCCAAACCCCTCCCTCCTTCCTAATCCTTCTTAACCTAAACACCTCCCTCAAAAATTTGTCTCCAAATGAACTAGAAAAATGACCCAGCAGAGAAGTGGGGAGACTTATTCCTTCAGTCCCTCAAGGTGCTGATGCTAACTTGATGGATTCACGAGGAATAAAATATTGGGCAGGGTCTTTTGCTTTGTGAACATTTGTAATTCCATCAGTTTGGTACTTTTGTCTAAATCGCATCAATTTTTTCAGCATTTCTGTCAAATACCATTTTTCTTACCATCCAATATACCACGATTTGCCTTTAAACGCTGCTCTTCTTTTGCTCATAAGAAAGACTTCTTCCAATGAGCCAAAGTTTGTCTTGTAAGGAAAAAACTGGCAACTGCTATCTTGAACGTCATAAGCATCATCATACTTGCCATACAAATTCTTGAAGTACTTGAAACTAAAAACATTCATTGCAGTCCAATTCTTTGTCGCTCCTGTCACAACTAAAGGACGCCCAGAGTATGCATAATCCTTGATAAATTCTTCCCTTGATATTGATTCCAATCTTGGCACTTCTTTCATTCCAGCACACATTTTTTGACAGTCTGCAACTGGACGAACAAACTCCAATGACGTCTGTGAATGGTCCACCAAACAAAATGAGGCATTGTAGCCTTCTACCAGCTCATCTCGCAATTTTGTTGGGCTTTTAAATCCGAAAATGAATCCCCATAGAACAGCAATGATGACAACAATGTATGAAAGTACATTTAATGTTGACCTGAAAGAAGTTAAGTACTAAGTTAATAGATAAATATAACAGTGTGTAATTACTTGTGTGTATGTATGTGTGTAATGTTCTGTCATTTGGTTTCAGAATATACTGAAATAACTATATCTGAAATAACTTCCAGAATATCTTCTGTATGCACATGCACCAAAAAAATGTCTCATGCCAGGGATATACACCTGGGACTTTCAGAGTTTGGACTACTACATTAAAAGCCAAAAATTTTGCACGTTAATATTTTTGGCCATTTCATGCATTCGAACATTTCAATTTCCAAAATTTTTTGTAGTCTAGATAAGCAAGCAAGCAAGGGAACTTGTCCAGACACGCAAGCAATTTCTATGCTGATGATGTGGGCCTGCATCACTACGGCTTGTGTGCCCTCAAAGTTGTGTCTGAGTACTCATTTACTGACTTCATAAGGACAGACAGCCAAGTCTGCAGAGTATGGCACTTTTCGACGAGATCTCCGGTGTGCAACGAGAAATTTCTTTTGTTCTCTATTGTCTAATTTGAATAGCCTATTGAAAATCTCCGGTGTGCAAGTGCCATACTCTGCACACCTGTAGACAGCTGAGTTGTCTATTGGCTTGTGGTTTGTAGTGCTTGTAGTGTCGGCGGCAGGGTTCAAACTGATGTAGACCCCATAAGACTTGAAACACTGATGTGCGCTTAAACCACGCTTTTGTTTTTAAACAATAGGCTTATTGTTTTTAGAAAGATTGATTCCTTTTAAGGCAAACTTTGGCTGAACAATTTTTTGGCAGTTCTTTGAATGACATCATCAAATTGCCCCCTATTGTTTTGGGAAACAATTCAAACATTGTTGTAGCTACGTCACTAACAATCGTCTAATTATATTTTTCACCCACTTCAGTTCACAACACAGTCCTCCTATTTTCAAGGACTGATTCTGCTGAACTGGGCTTTGTTATACTACCATCTTTGCTCCTTAATATGAACAACGTGTGCAATTTCACGCAGACCCACCGTCCTTTTGACTTTTCTGTTGACTCTTTTGTTGTTGTTAGGCCAAGCACATCCATTACTTCATCCTTTGATAGGCCATCTTTCTTCGCATTTTCAAGAAACTTGTTTATCTCCGATGATAGTTTCATCTTTTCTTTGGTGATTTTCTTCTTTTCTGGAAACCTTTCTTTCCTCTACCAATGCAACAAACAAGAACTACCTTCACGACCTTTAACAGCTTCTTCCTTGCAACGTTTTTCCTTGAACAGCAAATACTTCCTGTTAGGTGAGCGCGCTTGCGCATGATTGCTCCTCCGCAGCCCAGAGTCCGTTCTCTGCGCCTTCACTGCATAAGAATTTTTTATTCAACTCTCAGATCACAGAAAGTTTAAGAAGCTCCAGTCCTGGGAAAAATTTATTAAGAAACTATTCACTTTGATAAAGATCTTTTTACCTTACTACTCCTAAGTATGTTACTTCTCGGAAGATGCTTGAGGACCAAATAATGTCCAAACATTTTGGAAAGGCAAGGCTTCAAAAAACTTAATTTTGAAATGTTGCAAACCCTGCACAGTGCACATGTAAGCTTGAAGTAAGCTTGAAGACAAATGTTAAGGAACCTTCAAGAAACTCGTAAGGAGCTCCGAGTACTCAATATCTAATACTTGAAGAAATTTTTGGTGTTTGTTCTTAGCTTCTAAAAACAAAATACGGGTATTTGTCTCTGCAATAGTGCTCCTAAAATGTTTGACATTTTGTTCCACTTCACGCATATAAAACACTAAAATTCTGTTACACAGAATTAATACGACTTTTCAGATGTAGCTTAAGCAATATGAAAGTCTCCAAAAATGTGCAGTCCCAAACTCTGATACATTCAGTTTGCTTGAATTTTTTCACGAGAGGACTTGAATTCTGCTCGTATTTCCTTAGATATGAAAGTTCAACTCCAACGTGACAGCAGATTTTATCGCGGATATAGAACACCAATTCAAGTGGCACTGAAGCATCAGAATTCAAGTTGAAAATTGTTCCTTGTAATTTAGGAATATGCTTCAAAACCAGGTAGTTGATGAAAGCGCAAAATCCCATAAATTCAAGGCGATTTCCGCGGCGATTTCAAGATTTTGCAAATGTCTAAATTTAATTTGATGCTTGAAACAAACGCAAATAAAACAAGGACAGATTTTGTACGACAATAGCATTAGTTGCTTTTGTTGACACCTGAATTCAAAGCGATTAGCAATTGCAGACAAAGGACATTCCCTCAACCAGTAATTCAAAGCAAACAAAGTTGCTCTGAAACCCAGGTAGCTAGCTCGCTCGTTGTGCATTCCAGAAATTGTTTTTCAGAGCAAACATGAGCATAATCGAAAGAAGAAGGATATATCTACACATCTACCCCGGGCACTTTGTTTCCTTGGATCAGGAGCTGAGCAGTAAGTATTTTAATTACGAAAAATAAGATAATGAATCGCCTCCCAATCGGCTTCTGAACCAAACAAATTAAATGCCTGAGGCAGATGTATCGCAGATGTATCCTTCTTCTTTCGATCTATGCTCATGTTTGCTCTTAAAAACAATTTCTTGAATGCACAACGAGCGAGCTAGCTACCTGGGTTTCAGAGAAACTTTTGCGTTTTTGCTTGTATTGAATTATTGGTTGAGAGAATGTCCTTTGTCTGCGATCGCTAATCGCTTTGAATTGCGGTGTCAATCAAAAGCAACTCATGCTATAGTCTTACAAAATCTGTCCTTGTTTCAAATAAACAAATTTTGATGCGGTAAAATTCTCACCGTTTGAAGATTTTCAAACGTAGTGCCTAGAAGTTTATTTCTTACTCAAACTAAGCTAATAGTCTTGAAGGAAGACGGTGTAATACAAAACAGCCCAAATCAAGCAACGAGAATCTAATTCTTTTCAAACCAGTTAAATACTAGATACAAGCAATTATCAGCAAATGTTACTTCGTTACTGTAACATAACTTCAAAAGCAAATATAATTTTAATACTCAAAATAGTTGTCAACACTGTTGATCAATTCCACTCTAAATGCGTAATATTTCTAACTCCGTCTAAAATCTCATACTCACTGTGGCGGGCTAGCATCAGTACAGTGGAGGTTGCCAAGTACAGTGGAGGGCTCACATCAGTACAGTGGAGGGCTAGCATTGAGTACAGTGGAGGCTGTTGAGTACGGTGGAGGGCTAACATGAGTACAGTGGAGGGCTAGCATGATTAGTGTGGGGGTACAACATGAGTACAGTGGAGGCTGTTGAGTACAGTGGAGGGCTAACATGAGTACGGTGGAGGGCTAGCATGATTAGTGTGGGGGTACAACATTGAGTACAGTGGAGGCTATTCAGTACAGTGGGGGGCTTACATCAGTACAGTGGAGGCTCTGCAGTACGGTGGAGGGCTTACATCAGTACAGTGGAGGGCTAGCATGATGAGTGTGGGGGGCTAGCATCAGTACAGTGGAGGCTGTTGAGTACAGTGGAGGGCTAACATGAGTACGGTGGAGGGCTAGCATGATTAGTGTGGGGGTACAACATTGAGTACAGTGGAGGCTATTCAGTACAGTGGGGGGCTTACATCAGTACAGTGGAGGCTCTGCAGTACGGTGGAGGGCTTACATCAGTACAGTGGAGGGCTAGCATGATGAGTGTGGGGGGCTAGCATCAGTACAGTGGAGGCTGTTGAGTACGGTGGAGGGCTTACATGAGTACAGTGGAGGGCTAGCGTGATTAGTGTGGGGGTACAACACTGAGTACAGTGGAGGCTATTCAGTACAGTGGGGGGCTTACATGAGTACAGTGGAGGCTCTGCAGTACAGTGGGGGCTAAGTTTATATGTTGTTATGATGCTTTTTGACCACTATTATGATTGATCACGACTGAAGTTCTTCCACTTGGATTCCACTAATAATGTGAAGTTGGAGCTTGGTTAGATAGATGGATGAACAATTTAAATCGTTTTTATTGAAAGCACCCTCGAAGAAAACAAGTAGCCCGGCCAGTTCCTTTGACAAGTATCTTGAAACGTTTAAAGTTCCTATCGATCGAGCCTGTGAAACAAACTTTCGTGATGCAAATGACGATAGCTTTTTAGAATTTGGAAAAACTAGTGAAAATGAAGATGCCAGACGCCGACGCTGTTTATTTCCTTTCAACTATTCTGGTTTCCACGAACTAGAATTCGATCTTGAAGATGTTGACGAGTTGACAGGAGATGATTTTGCTGCCATCATTGGGGACCTTGATGAATCAGTCCTCAGTCAGGATGAGAATGAGTCATCATTTGAAGAGGCTGGATTATCAGATGAGCAAACATTAGGCAAATGGTTCGAAAAGGCAACACCCCCACACTAATCATGCTAGCCCTCCACCGTACTCATGTTAGCCCTCCACTGTACTCAACAGCCTCCACTGTACTGATGCTAGCCCCCCACACTCATCATGCTAGCCCTCCACTGTACTGATGTAAGCCCTCCACCGTACTGCAGAGCCTCCACTGTACTGATGTAAGCCCCCCACTGTACTGAATAGCCTCCACTGTACTCAATGTTGTACCCCCACACTAATCATGCTAGCCCTCCACCGTACTCATGTTAGCCCTCCACTGTACTCAACAGCCTCCACTGTACTGATGCTAGCCCCCCACACTCATCATGCTAGCCCTCCACTGTACTGATGTAAGCCCTCCACCGTACTGCAGAGCCTCCACTGTACTGATGTAAGCCCCCCACTGTACTGAATAGCCTCCACTGTACTCAATGTTGTACCCCCACACTAATCATGCTAGCCCTCCACCGTACTCATGTTAGCCCTCCACTGTACTCAACAGCCTCCACTGTACTCATGTTGTACCCCCACACTAATCATGCTAGCCCTCCACTGTACTCATGTTAGCCCTCCACCGTACTCAACAGCCTCCACTGTACTCAATGCTAGCCCTCCATTGTACTGATGTGAGCCCTCCACTGTACTTGGCAACCTCCACTGTACTGATGCTAGCCCGCCACAGTACTGATGTGAGCCCTCCACTGTACTGAACAGCCTCCACTGTACTGAACAGCCTCCACTGTACTGCACAGACATTACCCGGGGTGAGGCTCGATCGATAGGAACTTTAAACGTTTCAAGATACTTGTCAAAGGAACTGGCCGGGCTACTTGTTTTCTTCGAGGGTGCTTTCAATAAAAACGATTTAAATTGTTCATCCATCTATCTAACCAAGCTCCAACTTCACATTATTAGTGGAATCCAAGTGGAAGAACTTCAGTCGTGATCAATCATAATAGTGGTCAAAAAGCATCATAACAACATATAAACTTAGCCCCCACTGTACTGCAGAGCCTCCACTGTACTCATGTAAGCCCCCCACTGTACTGAATAGCCTCCACTGTACTCAGTGTTGTACCCCCACACTAATCACGCTAGCCCTCCACTGTACTCATGTAAGCCCTCCACCGTACTCAACAGCCTCCACTGTACTGATGCTAGCCCCCCACACTCATCATGCTAGCCCTCCACTGTACTCATGTAAGCCCTCCACCGTACTGCAGAGCCTCCACTGTACTGATGTAAGCCCCCCACTGTACTGAATAGCCTCCACTGTACTCAATGTTGTACCCCCACACTAATCATGCTAGCCCTCCACCGTACTCATGTTAGCCCTCCACTGTACTCAACAGCCTCCACTGTACTGATGCTAGCCCCCCACACTCATCATGCTAGCCCTCCACTGTACTGATGTAAGCCCTCCACCGTACTGCAGAGCCTCCACTGTACTGATGTAAGCCCCCCACTGTACTGAATAGCCTCCACTGTACTCAATGTTGTACCCCCACACTAATCATGCTAGCCCTCCACCGTACTCATGTTAGCCCTCCACTGTACTCAACAGCCTCCACTGTACTCATGTTGTACCCCCACACTAATCATGCTAGCCCTCCACTGTACTCATGTTAGCCCTCCACCGTACTCAACAGCCTCCACTGTACTCAATGCTAGCCCTCCACTGTACTGATGTGAGCCCTCCACTGTACTTGGCAACCTCCACTGTACTGATGCTAGCCCGCCACAGTACTGATGTGAGCCCTCCACTGTACTGAACAGCCTCCACTGTACTGAACAGCCTCCACTGTACTGCACAGACATTACCCGGGGTGATACTCTCTCAAACAATTCCAATGCCTGGGTTTTGCAGCTTTGAATTTTACAGAAAATTTTCGGGGAAATTTAGTTCAAGTATTGTAATACAAAGCCCTAAATATTTGGTGGCCAAAAAAATTTCAAATCGCTACTTTCCATCGACATTGCATACAGACGGTGTGTATACACTAAACCCTTATGCTTCTATAAGCGTTAAATAGTCCCCTACTATAGTTAAATATATATGAATCTACACCCTACGTAACTGGCAAAGTCTTACAGCATTGTCTGAACTCTGAATCCCCTGAATATGAAGCATACTACTAGACTTATTACGATGAGTCCTAGAAATAGATACCACCTACCTAGCCTCACTACACAAGGACCCTCAACTTAATTGCAGTGAATTGATGTTGTTATTGTCGCCCCAGTGAGGCTATATAGCGTCCATCATCGCATGTGTAGTTATAGCGTCCATCAGTCTATCAATAGCGATAACCTACGAACATATAATCAGTCTACCACCCACCCCTACTATGAGCATAATAAACAATTCACAGTGAAAGTTAAGCTAGTTGAAAGTAGTGAGAATAAACTAACAGAGCTAAATACCAAAAGCGTGCATTGCTCTCAGCAACGCATAAAACAGATTTGTAACATGTCTTTGCATCAAAATTGGCATGGTGTGGATTTGTTGCTGTGCTGGAATTTGCATCATTCTCCTCGAATCGATATAAATTGTCAATAAGGTCCATACAACATTCATTCTAGCCCAACATTTTATGACTAAAGAAACATCTGAAATCACTTCCCTCTCGAACCAAATGCCTTATCTCCGATTCAACAAAAAACAATTTTTTTCTCACTTCTCTGTCAAGCTTTGAATGTAGAGAAACGGGAGCATTCATATTCAAACAAAAAACGGTCTATAAATATATGTATAATAACTACTTACATTTTCCAAATACGTATGCATATAACTCATCTGATTATTTACGACTAATCGAGTCAATCATGATTGATAAATCACCCTGCCTGGTCTTCTAATCATCTAATCATATTCAGAGCCAATCGTGATACTCATTTCGCCAGGGTGAATATAAGTTGCATGGTACCATTGATTTGTGTCGATTGCCACTAAAATAGAAAATTCAATATCAAATGTTTCATTGTAAATATATCATAAGTATGGGTGTAATAATGAAAACGAATAAACATAATATATAATACCAGGTGTCCAAATAATGTATACGGATTTGGTTTACTCTAGCGATGCGAATTTAGCTTTAATCGATGGCTAATCACTCTCAAAATGTTCCTCAATAGTTAACTTGAACATAGATACCTTGTTTGTTGGTATTGGTGCTTTGAGAGCAGAAATATCAATCTTGAAAGCTCAAATTTGCGTCCACTTGCAAACCAGAGCTTTGGCCTTTTGGCCTAAGCAAGTTCCTGAAGCACATGGAAATGAGGAACTAAATAATTTGGTATCGTTTGTTCCGAGCCTATTTAATGGCGATTCATGCCCACTTTTACACGCTGAGAATGGATCTTGGAATAGATCCGAAACGTTCGTTCTAAACCTGCTTGGATTGTCGAAAACAAGACGATCTTCTTATAAAGACTATGATTTAACTCATGGATTTGTTGTAACGAACTTCTGAATAATGGATTTGTCAATGGATTTGCCGGTTAAAGCCGGTAAATCATTGAACCTAGTTGAACATATTGGCAATAAAACAAGACAGTTTTCAACATTATTGCTTTGATATTCAAGGAGCAGTGACGTTCCAAACGGGGATTGTTTTTTTACTCACCCGGTATTACAGGATAAATACAACTTAACTGTTTAGTCTGTTAGAATGGCCGATGGATGGGTTCCATGGGCCCCTGTCGCATCCCCGGACCGCAGAGTACGGCAGTTTCCAACGAGATCTCGGGTGTGCAAGAGCAAAATATCGAGTGTGCCAAGTGTGCACTTTTATTTGAGTGTGCACTTAAAGTGTGCATATGAATTCTGCAGATTTCTATTTGTAAGACAGTCTAACAAACAAAGCCGCAAAAATTAATGTGAAAAACAGGTATGCCAATTCAAAGGCTCTTCTGTCCCTCATCCGGGCATTGAAGAGACATGAGCATAAAATCGAGAGAAGAAGGATTTGATCTACACATCTGCGACGGGAATTTGTCATTTCTTTACTCACAAGCTGAGCAGTCCCACGTGTTTCCATTACACCCAAAACAATAAGAGAATTGAATGAGCCTGCTCGGCATTTGAATAAATACATCAAATGCCCGTAGGCAGATGTGTAGATATATCCTTCTTCTCAAAATCTATGCTCATGTTTGCTCTTAAAAACAATTTCTGGAATGCACAACGAGCGCACTAGTTACTTGGGTTTCAAGAAACTTTTGCGGCCGAATTTCTGGTTGAAAGAACTTCTTTTGTCTGCGATCGCTAATCGCTTTGAATTGCGGTGTCAATCAAAACCAATTCGTGCTATTGTCTTAAAAAAATCTGTCCTTGTTGTGATGTGGGATTCTTTCTTTTTGAAATGCAATCCAGTGATGAAGGCATGAAACTGAAAATTCTAATGTCCTGGAAACGTAACTTATCAATTAAATATGAAAGAGTTACAGGCTTAGATGGAGCTTAGAGCCCAAAGACCAACAAATCCTACTTCAGTGGAAATTTCGGCAAAGGATTTTGAGCATAATCATATTTCGCGTGAGTGGGCTACCACAATTAGAAAACTAAAGGTGCTCCAGCAGAGAATCAACTTGGATCTCACAAAATATCGCGACAAATAAAGCCCTGGCCGGGAGTGCTGCATAAAAAATGAGTAGGTACCGTTCTCGCTACTAGCTACGAAAGAAGCACATTTTCCTCGACCTCCAAAAAACTCCATATGTTTCTCTGCTGCTCGAAAATGCTACTCGTCCTATAACGGTAACGGTGTATGCAAAATGCACTTCACCGTTCCCTTTACTGCACGGGAAACACATTTCCTTTCCGACCTTGAAGAGTTCCAAATTTCCCTTTGCTCATCTAAGATCTTACTCGGATCAGCAGTGAGTGCAACATGTCTATACACCGTTTCCATTACTGCAATAGGAGCAAATGTTTCCTCGACCTCAAGTTAGCGGCCAAATGCGACCAAAATTATGAAAATCGAATGTCGATGGCCCCTAAAGGCAGAAGGAGACTCTGGAAAATTTTTGAATACTTACGTATATCCCCCTTATTTACAGTGACTGTAAGAGTTCGGCAAACATTTTCACACTCTGGAGGAGGAACCAATGTCCAAGTCTTTCGTCCTGAGATCTGTGCTTGCCAAGATGGCCTCCCAACAAAATCGATCTGGAAAAAAAGAAAGTATCCAGTCTTTCATCCTTGGAGGAAACTTCTAAGTACGAGGGGGGGGGGGGTCTTGGCTAAATATTGGGTAGAGGTCTGCCGCGATAATGCTGAAAGTGGTACCATTTTCTAGACTAATTTTTACGAAAATGGTACCCTTGGCTAGACCAATTTTGACCGTTCCCTAGACCAATATTGTCAAATATGATGCCCTTGGCTAGACCGTGGCTGGACCAAAATTGCATAGAAGTCCGAAAAAGTATTACCCTCGTCGCGGCACATCCCCAGGTACACCTTTACAATGGAACTATGGAACTATGGAAAAGAAAGAACCCCCCTCCCCCGTGGTTCTAGGTCCCATGATAAACAGTATGATACGAGTCCTGCAATCTAGACGTTTCTGTACAACCAACAGCATCGAAAAGAGCAGTAAATAAAATATCATTAAAGAAAATCTAAGTAAATATATTCAACAGGAGTGGTCAGGAGACTGAGTCTTGTGGCACACTCTTTGCTGCTTTCTGTTAGGGGCTTACCAAAGTCAATTGACCTTGGATTGACTGTCCTGCAATCTAGACGTTTCTGTACAACCAACAGCATCGAAAAGAGCAGTAAATAAAATGTCATTAAAGAAAATCTAAGTAAATATGTTAAACAGGAGGGGTCCTAAGACTGATTCTTGTGGCACCACCCTTTGCTGTTTTCTGTTAGGGGCTTACCAAAGTCAATTGACCTTGGATTGACTGTCCTGCAATCTACACGTTTCTGTACAATTAACAGCATCGAAAAGAGCAGTAAATAAAAAATCTAAGTAAATACATTAAACAGGAGGGGTCCTAAGACTGATTCTTGTGGCACCACCCTTTGCTGTTTTCTTTTAGGGGCTGACCAAAGTCAATTGGCTTTGGACTGACTGTCCTGCAACCTAGACGTACCTCTACAACTAACAGTATCGCCAAACGCTTAAAGTTTTTCTTAACAAGATGTGATCTGGTAGGTACAAAGAACATTGCGTACGGCGAAGGATTTCCGACGTGAAACGATCCAGAGCGTTCTTATGTAGACCACGATGTCTACATGTGCTTCTTTGGCCTGGCCTTTATATCGCTCTATCTATTTATTTATAACAGTTTAGAACAGTATATTCCTAAGTAAAGAATGCTATCATGAAAAAAATAAGGTTTCGAACTGACAGTTTATAATGTGCTTGACGACACAAGAACAGCGAAATCCTCAACAGCGTCGTTTTTAATACAATACAAAGATAATTCATAGGAGAAAATTGCACATAAAATGTTTGTAAAAATAGCTCAGAATAGAGGGCGTAAGGAGAACTGTGAAAAACAAGAAATACAGTTGCCCAATATAAAACTTCCAACAGTTGCGAAGGAAGAGCTCTCATAAATTATGGAAGATTTGTTGAGAAAGAGGATGCTACAGACAGTTTGTTTAAAAAATAAAAGATCAACAGCACGTGTAGGACATCGATTTGAATAGGCTATTTTTAGATTGTTTTGCTTTTGCAAATGCAAGCTTTTAACCTTGCAAAAACCCTTATGATGGCTTACAATAGAACAACCTGTCTTATGATCTGAAGTTTTACGTCAACTCTGAAGAGTTTCCACGTGTCTAGATATGAACATGAAGTGAAGCTTGCTGCATTTTTCCCTGCTCTCTTAAATTCCAGCTCTCTTGACCTGTGCAAATAACACAGATATCCCTCTAATCTGAATTTTTACGTCAACCCTGAAGAGTTTCCACGTGTCTAGATATGAACATGAACTGAAGCTTGCTGCATTTTTCCCTGCTCTCTCAAATTCCAGCTCTCTTGACCTGTGCAAATAACACAGATATCCCCCTATAATCTGAAGTTTTACGTCAACTCTGAAGAGTTTCCACGTGTCTAGATGCGTCTAGATATGGACATGAAAAGAAGCCCGCTATATTTGTTTTTGCTCTCTAAAATTCCAGCATTCTTGACCTGCCTTCGTAAATAACACAGATATCCCCCTATAATCTGAAGTTTTACGTCAACTCTGAAGAGTTTCCACGCGTCTAGATATGGACATGAAAAGAAGCCCGCTACATTTGTTTTTGCTCTCTAAAATTCCAGCATTCTTGACCTGCCTCCGTAAATAACACAGACGAACGCAGATATCCCGTTTGTGTCCAAACTGCACATAAAATCTACACCTTGGCCATGACCTTATGATTCAGGAAATAGCTTAAACCCGTAACTTGAATGGGCAGGAATTGGGAAGTTGATACCCCAAAGAACCCATGAGTATAAAATTTGCTTCCTGGTGTTGAACAAAATTCTATTCCGGTGTGGGAAACGAACTTTGAAACGGATGGGAAACGAACTTTGCATTAAAAAATTTTATAATGATGAAATGGGAACTAAAGCCAATTTATCTTCCGCACATGTGGGGGTATTTTTGCCTTTTTTACGATTTTTGTTTTATTGTAATATGCGTTGTACAATTCTTGCAGTTTAAGAGGTTGGTTTGCAGAAAGGGGCCAGAAAGACATAAAATCAAAGGAAATACACATTTTTCTTTAATAAGAAACTGGTTTACAAGAAACTAGTACTACGATGACCAAAAATGTAAAAACTGTAGTACTATGTTCAAGAACAATTAAAAAACTCTAAAATTTCATTCTTAGAATAAGAGTCGGTAGATTACGATTCGTGCGGCATTGAGTTTGTAAAGATCAAGTTTTCACCGCAAAAAAGTTGGTAACTTTTTGCCTTAATGTGCATGGTTTATTCATGGTGACAATTTCAATGCAAAATGCAAGCCCTTTGTCGATAAGAAGGCCCAACTTCGAACCATAACGCAAGTTTAGACCTCAAAAAACGAGAAACTAATCAAGAAACTTTTACCACTAAAACACCGACATTTTCATGTGAATTAAGAAACTTTTAGTATTATTAAGTGCTGATCCAAGTTTCTTATAAAAAAAACGTGCAGGCAACTTTGAAGGTATTTTCAATGGTCAATGGAATGGACAACTGGCTGGCAACCTAAAATTACCTCCTGTGATTGTTTTCTCGCCAATTCTAGAACAATTTTTCCTCAAACGAGAGAATGAATGACAGTGATACCGGGTGCGCCAAAATAAACTATGCACGTTTGGCAGGCCACAATAAATCGTACACTGGACCGATTTTGAAGATTTATGACTTAATCTTTAGCAGAAAGCCTGAATTAGATTCTTGGACTTTTTGCAAATTTCTCCGTTTTCAGTTTTTAGAGGGAGAAGCGAGATTCTTAAAATGTTCGTTTTCGAAAACATTGAACACGATCAAAACACGTCGATCAAATTTTAAAAGATTCAACATGAATGAACAAAGAGAAAACGTTTCAAGGGGATTTGGAGGTTTAGTACGAACTCTCGTATAGCAGATTACAATTAGTCGATTTCTGAATCGTAAATCACCACGGACAAGTTCTCTCTTTGTCCATTCATGTCAACTATTTAGAAAACTTGATCGATGGTTTTTTGATCGTTTTCAGTGTTTTCTAAACTAAAATTTTAAGAAACTCGCTTCTAGCTCTAGAAATTGAAAATGAAAAAATTGCAAAAAAATCCCAGAATCTAATTCAGGCTTTCTGCTAAAGATTAAGTCATAAATCTTTAAAATCGGTCGAGTGTACGATTTATTGCGGCCTGCCAAACGTGCATAGTTTATTTTGGCGCACCCGGTAGAAAACGCAGTTCAACATTGAAAATGACTCACGTGCATTTGAGCTCCTTTGCCATATCCTCCAACAAATATCCAATCCAATTCACTTGATTCCGAGTCATCAGGAATAAATTCTGGTTTCTGATAATGCTTACGGATGATGTTCATAACTTCAGGATCACAATTACTCCTTTGGGGAAAAGAAAAATAATTTAGGCAAGAAAAACATTAAAATAAACTATATTTTCTTCAGTACACTTTCCACAGTCTTAATCCTCAGGAAATTTAGTCAATGTATGTCATCAATTTTCTTGGCAGAATCAAAGCACAAAGAAATTTTCATGAGTGGTAGATATTAATATGTGTTGGGGAAATTTGAATAGCTTTACTCTTTCTGAACAAAAAACTAACAGTAACAAAGCCATAGGAACCAGGGGGCACTGGGGGCACATGCCCTCCCAAGATTTTGCAATAAACAAAGAAGTGTCCTTTCTAATTTCAGGAAGTGCCCCTTTAGCTTAATGAAAAAAGTGATCTTGAAGTGCCCTACCCCCAAGTTTGAGATGCTCCCCTAGGCCCTAAACAGTATATTCATCTTCATCTGAGATTGTTCAATCATTTTTTAAGAGTTATCAAGAAAATCTTATTTTGAACTTCTCAAGGATAATCATATAAAAATATGAAGATGCTTTCATGTCTCCAAAGAACAGACCATTCTGCAGTGGAATACAAAGATACATGCTGTTCACGTTGCATCTTTGGGATCACATGAGAGTTTTTAAATTCAGGATTTGAATTCGATTTAAAAACTCCCATGCAATACCAAGATGAACAGTGCCTTCCCATTTAACTGCTAAATGGTATTTTCTTATGAGAATGCAAAGAATTCTTTAAAATTTCAGATAGGTTCTTGATATTTTGATCTATCTTGGTCTGTCCTTTTTCCTGTTCTCTTCTTCTACTCTCCACTCTATGAAAACATTTTGTCGTGCCCAACAACAATTTTGAGATCATTCAAAGTTTGCATGACTATCTTCACATACGGCAAGAGTTCTATCACCCCCCCCCCCTGAGGGGCTTGTCTAATTTCAGAGACTCCAGAAGGCGCTTAAAAGAGAGGAGGCTTCCTGTACAAAAAATACAAGGCTAAACTTGGCCTTGTACAGGCCAAGTTTTAGCCTTGCAGAGGCGATTATGACCTTGTTATGACCTTGTACTAGCCTTGGAAGAAAATTACAAGGCTATCAGTAAGATTCCAAGCTGCAACCAGTCTAACACAAGGTTTCCACAAGGCTTCTACAAGGCTAATTAGCATTTTTCAAGCCATTTACAAGGTTACAGCAAGGCTATTCCAGGCTAAACCAAGGTTACAAGGCCATAACTACAAGGCTTGTACATGGGCTATTACATGGCCTTGTATTTTCGTACAGGTTATTCACAAAGTCAAGTGACAAGGTTATAAATGATAGCTTTCACAGTCCCTTTACCTCATATTGTGTAGAGTCAACATACAACGTTATGAGTCAAATACACAAATCAATATTTTATCCCAAACCGTATCAAAATTAACATTTAAACTTCTTTGGCTACATAAATGGAAATCTTTGAAAACCCGTGTCATTAGATATAAATGTAGGGGGGGGGGGGTGTTCAATTGAGAGGGGCATGGTACTTCCATAGCCTCAATGATTCCAATGATTCCAAAAGCATTGAAAATTATATCTCACTTCAAAACTGATACGTACCATCCAACATACCATTGGTCTTCATGCAGTGATGCTCTATTTTCACTCATTTGAAAAACCTCCTTTAAAGTTTTAAAGTTTGTTAGGTATGGAAAGAATTGGCATCCTTCATTGACTTCATTGCCTCTTTGTGCTTGACTCATGTTATACAACTTTCGCAAAAACTTGAAATCAAACACTTTCAAAGCAGTCCAATTTCCTGTTGCATTTGTCACAACAAGGGGCACACCAGTGTAGGCATATTTTCTTGTAAAGACGTCTTTACTGACATGTTCCAGTTTTGGGACTGCAATCAGGTTCTGACACATTGTACAATTTGTTACTGGGCGTGATACCTCTAATGATGCAAGGGTATGATCAATAATGCAATACTCATCTTCAAGATATCTAAAAAAGTCCTTTGCGATTTGTGAATTGCAATGATTTGATGCAGCTATGCCAATGATAATCATCAGGAATAAGAAACTTTTATGATCTAAACTAAATTTTCTAGCACTTGCTTTCCGTCGGTCAATACCAAGTAACTTCTTTATTTCATCTTGTGTTAGATTTGCATTTGAAGCATCCCTGATGATTTCTTGTATGCTGCTATCCATGTTCATTCCATCCACTTCAACCATGCTCTCAATTAACCACATGAAATAAACTTCAGTATATTTGGAGCAGAAAAACATCTGCATAGGGATTCTATAAAATGGACTAACAGCACCTGCCTACTCAACGAAGCCAACTGCTTTCACTGATAATCTCGGAAAACTTGAGAAAGTTTAAATCTGGTATTAACATCCAGAAATGTAGGGAGGTAATAACCATTAACCATTTTCATTCAGAATACATTAGCTGGGTTTCTTCCTCTTGGATAACATGGGATAAAAAAACTTAAATTTCAGCCAGTAGATGATCCCAGAATCACAATTTTTTTAATCTAGCTATGTTTGAGCTGATATCCAATTATACAAATACCTATATCCACGTGTACTGAGAAAATTTTCTATTGATGAATTTAATCTTTTTGAACACCTGCAGCACTGCAACAAATTTTTCTGGTCAACAGTTTAATGCTAACACCTTTTCCATTCCACTCGATTTCACTGGCTTTGTTAAATCTTTTAATGTTGAGTTGATCTGAAAGCACTTCTAAGTATCAAATTTAAATTACGTTTTTCATTTCGTTTACTTCTTCTCTGATCAGTGGTAACGCCTTTTTTCCTTTCTTGATATAAATTACTTTCTGGGACCTTTTGACATCTGGCAGCACAATGAATAAACATGCAGTCTATAATTTCAATATTCTGTGTCTGCGAAAATTCAATTACGTTTTTTGTTCTGTTTATGTCAAAACTTTGCTGGTAAATTATAACAACACATTTTCTCTTGTCTTGTGATTCAAATCAGTTTCTCTGTTTTTTCAACATCTAGTTTATAGTTTTGCTTGAAGTAGTATGATCAAATAAATATATTCATTTTCTGAAGTCAGTTGGATGTCTGTTTGTGTCAATATCCTGTCCAATTTGAATTCAGGAAATTCATCGACACTGATCAAAATAACATTTTCCTTCTGTGGTCCTTTGGTATCGTGTTTCAAGCAGCGTAACTAAATATATTTAAAGACAATTTGTGTGAACTGATCTTTCTAACATCTTTTCACGTATCATCTGCTTTCGGTTATAAATCTACAGTCGTCTGACTAGCAGTAGGTCCTATACATATAATTAGCTGGAGGCTTTCTTGGGCCTAAATGCATGTTGCATGTTGCAGAGCGACGAGACATCAGTAGGCCGACTAAAACTAACATCGAACGAGGAATTTATCATGCTTGATCACCATTACCAAATTTTCATGGTACCTGCAAAATGTTTCTCCATTCAGCGCGGCTTTTCACCTTGAGCGTGCTTCACTTCACAACCAGTTTCACCAAGGTCTCAACCATAGAAATATGGTTTCAACGTTTGTTTTCATCGTGGCCTCGTTCTTGCCGAGTGCGGAAAGGGGTGTGACCACAAAGGGGTGTGACCACAAAGGGGTGTGTCTTGTGGGGTGTGGCATGGGATCAACGAAGATGTGATGACAATGAAATAGGGAGCATTGGGGAAAGGGGTACACCAGCATGTCAAATATTTCTTACTACGAAAGAGAGATAAGAAGCAACATGGACCGAGCCAGCATTGCTCTCACCAGAAAAGAGAAAACTAGCCTACGCGTAGACCCATTATACCATTATCCCAAAGGAGGAATAATTCCTCCTTTGGGATACTGGGTCCACGCGTAGGCTAAGAGAAAACAGGCTTCGTTCTTATCTCTTCGCAGGTTCATTCTTACATTTTAAAGAGCTATTGTCACCCAGGGTCCTTTGCGAGCAGGCACGCTACAATTTAAGACTGTCTGAAACTCAAATCTGGCCTAAATTATGAATAATAAACGGAACAGAAATTATAGATGCACAATGCAGTAGTTGAACTGCTAGAACACTTCAACCAGAGAAAAGCTTTCCTATCTGTTCAACTATGGCAGTGTGGATCCATCAATTTTGAAAAACAGTCAGACATTTTTGAATGCCCGTAAAGGACCCTGGATGACAAAAAATTCTAAGTCTTGGACCACTTGCAACAATATTGATATCAAAGGGACTTCAGTTCATCTTTTCTTCAAGGTCCTAACAAACTTTCCGACAATTTTTACACGTTTGGATGCCAAATTAGAATTTAGTGTTTTGCTTTTAAGGACTTTTGGTACCAAAGATATCATGGCAAAGAAGATGAACCCATATTCTAGTGTAATTTTTTTGCTTGACAACAGTAAGAAACTTTTAAGAAGTACATTCAAAGATATCATGGCAAAGATGTCGATGAACCCATATTCAACGTGAAGATTCAACTTTAGTACCAAAAGTTTCTTAACTTGACTTCTGCAGATAAGTCTGTGGTCGTACGGCACAATGCTCAACAGGAAAAAGAGTTGCATTTGCCTTAAAATATAAAATTCTAGTGAACATCGATCAAGAATGAAAGCTCAGTGACAATTTTGCCATGACGTCTTTTAATTCGGCTTTTAAAAGTCTCTTTGAACTTCTCAAACGTAGTACTAGAATTTCTTAAATTTTTGCCCATCCTCGTACTAGTTTCTTATAAACCAGTTTCTTATATACAGAAATATGCAGTGCAATAGACGATTGCGCAAAAGATGGCGTCGGGGGGCACTTGACCAAAATGCATTGCATTTGATGATCGAGTTTCTATGGAATCCTTGTGGATTCTATTATAGAAGCAATGCATTTTAGTAAAATGCCCCCCCCCCCCAATGTCATCTTTTCCGTAATCGTCTATTGAACAAGCGCCAAGGTCAGTTAGTCCCTTAGTCAGTTATCTTTCAGAAAATCTGAGAGATTGAATCAGCTACGCTGTGATGCAAATGCGCTTGTCCTTGCAACTTGTTGGAAAATATTACTATTTTTGTTTTTATAAATTATGCATATCACACTTTTGAAGCAAATTGGAATTCTCACAGAAGCACGGAAATTAAACGATGCATCATTTGTCGATAATATTAAAGATTCATACAATTTGGTGGAAAAGTGATTGATATTCTAATCGGTCAGATGTCGGAAAGATGTTTAAACTTTGTTTCTACTAAAATGAATTCGAGCTTTTCTCACCGAACAGGCAGAACAGAGCTTTTATCGATGAGGCCCACTTTGGGATATTTTGAATATGAAATAATTGTAAATTTGGGAAGAAAGGTAAAACATCTGGGCTTTTTTGCCCTTGAATAAAAAATGAAATCACCTCAAAATGAAGTACTGACTTTTTTCTGCCACAGCAAATTTTTGAAATATTGAAGATTCAGTTATTTGAAAATGAAGGATAAGATGACGCGTCTCCGAGCGATATAGCCCGTGGCTTACCTCTGAGTTGAAACGTATGTGTAGATCGAGAGATAAACTAAAGACTGCAGCCGTCAAGAAAAAATCAGAGGCTCTCATGGCAGCCTACAAACAACTTAGAAACAAAGTGAATAATACCTGTAAAACACTAAAAAGAGAATATTATACTGACAAGATTAAAGCATCCGAAGGAAACTTGAAAGAAACATGGGCAACTATTAACAAGGTAGTTAATAAACGATCTAAATCGACAATGATTAGCTGCTTGTCTGATGGTGACGAGCGCATCTCAAATCCCCAAGACATAGCGAACAAGATGAATAATTTCTTTTGCAATGTTGGTGATCAACTAAGTCAGGAAATCCCAAATACCAAGAACTCCCTCCTAGAAGGAGAGGTTACTGTAAATCCTGAAAAAGTGTCGTTTTCATTTTCTCCAATATCGCCCCAACAACTTGTCAAAGCAATGAGTAAGTTTAAGACCTCTAAAAGTTTTGGTCTGGACCTCATTTCCAGCTATTTTCTCAAAATTGGGATGCCGATCCTTGCCAGTCCTCTGAGCCAATTGTTCAATCTATCTATGTCTCAGGGGTTATTTCCTGACAGTTGGAAAATTGCACGGGTTGCCCCTATTTATAAAGCTGGTCCAGCTGATGATCGGTCAAATTATCGACCCATCTCTGTTTTACCTGTTGTTTCTCGTCTATTCGAAAAACTTATATTTGACCAGATGTATTCTTTCCTTAACAATAACAAGCTTCTTTACTCGAAGCAGTCAGGCTTTAGAAGGTTGCACTCAGTTTTAACTTGCTTACTAAAGTGCACGAATGACTGGTATCTGAACATAGACAAAGGCAAATTCACTTCAGTAACATTCATAGATCTAAAGAAGGCCTTTGACACAGTTAATCATGAGATTCTTCTCAAGAAGCTTTCCCTGTATGGAATAAAAGATAAGGAATTACGCTGGTTTCATTCATACCTCTCGAACAGAAAACAATGTTGTAAGGTAAATGGGCAGATCTCTGAACTTGAGGACGTTACATGTGGCGTTCCACAAGGTTCATGCTTAGGGCCTCTCCTCTTTTTACTCTACATCAACGACCTACACCTATCACTAAATTACTCTGAGGTGAATATGTATGCAGATGACACTAGCATTTCGTTTTCATCGGATTCTATCCCCACCATAAACGAAAGTGTCAATTCCGACCTTCTTTGTTTAAAAACCTGGTTGGAATCAAATAAGTTATCTCTCAATGTCGCCAAAACACAAAATCTCCTCATAGGAGGTAGAAAGAAGTTGAAAGACATTGAAAACTCTGAAACACAAAAAGTGCAAATTGTTATTGGTGAAGAACCAGTTTCGGAGATTAAGCACACAAAATACCTGGGGATCGAAGTTGACCAATTTCTAAATTGGGATGATCATATTTCCGCTATAATTAAAAAGACATCAAAAGGAATCGGAATGTTACGTTATGCGAAAACATATCTCCCTCTAACTACGATTCAGTCAATGTACAGAAGTCTTATCGAGCCATATTTCCGATCCTGTTGTTCCGTATGGGGAGTCTGTAGTACCACTGCCTTAAACAAACTACAGAAACTACAAAACCGTGCCGTGAGGATAGCTACAAACAGCCCTTACGATGCGTCCTCACAGCCACTTCTGAAGGAACTAGAATGGCAAACGGTCAGAGAACTTATTGACATGGAAACCGCAAGGATGGTGTACAGGTCAATTAATGAGGAAGCTCCCAATTACCTTGCAACTTTCTTCGAGAGGTTGTCGGATAATGGTATTAGAGTGCTTCGAAATACAAATACAGACCTGAAGCTGCCTTTCCTAAAAACGTCCAGTGGTCAACGGTGCTTTGCTTATAGAGGAGCACGATTATGGAATAACCTTAACGCTGATGTCAAGACAGCGTCGACCTTAAATCGATTCAAAGCTGCATATAAAACCAGCCAGTAATCTTTTCGGTTGAACTCCTTATTTACATACCAGTTTTATTTTCATCTTTATCGTTACTTGTAAATTTTGATTAGATATCTTTATTTTGTTATTATTTTACAGGGCAATTTGGAAATCAGTATTTAACTGTATATTTAACCCTGTTTAAAGAATTTAAAATGAAAATGAATGAATGAATGAAATGAGACACGAAGATGCGCTCGCTTTAAAGACACTTTAGTGAATCATCGTTTCCATATCTAACCATCGAACCAAAACTTTTTAATTCCATACACATGCTGTCGAAGGCGCTGACATCCGACAAATCCTCGAAATTTTGGCGAAAGTAACATTGACGCGTTTCCCGTCCCATTTCAAATGCATCTCTCGCGTAATTTCACTCTCCCAAGCTCAGCAGGGCCTCAATAACGTCAAGTGAGACAAGCAGTTTTATGCTCATCATAAAATCAGCCCAAGTATTTAATTGAATGATGGCGAGAGAAAATCGTATTTTCAAGTCTTATCTCCCGTATCGATTATGAGAATTTCGTATCACAGACGAAATGAGCATGGCAATGATGTCACACCAGGTTAGACTTATTACATGAGTTCTCGTTTTCGCTTCATTCCCCCCAACGAATAACGGTTCAATTCAATGGAGCAAACCTTAGACGAATGTCATTAGTCTAATACCAGATGAGTAAGAAACACGTGGGGCATATAACAAGCCATACTTTAGTGAAAAAGAGTCAACTGGGTTCGTTGAAGCTCTATTTTGCGGAAGAAAGACTGAATTAGTTATGGAAATCTAGTTCGTTAAAATCAGTCAGTTCTTTGCATATCGATTTGTGCTTTTGTGATGTAGTTACATGCATGTCTTGTTTCACTATTTTAGCAGAGAGAAACCAGGGCAGATTTTGTAAAACAATAGCATGAGTTGCTTTTGTTGACACCTCAATTCAAAGCGATTAGAGATTGCAGACAAAGGAAATTCTCTCAACCAGCAATTCAAAACAAACAAAGCCGCAAAAAGTTTCTTTGAAACCCAGGTAGCTAGCTCACTCGTTGTGCATTCCAGAAACTGTTTTAAGGGCAAACATGAACATAGATCGAAAGAAGAAGGATGCATCTGCACATCTGCCGCGGGCATTTTATCTGTTTGGTTCAAAAAGGGTCAAGGAGGCGATTCAATTCTCTTATTTTTTTGGGTGTTATCAAAACATTTACTGCTCAGCTTCTGGACCAAAGAAATAAAATGCCCGCGGCAGATGTGTAGATATATCCTTCTTCTTTCGATCTATGCTCATGTTTGCCCTTAAAAATAATTTCTGGAATGCACAGCGAGCGAGTTAGCTACCTGGGTTCCAGAGAAACTTTTGCGGCTTTGTTTGTTTTGAATTACTGGTTGAGAGAATTTCCTTTGTCTGTGATCGCTAATCGCTTTGAATTGAGGTGTCAACAAAAGCAACTCGTGCTATTGTATTACAAAATCTGCCCTTGTTGCAGAGAGACAGTATGTTTGTCATGGTTTAGAAGTTCACAGGTGCATGAATATGAATCGAATTGAATGCATATTTCAGGATTCTTGGGAAAACGATTTTACCAAAATCGCTCCTAACTATGGAACGGAAACATCGATTTCGACCAACAAAATTTTCATATCTAAGTTAGCCTGTTTCCTATGCAAAAAACTTTTAAAGGAACGGATTTGCGAAAAAACTTCAGCGGCAAACATTTGCAAACATCCCAATTTTTTTCTGAATCATCCGGTAGTTCGTACTGGGAATTTAGTGGAATTGCAACAGTTAACGTCAAGTCAAGACTTTTTCTCGCCATAAGGATTTCCAACCAAATCACAAGAAATCTTGTGCGAACCAGGAAAAAACAAGCGCTTGTTTAGCCTTTAAAGACAAAACTAACACAGTCTGAATATCAAATTTCTAAACATTCATCTGATCTACGTACGGTTACAAATCCGAGCTACCGCTTCGAAAATTGCAACATTGACGAACAGACGGCTTCGGTTGGATTTTCTGTATTTGAAAATCTATATTTACAAAAAAAAAAACATTTTTATAAGGCCTATTCGCCAGTTAAATGTATATTTTCGAAATTAAAATCGAGCCATTGGAATTAATAGAAGGTTAATACCCTAATTTTTGTCCATTTAATAGTCATTTGTATAGACTTGCAACACGAGTCTACCTGCCCTGCTCCTCCGTAGTACGACAGGAAAACAGGAGGATTCGGTGAATAAGTCTAATCTGGTGGGTATTAATTAAAGTTTATTTCATACCATGCCAAAATCAGGATGGTCGAGCAT
Organism: Aurelia coerulea; assembly: GCA_039566865.1. Taxonomy (NCBI): domain Eukaryota; kingdom Metazoa; phylum Cnidaria; class Scyphozoa; order Semaeostomeae; family Ulmaridae; genus Aurelia; species Aurelia coerulea. The sequence goes on from CM076955.1 coordinate 19,961,692, forward strand.
CTCTAAATGCTAAGCATACACTGGCTTTCTGATGTCCAGAATATTCTCGAATAACTTCACTCTTGTCTGTGTTCCATAGGCGTCCTATGCCATCCGAAGAGGCTAGGAGAAAACAGAGTGAGGTAAAAACAGAAAGGTCATTGGCCGTGCGGAATGCACAGGAAAAATTGCACCTTTGGGGAATTTTCCTCCAACAGCACCAATTTTCTTCTTTTCTTCAGAAAGAATTCTCTGCAATATAGGTCATGAATTGTTTTGGATTGAAGCTCAGTATCAATTACCTAACTGAAACTGTACAAGTCGCTCGCCCATTCACCCCACAATTCGGTAACTGCACTTCCGTAAACGAAACAAAGCTAGTTCGGTGTAGCAGAACACAGACGCATTTAGCATGTGTCTGTCTCAACGAACGTAAAGCGACTTTACACTCGAAGGGCAAACTACTCCAAAATCTCGTACACCTTCGTAGCAAATCCTAAAATATCTCCAGAAATTTCAAAAATCTCGAAAAAGCTTGAAAATCTACAGAATGTTAACAAAATCTTAGAAATCCTAAAGAACATTCTACAGATCTTCGAAAGTCTCGTGAAATCCTAGAAATCTCCCCCACCAAATGATAAAAATGTTCAAAAAATCTCTCGATAATTCTTTGAAAATCCCACACATCGTTTAAATCTTCCATTAGTGTAGCTTTTTTCTTCTTTTGTTGGAACATTGTGTATGAGGGCGGTGGCCTGGAAGCACTACATTTCTAACTCTTGATATATTTGCTTGAGCCTGGACCTGCGAAGGTGCACGAGTGTGCACCTCTAGGTTGTTGATGTTGCTCGTCAAACCCTAAAGCGCCTAACACAATGGCGAATTGTTTGCTCCCGCGCAGTCCCTCTCCTACCAATGACTATCATTGGAACAGTTAAAATGTAATTGTGAGTATCTAGAAGTAATTTCCCACTATGGATGGCATGTAGTTAATTAGCCTTGTTGTTTTGTAAATAGTTTGTTTTTTAAATGAATCAAGGAAAAATAAAATCTTTCAAAATCTTTCAAAATCTTTCAGCATCATGCAAAATCTCAAAAATTAAAAAATCTCAAAAATCTTTGAAAATCTCAGAAAAAATCCCAAAAATCTTTGAACATCTGAGAGATTATTGAAATCCCAAATCTCGAACGCTATATTTGGAGCGATTTGCTCCTCGGTTACACCTCACAAAACAGAAAACATCGATCATTTTTACAACTTACCTGTGATGATATAATGCGAATCCTCTGAGAAGGCGCAATCCCATACCCATCTTTGAGATGGATCCGACAATGTCGTAAGCAATGAGAAATCTGTCGTACGCCAAACTTTCAGTGTAGCATCGGCTGAACAAGTTGCTAATAACCTGGAAGAGATAAGGATCAATTTACCAAAAATATATTTCACTTGGTTATATTTTTATGTCACTGGCAAAAGATGTCTTTTCAAACTGCAACTAACCTTTTTGCCCGAAAAAGTACAACTAAATTCCGAGAAGGAACTACCCAAGCTTACCCGAAGAAACTAAGAGCAATTAATTCAATATGCTATAAGGACACCGAATCTACTTTTAGTGAGCTATTACAGAAGAACTGTGCAGTTACTATTCATACAAAGAACTTGCAAATACTTATGACTGAGATGTACAAAACTAGAAATGAGTTAAACCCTTCATTTATGCAGGAAATCTTCCGTGAAAATACAACTTACTACAATTTACGCAACAATAACGAATTTACTCAACTCAGAGTGAGATCTGTCAGCAACGGGACAGAAAGCGTCCGATTTAAAGGTCCGCAGCTGTGGAAAATGTTACCACCAACAATTAGGAATTCAGAAACCCTTTGTCAATTTAAAACAAAGATAAAAAATTGGTACGGGGAAAACTGTCCATGCAAATTATGCCGCACTTTCATTCCGAACTTAGGCTATATATGATAAATGTTTTTAGATATCCGTTTTATATCGTATACTTGTTGATGACTTGTAAATATTTTACCCACTACTTTTTATGTAATATTGTATATAGGTTTTTAACGTTGGAATTAATTAGCTATCATTTTTATTTAGCTATCATGTGTTTTAATCCAACGAGAAATAAATTGATAATAATAATAAATAATAATTCAAAACCCTAAAAAACACACCATAAGCATCACGTTCCAACTTTGTATGCTCCATGCATGGGTAGTTAGACACTGCTGGTGTGCTTCTATGGAGGAGCGCTGGATAATATGTATCTGCGGAGGAAATATTGTTTAGTACTGCGGAGGAGATATCGAAAGAATGAAATACATATTATCCAGCGCTCCTCCATAGAAGCACACCAGCAGTGTCTAACTACCCATGCTCCATCTCGTGATGCTAGTACTCATTACAAATATTTGCTTGACCAAGCTCTACAAGCGCTCCTAAAGGGCAGTGAAAACCATCTCGTAATCGAAGCTTTGGTGGAGGATTTGTTTAATTGGTTCAACGCCGAATATTTGAAAGTTTTAATGGATATCAAAAGTTCCATCACATTTCATAGACATGGACAAGAAAACACTGCGATTAAACTTACGTAGAAGCTGCGATGAAACTGGCCGCCATTAAATCTGTTGGCTTTAGTCACATGAGCGGATATTCTCGTACTTTCCAATTGTTTACAAAAATATTGTACAGCCCATTTTACATCAAATATTTGTTATCAACTTACGTAGAATCAGGGCTGAAGAGACATTTCAATCCATATCTCTTATGTGCGGGCACTTTATCTTTTGGTTGAAATACAGTTGGGTTTTCATCTGCTCCACCAGATAAGTTCCAAACATAACAATCACCCTACGACAGCAAGACAGACAGGAAAAAATTAACAAAAAACTCATAATATATAATCCCGGAGGGGTAGTGGACCATCATTAGTACGGGGGTGTACCCAAATGGAAAGTAGTCTTTTGACCCGTCTGTATTCCAGTATTCGCTCACATTCAGACTATTTGTGTACTTTTGTACTATTTTTGTATTTTTCTAATGCTCTGTCGTCCAAGAACGCACGAACATTACATTTCGGTGGTCAAGTAAAATACAGTAATTAATTTTACATGGTGGAGGTTTAAAGACATAGAGAAATAAAGTCCGTTTTTTTAAAAGAACACAGAAAGCCTGAATACAGTATTCGGTTAGGTTACCAAACGCTAAGGAAGTTAGAATAAAAACAAAGCCTTACTGGGTGATCGGAAAACTTTCCCGAAAACAGCAAAGAAAAATTGCCAAGAATCTAAAAACGTGTAAATGATTACGATAATGAGGCATAGCATATGCCCTTTGACTCGAGCACGTGGTAAAATCTAGGCGAAAAATTGTAAATTCATTCAATCCTTCAAACCAAATATGGAGTCACAAACTCCATACAATGAACAATTTTCCAAAATTGCGCAAGTTAGTCGACGTCGAGGAGTATTGGTGAAGGTGAAGTTGCGGTTTTTATCGCCAAGCGCTGGGATCGCAGAAGTAGAATAGGCCTAATCGAGTCTGCAACCCCTTGTCATGATGCTGAAGTAGTGGGGCTCTACCTGGGATCGAATCCTGTCCGGCTGACTGTTCTGGCTGCAATCTCACAGGATTACACCACTGCGTCACAACACATTCAACAGACTATTTCGAGAATTAATTCCCTTGCACATGCATTCAAGTTATATTTTCAAACTGAGAATAAGAATACCTTATTGTTAACTGCTGCCATGAATCTTGCTTCTCTGTCTATGCTTATTGATTGAATAGCAGCATCAGGTTCTGGAATCTATGAAAAATGAAGAGAAGTCAAAAGCATAGGTTCCAAATCTTTAACTCGGTGTAAAAAGGTGGGTGTAAAATTCAATGACCTATTTCTTCCGATTGAATGGCTTGAAAGAAACTTTAGATACTTATCTATAATTCTACCGTTGGACTTTCCAGAAATTTTGAATATTTTTCGAAATTACAGCGTATCTTACGTTTTAACTCATTTGAGGATGTGACGTCATCAAATTTCTAAATCATAAACCAGATGACTGACAGACTTTTGCTTGAGACCATAGTGTAGACATTCATAAACTATGGTTTTCTTCGAAATTACTTCATGTTGCATCAAACAGTTTAGAAATTACGATGGTTTTAAGTTTTTTTGAATTCTTGAAAAAGAAGAAAAACACTCTAATTCTGAAAATATTGAAGATTTCAGAAAATTCCAACGGTAGAATTATAGAGAAATAGCTAAAGTTTCTTTGAAGTCATTCAGTTCAAAGAAAGATGTCACTCAATTCTACATCAGCCTTTTTAAAGATTTGGAACCTATGTTGAAGTCAAATAAACTAATCAAAAGAGTCATCAAATGGTAACACTTACCAACAGCTTTGATTTACAAATCCATTTGCCGAATAGTTTTATGAATTAGCTAATAAGACCCCACAAAGGAGATGGAAAATAGGGGGAAATAGCAATTTTGCAACTTATTCAAACATTTCACGTTAGTTGTGCTCTTTTGGTGTTATACTGTGGCGTACACTGCTTGGTTAAGTCAATTTATTAAAGGTAAAGTCAATGAAATTCCTTGGGGCACCTGTACCTGTAGAATCCTCCAAACAACTTCTTTAAAGTCATAGAGGCGAACTGGTCCGTTTGTGGACCAACTCGGCAAGCTCGCGTTTACTTTGTGTCACTTTCTTAGCTTGCTCAATTGACACACCCAAAATACTAGCAATTTTCAGCCATGGATCAGGAAAGTATTTCTTCGTAGCCGTTGCAAATAACAATCTTTTTTGATAGCAGTGTTCTCACTTCTACCGGGTGACCCAGAAAAAAGTGACCCAACGCAATCTGTTACAGAAAATTAAGTAAGTGGCCAATTGAAATGCTTCAAACGTTGTTGTGTCCTTAAAAGACTAGCCTATGCTATGAGTATTTTTCGCAATTTTTTACGTCAGTAAATTTCCCGATTGCAAATAACAATCGATTTTTTGAAGTGATAGCAGTGTTCTCACTTCACATACGTGTGAGATATATCTTAGGTATTGTGTATATATGAAATCTCGCAGAGGAACTGTTTTAACTATATTTTGTATTTCTTGATTCGTGTATTGGGAACAGTAAAACATACTAAGTGTTCATTGTGATCTGTCCTCAAATCCCACATGTGTATTGCACCACTCTGGTCTCCAACAATGAGTTCACTCTAGGAAAAAGGCAGTAAAGAAAATTCAAGATTGGAATCTGTTAACAATTAATGTGTCAAAATAAAAAGTTATCATTATCAAAAGTTAGACTGATTACATGAGTCTCATTTTTCCGCATTGAATTGGATGATGTTATGGTTTCAAACTGAGACTTATGGCAATATAGCTTCAAAACGTAGACTAATATAGGCCATCTCCACCGCGTTTACGGCGGAACCAATCAGATCGCTACTTTCTTAATAAGGTCGCACCACGTGCCCATTCCTAGCGTTTGATTGGTTGATTAGATCAAAGTTCGACTTTTCGAAGCGAAACGACGTTCGAAACGGAAAATGCTTGATTTTTCTTCAGATCTCTCGTAAGATTTTAGTCTCTGTTTTGAATCTGTTTGGTCGTGAGTCCTAATAAATAAAAACATCAGATTAAACACGTTGAACGAATACAAGGAATCACGTCGCTTGTCTGATCAAAAGTTAGCATTGGTTTTAGAACATTTTGGTACAATAATCATACCGGGCGAGTCAAAAAGAGGCCCGGCGTTTGAACGGCTACTGTTCCCTGAATATATAAACAACGATATTTTGCAATATCTAGTTGAATAGATAACATGTTCAATAACTTGTATTAGACTTTTTCCTGGCAAAGATTTTACAAAGGGATTTCTAAAAAATGTCCCTTCGAGAAATCTTGAAAAACGTACTAAAATCATGAGCAAGTTTCCCTAATGTGTTTACCTTACAGCAATGACTTGAGAACGCATTAGCACGTGCTTTCCTCTTGGAGTCTTCCCCCTAGTATTAATAACTTATTCAAGGGGAATCCATTCTCCCAAGAGGACAAAATGCATCAATGCATGTGAGTGTCATTATTGCTGGGAAGAAAAACAAAGGGAAAATTTGTTTGTCGTTTTCCTTATCTTTTGCAGGTTTTCGAAAGGGGTTTTCTGTAGACTTTCATATCGACAGGAAGGAATGGCCGATTGAAGCTGAGTAAATTACTGAGCCTAATTGGACACATGGGAATAAAAGAAGGCAGTTTTCAATATTATTGCTTTGATATTGAGGGAGCAGCATTTTTTCAAACACCAGGCCTTTTTATTGACTCACCGGGTAGTATTTGATTGGATTGGTCGATGGAGAAGTTCAATTTACCTGGTTTTGGTGCATGACGACAGTATTGACAGGAGAGTTGACTTGAAAGACATGCTGACACGTCAAATTTCTAGACCTCCAACAAAAAGTCAAATTAATAAACTTGTGAAGACTCCATTATCAGATCTAAGTTCAAAGCAAACATAAGGAATTTATAAGGAAGACGCTATCATGGAAGGTGTCTTTCTACTAGGAAAGTGTACAAGTTTATCCAAACACCAAACTTGACTGATTACGGCGCTGTGTACGGCTATCGTCCCTTACTTCGAATTGCTTCTCCGTCTTGCGATGAAAAACATCTTATCTTTCTTGATTGTTTTGTAGCAGTAGCGAGTTACCAAATTTTGTTGACAGGGACATATGCTTGGAGGAGATGTGGCAGCTCTCAAAGTTGGGAAGAACAATCACCGCTTGCTTTACAATGACGAAAAGCACCATAAAATTTGTGGAACAAATGATATTTCACAATTCATAAGAAAGGCTAGAATCACAACATAGTACCAGTTATCGCAACAACAACAACAAAGACAACAACAACAATATTTTAACATATTTTTAATTTAATTTAATTATTTGCTCAAAAGTTTAAGCATCCATCAGTCTATAGCGATAACTACGGATATGTAATCAGTCTAAAGAAGTGGATTGTTGCTAAAACAAGTACAGTAAGATAAGATAAGACACTACCGTAAATCCCATATTCGCACAGAGCAATCCTCTCCTCCTGTAAACATCCATTTACCATCCTCTTGAAATCCTACAGCAGTCACATTCTTTGAAATTCCATCATAATTCACCACCTGCATAAAAGAAAGAAAAACAAAACAATTGGTGATTAACAGAAATTTCATGGTAAGCAAGGAAACTTGGAACTATCTACTTTAAATGATATGCACGTTTGGCAGGCCACAATAAATCATACACTGGGCCGATTTTGACGATTCATGACTTAATCTTTACCAAAAAGCCTGAATTAGATTCTAATTTTAAGCCTAAATTTTAAGAAACTTGCTTCTAGCTCTAAAAACTGAAAATAAAGAAATTTGCAAAAAAAAACCTAGATTCGAATTCAGGCTTTTTGCTAAAGATTTAGTCATGAATCTTCAAAATCAGTCAAGTGAACAATTTATTGTGGCCTGTCAAACGTGCATTGTTTATTCTGGCGCACCCAGGAGATCAGAAAATAAATATTCTGAAATACGAACCGGAGTTGGATTTCCTGATACAATGTCATACATGCGAATATGCTGGTATCCTAAAATTGAAACAAGTGATAAGAAATTATGTTTCACAAACTGTAAAGAAAGGCTGTTGTCTTAAATTGCCCTTTTAAATGTACGGATCACGGTGTTTCACCATACATGAGATTCACAGAAAGCCATTAACTTTTGAATTCTGTTGGTGTTTCTCAAGGATTGATTCTCTGTCCTTTCATGTTGAATACAGTTTCTTTCATAAAAAGAGGTATTATCCTATATTTTATAATCCATCATAATTATCAATTTTCATAACTTGATGCACATGTTATCGAATGGTGATAAGAACCTTCCTAATGACCTTAAAATAAAAGGATAGATGCTTCTTTTAACTTAAAAGGGTCTGTTTCATCCAGCATGCCTTGCAGGTGCCATCCCTTGGTTGGCCTTTGTTGTTGCCATTTTCATGGCCTGCTGCAAGGCATGCTGGATGAAACAGACTCTTTAAATTTTATCCACCAAAAATCTCAAGCTCTGTTGCAAGCTACACAACCACCATGTTTTTGATTTTATACAGTTGATTTCCCCTGTTATTTCTTTTTGTAGTCAACTGTTATTGTTTCATTTTCTTCTTTGCTTTTTATATAGATCATATACTGCAGTAATTTTAACTTTACGTAATGGCCACAAGGTAGACACAGCCTTTTGCTCCCTGTGCTATCACTTTTGGTAGTATGGTAGAGCAACTTTGTAAGTAGTGTAAAGTGTATGGTAATATGTCATTGTAACTTTTTATTGAATTATATAAAGGAGAAAATAATTATTGGGATAAAACTTTGCCTAGAACAGATAGGAAGAGGTTTGTACAAAATGCTCAGATTGTTGATAATGGAGGATTACCTGCTGCTGCAATCAACTGTTTGTCCGGTGTAATCTCCAATGCATTTACTTGCTGTGAAGAAAATAAAATTCTGTTATAGGAAGACTACATGGAATGAGCTCCTCTAAAGAATAATGATTTACAAAAATAGTTTGCTTGTAATTAAAATTGATATTAGTTTTGGGCAGAAAAAATTGGGTGTTGAGCATTCTAAAGATGTATCAACTGCACAACAGGCCTCATGAACATTAAGGTGAGAAGAATTCTCAAGAATTCTTAAGAACTTTCAAGACTTCCTTGTATTCTGATAGCAATTCATTTTCACTTTAAGTGTTATGAAAAGGGGATGCAAACTTCTGCGATCCCAGCACTCGGCACTAAAACCCACAACTTCAACTTCATCTTCACATTCAGCATCCATTAATTCTTGTTACCTGTGAGGGGAATCACTCTACTTCTATTTTGTACAGGAAAAAGACATATAAAGATTTTAAGACATAAAATATACACTACTCAGATACAAAACGGTTGTCTGTGGTGTACTTACAGAGTCTGGATGCTGCACTGTTCTAAGGCATATTCCACTGTGAGCTTGCCAGAAACGTATAGTGTGATCATAGCCAGAAGTTGCCAAAATCACCTGATCTCCTCCCATTATATAGCTCTATGAGAAGAAAAATACCATGGGTTGCAGGTTAGGCTTTAGTTTAGCAAACTTCAATTTTAGATTGGATGGGTTTTGAAAGTTTTATAGTTAACAGGTTTGGCCTGCTTTCTTTGTGGGTTCTGGATACAGTAATTTATTCAAAATATAGTCGAGTTTTGGGCTTTACAGTCACACATCCTGTGTAGATAATTAAGGTCAAAGAGTCAACCTTTGAATTAAAATGATACGGAATGCTCAAAATTATACAAAAAGAGTCACGAAGAATCTCTTTTTATGCAATTGATCCACACTATGGTTTTGCTGTTCACAGAGACGAATTTTCTTTGCACAATCCTCAGGAAAAAATGCAGCCCATTATTGTTTTCATCATGTCAGAAAAAATCCAAGTTAGACGTCTGGGTATATTACTGATTTGACCCGCAAACACTTTGGTTACTTTGGTCTGCAATTCTGGGTGATGAAAGACTCAAGGATTCCAGTTATATGTTAGATTATCTTCTTTTTTGGAAAAATTAAAGAAAGCTCCAGACTTCCGTATGGTATGGTGTTATAAATATTGTTTTAATTTAGGCCAAAATGGCCGAAGACAAAAATGTATCATGGCCATCATCAATCATGTGTCATGGCCTAAAAACGTCATTAACACTGGACCTTATGTAGCAAGAATGAGTAATCACTATCTGAAGATCTTTCTTGGCATGAATTTGCTCGCAAATACAGCACACAAAATAGCATTCCTACCAAACAAAGAATAACATTCTTACCAAACAAAGTTTCAAAACAACATCGACTCCATTTCTGTTTCCAGTCTTCCAGCACCAACCTGATAGCCTCGTTACCAGTATGAAGCTACACTGCGGAGCTGCTGACCTTTGGGGACGTTGACGCGTAATAGAGGGCACATCGGACCAAAACGAACTTAACATGTTTGAAAATTCGTTATACCTGATAAGTTGGAATTAATCGAAGTTTGGTTGATAGCCGAAAGACTGAAGTACTTTTTGAGAGCTTCTTCTGGTTTTATGAGCATTGTAGCTATGAGTAAAATTATATTTATGATAATTCCGCTACTTCGAAATGCGAAAAAAGGGATAAGTTAGCCCGACTCACGAGATATTCCCAGTTATTGCAACGACAACAACGAAAACATGCTCTATCTATCAATAGCGATAATTACGAACTTGTAATCAGTCTAGCCTGAACACAGGTTGGGGATAGATAATCTCCTCTGTCAGAGCGATATGCAAATACATTTCATTTTGCAGAAGCCTGTTGGTTTGTTCAAAAGTATTTGATCATATAAATTGTTGCTTGTATGGACTTGCTTCTTAAACCTGAAGGGGAATGCAATGTGAGAGGACTGCTTCTAAATTTGGGCCCCCTTACACGCATTTTGAAGACAGAATGAGCTTAAATACACCATGAATTATATCTAAATTTTTTGCAGCCACACATCTCAGTCTTCAACTTGAAAATTATCATTGACTCAAAATTTAAGCCTGAAGATAAAATCACCAAGTTATATGAAGCGAAAGATTAAATTAAGGTGAATAGCTTTTTCTAAAGTCTAAATCAGAGGATAAAGTTGCCGAGGACAATACAGAGAAAATAAAATAAGATGTATGACCGATCATTTTCTTCTTGCTTTTTCACAGCACATGCAGGAAACATATTCATGCCAATGAGTAGAAAAGAATACATAAGGGGACTTCTATCAACTTAGTGTCGAAGCAAAAAGTCTAGGAGAGACTAGAAAGACCAATATTCAGGAGTCCTGGATTTCATACACAGGGGAATCAAACTTTCTGAAAAGACGAATACTCAGGAGTCCTGGCTTTCATACACAGGGGAATTAAACTTTTTTCTTCTTTTTCTTCGGAGGTTGAACGGGAGGTTCTTCTTTATTTACTGCTGGGTCTTCTTCAGCTTCTTTGTTTTCATTGTCCCCCTTATTTTCCTTGTCTTTTTTAACAACAGTTTCTATATCTGGTAATGAATTGTAAAGTGGCAATGCAACTGATTCCGCCGTTTTCATGTGTATGCTTTGAATATTATTCCATCCACGTGGTACGATTTTGGCGATAAATGATGCAACAGCAACCACATTTTCTACGATTTCTTCTTGTGTCTGTCCAGCATGGCCAACCTTTATTGCACTATAAAAAGAGGCGAAAATTTTAATTACGCACGGGGTGAGTCAAAGTCCAATTTCGTATTTGAAGAGTAATCGCTAATTTTTGATGTCGGAAAATCTCAATGTCTCTTTAAAGGGGCTCCGTCGCCAAACTGTAAACAAATCTGATAACACCGCACTTGGCCATTATTCTCCATTGTTTTCTGCAGTTTATTTTGGTGGTTTCACCCAAGCCACCAAAAATGCTCGTTAAAAATCCACTTATATCCAAGCAATCGTAAGAGATATGAATGTTTGGATTTTTCCTCTGTGAAGTACAAAGATCTATCTTCAAAATGATGCTTTCATTTTCGAAAAAACAAGTAAACGTCTGTGTGATATTTCCCATCAAAAAACTTCAAAATTACCGTTTTGACCGAAATTTTGAGACGGAGCCCTTTCAGCAAAGTTAATTTTGCTGCTGATCTTTTAGCTTTCTTTACCAACGAACATTTACCAACGATAGCTCATTATTTCTTGAAGGCCAAAAATTATGAAATCATAATGGTTGAAAGAGTTTATTCTGAGCCATGGTTATTCTAGTTTAATACAATAATAACATTTAATTCCAATAATAATAATGGTAGAAAATTGTAAGAATAAACTATATAAAGAAATTCGGATGCAAAAAAGATAAGATATTTAGCACACTCTGATATCTTGTCTTTTTTGCATTCAAGTTTCTTTTCGATGGTTAATTCTTGCAATATTAATGTGGTTAATTTTTGAAGCATTTGATCATGTTGAAGTACTGAACAGCTGAAGTGCAGCAAGAGTAAAATGGGCACACGAATTGATATCGGTCTCCTTTTTCGTCGCACTATCTCGTAAAAAGCTCTTCTCACTAGAGATACACTACACTTTCAAAGACTGAAAATCTCTCTGAAGTTGAAATTTTCTAGGATCTCAATTTGATTCAAATAAGTCACTCGTTCTCACTTTACTTCTCGTTACTTTCAAAATGCAATTAGAAAATGCCCCTTTAGAGAGAGTGAAAGAAAGAGCAAAGGCTCTTCCAATCTTCCTAAAAACATTTTCCTGTCAAGGCTCTGCATTATTAGGTGGTCCAATTGTCCCTTTCAATATGCAGTACAGTTTATAATTTGTGGCAAAACGTATTAAACAGTGATTATGAACAAATTTACCTGCAAGTTCCATTACCAAGTCGCAATTTTGTACTTGAAAGTGCCTCATCAATTTCTAGTTTTACATCCATCTTTGTTAAGTCGACAGGAGTTGGTTCCCTTTAAATAAATGAACATATGCTATAATCTTATTGCCTGCTAAAATAGAGTTGGATTTCATACACCCGTTAGCTTTTGCTCTAAGATTCAACTGCATCCAAAAATGGTTCAATGTTGAGTGAAAACTGTCTCATAAGTATTAATTTGCTGAAAATGTCTCATCTGTCTGAACAAAACTACGCGTTAACCTCCTACACGATCCAGTAAACAGTCAAACACATGCTACAAGTGTATTAACAGCCCTGTTTCGAAGTTTGAAACATTTGATAGAAGTCGAAACAACTTATTTTTGCACCAAATTTTAACCACAGATCAGCACCGTATGCTTCGATTACAAATATCATGGGTAAGAAGTTAAGCCAAAATAAATTCCCAAAACTTTCAAAGGTAATTCGGACAACAAATTTCCGAAAAAAATTTTGCCTAAAACATTTACTTTCTGAAACTGTTGGATAGCCAAATCTGCAAGAACGACAAAAGTAATAAGGTACGATAACTTACTTTTTCTTTGCGAAGAATGTCTTGCCAAGGGCTTTTGGTAGGAGATGATATATTCTGTCATCACAGAGAAACGAGCCATATAGACCAGATAGTGCTCGCTTTTGTTGAAATGTTTTGTAGTTCTTTTTCAGCTTTGTAAGACTTATAACCTGAAAAAGGTAAAGATTGAAAGATGGGACTACAGGGTTTTTGTTTCACAGATGGAACAAATTTCCTACAGTAGGTGAATGAACATACATGGGACAAAGGAAATTTGTTCCATCTGTGAAACAAAATCAGAGCAGTATACACAGATACAATTAGCCCTATCTTATAGACCTCGTTGAGATGAATCGAATGACATTTTGCAGGCCTTTTCGTTTCACGCGAGCGATCGCTCCCGATCGCGTCAGCACTCCTGCAAACCAAATCACGGGAGCTTGCCAAGGGCTTTTGGTAGGAGATGATATATTCTGTCATCTACAGAGAAACGAGCCATATAGACCAGATAGTGCTCGCTTTTGTTGAAATGTTTTGTAGTTCTTTTTCAGCTTTGTAAGACTTATAACCTGAAAAAGGTAAAGATTGAAAGATGGGACTACAGGGTTTTTGTTTCACAGATGGAAACAAATTTCGAACTTTGAACTATAAAGCAATTTTAGGTGAATGAACATACATGGGACAAAGGAAATTTGTTCCATCTGTGAAACAAAATCAGAGCAGTATACACAGATACAATTAGCCCTATCTTATAGACCTCGTTGAGATGAATCCAATGACATTTTGCAAGTAAAAATTGGATGTATGTAACCGAATATAAAACTTACGAAAAAAAGTTGAGTCAGCAATTTCTGAAAACTTTAAAGGCTCGTAGATCAGAAATTATAACAGCTAGAACATATGTTTCCAATACAAAATACTACATCAGTTTGATCTCTTGGGGGCTAAACAATTCAAATTCAATTATCACAAATTTTTTCGCAGAAGGCTATTGTAATGTCATCAAAACTTAGGCCCCAGGTTTTTTAAAAAACTGTGCCCCCTAGAGGTATGAACTTTTTTATTCGTGCTCAGCACCTCGAAATGCATCAGAATCAACCGTTTTATTTTAGATTAGAGATGTGTATTACAGAACTCCGTTTTTAAGAACCTTTTGATACTATAGATAAAGGCCTATTATTTTTCTCAATATACCATGTCAATAAAAATACTGTAGCAAAAAACAATAGGAATGTAGCAGAGCCATTTAGCTACTAAACAACAATTGAATCACTGATTTTTACGTTGTTTACTCTTTTATGTGTGAAAGGTTTCATTGGTTTACTTTTTTGTGGGTCACCCAGTATGACTTTCATCAATTTTGCAAATAAATGCTCAAATATGAAGTGAGAAGAACGAGGAAGACGTCAGGATAATCTAATACCTTTGTTACATTTGTAACCCCTTTTGATTTGAGCATCTCTTTCACTTGCTTTCCAGGTAATTTTGAAAATAAACAAACTTCTTCACCACTGTTGAATGCATTTGGAATTGGTCTAAAAATAACAAACAAGGGTAACAATTCTTAATAAACAAAAATGTTACAGTATGTTCCTGCAGTTCTGTGGAAATACGGTTAGAACATCATGTTAATTCAGCATTCACAATGCCATGAGGGTAGCTGGAGAACTGGGGATCAAGATTATCTGAAAAAATGTTAACACATTTATGGCCATAAAAATGACAGTTTATACAGTTCCTTTCTCTCTCAACAGTTTGCAGAATTTTCTTCATTAAATATGATTCAAGAAGGCAAATTGTCACAAAATTTAAGATACAACAGCTTTGAAAAAACATCCAATTTGAAATAGTTTTGGGGAGGATTCTACGAATTCTGCCTTTAATGCATTCCCTTTTTTTCAAAATGTTAACTCACATCAACTTTGGCTTCTTGCAAGCAACAGGAATCTTTTTGAGTGTCATAAGCAACCAAAATGCTGTTTCATCATTAAAAAGTTGTTTATCTTTCTTGGCAGTTTTCTCAATAAAGGAGAACAAAGCAGGAACAGCCAGTTTGACCTGAAACCAATCAAATATGGAGTATTTACACAAAAGGATTTTCAAGTGATTTTAAAGTAGGGCATCATACGCATTATCATGACTGTACAAATCCAAAAAATTTGTCTGATTTCTAATAAATACAAGTAAGTAAATATAGCTAAAGGCCCTAAACTATGATCGTTTGTGGTGCTCCCCTGACATATCTTCTTTTTTTATCTCTTTTTATATGTAGGGGAGCACCAGAAATCTTCCAACAGAGGGGCTGGAACTTGACTTGAGACAGGGGGCTAAAATGACATTTTCGTACATCAGTTGCCAATTTTCCTCTGACAGTATCCCAAAATGTCCTCAACAGGGGTCGCTACGCTTCTGACAGAGGGCTGTGGCCCCCTAGCCCTCCCCTGGTGCCACCCCTTCCATCCCATCCATCCAGCCAACCTTAATTTCAGTAGACCAATCAAACTTTAAAGCAGTTAAAGGGAATGGGGGATTTTGATGCAAATCATAACAACAAATTTCGAAAAACTCACTCTTTAGCCCATCAACTTTTTCAGCACTTTTTTGTTCTCTTAATTACGAATTGCCAACAATTTTTTGCAGATTAGAGATATGTTGTGATAAGATTTGTGTGTGTCAATTTCCTGATCACATCATACTAACCTGTGCTTCATCTAACTGACTTTCCCTGACTCTTTTTAAGCTTTTTCCACTAGCCATGATGCTTTTATTATGCTCTCTTTTGAGGACGTCTCACCTCCACCAAATTTCATGTGAAAAGAACATGTTTCGGCCTACCATTATAAATCTACCTCGATTTGGAAACGAGGTGATGGGAACGGAAATTAAGATATTTTACGTCCTGGGCAACTTCGCAATTAAAATTGTTTACATCTCAGCTTGTTTTAGCAGGATATCATTCATTTATCAGGGTGCAGTTACTCAGGATTATAGAGAGTAATCATCTTTCAATGAAGAGGTAGGAAGTGAAGTACACTATCGCTGGCCTCGAAGCAAAGAAGACGCAAAAACGACACGGAAAGAACAGGTAAGCAAAGCAGACCCTCCTCGGGGATTTCTGTTAGTCTTAAAATCGAACAAAAATATATCTTCATGTGTTCACAAAGCTAGACGACATATGGACAGCTTTTTTAAGTTTGTTTTCACAAAAAAGAAGAAATTTACTTGCAAAAACTAATGTTTACTTCTAGTAGAGTACCCCGTAATTTACAAAACCAATTTTTACTTAAGGGGGATGAATAGTCAAAAACCTCCAATTTAGAATCTCTGTTAGAGAGCCAAAATGTGACAATATGAGTCAAACCTGCATTGCATTTAAAAAGGACACCTTTTTAGTAAAGAAAACTTTGAAAACCTAATCAACTACGCGTCTGAATAAACGGCTACGCCTTAGAACTGACCACGCCTTTTTCCGATCACGCGAAATTTGCTAACACGAAAAGGATTATAACTTTTTTCTCAGAAAAGCCACTGGCTTCAAATTTTTTATAGATATAAACCTTGACTGGAACTGTGAAGTAGACTACAATCACCTAAACTGACAGTGTCTGAGTACCTATGCCATCTTGTAAAGTTTTGGTATAAAAAATAGCCTGATCGACTTTACAAGAATCAGAATTACAGCAGATATATAGCAGTAAATTAGGTCTTTGTAGTCTACTTCAAAGCTCTATGTGTAAGCAACATCTTCTGAAAGTTTTAGGTTGATTTCTTTACCCTATCCCAAATTATCACCCAAGAGCTTTCTGAGATCAGGTAAAAAATGCGTTTTCAGGAAAATCAAGTTTAAAATTGAAGAGCATGAAAGTGTCCAATTTTGAACATTTGAACCTTAAAAGGCCCCAGATGCATATTGGGGTCCTTCCTCCTCTTGTTGGGCATCACTGTATCCTTTCTTCTTGTTCCTGATTGTTTTTCTTCTTTTTTTTACCTTGTCTGAACTTTTGTACATTGCATTTTTTATGCGCTTCTTATCAAACTTCTTGCATGCTGCCTGGCAATATTGGCCTGGTTTAATCCCAAGCTTTTCCAGGATTGTAGGCATAAATTGGGCACCATCATTGAAGTGACCAACTGCCAAATATGTTGAAAGCTCCACAGTTGGCAAGCTTGAATGATACTCCTTAGGTGCACGCTGCCAGATCAAGGCATTGAAACTTTCATTTTGATTCTGCGTACCACCATGAAGACACGCTTCAAGCAAATTTTCCGCTGATAGAGCATCAAAAGTTGGTCTGATTTCTTCTGTTATTGCTTCGGGCAGTGGATGGTCATGATGGTAGAGTTCTGTGCCGTTAGCAAGATCTCTTTGAAAGCCACACCATGAAGTTTCTCCTTCTGGGCAAAGATGATGTTGAGGGCTCTCATCTGTGGAACGAATGTGATGCCAAATGGCATTGACAGCATTCTTCATTGACTGCAGGCTTCTTACATTTTCTCTGATAGCTTTACCATAATATACCTGCAGACTGTCGATTCTTGCATCAGTGAGCCTGCCTTTTCCTCCCAGAGTTTTGCCATCTCTCAACTTTGTTTTTGCAATGCGCTTCTTCAGTGATCGCAATCTGGATCCCATTCTTTTTTGTACGTGACCAACACACTCCAACTTCTCAACCTTGTGGTCATCACCATAAACATTTTCCTGCACCAACTGATTATATGCCTTACTGTCCCCATCACCTAAAAACTCCTTGTACCTCAAGTTATGCTTGGTGATTGATCTGCTAAAAATTTCATAGCAACCAACGGGATCCATACGGCCAGAGGATCCAGCAAAATTTGCATAGCATCTGTGCTGGTGCCCTTCCCACCACTCATTGAATTCTTGGCTTCCCTCATCCTTTCTGTGGTTCATGCACTCTCTGCACTCTTTAGACATTACCTCCACATCTAAAACTTTCCCTGTCACTACCGAAATTGCAGACACAACCCCAGTTGATGACTTGAAACCTCGCCTCCTCCATGTACCGTCTCCAGACACACCGATATTACAGATTTCATCATCTTCTTCATCATAAAATTCTTTGACTGCTTCAGCAGCAGTCTCCATGCTCTCTTCAGCAGCCTCTCTGGCAACAGTATTTAAAATGGTAACAGTGTCCCTGTATGCATTAGGATTTAGTGGAGCTGGGATATTCATCAACGCAGCAAACTTATCGAGTCCTGTCTTCCCAATCCCAACATTTCTTGCACCAAGAACTGCTCTCCGGTTGACCTCAAAGGCTCTGCCAATTTTCTTGGAGGTGTAGAAATATTCCTTGAAGGAGCAGCCAGCCCTTTGGCATGATACAGATAGCTTTGAAGCAAATCCTCTCTTCGCTGTGGCATCCTCGCTCATTGATACATGACCAAGTTTGCATTTTGGGCAGATCAGCAAATCGAATACAGCTGAGAGTATATCTATATCAATAAATCGAAAACCCTCATTTTCTGGAAACTCTTCTTCGATGTCAGATTCAGTCAAAGAAGAACTATCAGCATTACTATCACTGTTTATAACATCGGCAAGCTTTCTAACAGATGCAGGCAATGATTTAAATCTTTGACGAACAGCTGTTGGTGTTTCCTGGTCATAATCAGCTGGTTGTCCGACGATGGGCCTAACTTCTTCCTCCTCGATTGCAATGTTGTTTTCCGCACGGCTTTCACTCCCGCCTGTAGCAAGTGAAGCTTCTTTTCGTGGGGTAAAGCGATTACCGTAGAATTTCCTTTTCTTTCTGGGTTCACTTCGTACTTTTTTCTTCGGAGGCATGGTTTTTCGTAAGACGCTAAATTCAAAATATTTCTCCACCAACTGCCAACTCACATCTGACTGGTTGTCAACGTGAGTTTGTTGTCAAGCAAGGCAGCCTCCTTTTGATGATGTAGCCTCTTTTTGCAAGCAAGGGCAATAGGACACTACTAAGGGTAGAAATTTGTTACTGAATGCAGGTTTTATTGGGGGAAACGATAAAGTTTATTACCGTTGCCATTAGCAACGGCTTTTCTTTCTTGAATGCTGCACATTTTGTCTTCATTTTTTTGAAACTGGGTAAATATATTTGGATCAAAAGGCCTAGAATAGTACAAGCTATGGTATAGGTAGGTAAAACAAATAAATTTGAAAAATTTAAAACTTTGAAAATTTTTGACTATTCAGACGCCTTAAATGCTACTTCATCGCAAAATGGAGATAACAGAAGACCATCTCAAGATTCCAACGATGAAGGTGGTACAAGACAAAGGAGTGACACCTGGGACAAACAGAGGACGAGAATTGATGGCCTTTTGTCCACTCTCAAAAAAGAAATGCAGGAAGTGAAAGTAATGGACAAAAACCTAACAAGACAATTTATCCATCTTGGTGGAAAAATACAAGAACTGAAAGCGGTTGAGAAGCAACTCTTTGAACAGATGTCATTGGAAGGCAACTCATTTGAAAATGATGATGATGATCTCATAGCTGCAACTGATGATACATCCATCACAGTTCTGGAAGATACACGCTTGTAGTTGAAAAAAGATTTGTAAGTTAACGGTGATAGATAAACAGTTATTTACTCAACAAACATGCTAACTTTCCTGATTGTCAGAAAAAATGAAAGCAGCATGTGAGAAGTTTATATGAAAGCAGGACATCAGTATCATATTGTTTGATTGATGTCCACCATATTTTGTGTTAAACAGGAAACTGTAGGAACATGGGTGTTGGAAAATGAGGAGAATATGGAAGAGCAACTGGTGTAGATAACTTGTGGAGCTGCTGTCAAAAAGAAAAGTCAAGTTACAATTCCAATCAAGTGATTTTTTTGTAACTTCTCACATGATCTTTCAATTTATCTATTTCCTAGATCTCTTTTCATCCCACTTGTTATATCCAAATACAATATACCAGTTCAGGGTTTAGTAGGCATATTTACAAAGAGAGTAACATTTCATAACTTTTCAACTTGCAACTTGAAGAAGATATCAGGTCTGTCAAACAACATGAAAACATGATGACAAACTACTGTTAAATTTGATTTTTATGATCTCACAAATGATGGGAAAACAATTTATGTTGGAATAACCTGGCATGAAACTCAATTGAGCATAATGTAAGTTATCCTATCAATATTTTAGAAATGCATTACCTTCTGGTATATTCTCCTTTTACAAAGTAATTGATTCATATTTAATATCTTAATGTTTATCATTATCTACATTCTCCTGTGTGAAAATACATTGCTAGCAGCTAAATGAACACTTAAAAACTAAAATATGTGCTTAATTACCATGATGAACCAAAAAGCTATATATTTGTACTATTTAATTAGATATATTTTAATGTTTTGTAAATGGGTTATTTATTTATAGCTTACACGTTCAATGTTATTTTTAGATGTTGCTTCTTTGATATTCCAGTGGTTAGATTGATTCTTATGATTTGTTCAAAAATGATTTTGATGTTTGGTTTTGTGATGTAATTTTTGGATTTTGTTGTCAATGAAAATTTACGTTTTGTGAGAATGGTTGTTTTTACACTTTGCCTGTTCTAGATTGACCAATATTTGCATTTTAGATAACCACTTCAACATTTAAAGTACTATTATAGAGAAAGGTTTCTAAAAGGCAGATATTTGCAACCCGAGTTCTACCCAAATAGTGCCTTAATGAGGCTTCACATATTTCTTCTCTAAAACTCAGAATTCAAAGAAATCAAATATAAATTCTTCCCTATCTGAGTCTACTATACATTCCCAGCTCAGTTGATGAAAATTGTGCAGCATTTGGCATAGACATGTCCTTTCGTTCAACATTTGGTGCAAAAACTTTTATCTGTCTGATATGAGTGTCTCTTCCATTTTGATGGTTTCCCAGCACAGCTAGTTGAATCATAAATGTCTTGATGAACTGGTCATCATTTTTAAGTTCAATATTCACCCAACCATATGGCTCATCAAGTTCTATCAGGTCAACTTGTTTCAGGTCATGAAAATCATTTCCAACTCTGACTGAGATCTTGTTTGGAGTGTAACTTTCATCTGCTTTGTAATCTGTGAAGATGCTGATGAATCTGACCAGAGTCTTCCTTCTGCAAATGAATAAAGTCGCATCATTACTGATGTTTTTGCTGAAACACAATAAAAAATTTCTGCCCTGAATCATGCAATTTGTTTATAGATTATTGGTCACGTTCCTTGTCAATGGCCAAAACTCTTTAGCATATTTGTAGGGTCTACAGGAGTAAAATGGGTAAGCTTGGGGAAAAAGGGTAAGAAAAGAGAACATTTTGTCTTGTTACAACTATTTGAATTTCTCGGCTTGATGATTGTGAATGATGATTTAATAGTTCATGTTGTATATCGTTTTCCTGCCATCAGCACTACAGATTTTACCTTAGTCTACCCATTTTACCCCTACATGCTCTATGCAGGAAACGCCCAGTTTGGGGCGTGGCCAATAAAGATATATGACGTGATGCGGGGAAAACTTCTGCACAAAAACAGAGAAAGGTCAGAGGACGGGCACTGGACGGGCTGGCTTCATAAACTCGCCAGGTGGGACAGCGTAAAACTCATAATTTCTCTCGCTTCCTTTTTACGGTTTCACTTTCAAAAATCCAGACAGAGCAGAGAAGAAAAAACAGAACCGTCAGAACCTGAATTGAATGCTAATGAGATGAGGTTGTGGTCCATCAGATTGCCAATACGTGTCAAAATTATTATCCCTCAATTGATCAATACCAAATCCCGGTTTGCAAGATGACAATGACCAAATTGCTTGTTCTCCAATCTCTCTAACTTCATTCTTCACGTCGTTTGGGAAGATCACATTTGCATCAGCACTGTCTGGCTTCACTACAGAAGAAGACATTTTGAAATTCGAAATAAAAGCGCTAACCTCGTTTGGATTTATCTGAAAGAGGTTGAAGCAAGATGACACCAAGTCATCCAACTCAATCAGATGATTTGTAACAAAACAAAACGCAT
The DNA here is from genome assembly GCA_039566865.1 of Aurelia coerulea. Taxonomy (NCBI): domain Eukaryota; kingdom Metazoa; phylum Cnidaria; class Scyphozoa; order Semaeostomeae; family Ulmaridae; genus Aurelia; species Aurelia coerulea. The sequence continues at coordinate 19,983,702 of CM076955.1, forward strand.
CACATTCGCACAAAAGCTCAAGGGAAAGAGTGAAAAGGAGCGAGAATGGTGAGTATTTTCGGCAAAGGGTGTAATAAAACTGTAAATTTGCTATCATTGAAAAGGTAATCACAAAACTTTCTTCGAAAATGCCATAAAACTTACCAAAATTCGAACCAAACTCGTCATCATTTTGGGCCTTACTGAAGAGGAAAACAGTCACGTGGAATGAAGACTTCAGGCACAAAAACGAAAAACTGATATGGGTTAATTGACTGTTATATACTACAAACAGTAGTGATGCCCAAGTACACATAAATGCATCTCTTTCTTGCCACGAAGAGTATGTACATACGTGGACAGTAATTAGTGGACCCTAGCTCCTACCCTGTTGTTTTCACAGAAATTATATGGAGAAATTTTCCCCCATGCACTGCAATAAAAGTAGTCAGGATAAAATGCAATCATTAATTTCTTCAAATTTGTTTAACAGAATCTTACATTGTAGCTACTAACTTATGATTTATGAATAAAATTGAATTGAATTGTTTCCTAGGTTGACCGTTACAACATCCACAGTCAGTTGGAACATTGTAAGTAATTAATGAATTGATGTTTTCTTATTACAATCATGTTGGTTGTGAATTATTTGACCAAGAATACTGAAAATTATTGTGAAAATGATCCTCTCGGAACCTCTCAATTTGCCAGTATCTGTGATCCAGGCTGGAAAGTTTGTTTTTGGTACGCCAAAGGTTAACGCCACGCCAATTGTCTGAAGACAATAGGCCTATTGTTTTGCCATCATTCTTGATGTCGCTATACGCCAAAGATATTTGGTGTAACATGTACATGTTTTCCAGCGTGGTCTGTAATGTCCAGATCCTTGCAAAATTACTTGGTAACCCACTTTGTAGACAGTATCTTTCCAGCAGGTTCCTTATATCATATTCAATCCCTTACTTCTTGCTTATTGAAGCAGTATTGTTCATATATGCTATCACTTTTGATAGATAATAATTGTTTTTTGCATTACAGTACAATCAAAATATGTTGGTACAGGACACTCTGACACAACAAAATTGTAAGTAATCTTTAGTCACTGATAGTTTAAAGAAAATATTGTAAAGGGCATCAGATCCTCTTTGCTGGCCATTTGGCTGAAAGAATACACATATTTTTTTATTAGAAACTAAGAATTTGGCCCAGTACTGAAAGTTTCTTAACCCTTTGTATGCTGAATTGTTTCCAGGTGATTGTACTGTGACGCTGGATATTTGCCGCAAGATCTCAAATGTCTTAAAATTATCAGATTTTCAGTGTTCAGGAGTTTCTTAAGAGTTTCTTAGAGGTTCCATAACAATATTCATGTTCACTACCTGTGCCCTCGTGAACATTTCCAAGCGATGTTTTTTTAAGCATTTCCAATGTTTAGACAATATTCAAGTACCTTCCGAGTAAAATGATACAGGAAAAAATTAAAAACACAGTAGAAATATATCAAGGATTTCCTTTATCAAAATAAATAGTTTCTTAACTTCTATTTTCCCAGTACTGGAGTTTCTTAACTTTTTGGCGATCTGAGAGTTCAGTTTCTTATGGGCAGTTTCTTATAAAAAAATAATATGTGTAGTCATAAAGAAGTCTCCACATTCACTTTGATGTGTTTTTCAACCTTCAAAAAGATTCATAGCAAGAAGTAAGACCAGGGGCGGATCCAGCCCGAAGTTGAAGGGGGGGGCAACTTGCATAGAGGGCGCCAAAAATACTAAGGAAAATGAATGCGCCAAAGGCGCGCTAAAACTGTTTGTCACTTTTTAAAGAAAACTCTTTGATTTACTACTAAATAAAGCCTTGATTTATACGTTTCGCCTGTATTTAAATCAAAACAGGTAGAGAATTGTTTGTTAGAGTCAGGATGAGGGGCGCTTTTCTCGCTAAAAAAGGGGCGCCAAGCTGAGGTTTCATCGTGAAGTGGGGGCACCCACTTGCCCCCCCTAAATCCGCCACTGAGTAAGACAACTGAAATGCTTGTAAAAAGGCAAGCCAAATTGCAGAAATCGGAAGGAATGACGTCTTCTGATATTTGCTTTCTAGTGAATGGATGGTGAATCAACACCGAGACTCCATCGCATCATACATCGGTCATAACAATTTGCTGGAATTCTTCTCAATAGCAGAAAATGAATCAAAGGCACGTGTGAAGTTTAATCTTCAAAAGGTATGGTCGCATTTTAAGCTTTATCATTCACCTGCCGTTCAAGCTCTACTCAATTTCAGCTAGAGTCTGTTGTGCAGTATTTATTGGGTGAAGTTATTGGATGAGGCGACCCCTCTGCACCAAAGATTACCTGAAGAAATGTATAATATAGCGAGAAGAGTTTGCTTGTCACAAGCTTTTTCCTTTAAGATATATCTATATTTAGTTAATTTTGCAGTTTACCGAATGGAATAGACGATTAGCTTATGCATCTGGTAAAAGTTCCTCGCCACCATCTTTAGCGTAATCGTCTATTATTACCTTCAAAGCCATGTTTTCGCTCAAACCACAGATGTTGTCATGTCCTTTTGGCCACAAATGTTCCAAGTCTAGGAGGATTCAGAACATGCATGCTTTGGAAGATCTGCAACCTGCGATCTTTACAGGAATATTGCAATGTTCACATCGCTTCGTTCGTTCCCAAACATCTCATAACTCAAAACACAACACAAATTACTGACTGCAAAGTGTACTGAATGAAGTTGTTAAGACTGCAACAATCCCTTCCTCAATTTTTCACATTATTGTTCATTTTCTTCTTTTTTCAGAAAATGCTTCAGCCATGTGGAAGGCCACCAGAGAGACCGGAATGGGAGTAAAAGACACTTCATATCTTTTATCTACTTAGATCCAAAGGACTATTTCATTTCATTTTTTATCAGTGTCTTTATTTCTTACTTTATTAGAAAATAACATATCATCAAAAAGCGTAGAAATGCCTTTCTTTCTGCAGAGTTATCATGTATGTATTGTCTTCCTGCATTTGTACTTGGTGTGGTGTTGTGACGGTTGCCACTGTATGCTGCATTAGTATATGCGTTAACAAATATGCAATGTGTACGCCGATATTCAACTTGTGTTCGTGTCCCAATGAAAGATTACGCTGAGAATGACATCAAGAAAATTTGTTGCCATGATCCTGTAAAAAGTAAACTTGCTACGTTCCTGATATGTCATTTCATCCAGAAGTATCTTCCTTCCTTACAAGACGACTAAGGCAAGTCCAGTATGTGGCCTAAAATTCAACTGAACAAAAACAATTTCTCTTCCAAGGACGAGACAAGCAAAGTATGCAGGGCCGTCGAGAGATGGGCCGGGCCCCAGGGCCAGGGTAGGGAAGAGGGCCCCCGGCGCCGAAGGCGCCGGAAAATTTTTCGGACCACGCCCTTTTATCCTTGGGTCACTCCCTCCTGTACACTGTTAAAACGCTGCTTTTAGATTTTATCTTGAATCTCAGTTGGCTAACGGGCCTGAAATCGTTCCCGAAAGAAAACTACAACAAAGAAAAGATACATACCTTATTCCTTGCGGGCCCCCAAATGCCCCGGGCCCCCTGGTAACTACCCTGGCTACCCCCCCTCCCCTCTCGACGGTCCTGAAAGTATGGCTATAATGCCACTTGAGTTATGAACAGTAAGAATAACGACAATTATCCAACTTCAAGGGAAATAATTGAAATAATAATCTATCAGTTAAAACAGTATACTAGAAATCTATTTTCATGACAAGCAATCATGTTAAATTAGCAGAACTAATACTTGGAAAATTTTAAATTATCAGTAACGGTAAACATCTAAATTATCAGTAAAACATCATTGGGGACAGTGATAAATTGTCTAGTTCTTTTAAGATTTACAATCAACTAGACTCTCTAATTCATTCTACAAACAAAAATTTTTACTTTAAGGTTACTGTACCCCGTCAGGAGGATAAATTGTTTTATTCAATCAATTTTGGGATTCCTTATATTTGGAAAGCACAGACATCGACCTACCTTTTCTGACAATTTCAAGGAATTTTCCTTTTTTTTTACTAGTGAATTATAAGCAATTTAAAGCAATGTATTCCTTGTTAGGAAACTGCTGTTTACATTAGGAGGAAAATTTGATGACCAAAGGTTTCAAGTGTCCTTGATTTCCTGTTGAATAGGGTTCCCTGTACCCGACAATTGGCTAAGATTTGGCAGACAGAGAGAATTAGCATAGGGGGACCAAAGAGTGTCTCATTTTGAGAAAAATTGTAAGGTTCAAACAAGGGCGCCTACCTTATAGGAAGTGTGTTTATTCCCAGTACTGTACCCGTAGTAATTGGTGTCCTGTGACCCAGTGCTGATAATATGTGTATGAGGATTTTCACATTCTAACGTCTCTTGGTGTTGACCAATCAAAATCACGCTGTCTGATTCCCTGCGGCCAACTCGTATAACAGTTGATCTCGTATTACATCAACACACCGGAATTTGAAACCATAAAGTTATTCATACCTCATCTTGACCTTAAGAGGACTGACTCTGTGTACTGCTGGGTCGGTACAGTTCTGGGACACTCTGTACTGGGTCACAGGACACCAACTACTCTACAGTACTGGGAATAAACACACTTCCTACAAGGTAGGCGCCCTTGGTTCAAATTTAATATTTGAATGAATCTCAAAACGAGGCCGGAAGAAGGGCAAAATTGTTTTATTAATTATTCTGAAGCTAAGACACGCAAAGAAAATCTGAGACACCATTTGCTAGATTAATGTGTTGGGAAAGCAAAAATCTCATTGAAGTTTATATGAAACATATTTGGGGGTACAGGGAGGTTGTAGAAAGGGGGAAGGTCGAATTTTCGCGTTTTTCGATGTATAGCGCACAGTTCTTGGATACTCGCATCTGTGACAATCAAGAGAGAAAACACCCGAGAGTGGTCACTGAAGGGGTACAATAACCTTAATAACAACACACACAAAGTTTTGACTTGAAGTTTTCCAAACTTGGATACACTAAATACAGGACTAATGCTAAAGATATATAGAATATTGTTCAGGGTTTCACGCGCGGTTTCACGTTAAAGAAAGGCAAAAATACTGTGGGAAGGCACCTTCTGGGTACTAGGAAGATTAACGAGGGATTACAGGGTTAACGAGAGACGACGTAAAAAATGTCATTTTTACCATGGGTTTCGGAGCCTGAGACTCAAATTAACGTTTGTTTGGCTCTTGACAACATCTATACTACAGAGAAGGAGAGGGGGCAGCGAAAGGTAGGTTATTTTATTCCGCATCGTACATACTTCAAAATAGTGGAAGGTTTATTCCTAACTCATCTCTAGATTCTCCCTAAACTATCTCTATAAAGTTTAGTGATGAATTCCCAATGAACTTCGAAGAGCAACCGCTCGCTAAAGTCAGCTATGTTGGGGTGCAAAATTGAGGAGTTTATCAAAACATGCCATTTATCTGCCATGGACTTGTTCTAAGCCTATTTCATGTTTAATTCGCATTTGAAATGAACAAATCATCGCGGCTCATCTGCGATGAAGGAAAGAGAGGAAGGGAAAAGCGAAAAATTTCACTTTCCACTTCGACTAGTTTCTCCACCATAGTGGTACAGAAAAATTAGGTTTCTGTAAATGTGGATTAGGTGCAAAATAGACTTGGAGCAAGCAGACCAAACAAACGTAATTGTTGTCAGACGTATGTGTCCATTTGAATTCTTACTGAACCTTAGAGGCTGCCTTACCTTCCTTCATATCCACATCTCCATTAACAGTGGCCTTTCGTCGTGGCATCAACATAAGAACAATGCATATCAATGCCATAATGATATGCCCAATAAAATAATTCTGCTTAAATACCGTCCAAACGATATCAAGCTTTAACATGATGAAACCAACGCTGAGATACTCGTATGTTCTGTACAGGAAAAACCAGATTATCCAGTCATAGTAGTATAACTGCTTTGCAGATAAACGGGGTTTGAAGAAGCTTCCCAATAAAGCATTTGATAAGTTCATCAAGGGCACTGTCATGAATGTGACGTAATATCCTGGATAAACACCATGCCAGAATGCACTGATGAACATGACTGCAGCGAACCTAGAACGAAGAAATATTTAAGGGTAAATTCCTCGAAGTTCTCTGAAGACATTGCCTAGACTCTGAGAAACATTTGGAATAAGTCTTGCTAAACATTGATTTATGACGAATTGAAGCCCAAACACCGGATCGTTGATGAGCTTTTGACAGACATTGATCGCAGTATAAACTTTTAATCGAAACCCCACAAGGCTAAAAACCAGGGCCGTCAGAAGCATCTAAAACTTGGGGGGGCACGATACTTCAAGGACACTTTTTCCTTAAGCTAAAGGGGCACTTCTTAAACAAAAGGGCGGTTCATATCCCCTCTTTTCTCCTTTCTCCCTTTTTTCCTTCTTTCATATAAATCTAAATTTTTGGCTCTGGCACCCTGCGTATATACAGGCAAAACAGCTGAAACTTTACCAGATCAAGGCCTTTCATCAAAATGAGAGATTGGGTAATGTGAATCTCTTATCGGTGTATTTGGTTTCAAGTAGCTACACTGCTTATTTCCCCCTTTTCTCTAAAAAAAACCGTAAGATATCAAGAAGGAAATGTTCAATCAACATTTGCAGCAAACTCAGCTAGAACTTCTAGTATTCCTTACAAGAAGTGACGGCCACTGCTGTCAGAGGCGGCGCCAGCCCTGAAAAAGAGGGGTGGAAAAGGGATAAAATTGATTGCCAGAAGCATCGCCAGAAGGTATACCTAATGTGGGATGTCCAGGATGTCCACCCCCTGGCGCCGCCCTTCACTGCTGTATAGCCTGATGCAAAGGAGAAGGTACCTGTTCTTTTTGAAAGGAAGTTGTCGATGAACATAATTTGCCAGCCACCATTGTACTGTTTTGTTCCATCCTTTCATCGCAAATCTTACATCTGAACTCATTTCAACAATGATTATATCAATATTCTGAACTGCTCCAAAACTGTAAAAGAATATAAATGGTTATGATTATGATGATTATTTGACAAGAAATGCAATTTAGTCTCATTTCAAAATTAAATTATTTGCCCACAAAACTTTTCCTGAAAGTCGCTGGCTATTTCTTTCCGAGCGTACTGTTTTCTGTTTCTTTGTTGCCTGTCAAATAAAAGAGATTACTGCCTACCTTACTATAAGTCAAGACATTATATGCTTAGTTCCTCGTTCTGACACCCAGAAACCGTTCCAGCAAGAAAGGCAATTTTTGTTGGATAAAAAAATTGTCGAATGAATTTTGTCGGAGGAATTTAAAACAATTTGAACCTAATTTCTCGCTAATTCTAACACGAAGTTTGAACATTCCTGTTTCCAGTAAATCAATACCTGTTAACAAGAACTCGTGGTTTGATTTTCCCATTGGCAACAATTGCCTTTCTCGAGTCTCTATGATCTGATGACACTTGGACAAAAGAACAAAGACATATTTTGTAATACAATAGCAACAGTTGCATTTGATTCACACCTCAATTCAAAGCGATTAGCGACTGCAGACAAAGGAAATCCTCTCAATCAATAATTCAAAACAAACAAAGTTGCAAAAGTTTCCCCGAAATTAATAGGGCAAACTCTCGCCTTGTGCAAGAGAAAGGTGGTTGTTAAGAGAAGTTATGTGCCTACAACGAAAGAAGAAGGGTAAATCTAAAGATCTACCTGGCGGATTTGTTTATTTGATTCAGAAGCCGAGCAGAAGGCATTCTAATTCTCGCGTATTTAGGGCTTAAATGAAACAATTACAAAACAGCTCCTGAATCAAATAAACAAAGCTCCCTCTCCAAATTTCGGTCGAAACGGTAACTTTGAAGTTTTTTTACGGGCAATATCCCACAGACATTTACCTGTTTTTTTTTTCGAAATGAAAGCATCATTTTGAAGATAAATTTTTGTACTTTACAAAGGAAGAAACCAAACATTCTTGGATATAAATGGATTTCTAACGAGCACTTTTTGGTGGCTTGGGTGAAGCCATCAAACAATTTTCAGAGAACAATGGAGAACAATGGACACATGCGGTGTTTACAGATTTGTTTACAGTTTGGCGACGGAGCCCCTTTAAAGCCATCATCCGAGTTTGGGCTAGTAAACCTTCAGCAAGAAATTTTAGCAAAAATGATCACGACCTAAATAAACAATGTCTTTCTCCAAAAAGAAATCTCACCTGTGTGTGTCTCCATTCTCTCTGGCTTTTAACACATTTTTATCTGAAGCATCGTACTCCTTAGTTGGTCCAACCCCTGGTTTTGGTTCAGATTCAAACGGATATGCACCAATCCCTAATGTCATGCACATTGCCTCCGCTAAAAGCCAGCCAAGATAAAACCTATATCTAAACCAAGTAAAACATGGGCACAGATATGCTAGTCTATGTACCAATCCCCAAGGATGATTTAAATATGCATCGGTACCTATATGTGATTCTGGGAAATAATGCTTTAGAAGGAGGTATGGGACACTTAACACTGGTACATATTTTAGTTTCCGCAATGCTGGCCATACTGTTGAGATTTTTGAGCCATCTTGTTTAAGCATGTCTGTGTATGTCTTGTATGTGTAATAAGGGCCAGTCATTAGACCGCAATAGCAATATGCAAAACAAAAATGGTCATATAAGGATGGGTTGATGGGGGATTTCCATAATCTAACTTCACTTGTTTTTGGGTTATAGTTCTCATCATCGTCTTTGCCAGTGTTCAAGTGACTCTGGCGATACTCAAATGTTAAGCCAATCACCTAAAAATAGAAATATAAAATTCAGAAACCCTTAAATATTGTTTTCCAGCACCCATAGGTCAAAGCAAAATGTTACTGTAGATGCATTGGCCAAAAGGGAAGGCCAAATAAAATATTAGGTTTCCTAAAAAAAGTTTCCCATTACCATTTGTCTTGTTTTGAGAAATGTAAACAGTGGTCTTTCGCTTGAAGGATAATTTATAACCAAACATTTTTTCTGATTTTTTCGCACTTAAAAGGCCCCCAAAAATGGATTTTCCAAGAACCTTCAGCATGCGAAACCCACAAAGACAGACTAAACTAACAATAAAGGGTCCTGTACGAAAATACAAGGCCATGTAATAGCCATGTACAAGCCTTGTAGTTATGGCCTCCTTGTAACCTTGTAATAGCCTGGAATAGCCTTGCTGTAACCTTGTAAATGGCTTGAAAAATGCTAATAAGCCTCGTAGAAGCCTTGTGGAAACCTTGTGTTAGACTGGTTGCAGCTTGGAATCTTACTAATAGCCTTGTAATTTTCTTCCAAGGTTAGTACAAAGTCATAACAAGGTCATAATCCCCTCTACTAAGGCTAAAACTTGGCCTGTACAAGCTCGGCCAAGCTTTTAGCCTTGTATTTTAGCACAGGGTGTTTCATGTTTTAAGTTGAAGGTGTGAAAAGCATACAAATGACACAAATAACCCAAACTACCAATTGGAAACCAGGCTAACTTTAATGCATATAATTTGCAATCTTGGGGGGGGGGGCACTGCACATATTTTGGGTACGGGCATGTGCCATTGGGAAGGGTATCGGTTTTCACGATTTTGGTATAAGTATAAGGTCGAGTATACTTTTTCGGAAAATTAGTATAAGGAACGGGTATGTCTTTGAAGCTTCGATGGCACGTCCCCAACCAAAACCTGATCACATACCCCCTATCCCGGGTTTGCAATATCATAGACCAAAAAACTGCTGGTACATTTGCCTTACATAAAAGCAATGTTTTCCAATTGCAAACAACAACAAAACAACTTGATTAAACATTAACTTTCGCATCTCCCAACTTAGCAAAATGTGTAACATTGTCCTTACATGCCAGGCCCGCAGGAATTTGGGGGCAGGGGGGCTCAAACCCACAATAATTTTGAAAACAATTGGTGCTACATCACACAAGCATTAATTATAGATGTATTGTTCTCAACTGTTTTAAAAACAAAAGCCCCCAATCAGCAGCTGCTCCCTACCGCTCTGCATGCACAAAGTTTCTGGTAACAAGATATTTTGTGTGTGACTTTTTCAAACAAGGAGAGCAGTGGGGGCACAAATGGGGAGATTGGAGGGATGAGTTCCCCTATTTCTTTCCAGGGGGGGGGTACATGACTTGTGGATGGGTCTGCCACCCGGTTTTCAGAAAGCTACCCTCTTCTTATTACCAAAAATTGCCTTGGTACCTACTTTTAAGAAGAATTTTGACGGAAAACTGTCCATTTTTAACTATTTTTTTTTTAATTTTAGCGAAACTCCACTCACGATTATGGAAAATCTGCTGAAAAAGGATCCTTGTTTAGAGAATTTTAAGCCCAAAAATCCACCCATATGAGTGGCAGATACCCGTACCCTGAACAAATGTACCCCACCCCCAGATTTCTTTCCAGGACTGGTTTTCCAATTCATCTACAGTAGATCCTTCAAAAAAGTGTGGGAGGGGTTAGGTCATTAGATTATGAATTTGGACAACAAAATAGGCAGGAACGCCGGAGAGGGGTGGCGCGGGGGGGGCAACTGCCCCTCCTGCCCTCTCGAAAACGGCCTAAATATGTTATTTTCCTATTGTTTTGCCCTCAGATTTTCAGTTTTGCCCCCTTAAAAATGTGCCCCCTTAAAAATGTGCCCCCTCCGGCGCCCCTGAAAATAGGCATTTCCTGAGGCTAAAAGGGGAGTTTCATAGAGGAAAAAAGGTCGTAGTTTTGACAAATTTTCATTTGTCCTTCCCAGTTCCTTGCAGTTGGTTGGTGCCACTCTTTGAGACTCACCCTGATGGTCACTAGTAATTGAATAGCATTGCAATGAGATGGAGGTACTGGAAAGCCAATGTAATGACATGTTCTGAAGAACAATAGGTAACCAAATACAAACAGAAATGAAGCCAAGCGGCAGTTCCTATGGGAAAAATTATGAATATGCAGTTTAGACAACAACTATGCCTTGGAAGGCTAGAGAATCATGGAGAAGGCTAACAATGAGTTTGATCTGTTGCTTTTTGTAAGTTTATTAATCTTGCGTGATACTGAAAGACCCTCCCTAAACGTACAAAACTCCTCAATACCCCTTTACCCCTCAATACAGTTTTGTTCTAATCCCCGGGGTATTTAGCTTGTTTACTTGTTTTCCATGTTATCCTGTTTGATTTAAGTTTAACCGGTTTCCATAATCAGTGCTATAAAACCAGCATGTGTAATTTGATCTCAGGCAAATTTGCTTAGCCCCTGGGCATTTATTTCTGCAAGCAATTTGTGTTCACCCCTGGGGTTGCCTAGGGAGGGGGATGGTCAGAGTAGGAATTGTAGGAGACTTAAATCTCACACCAAGATATGCTTCTCTATTGTTTAATGCCATCAAAAAACATTTGAAGCATTTCGTATAAAGACTTCTGCGTCAAGAAATTTCAAAGGTGATGCCGTCACTGGAAGAGTCCTGTCACCTTTGCTTTGCAATTTGAAGGCGACATATGTTTTAGGCCTTGTTTTTAGTTTGCAGCATAGCATGTGACTTTTCTTATGATCTTTTTATAAAGGAAAATTTGAAACTAAAATTAGCAGAAGTACATTTCCAAAATTCTCACCGCAATCCAACAAGTTTTACAATGTAATAATTTCCCACGATTGTGAGTAATGAATGCCAGATGCCTTCAAATCCAGCAGTCAGGAGTGCCACAGATAGGCCAACTGCAAACGTTAGAAACTGTTTCAACTTAGCACTTCTGAGTGACTTTAAAAGATGACCTAATGGAATGCAAGTTAGTAGAAGTATCAGGTAGATTATATCTATTCTAGACATCTTCTTGGTTGAGTTTCCGTGCTAATTTTGCGCCAATTTCTCTGCTGTAAGCCAAGCCATTGACAGATTTCTCAGTATAGTAAAAGTAGAGTACAAAGTGCAGCACAATGCAACAACAGCAACAACAAGTAAGGTGGCACATGGTTAGGCACCTGTCGAATTTTCTTGATAAGTTTGAAAAGAACTTTTTTTGAGCCTGAAAATACTTCTTCATAAAAAAAACTAAGGATTTGAGTCAGTGCTGAATATTTCTTAAAATCGTCAAATTTTGAGTACTCAGAGTTTCGCAAGAGTTGCTAGTGCCCTCCTGTGCCCTCGTGAGCATTTTAAAACGAAGTATTTCCAACCGTAGGCATTACCAAAGTACTAAAAATGTGCTAAGGATGTCCTTGATTAAAATCAATAGTTCCTTGAATGATTCTTCCCAATACTGGAGCTCGCAGCTTATCAAGTTTCTGGCGATATGAGAGTTGAGTTTCTTATGGACTTACGGAGATTTTCTTTTCAAGAAATGCGTGTATGTGGCAAACCATGAGAAGACAAAAGAGGCAAAATCATAAAACTTTGAAACCCTACCATTAATAAAGTATATATTAGTATATACCGGGTGCGCCAAAATAAACTATGCACATTTGGCAGGCCATAATAAATCGTACACTGGACCGATTTTTAAGATCTATTACTTAATCTTTAGCCGAAAGCCTGAATTAGATTCTAGGACTTTTTGCAAATTTTTTCGTTTTCTGTTTTTAGAGCAAGAAGCGAATTTCTTAAATTTTCGTTTTCGAAAACACTGAAAACGATCAAAAAACGTCGATCAAATTTTAAAAGACTCAACATGAATGAACAAAGAGAAAACGTTTTCAGGGTGATTTGGGGATTTAGTACGAACTCTCGTACAGCAGATTACAATTAATCGATTTCTAAATCCCAAATCAACACGAACAAGTTCTCTCTTTGTCCATTCATGTTGATTCTTTAGAAAACTTGATCGATGTTTTTTGATCGTTTTCAGTGTTTTCGAAAACTAAAATTTTAAGAAACTCGCATCTAGCTCTAAAAGCTGAAAACGAAAAAAATTTGCAAAAAAAAACCCAGTATCTAATTCAGGCTTTCTGCTAAATTTTTAGTCATAAATCTTCAAAATCGGTCCAGTGTACGATCTATCGTGGCCTGCCAAACGTGCATAGCTTATTTTGGCGCACCCGGTAGTAAATTATAAATTTATATATTTTATATTAGTATTACCCCAAATACCAAAGCCACAACATTAAGGAAAGGAAAAAAAGAGAGTTATTAGCAACCTTGTCCCCATGTTTCAATTTCTACAACGACGGTGCATGTACCTTACAAAAATTCCATTATGTCTACATAATGATACGTGTCCTGATATACGCTATTGTGTATTGTGTAATATTGAAAGTAAAAAGTTAGATGCATGTAACATATTTAGTAACATAAGGTAAATGTTACCAAAAGAAGATAACACGGTAAAAATAAAAAGATAGTGACAGTTGACTCTGGTTACATGTACATTAAATATTGTGAAGGAAATGGCAGGGCAGGGCCTTGTGCCCTTGTATGACGTTGTGACTTCCTTCTAGTACCCAGACTACTTCTGACAGTGCCTCCGTAACTGGCAGTCGGAGTTTAGAGCACATCGAGTGCAGACATAAAAGTGATCATTCGACACTTTGCTCGAAGAGTTTTTGGCAACAGTCAAAGTTCACTGCCTCTTCTTATTCTACCACTTACTAGTTTATAGTGAAAGTCATCACTTTTTAGCTGCTGTTTGATATATAAAGAGAAGACGTCAAATTAGTGGTACTTTATTAGACTCATTACATAAGTCCTTCTTACTTAACAGTGCTTGTTTTTGTTTTCACTCACAGCAACAATTCAGTTTAGGGAGCGAAACAAGAGACTTTTGGACTGAGTGTAATATTTTATTTCGAGCACAACAGTAAGCAATTCCAATAGAGTTTCTCAGTTATTCAGCAACTTGACTTCAAAATTTAACAAATTCATCGAGGACCGCTTTTTGAACCAAGAATTACAAGAAAGAACCAAATCATAAACAAAAATGATAAATTTTAATATTGATTGGGTTGGTACTTTGGATTTGTAAAAAACACTTGGCTCCTCACAACAAAAAATTGTAGCAAACTTTCTCAACTTCGAACTTTCGTCTCATTGCTGGTAATTTCTAAAAGAGTTTCTTCATTTACGGAAGATGATATTACAGTTTCTCACAAGCGGTTTCTGAAGTATACTAGAGATAACCAGAGTCACTTGCACCTTAAATAGCGCATTATTAAATAAAAATGCTTGATGCATTGACAAAAAGTTGGTGGGTTATTTCTTTTTACGAGACGCAGCAGGAGAGGATATTCTTTCCACTGCGTGCTAGAGCCAGCAACAGGGACGTAGAAGCATCTCCAACTTGAGGGGGCACGACACTTCAAGGGCACTTTTTTTCATTAAGCTAAAGGGGCACTTCCTGGAAATTAAAAGGGCACTTCTTTGTTTATTGCAAAATCTTGGGGGGGGGCACATGCCCCCAATAGCCCCCCGGTTCCTACGTCTCTGGCCAGCAAGAAAAACCTTTGAGTCTCTGCATTTGAAAATTCTCAAAATGGCTTTCAATGCACAACTCGTGCCCATCAAGGCTAAGAATAAACTCTTTGTTCAAAGAAATTTAACCTGTGCGTGTGCCATAAACATTGACCGTTTAAAAAGTTTATAGGAGTCCCTAGTCTCTTTCTTTCCCTTCTTTATTGTCAAAATGATCTATTCAAGCATATTTACCCCAGCTCAGCTCACAATGTTGCTTCAATCTGCCTTAAAGGGAGCCTTTTCCTTTTCCCTATCAGCACTAGCTTTACTTGATTTCTTCGGTATCAGCATCGGTACTATTGTAAACAAAACCATGATGATATGTCCAATAAAGTAATTACTCTTGAATATCGTCCACACAACATCAAGTTTCAGCATAATAAATCCAACACTGAGGTAATCGAATGTCCGGAAAAGGCAAAACCAACTTAACCAATCATAGTAGTACAACTGCTTTGCATTCAAATAAGGCTTGATCAACTTCCCCATTTGCTTTTCTGCTAGGATCATCAAGGGTACCGACATGATTGTGACGTAATAGCCAGGGTGAACACCATGCCAGAACGCACTCACAAATAACACGATTGCAGTCCTGAAGTAAAAAGGTTTCTTCGATAAATGCAACAAATTCTATTAGAGGAATAAGCAAGTTTAAAGGCAGAAACACCGCAATATGGATACAAGCACGTGATTGCATTTCTATGTGCTATATTTAGTCTTAGCTGTCTTGGCAAGTTTGTTCGAAAGAGATTCGAAACGACACTTATCACGTTGGGTCCTGGTAATCGCTACCACCCACACCCACCTCCCTACTCGCTCATACTCATACTAAGGTGGGTGCAATCTATCAATATGACTCAATGTGATAAGTCTGATAAACAAGCAAGGGGTAGCATTTATATGTGTCACAGTCCTGCCTGTTTGTTCGAAATAGCTTGGAATTTTTAAAAACTTAGTTAAATCATAATGTACTAGTTTGGTTTGACAAAGCTTTTTCCCGACACTATGCACAGTGAAATCAAAATAAAGCTTCCGAAAAGGCAAGGATAATATCATAAACATAAAACGGTGCACTTCTTGAAACTGTTATAAGCTTGCATTGGCAAAGAGCAACAAATCTTAAAACATCACATTCAAATCAAAGTTGCATATGTGCCGTGTCGGCTTGCCGTTTATACTGCATTGGAGAGGACTCCCCGGATTTCCGACTGTTACTAGGGCTGTCGGAATTGGCCGCGCTCGCGCCAATCCCTTTTTCTTAATTGGCAAATGGTCTATAGATCGCCAAATAAACAATCTTGTGTATGAGTGTTCTCGTTGTATTATTTATAGCCAACCTATCAACCACTGCACGTTCCCTTTAAATCGTAGGAGTGGCAATTCAAAAGCGAATAAGGATCGAGTGGCAAATAGACTTGCCCCAAGTCTATCTCTTCCGTCCGTCTACCGTTCCTTGTACAGTAGTTCCTGGATCCGCCATTTCCTGGATCCGCCATTCCAATGTTCCGTCCATCGAGCTCTCTTGACGGAATGTTGGAATGGGAGATCCATGAAATAGCGGATCCAGAAACTACCGTAAAAAGGGAACGGTAGACGGACGGAAGAGATAGACTTGGGGCAAGTCTAAGTGGCAAGCACAGTATCGTTCACTATTTTGAACCCGTTCCAGCTGAAATCCTTGACGTGATTCTAACAGACGATGATTACGCTAAAGATGGCACTGGCAAATCTATTACCATGATCCTTTGTGTCTCAGAGAATTCCAATTATTTGATTGGTTAATTTATCGTGGGCCACCAACGATCAAAATTGATGAAACTTCCACTGCACCATCTTTAGCAAAATCGTCTGTTGGAATGAAAAATAACAGAAAAGGTGCGCAAACATTTATTGATGCACCTTTGTCATATCCTCACCTATTCTGCTTGATGCTAGATGGAATTTGACGATGTACATAATTCGCCAGCCACCATTGCACAGTCTTGTTCCATACTTTCATCGTGTACCTCACGGATGAACTCAGCTCCACTCCATCAATGTCAATATTCTGTATCGTGTCAAAGCTATTGAAGCAACAAATATAATATGGGGAGAAATTGATAATGAAATTCAATCCGAGTTAATACACGAAGGATGCTACCTGACTACCTTGTGGTCACACTCAAACCGGTAGCGATGGCCGTGCCGTTACCAAAGGTGGAATCAGGTGCAAATGCAAACACTGTATCAATTGTTTTGGCTCCAAGTGTTAATGTATTCAAGATACAGCACATAAAGCTTCTCTAGTTCAAAACTAATTTCCTATCATAACTGGTCGTGATAAAAAAGCACAGTAATGTTAACAAGAAAGTCTTAAACATATAGTTTTGAAGGCAAAGAATCAAAACAAACGACGGATAATCCAAAAACTTTTTCAAAAGAGAATTCAAAACAAAAAAACATCGGACGATATTGTTAAACATTTGGAAAAATGAAGATCTTTCGTCATTTAGGAGCACTGTAAGAGCGCCTTTAAATGAAAAACTTACCGAAATCGTATGTTTGGGATATGGAAATTTTTGGTTGCTAAGCTTTTCAGATAAATTAAACAGAGAAAATTAAAATCTGCTTTTGAGGTCGTCACTAAAACACTATCATACCTGTGAGTGTCACCATTCTCCTCAGCTGTCACCTCTATTCCTTCTGGAGTTTGGTACTCTTTGGTTGGCCCCATTCCAGGTTTCGGTTCACATCCAAATGGATAAGCACCAAGTCCCAACGTTATGCACATTGTCTCAGATAAAAGCCAGCCAATGTAAAATCGAAATCTGAAGCATGTGAAACATGGACACAAATACGCAAGTCTATACAATAGACCCCAAGAATGATTTAGATAGGCATCCGTGCTGAGGAAACTTGCAGGAAAATATTTCTGTAGAATCAAATATGGGACACTCAGAAGTGGCACATATTTCATTTTCCGCAAAGCTGGCCATATCGTTGCAATTTTTGTTCCATCTTGAAGCAGCATGTCCGTGTATGTCTTGTATGTGTAATAAGGGCCAGTCATCAGGCCACAATAGCAATATGCATAACAAAAATGGTCATATAAAGTTGGGTTGATGGGGGATTTCCATAATCTAACTTCACCTGTTTTTGGATTGTTCTTTTCATTATTATCATCATCTTTCCCAGTATTCAAGTGACTCTGACGATACTCAAATGTTAAACCAATTACCTGTAAGACAAAGTGCAACTCTATACTGTTGAAGGGCTCAAAACTTTCAAATCTTTAAAAAGGTGGGTGTAAAATTCTATAACATTTTTCTTTGAATTGAATGGCTTCAAAGGAACTTATAGTACTTTGCTGTAAATCTGCTGTGGAAATTCTTTGATATCTTAATTTCCAAAATGGCGGCAATTGAATAATTTTTGAAAAAATGGATGGAAAATTTTGAAAACAATCGTATAACCTTCAAAAAAGCATAGTTTATGAAGGCCTACAACATGGTGAAAAGCAGAAATCAGTATCTTTTCTGGTTTAGGATTTAAAAATTTGATGACGTCATAGCCTCAAATTTAATAAATGCTGCCATTTTGAGACTAATTAAGATATCAATAAATTTCCATGACAGATTCACAGCAAAAAATGCTAAGTTCCTTCCAAGCTATTTAATTCAAAGGAAACTGTAATAGAATTTTACACCGACTTTTTTAAACATTTGAGCCCTATGTTATACTGTTGAGGTCACCAACATTTGGAGAGCAATATTTGAGCCAGAAACAGTCGATTTCATATGTGGATGACTGCAGCTCAAGCCCCATCAAAAATATTGTGTACCTGCGAGTAAAGAATGGCATGAAAAGTATGCCCTGCCATTACCAATAGGATAGAAATATAGAGCCTTTGGCCACCTACACTCTTTTTTTATAAGAATACTATAAATTTTTCCTCAAGAAATTTTCGTTTTGAGCCTTGACATATTCTTAAATTATTCTCATTTTTTCAAATCTGATATGGTTTCGGGCCCAGGGGAACATAGTTAAAAGAAATGTCATGTCATCACAAGGAAATGGTAGAATGAAAGAAAAATCTAAGCAATTATGACAACGTTTTAACATGCTTTTTGAAAAAATAAATGAGATACATCAGTCATGCCATTCTCTGTTATGAACATCGCAAAACAGGCAACTGCTGAAAAATGAGACACAAATATGTGAGCTGAGGCTATTCTTATAATATTCTTAAAATTTGGAGGATTCTGAACCTGAATATTCTTATAAACTTTATAAGAATATTCAGGTTCAGAATCCTTAAACAATATATTCTTATAAAAAAGAGAGTGTATTAGACCTTTTAAAGTAAGCCTAATGGTCTTCACTCATTTTTTTAATAAGAAACTAAGGTCCAGGGCTGGTAGGTAGTTTCTTAAATTTTAGGACATTTGCCACCAAAATCTTCTAACAAGTTTCTTATACTTTTAATGCCAGAAGTGTGTGAGTCAAAAGTCAATTCATTATCGTTACAAGGGATCCCAAATAATAACATTTTTAACATTCAAGACAATGTCAAAACGGGTTGCTATGTCAACATATCTTTTAGTGACATGGGAAAATTAAAGCTGCAAATTTCAAAAGTTTCTTAGCTCATTTAATTCAGGTAAGTGGTTTCTTAAGTTTCAAAACAATTGAGCCTACTGTTTCTTTTAAGCTATTTCTTATAAAAAAGTGAGTGTATTTGCTGCAGGCTGTCACATATGCAAAAACTTACTCTAATTGTCACAAGGAGTTGAATTGCATTGCAATGTGATGGGGGTTCTTCAAAACCAAACCAAGAACATGTTCTAAAGAAGAAAAGGTATCCAAATACGTAGAGAAATGATGCCAAATGACAATATCTGTTGAAAAAAACAAGATCAAATCAACATCTGGTGAGAAATTGGCAAAGCTCTCCAAACCTGCGTAAAACTTGAAGATTCATGAAAAATATGCTGAAAAGTGATCATTGTTTTGACAATTTTGGGTCCAAAACCTTACCCATATGGGTGGCATCTACCTCTACAATGAATACATTATACCCCCTGTACCCCACCCACTTGCTAGAGTTCATACCACCATCTATGGTAAACCCCTTTCATCTGTTTTGAATATACCCTATTGTTTTCTGGGTGTGTGTGATATATGTTCATTTTTAACTGATTTTGCGAATTGGAAAATCTGCCGAAAAAGGACCCTTGTTTAGAGAATTTTTGGCCCAAAAACCCACATGGGCGGCACATACCCGTACCCTGAACATGTTGTGGCCCCCCCCTAGGGGTCAGAAGGTAACGTGGCAACCGCAGGTCAGGGGTCATGATGCATAAACAAAACCTGCAGCAGGACGCAAGCGATAGGCCAAACAAAAGGAACACTTTTGAACAGTTCACTAAAAAGGGAGAGCAGAATTAAGAGCATCATATTTGTGATCTTACTGTAATCCAGCTAGCTTAATAATGCAATAATTCCCCAATACGGTGAGCAGCGAGTGCCAAATGCCCTGGAATCCAGCAGTGAGAAGTGCAACACCTAGGCCAGCGGTGAATGTCAACATTTGCTTCAAACTTGCGCTTTTGAGTGACTTCACAAGATGTCCAAGCGGAATGCAGACAAGCAAGAGTGCGAGGTAGATGATGTCTATTCTTGACATGTTTCCAAATGCAACTTTAACCGGCAATTAGATCTCTTTCTGGCTCCTTCTTCGGCTTTTTGCTCGTTTTCAGCTTTTTCAGCTAGCCTGTGTTCCAGACTCGAAAAGTAAAGGGTCTGTGCAAAGTAAACGTCCCAGAATCCTTGTTCAGCAGTTGAGTTGGATTGTCCGGGTTTGGAATAATTAAAGACCAATTGTCGAGGCTAAAACAAACACTTTCAAATCAAAAGAAAAGTCCCCATGGTCCCCATTCTACAATCTGATCATTATCAAGTTCTCTTTGAATTCTGTTTGTTGAAGCTGTACTTTTTTTAGCCTTCTGTTGCATCATTTGAATGCAATTGGTCACAGCAAATGATTTGAGAATTGCAGAAAGACTTTAATTGGTCATTTGTTTGTCTTTGTTTGAATTTCCCAAATTACGTCAAAGGCATTGTGTTTCAGTCATAAGTTTGAAGAGGTCTGGAACACAGGCTAGATTTCAGCGCGCGCCTTGCCTTTTTTCTTTTCGTCCATCTGATTTGAATTTCATGTTTGAATCCCTGTGTTCTTCTCTTTCGCTGAGCCAAGCGCACAACATTCAAGTGGCCCACAATGAGTTCCACGTTCAGCACACAGCACAACTGCATCAAAATTTGCTTTGCTGGACAAATTAGACCTGGAAAAATTAGACACACGTCCACCACCAACCAATCAAAATTTGTGCAAAAACCACTAAAAAGCAAATTTAGGCCCATTTTCCTAGCCTGTGTGCAGATCATTTCTCACGAAAACATTTTCTTGGGCAAAGAAATTGAACTTTTCCGAACATTTTTACATTTTCTAACATAATTGTTCCATTCATATTTACACTGGACTTGCTCCAAGTTTCACTCTTTATCAATAAACAAACCGGGGAGGGGAAATGAAGAAGGCATGGGGAGGGCCCGGGGGAAGAAGAAGCAAAAGGAAAGGGAAGGAAAGCGAGAGTTGCACTCCCCTTATCCTTCTCCTCCCTTTTCCTCTTCCTCTCCCCCCCCCCGTTTGTTTATTGATCAAGAGCAAGACTTGGAGCAAGTCCTTATTTACGCCGAATATTACCATAATAATTTGTCCCCCAAAAGTTAGGAGATCATGTGGATCAAGTTTGCCAAAAATTTCATAACGAACTTCAGCCCTGCAGAACAGAAGTCTAAAGCTACACGTTTTTTTTATAATAAACAAGGATCTGGCCATGGCCATAGTAATAAACTGCTTCTTAACTTGTTCCTTATTCTGGATATAGTTTCTGGCACTGCTGCAGTCATTTTTCTTGCCACATGAAACATCATGTGGAATAAACAGCGCAGCGTTCAATCACGTTCAAAACAAATACAACTAAGTCACTATTAAGAATAACGTATATGGACATCATCCAAAAACAGGCACAAAATAACTGGTTTTGTGATTTGAGCTCTACAAGGCCCTACAAGCTTGCAAATAAATTCCAAGTTTGGTGAATTTTCATGCCTTGCAAAGCCTCCACACCCATTTTATTTCCAGCGTCTGCAATGTTTAAACCAGGCCTCAAATCCTGATCTGTTTATGAAAATGATCTCTTTCTACAAACTTAAATGGACTAGTGAGGGTAATAACGACTGCAGCCTGAAGTACTCATCAGAACCTTATTAAAGAAAGAAGCTTGACTGGAAATTCAATAAATATGAGGGAAGATCTTGTTAAGATATTGGCAGCAGTTAAGCGGGTTAAATTTAGCCTTCGTCGTTTGACCTAGAAATCGCTAGAGAGCTTCCGAGCAAGTTGCAAGCTGTTAAAGTAGATAGAAATCGAACCGAAACCATACTGCAGTGAGCGTACAAGCGATAAGGCATTGAATGGGTTTATTTCTTCCTGTCACTTCTCCTGCGAAAGCACAAACGGCACTATCAGGCTTGCCAATGTTATTTGCCGGTTTGGCGAGCGCTGATCTCAGTCTTGCACCACTTATTTTGCCTTTCTCGTGCAATAAATCCATAAATCAGCAACAAATGTTAAATATTCAGACAGGGTCTCAATCTCTAGCATATGATATGCAACTGTGTAGAAAACAAGACAAATACAGCTACAACTCCTCCACAGCAGCCACACAAACGGGGCCTAACTTTTTTGAGACACCCTGTCGACAAATACAATTTTTGGAAAGTTTTGCAATATTCATTGCTCTTTTGTGATCTAGAAGATGCCTCGAAAGGGCGACTGCGAGACAGTGTTCATTGGGACGCAAATTCATAGGCAGGAACACCGGGACACCAGGAGAGCACCGCAACACGACGAAAAAGGGACCCTTAGAGGTGAAACACTGGTAACCTCCGAGGAGAAACATAAGAAAAGTTAACCTGTGGTTAACGAAAAACTAAGTTTCAAATTTGGTCTTCAGTCTTCCCATTTTAAGATGCATTTTTTTACGATCCATTTTACGATGCACCCAATCAGATGCGTTTTACAAGAAACAGGACGCGTTGCATTGCATCCATCGCATCTTTTCATACCAATTCCATGCATCCAAACATTTGACACTTGGTTGTTGTTGTGTTGCTATCAACATAACATGATTGATTTAGCCAGTGACGTCAAAAGTAGAAATAAAATGGCAGATTACTTTAAATTGGAGTTTAGCTTAACAAGATATGGAAGTAGCCAGTGACGTCAAAATTAGAATAAAATGGCGGATTACTTTAAATTGGAATTTAGTGACCCCTTGCCGTGGTTCATATCGGATGATCTTTTTTCCTTCTATGATAATTATTTAAATATGTATTCAAAATAAAACTAGAATTTCCTTATTTAAATAAACCATGGTATACAACCTTAACCCCGTTAATAACTGTGAAGTCCGTGATCCGTATTTCGGAATCCTTCCCGAGCACATATAATTACATTAGAAAGATTTGTGTTGTTGTTCATGATGCTAGGGCAGTTGGAGCTCAAATGGATTATAGATTACACGCCGTTGGTTTACAGAATGCAAACAAGAATAACCAACCGAGGATAGAGGAAACTTGTTATCATTTCTGTAAGCTAAACCCAATAGGGATCTATGCAATTGCAAAACAGATCGATCAAAGCATGGGAATTTTTGGCAATGTGTGTCTGAAATCTGAAAGTTGATTCATTGTGAGCTGAGAATATTGGCGAGGAAAGGCTGCTTATTTCATATGTTCTTGCAAAGGAGTTTCGAACAGCAAGAGAAACTACAATTCGAGAACATTTTGAAGACAGTAACACTTACCGTATCTGCCTGCGGTATTTAAAGTTCATTCATAGCGAGTTGCGAATTCTGGCGAGGAAAGGCTGCTTGCTTCATATGCTCCTGTCGAGAAGTTTTGAACTGGAGAAACTAACAGTCAAGAGTATTTGGAGAGCGCCAACAATATCGAATCTACGTGTGGAATGGTGGAATTTAATGCTAAAAGTTAATCTCTTTAGAGCTGGGAATCTTCAAGCTGAAAGCACCTTGCTTCGGGAATTTTCTGCTGATCTGGAAAGATCTTAGAACAGTTACAAAACTTTACACCACCAAATCTGTTTGCAAAATTTTATACCTGAATTCTTCTCATGATGAGCTGGGAATCTTCAAGTTGAAAGAAGCAAGGAACTTTTTTCTTCTGGAATTTTCTGCTGATCTGGGAAGAGCGAAGAACATCTGCACAATTTACATTTCCGTGAATCTGTTTATTGAAGGGCAATAGGTGCAACATTCATATGTGACATTTTAATCATGACGAGCTGGAAATCTTCACTTTGAAAGAAGCTAGGACTGTTTGCTTTGCCTGTTTATGTCTTGAAAGTCTGCTGATCTTGATTCACTAAACGTTGAAGAAGATCTGCCAATTGAATACTGTTGCGCCTGTGTGAGAAGTGAGAATGATGCGATGCAGATGTTACCTGGAACTCTTCGTGCCGTTGGGTAAAAAGACATGTTGTCTTCATAAATTGTCATAGACACTGGATAATTGAATTGTCAAGCCCTCTTTTTACTGACTTGTGATCTTTGGATCAAATTTTTGCTGCACAATATCACAGATTTCAATGTGAAGAAACTTGTATTTTGCTGAATTGGCACTAAAATCCAGAAAAATTTGCACTTTCTACTACCAAACGCAGCAGTAGCAGAAATTAACAGGTTCAATGTTCATTGCGTCGAAGCAACTCCTACTTAGGCAAACTGGTTCACACTTGTAACGAGCTATTATTAATATACTAAGAGTACACTGCCATAAGACAAAATTTAGGAACCAAAAGAACATTAAATTAAGCGGAGCGCCGTCACAAAATGTGCAATATTACAAAGTAATGAAAAGACATAATCGAGAGTCCTGAAATCATACTCAAGGAAGTTAAAAGCAAACAAAATCCATGTGAAAATTCATGACAAATGAAAACCAGATAAATTTCGTGGAGGTGGTGTCTATCTGGCATTTGCATTGAATATAAAAGAAGGTTTCCGCCAACGCAGGCTGCATTGTAGGAGAGAGGTTTTCAGTGCATACGCTGTGTGCGCCGAAGGAGAGAGCACTAAAATAACTGGAGCTATTGTAATACATTCAAACGTGTAAATCAAAATCTAAGTTGGACACTACGCACTGTATTCGAAGACATCAAAAATATCACATTGAATTCAATGAAAAGACATCTATTTCCACAAGTACACGGTGAATATTGATGAATTTTAAAAAGCCACATTGAATGCAACTGCTTAGAGTAAAGTTACACTGATAGAAGTCAATTGGAGCTGTTACACTGCATTCTATCATATTCAATATCGAAAGAAATAGCTGAATTCGAATATACAACAGTGAATTCGAAAACATAGCGTTGAATTAGAAAAGGATATGCTGAATTTCGCTGAATTCAATAAAGCTACGCTAAATGCCACTGCCTTGAAAATATTACACTGACAGAAGTCGATTCGAACGCGGAAAGAGATAGCTGGATTCATATGGTCTGCGGTGAGTTCGAAAGCGAAACGTTGAAGTCTACGAAGACACCTGAATCACGCTAAAATCAACTGCAAATAGGACACTGTTTCGATCAAAGACATACAGTATTGCATAAAAATTAGATAGACTGAGAATTCACAAAGTTGAAGACAACGAGGACAAACTGAAATACGCTGAAATCGACTAAGATACTTGAATTCAAAGAGGAAGCTGTTGCAACAAAGACATACAATATTGGAAAGCAACTACTCACAGACGGAAGCTTGAAATAGTTGCCGAACATTGGAGAATAAATTGTGTGTTCGATACGGGAGCATTTATAATAAATACTATGAGTGACCGATATGTGTGTCGCGATAAAAAGACAAGATCAACGAGTTCATAACAAAATTATCGAGAAAACTTTTGCGGTGAGCTATTAATTGGATAAAATCTTAACCCCATGTTAGAGCAACTGATGCTCTTTCTGATAGCTTTGTTTGACAACCATTGGTGATTTTTGTTTGAAGATTCAGTCTAAAAACTTATTGTAGTTGAAATTTCGTCATGAAGAAGAAAAAGCTCTCAAGAGGGTTAAAAATGATACATGATGATAGAAAATTTTGGCCAAGGAACAAAAGAGCAGCGAATAGGATGTTTGGTGCAGAAATTACCAATCGAACTGCTAACAGAACGACAACAAGCAATGATTTCAAACTTTCTACGATAGCTATTTCGAACGACAATACAACTCGCACAGTCGCTATTTCGAACGACAAGAGAAATCGAACAACGAAATTTTTTCGAACGATGGCGAATAGGAAGTACGTAACAGCTCCAGCTCGATTATTACCTTGTACAGCTCCGAATATTACGCCAATGTCGCCAACGATACCGATAATAGACGGTCGCAGCAGAGTGGTTTCGCAAGCAGTGACGTTTTTCATTGTTGGCAGCATTGCATTAGCGTTTTTGTACTTTCTTGTTAGGAATGCAATGATGAATATTCCCTACTGCAGACAGCTTCTTAGGTGAGTGCCTATTGGAACTGTTTCACAATGAGCTAGTGACCTGGAAAGTCTAACTGCTATCGGAGGTGTCCCAAAAAGTAATCCCGTTTTAAAAATAACTAAAACTCGATTATCATGAAACTTTCTCTTTCACCTCTTTGTCAATGATCCAAATATATCTAAAGATGATAAAATGTTTATTTTCAATACTTGAAGGGCATAATATCACAGGTTGAAGTCCTAATTCTGATCTATATCCTATTAGACTTAGCCTACAAACACCACTCGTCCTAATATTTTCACTCCATTCCATTTTTACAGTACGATGACTGCAGCGGAAATACGTTATTGCACAGGAGCATAAAATATTTGTTGTTGTTGTTGTGATAACTGGGATTTTGCATCGAGTCTAATGCTGAAACCTTGCTTAAATGGAATCTAAGCAGATATAAACCTTTGATAAAAATAACCTTACCAAGACAATAGGACGTAACACGTGCCGCACGTTTTCCGATGACCTAGTGTCTATTCCCGCAATGATAGGCACAGTAGATGTACTTTTTGAGTTTGTATATTTTAATTTATTATAAAAAAAAAACACGTGCTGCACCATATTTGGGTAAATGATCAATGTCAACAGGAAATAGTGATCTTTGATAGGCTAGAATTTGACCGCAAGTGGCTTACTGTTATATGCTTGCATTCCCTTTAAGAGCAACATTTATGATTAAACTAGAGCTTGATGATACAAAAAAAATTATCTGGTAATAATCAACGCTTTTCGTAGTATACCTCAGACACACCAGGCAATCCCAAGAAGAGCTAAATTTACTAATTTTAAAACTTATCATAAGATCCGTTATACTGAGGAAAACAATTTGGTCTGCTTACCAAAAAAGAAATATAGAGACCAGCCATGTAATCAAATTTTGGTGACTTTTAAACAGGAGTACCTTTTTTGGGACAACTAACTTCGGATGCTAAGTAGATAGAAAGAAAAAGATGTTTGGGCCACCTTGCAGCAAAAGACATGACTCATATGCATGAATAAATAATCTCCACATGGACTTCTGAGAAAACAAACAAGGAAATATTCTCTGGGTCACTGGGTCACCCATCATGTAATCAAATATACCTCCCGTTGGAGATCCCTTCCTGACTATTGCAAGTTGCGGAGAGAATTTGAAAAACACCCTCCTTTGATCGTCTGAAATCTCTATGAATTAGCACTAACAGATCATGTGGTCTAAAATGTCTCTGCATGATTTTGGTGGATTGTTAAGAACTATTTGCGAATATTTTTCTGATATTTGTTTCTAAAATTAAGTAAATCAGCGGTTATCTTTTATCTGAAAGGAAGGAGAACTTTGAATAATGAAAGGAAACCTCCGGGTGATCCACGGACTAGAAAGCAAAAATAATTTAAAGGACGAATATTCTTATTGTGTTTAAAATCACCTAAGTCAGTAGTGGTTAGAAAACTATCTGAAAAACATATTAGCAACGTATTAGTAACTTTGTATCTTATCTCAAAACCTAAGAAGAACTTCGAATAACGAAAGGAAGCCTTCGAGCATTAACCTGCGTGCAAATTCAACTATCCTACACTTTAGGATAGTTGAGTCTGCACGCAGGCTATCGACCATCCAACTGAGCTCAAATCAAAAGAAAAAAATAAAAGGATGAAGTTTGCTCACGATGTCTAAAATCAACCAAGTCAATCCTGTAATTTATTACTGAATAATCAAGAGTAGCCTAGCCTTCGGGTATCTCACGGATCCACACCAAAGGTGTAAGGCCTAGTTTATACGTCGTACCACTGCCGTGCCGAACCAAATAGAATCAAATAAGTTCGACACTAGCACGGTGGAAGTGCGACGTCTAAATCAAACTTAGTGTATCTGCTGCGCCACTGCAATTGGCTCGGCAAAATCTGCCGTTGGCACGACTCTGGCGCGACTCCATTTTATACGACGCGCTGCCTGCCGTGCTGAGCCAAATGTTGCCATGTAATGGCCTCGTTTTGAACGTTGGTCTGTAGTTTATCAATTTGTGCACATGCGCAGTTATCAAAATTTCACATGGCATGGCATTGATCACAATGGCTTCAGATTTTTCAGATTGTGAAATGTTTACTTTATTAGCCTGCACTTCAAACGAAAAAGGGAAGGGTTAGGGTTAGGGTTCTTTACTCCTTTTACGCAGTGGCGTCGTAGCTACGGGGCAGGGGACCAAGGGGGGCCCTGTGAAAATGTTGTCAGAAAATTCGTCAGTTTTCCATTCTTGTCGGAAAAATTGAAAATTGAATTAATCCATTTTCCTTCCATGGTTTCTTTATGGAAATCGAAATGACAACGTACACATAAAACATCACTTTTTCAATCGAAAAACTTAGTTTTTGCTGAAAAAGTAGGTCTTCCGGCAACAAAACCAGGTCCTTCATCCTTTTTCCTGCAAGAAACTACTTTTTCAACCGAAAAAATGGGTTTCCTAACCTAGCAAAAAGTTCGTTTCCTGTTGGAAAAATAGACAAATATAGGCGCAAAAAGTTTCAGAGGAATAAATTTCAAACAAATGTTTTCGGTCAAAAATTCTTGGACTCTTTCCTCGAAAATTCGGTCGATTCACATATATCTTGGTGGCTAAAAACGAAAAATTTACAATTTATTTTGCATGTTTCTTACTTAAAAATGTTATGCATTTATAGTTTGTGCATTAAGCCTTCAGTGGGTTGCTCGTCAGAATTTTAACATGATTGTTGTTGAATATTGTTGAGGACGATGGAAATGATTACTAACCTGGGATTACTTTTAGTTTCTGTAAACGCATGCTTATAGAAATGAAGATTTATATTGATAATTATCAAGCTATCGCGTTGTTGGCTAAATTTGAAAACGATCTATTTATAAGTGATTTTGAGGTCCTATTTTTGAAGTTTCCCACGAAAACCAAATGGTAAATTCTTCAACGATCTGTTCTGCAACGATCTAATTTTAATTTTCCTCCCTCCGTGCGAATCTAGCTTCTGCCTCACCTCCAACAAGAATCTCGTCTCGACAGGGCTGCTCTGTCCTTTGAAAAATTCTTTGCTATTATGGGGCTTTTGTGTGACGAAAGATTTGAGACATTTTGCCACTTTTGGTACGTTATATTCCTGCTTAATTTTTGTCGGAGAAATATCTCTTTGTCAGAAAATTCTGACCTTCACCCCCCCCCCCCCCAAAATCATGCTCCCATGACGCCACTGCTTTTACGCTTCGAATCAATAATTTTCAGAAAAGTGGAACTTCGAAAACTCGTTGAAACAGGAGCCATTTTCTGAAAGTTGAAGTGACTTTCAAAATTGCGCACCTAAAGAACCTCGTTCCCAGGACACTCGTACCCAGTTCCAATTATTGCGCAGTTCAATTCACATTTGCTGGTGCGGCAACGGAGCGGCACGCATAAATCAATTTCATATTTGCCGAGCTTGAGTCGAACCAAATTACATTTGGTTCAGCACGGCAGTGACACGACGTATAAACTAAGCCTAAATCTATAAGGACCGTACATTCCGTGAGTCAAATTTTGCGTCTCAATACACAGCAACTTTTTCACTCATTTCGTACTAACAAGATATTCTTTATTTGACAGACGGATAAAGGCTAACTCAGAAACCTCTTCCACTAACCGAAATAGAAAGACGTCTTCTGCAGCTAGATTGATGTCACGAGATGGCATGGTTTAAAGGACACTGTTGAAATAAACCAGATAAAGAAACAACGAACAGACTACCTCTGACGCAATCAGCAAGAAATGGATAAGGCACATGCCATTGGAGAAATTGAGAGGAAGGCAACAGACCTATGGAAGTTGACAAATAACAGTCAGTTAGACATACACATTTCGAGACAAAATTTACAAGTAGTAAAATTTAGAAGAGGGGGGTCTAAGAGGGTTTAGCCCACCTTTTAAAGTTGGACTGACCAATCCCTTGCGAGCTTCATATCTTCATATTACATTTAGTTATAAGTCACCTAAGTTTGACATCTCTCGTGCATGGTAATTTTGATAACGTTGTGAATATTTCCAAGATATTATTTTGGAGTTGAGCTGCTAGCAGGGTCATGTGGCTTGTTTCTGTCTCCAAGAGTAAATCCATCCAAATGCAATTTTCATCATTTCAAAACTGGACGAGATTTTGATCCACATTTCAGCCCCTCTGCAGGCTCTTAAAGGAGCAGCTTCCATGAAAAATTCGCTCATAACCCTGATGGGCCAGAACTGGTTTTAGTGGTATAAGTATTCACGCAGGGACCGCGCAGCGGTTTCAAAGTGGGGGGGCTGAACGGCGAGCGAAGCGAGCAAAAATGGGGGTCCGGGGGCTTGCCCCCGGAAAATTTTTGAGACCACGCCCTTTAGAACGTCGGAAAACGCCCTTTTCAATAAAATACTTCCCTCTTAATACGTCCAAATAGTGTCTTATATCGTCCGTCATGGGAGTCTTAATTCGTCCATATTTATACTGTATAGGCCTGTATACAGTTTGGTTCAAAAAAGGTTTCAATTAATATGAAAAGAGACATGTCGTTACAACCAACAAAATTAACAGCAAAGCATTTCTTCTCATAAAACTATTACTACTGAAGATCTGTCAGAGCAAACGTGCCAAAATTGGATGCCTTTATAATTCTAGGATTATAATTCTTAACGAAATCGTTAACAATTTCTAGAGGGACATCGTGTTTGCTCCTTGTTTATGAAAGTTCGATATCGCTAGATTGTTGAAATTTGCTTGCTTCATATTTGATTGAAGTCAGGGTTTGAGACATCTAGCCATTGAGAAGGTCTCTCAGAAAATGCAGCAGTTGCGTGTATGAAAATATTGAAAATTCAATATTTGTGAAAGTTTTTAGACCTATCTTTGAAAAAAGTGGGGGGGCTTTAGCCCCCCCTAGCCCAATGGCTGCGCGGTCCCTGATTACACGTATGTTTTTATAAGAAACTAAGAATTTGGGCAAGCACTGAAAGTTTCTTAAAATTATCAGATCTTTGCCCTCCAGAACATTTCAAAGCAAGGTGTTTTCAAGCCTTTCCAATGTTTAGACATTACTCAAGTACTTTCCGAGTAAGATGATACTGGAAACAAGTGAGAATAAAGAGAAACATGCTGGAGTTTCATTAATGTTTTGGTGATGTGAGAGTCCGAGTTTCTCATAAGCGGTTTCTTATGAAAAAATGCGTGTGCTGAAAGTTTCTTAAAAGTATTAGATTTTGAGTACTCAGAGTTTTCTAACATGTTTTCTTAAAGGTTCCATAGCAATCTTCATGTTCACTACATGCGCCCTCGTAAACATTTTATAAAAACATGATCAGACATTACTCAAGTACAACAAGTGAAAATAAAGTAAAGATATGTTAAAGATTTTCTTTGTCAAGAAAATAATTATATTTTCCCAGTACTAGAGTTTCTTAATATTTTGGCGATCTGAAAGTTGAGTTTCTTATTAGCAGTTTCCTATTTAAAAAAATACGTGTAGTCTTTCAATACAATATGACCTAAAATCCATTGCAATGGGCAGATGGCGTAAGAAAATTTTCGTAGCAAATTGGCCCAAAAATTTAAGAAACTGCCTACTGTACCTTAGCTTCTAACAAAAAATATGTGTACACAAGTATCATTTTGAAGCAAATCGCAGACTCCAATTACAACCCTTCAGTTCAGGATCCAAGAAAAATGTTGTAAATGGATCTTTCATGGACTCAACAAGTTATTCTGCTGTTTACAGAAAACTAAGCTCGTTGTTGAATAAATATAGGGTTTACACAATTGAAAACATCTAATAAGGTTTCTAGTGATGTAAATATTGAATAATTCCAATTTTTAGAAGATCTAAACATTCTACATAACCTAATAAATGAAAATGCAATGAAATTTTGTGTTCTTATTCATTCTAATCTACGTAAAAAGGTAAGTGGATACTTATGGACCTGCGTCAAAATTTATGAAGTCTATAAATAATGTGACTAAAAAGATGATACTGCAGTGAAAGAATGAAAACATTTTCTAATTATACAAGTAATGCTGTGTCATCTATTTTACAAAATTGACTCCAAAAAAGGCACACAAAATATATGGAAAATTTCTGAAAAATTTAGCTCTCGTTTCATTATCACTACAAATAAATTAAGAGAGTGGGGTTATCATACTAAAAAATCAGAAGTCCATCAAACCACTGTACCCAAAATCTGACCTAAAAAATTTTGGTTCCTACCACTAATCTATCCATGATTAACCAAAATTGGGTCCGTTTCAGGACATCATTAAAAAACTAAACTTGACTCTCTATTCATGGATTTAAAGTAAAACCAATTTAAACAAGGAAGATATAGAATTATAGAGATCTCCCTGTTTTGTATGATGTTTCTTGAAAATGCAACAATTCAAACTTGTTAGTCCTGAGTCTGAGGAACATAGATTGAGAGTTAAAGATTGGTCTGGATTTAACTCTGATACGTCGTTTCACATTCGTTCGTTCGTTCTTTACTCACTGATACCCTCTCTTTACTTGATTTCATGGCGAGTACAGCTCAGGAACGCCGGAGAGGGGGCCCGGGAGGGGGCGAGTTCTTGAATGGATGGCAAAAACCAGTTCTAATATGGCAGAAATCCTGAGGCAAAAATACAGTATAGTAAATCCCCGCATATAAGAACCTACAAATATAAGAACCTAGCGGCTGTTTTTCCTAACTTATGCACCTTATAACTAAGAACCTGTTTCAGTTTGATGAAAAATATGTTCTTATTGCAGGAGTAGCAAAGTTGATTTTGGATTCTTGGTATGAAGTTCATTTTGTCCTGGTTGGCTGTTAAAGCTTAAATCTTTAAAGTTTAAAATCTCCTCCCTTGCTGTTTGTACGCTTAGAATATAATAACATTGCTCAAACAAATGACAGGGCTGATCATCTTTGGTGAAGGTTCTGAAGGGCCTACGCAAGGCACTCTTCAAATAAGAAACTTTTTATCTTGAAATTAGTCTTAGTACCTTTAAAATAAGAACCTATTTAGCCGGGCTGTCAAAATGTAGGTTCCTATATGCGGGGATTTACTGTATTTTAGCAAATTATAAACAAAATTAACTGCTTAGTTGGTGCAACTCAATTGCAAATGCTAAACTTTGTCACTGAATGTGCAATTCTACCTAAATATATATCGACCTAAAAATTGCCTTCTCTTTAAAAGATGACCCACAAATTATGAGATGTACTTCAAACCTCAAAACTTGTCGGATCTATCTTCTTCCATTTTCTCGTAAAACTCCTTCAGAACAGCCAGATTTTTGGTAATCAAATCCAAATGGAATGCCATCTCTTTCAAGACTTCCTCTTCAGGTGCTCCGTTGCCTATTGAAGCTATGAATTTTTCTCGGGTACTCACAGCCCTCAAAACTAGCTGCAAAATAAATATGAGAACTTTCAAGGCAGGGCTCAAAGATAATTTTTTAAACAACTAACTACAACGAAATATAAATATTCCGTGGCTGCCATAGCTGGAAAGGACATGATGTCATCGAGTTCCAACTACGGCAGCCACTTACTTCAATGGAAAAATATTCATTAAATTTAAAGATAAGAAAAACACAGGCGTCTCAGAAAGAATGAACTCCCTCCAAATGGGAGTACTTCTTTACAAGACACCCACTACAAATACTACAAATAAAACGAAAATGTTGCTGCTGTTATGCTTAAATTTAATTTGAAAACCTGTTAACAAGGAGAGATAATGTTACAATAGAACTCGCTACTTTTCATTGATACCTAGATACAAAGCAATTTGTGATTGCAGACAAAGGGAATTCCATGCTCGGTTGGTCAAGACATAAACAAAAACAAAGCAAACCGCAAAAATTGCCCTCAAACTCGGGTCGCTAGTGCGTTCGTTGTGCATTCCAAAAATGGTTTCTGAAAGCAAATACTAGCACATATCAAAAGAAGAAGGATATATCTAAACTTCTGCCTTGGGCATTTTATCTATTTTGTGCAGAAGCCAATTGGGAGGGGATTCAAATTCTCTTACTTTTTAGCTGTAATTAAAAAACTTACTGCTCAGCTTCTGTGCGAAAAGAATAAAATGCCCGAGGCAGAAGTATAGATATATCCTTCTTCTTTCGATATGTGCTATATGTGCTAATATTTGCTCTTAAAAACCATTTTTGGAATGCACAACGAGCGCGCTAGCGACCCGACTTTTAGGGAAATTTTTGCGGCTTGCTTTGTTTTTGTTTATGTCTTGACCGACCGAGCATGGAATTCCCTTTGTCTGCAATCACAAATTGCTTTGTATCTAGGTGTCAATGAAAAGTAGCGAGTTCTATTGTAACATTATCTGTCCTTGTTAAACCTGTTCGTATTTTTGATAAAAGAAATTGTTGCTTCAAGGAATATTCGATTGATAATTATATTATACTGCGAGTCCCCGAACAGAAGCAAATCACACAAAGGTTTAACATCTAGATTCTTGCTAATTTGTCCTTTCTGGTAGCAAGCTAAGCACCACCTGAGCCTTCCTTTTGTAAATATTTTCATTATAAGACAAACAAAGAACAGATGTTTTATACAAGAAACTAAGGTACGGGCTGGTAGCTAATTCCTTAAATCTTAGGACATTTTCGCTGCAAAAGTCTTTGAGGAGTTTCTCACAGTGGCGCGGACACTTTGCCAAATATTGGGGGCAAAGCTATTGTTTTAGTTAAAAGGCATTGTTTGTTTATATTGTTTCTGAACAAAAGACCTTTGTTCTAGCCAAAATTGGGGGGTGATCGCACCCCCTCACCCCCCCCAAGTGTCCGCCACTGGTTTCTCATATTTCTAATGCCCTAAGCCTAGAGTTAATCCAATTTCATTATAAGGGTTTCCAAATTACCATTAAAATGTTTCTAACCTATTTTGAAAAAACATTTTGAGAGATAGCTTACCCCAAAAGCTTTTTGAATAAACCATCCATGGTACCTCTTTACAGATTTTTCATATGCTTTCCCAACTGCTGTGCTAAGGACCGGTTCTTGAGTAAGTATTTCTTCAAACATTGCTTGGATAAACCACAATCCTCTGCAAGCAAAATGTTATGCAGAAGTAATTATAGAGTTAGAGTCAGAAATATGTTTTGACATTTGAAAGCCTGTAGCTGTTATAATTCCTGTAAATTGATAATACCCGCGTATAAACTTACGTAGACTGCATGCATTAGAATGGCATAAATTTGTAATGGATTGAAGGTGACAGAATTTGAAAACGGAACTCTGACTGGCACAATTTGAAAACAGGAATTGTTTCCAGAACTGTTTTTGTAACAAAGTACACAGAGTATGCTGTCGTGTTAATCCGTGTGTAAGAGTGATTTTCAAATTCTAGCGTATGTTAGAGTTGACCAATCAAAATCATGCTGTCTGGTTCCCTGTGGTCATCTTGCATAACAGTTGATCTTCTTTTATATTACATCAACACCGGAATTTGAAATCACCAAATTATTCTTACGTCAACTTAACAGGACAGCAATCACTCTGTGCACTATGTAACGAAAACAGTACTGGGAATAAACACAGTTCCTACAAGGTATGCGCCCTTGAGTGAATACTAAAAAGCAATGAAAGCGTAACAATTTTCAACGCTACCAAAATGAGGTTAATTGACTCTTTAGAAGAGATTGGTACCATAACATTTTGTATCATTTTCTACTCGTGTCTGCTGACATTCTATTCCATCACATTCTTAATTCTTTGCTGTTGTCAAATTATGCTGGTATCATACGAATGTAGTCTTAGAAAAGGAAATTTTTGATAAGATTTGTCTATCTGCTTGGTCTATCATTAATGAAAAACACTTTCTCATATATTTTTCCTGGGTCGTATGGTAGCTGTTTGATTTGATGACAAGGTGAAGTTTGTCCTTTGACTGTTGCTACTCATGAGGTACTTTGACCTATGCAACTTTGATCCTTTCCAGTAAAACATACCTTCTAAGAAACATCAGAGATGTAGTTGCAGAATCTTTTGGCTTTGTAGTTCCTTTTTCTTTCTCGTCTTCAACAAAGGATTGTAGTGTTGTATATTTCTCCCTGTCAGCTTCATACTTCTTTTGCAAATTCTACAAAACAAAGAAATTTTCAAAAGGATGGTTTGCAGTAACAGAAGCACATACACAATTTTTGAAACATTCAACAATCGAGAAATGAAAAAAGTTTCAGCTAGCAGGCGAGTTGATAAAAAGAATCCCCATTTGAAAGAGCATGGTTCCCTGGATATCAAGACGAAGATATCGGCAAATATAAAGTTTAATGGCACATGTTCAAATTCATTTTATAATTTACCTGAATGAAATTGGCCACTCCGTTCTGAAATTATAAGGGATTTTCTTGAGAAAGCCTCTTCAAGAACCCCCCCCCCCCCCATTTATTAGGATGCCTGGAACTTTCAATCCACTCTTCGTATTCCAGCAAGGAACTTAGTGATCAAATTTCACTTTTGGAAGAACTTCTGGCTGCTGTGCTGATTTCAAAGAGACATTTCGAAACGAAGAACAAAGGAAAGTTGCATACCTCAAATTTTATTGTGCTAACAAAAACCAACAAAATGAAAGTGAGAGCATATAAATCTGAAGTACAAACCGTTGCATTTTGCGTCATGTACCCTTTCATTTTGCCAAAAGGACCAACATGGTCTAGAAAGAGAACAGGTTACAGATGTGAAAATTCAGTTTTACAGTGGGGGTGGGAGGGTGGGGCAAAGTTTTCTCATAAATCCATGATTGTTTCTGCTAATTCTCTTGACAATCATTCCCTTAAACTCACCGCTCAGAAAGGTCCTAAATTGAACAACAGCTGGCAAGAGTTTTTAGAAGGAGATGCTTGAATTTAAGTGCGCCAGTACATTTCTTTCAATTTGTGTACATTTCTAATCACAACGATGTTCAATATGGCCAAGGAACGTTTCAGCTTTTGACAATTAATCCATCAAAGGTTCAGGTGAAGTTGTGGCTTTTAGCACCAAACATCGGGATACCAGAAGTGGAGAAGACCTATGCAGAATGGAGTCCACAACCCCTCAAGTGGTGGGGCTTAAACCCTATCTGCCTGAGAGTTCTGGCTGCAAAGTCAGGGGATTATTAATATTACAGTTACAACACTCGAAGAAACAACGTGATAGATTCTAATGGCTACATGTCATATTTTGATGGAAGTTAGGGTCTAACTGCGGCAAAAGAGTGCGTAAGCTTGGGGTAAATAAAATGGGTAGGGCAAAATATTTGAATAGATTTTAGATTTAGATTTTTAATACCCATTATTAGATTTTTAATTATAATTTGCAGCATCAGCATTTAAAAATCATTATATTCTTACCCAAAAATGGAAGCATCGAGATAGTGGCCTCTATGAATGTTTGAGTCTCAATTCGTTGATTGGATGGCACATCCTTGAAAGTCTCCTTCAGGTTTTGGAAAAACGTCATTTCTGCACCAAGTCCTTTGCTTTGCAGCACTAATTCGCAGCCTCCACCATGCAAGATGACAGTCAGCAAAAGAATGTTTTGGTAAGGGGAACTACCTCAGTCCCCTGTTGCCAAATTGTTTTGTTTCCCAAGAATCTCTCCAGAAAGAGGCTCTGTTGTTGCTATTGGAGACCGCTTGGAGGCAATGGCCTAAATTAGACCCAGCTGTTTCTCGATGTTGGAATTAAATTATCCTCATTTACCAAAGAAGAAAAGACACGCAAGCAGAAAAACGCAAAGATGAGTCGGTTATATGATACAGTAGAGCCATCGGTGATCGATGAGCAAATGCTTCAGCTGGCAGTTGAAGAACAAGGGCCTAAAGGAGAAGCTGGAAAAATCGCCAAACGAGAAGGGATTGATTTCTCTGACGTCAGAAGTTTGAGACTCGATTTCAAGAGTTAGTTTTGCTTGTGAATGATAAGCTTGTACTTTTAAGAAACCTAGTGGTATGAACATTTTTTCTGAAGTGCTGAATTGGTGAGATCATTGAAAAATGATGAAAAGATGATGCGCGAAAAAACCTGAAAAAATAGAATATCAAAATAAAGAACAGAACAAAATATATTCTCAAGTAAAATTGCATGCATGCAAAATGTCCTTTATCAATGACTTGTACAAGCTTTGCAACACTGGACCATTCAGTACCTATCCATTCTGGAATCGAGCCCCCTTCCACCAAACAAAGATCCTGCCTGGTGGACAGACTCCCACCAAACAATAGAAATAATAAACAAACTGAGTATTTGGTGGATAGCACACACCAATTCTACCAGGGTAGCTTACCATGTTTCTAGTTCAGGCATATTAGTCATTCAGCTACTGTTGATTTGGGCTTTTCAAAATGCTTGCGTTTCAAAACAAAGGCTCGTTGAAAAAAAATTTTAGACAAAATTTACAAAAAGCCAGATCTCTTTAAAAACAACCCTTAATACCAGGTGTCCCAAAAATATGTATACAGACTTGGTTTACTCCAGCGATGGGAATTTAACTTTAATCAATGGCTAATCACTCTCAAAAGGTTCCTCGATAGCTAACTTGAACATAGATACCTCGTTTGTTGGTATTGGTGCTTTTAGAGCGGAAATATCTATCTTGAAAGCTCAAATTTGCGTGCACTTGCAAACCAGAGCTTTGGCCTTTTGGCCCAAGCAAATTCCTAAAGCACATTGAAATTAAGAACTGAAATCATTGAAAAGTTTAAGAAACTTCCAAATGGGTGACTGGGGGGTGACTTCTGGTAAACAGAATAACGCAAGATCTAATATTGTTCAAATCTTATCAAGGCTATTGTTGATTTATACGCTGTGCCTTTAAGAAATTGTTTACGCCAGAAGCCTAAAGCTCTGGTTTGTAGGAAGAGGAAAATATGAACTTTCAAGATTGATATCTCTGCTGTCAAAGTACCAATATCAACAAACAGGGTATCCATGTTCAAGTTAACTATGGAGGAACATTTTTAGAGTGATTAGACATTGATTGAAGCTAAATTCA
Source organism: Aurelia coerulea (assembly GCA_039566865.1). Lineage (NCBI taxonomy): Eukaryota > Metazoa > Cnidaria > Scyphozoa > Semaeostomeae > Ulmaridae > Aurelia > Aurelia coerulea. The sequence goes on from CM076955.1 coordinate 20,022,780, forward strand.
CAGCGCTGGAGTCAACCAAATATGCAATACATTTTTTTGGGACACTGGTTCTTTTAAACATTCTTTACAATATTTTGATATGACCATTATGATCATTATTTTTGTTTCATTTCAGATATATTGAAGATTGATAATCTTGGTCAGTTCAAGAATCTTGTGAAGTTGCAATTAGACAACAATATCATTGAAAGAGTAGAAGGGCTTGATGTTCTGATTCACCTTGAGTGGCTAGGTATGTGTCAGGATGAAAATTGGGTTTAAGCATCATTCGTTTAGATAAAACTATAAAACTAGACAGTAAATGTATTGTAAAGAGTATGCATATCATGTATTAACGTACCGCAAGACTAACTAAAATACCTACATGGTCAGTGGTTTTCAGCTATTATGTCATTAACAATTCGCCTCCCGCAGTCCCTTCTTCTGTTTGCTGTTAGCTGTTCTGAAAACTTTGAATGTTTTTTTCAGCCCAGGGTTTGACTCAAAGTTTATTTTGATGTTTATTGAGGATATAAGTCTTTTTCTATCAAGAAGGTGTTATGGTGCAGTGATGTAATCCTCTGACTTTGCAGCCAGAACAGTCAGGCGGAGTGGGTTCGATACCCGGTAGGACCCCACCACTTGAGCGTCATGACAAGGGGTCACGGACTCGATTAGGTCTGCTCTATTTCTGTGATCCCAGCGCTTGGCGCTGAAAAACGCAACTTCACCTTCACCTTCATCCATGTAGTGGGCTGTCTTCCAACCTTTTTTTGTCTGCTTCAGGCTTTCACTGAGAGCTATTTTTGCTGGAGTATCACTTTTTGGATGCATTGTAAATGAAGTTAATTACTGTACTGTAGATGATTGGGCAAAAGATGTAGTGTTTTCCAATGACAAATCTTTTACTATTCTTTAGAGATTCAATAAAAAATGCAATGCATCATAATAAAAAATTCCTTGCTATGTATGTATGTTTGGATTCACCACAAAATTAAAATATTTACAATTTAAAATAATACAGAGTAATTAAAATACGCAATTTACATAACAATACATTTAATACAAATTAAGAAACACCCCTAATCATAGTGGCAGGGATAGCATTAAAAGATCGAGTTGACCTTATTTCCATAATGGTCCCCTGCCATCATTAGCATAATCATCTATTGCATGATTTATAACATATAGCATTCATTTTGCCTCCCATTTGCTAAAAGATCTCCTTAGTGATTTTCCCATATGTGGGAGCTATGTCACAAATTTGAAATATGTCTCTTTTCCATTTAGATTTGTCATTCAACAATATTGAAGTCATAGAAGGATTTGAAAAACTGACAAAACTCAGAGATCTTACTCTTTACAACAACAGAATAACATTATTGGAAAACATGGATTCCCTTGTGGACTTGCATGTTTTTTCTGCTGGTAACAACAAACTGGAACAACTTGAAAATGTAAGTATAGTACTCTTACTCTGAAGCTCTGAATATTAAAGAGAAATTTTGTAAATTCAAATGTAGAGGTTTATCAGATGGTTAGAAGATTGCAATATTCATGACTTCATTATTTCAGACCTGAATAGTTAGGAAATGATATAAATGCCTGGCTGTTAAACCAATAAGAAGAGTTCATTTAATATGAACACCTAATATGAACCTACTATGAACAGAAGGAACAGCGGAGAGCTAAATAAGATGTAGAGGAAAGGTTGCAAACTGCAGAATAAAGTACTGTGTCCCTTGCCTTAAATGTGTCACAAATATTTAAACACAGAAGTCATTACAATGGCACACAGAGAACTTTAGCACCAAAAACTATGTTTTGTATAAATTGAGCGATTAAGACTCTAACCAGTTGTTATGGACAAAATTGTACCAAAATATGATTCATTCACATTTAATTTTGTCTAAACTGGTCTTGTATACCAGTTAAAAAGCATTTCTAGCAATTTCAATCCTTTTTATTTTAAGATTGCTTACCTAAGACGTTTCAAAAAACTGAATTCACTAAATCTGGATGGAAACCCCCTCAGCCAAGATCCAAACTACAAACCATTTACAATTGCTCACCTTCCAAACCTGGTGTACCTAGATTACAGGTTGGTTGATGGGCAAGCACGAGAAGCAGCTAATGAACAATATAAGTACTCAATTGACGAAAAGGTTCATTATGAAAATATTCAAAACAAAAAGCAAGAAGAGCTTGAAAAAAAAGAAGCTGAAAGACTGGAACACAAGGTATATATAATATATATTTTCTATCTTATTCGCTAATTTTTGCTGAACTCAGATTGTGATCTAAAATTCTTTACCTGAGACTAACTTTCTGATGCATCTTCTGAATCATTTTATATATTACTGTAAGAGCTCTACACTTCTATTCAACGCCAGAGGTTAGCAAAAGATTTTCCAATTATTTAGCTATACAAGTTTGCATGTTAATTTTGATAAACTGTTTCAGATTTGTGTGTTTGACTAAAAGGCTATCATTTACGGTATATCCTTGTCATCTGACTCTGCGAATAAGCCCCCTCTTCTCTAAAAGGCCCCCTCTCTTTTAAGCCCCCTCTGAAGTCACTGAAATTAAATACACCCCCTGTTGGCTTCTAATAGAGCTTTTGCTGTATTGCAAATTTTTTGGCTAGCAGAAACTTCACTGGATTTCTCAGATTCAAAGATGATTTTTGATTCAATGATCTGTCAAGGTGATCCTTGTGTTTTCAATTTTATTTCAGATAGCATATGTAGAAGATTTGGATGGACCATACCTATTTGATGTGATGTTCAGTGAAGATACAGAAGCACCCAAATTATTGAAATTGCCTGGCATAGATGAGCTGATTTCTATATATCTTTTCACCCCATGATTTTGAGTTTCTTTTCATATAAAAGTTAATAAATATGATATTTTGGACAACAGGACAAGGTAAGGGCCCCATGAAAATCAGCCACTAAGGCTGAAATGTTACCCTCCTTAATGAATTGAAATATGAATTCTGAGAATATAATTTTCTGTAAACAGTTAAAAAATGCATTTACCCCGAGGACAACTTCTTTGAGGTTATAGGAGACTATCACAGCTACACCTTCCTTCTCTCCCTTTTCGTTGCTGGTTCATGGCTTCTTAATATTCCAGCATCGAGTGAGGGAGAGGGGTATCATTCACGGCTTTGTTTAATACATAAATTTCTTGTTGGCACTGTCAAAACTTTGTTGCAGGTTTGTCTAGGGGTTAAATTTGAAATGTAATTGTTCTGCAGGTTTGGAGCAATTACTCTGATATCAAATGCAGGAAATGAATTTGACGAGGCTTTGAAAGACGAGACTTTTTATCGTTATTTGAAGTTATTTCATAATATAAATCTTTAGTGATAAACTGCATTTAAATCTCAGTAATATTTTCAGTAATTTCCTGACTAATTATTTGGTTTCTTAGTTACCCCATTTTGGGGCTTCGTTAATTTCCTTTATTTTTGTAGCACGCCAGAAAATAGGTTTCTCCTTGACCTAAGCTTACATTCAAAGGAAGGTTCACAACTATTTGTCAAGAAATTGCTCAGTTTGGACTGAAAGAACACATCAAACGAGAAAGCGAGATAAAATCATTCTTTTCATGTATGGAAGAGGCTGTTTCATCGAATAAGGATTCTTGCGTCGTTTGCATTGATAATTTTGAAAGTTACAAAAGAAAGGTAAGCTTTTTGAAAGAACAAGCAGTTTCTATGTTTTTGGATCTGCGGTATTTATTTATTTAATCATCTTCTATACCCTCCCTCCGGGCCTCTTTATTGATTGATTTGATACCATAATCATTTTTCTTTTCTGTTTATCTTCTGAGGTGGGCTTTGAGGTTTATGTCCAACATTTAAATAGCATTCCTTGTCTTTTATTTAAGAAAAGTAAGAATTCATTTTTCGTGAAATTTGCGAACTTAAAAGAAGTTTTTTCTGAAAAGTCTAAGATTAAAGGCTTTTTCTGATAATCTAAGACTTATCTAAGGAAAAAACATTTGTTCAAAAATTCACCAGCATCTTTTCCAGTAGCAAGCTTCGAGTGAGAAATGTGAATTGGTTTTTACCGATTTTTAGATTTGATTGCAATTTTGCTTCGTTTTTACCATCAAGTGTTAACTGTATTGAATCTGAGTTCATTGGATCTTCAGATTTAACTTAAACTGACGATGATGAAACATGTCTTAAAAGGTTAAAAATTTCATTATTTTTTCGCAAATTTCTAACTTTACATTTTTAACCACACAATATTCTTTACATACAGTAATATGATCATATGCAATATCGTTTACGGCAAGTCCTTTTTTTACTTGTAAACCTATCTTCCTCCATGGACAAATAATTTGAGCGTTAAAGATACAAACCAAAGTTATTTTTATTTTAGAATGATGCTATAATTCATTTTATAGGAATTTGGAGAGATAAACAATCTTGCAGATACAGCGATGATTGAAAAGAAAATAAATGACATCACAGATGAAATTGCGTCATTATGGACATCATTGATGGGATATGAAATGCAACTCGTTGATCAACTCGAGGTACGGATAATTTAGAAGGTTTAATTGTTTATCTATGCACTGCATAAAGTCGGCTGATAAAAAATGACATAATGCCCCAAAGGTTATCATGAAGATATCACCAGATCGAAGGAATGCTGTCTTTTTCTAGAAAAGCTATTTCAATAATTCGAATCGTAGTCTTTAAACAAAATCACAAAAGTTTCCCTGAAACCCAGATAGCTAGCGCGCTCGTTGTGCATTCCAGAAATTGTCTTTAGGAGCAAACATGAGCATATATCGAAAGAAGAAGGATATATCTACACATCTACCTCGGGCATTTTATTTCTTTGGTTCAGAATCTGAGCTGTAAGTGTTTTAATTATACCCAAAAACATAAGAGAATTGAATTGCCTCCAGACCGGTTGTTGAACCAAACAAATAAAATGCCCGAGGCAGATGTATAAATATATCCTTATTCTTTCAACATAGGCTATCATGTTTGCTCTTAAAACAATTTCTGGAATGCACAACGAGTGAGCTAGCTACCTGGGTTTCAGAGAAACTTTTACGGCTTTGTTCGTTTTGAATTACTGGTTGAGAGAATTTCCTTTGTCTGCGATCGCTAATCGCTTTGAATTGCAGTGTCAATCAAAAGTGAATCATGCTATTGTCTTAGAAAATCTGTCCTTGTTGGTACAACCGCTCGAACTACTCTCCTTGACGAAATTAATGTTGATTTATCAGTTGTGGCTCTACTGTTTTCCAGCGATCAACACTACCCATTTTACTAACAACCTACCCACTTTACCCCATCAGACCCTCCTGAAACCGTTTTCTATCTTTTTTAGGACACCATTAAAGACTTCGAGCGAAATTTTGCAGATTTGGTGACTTCATTTGTTGAACAAGTTCAAGGACTGTATCTTTTCATTGAAAAAGATTAATTATGATATCAGAAAGCCTGTGATGGTTTCATTTCAATAGCTGCATCCTGAAACGTTTTGACTTCAGATTTAGACGGCAATTTTCGTACTTTTTGCCTTGTTCGGTTAGCTTGGCCTGTATATTACCCTGTTCCAACAACCAAGGACAGATAATGTTACAATAGAGCTCGCTACTTTTCATTGACACCTAGATACAAAGCAATTTGTGATTGCAGACAAAGGGAATTCCATGCTCGGTTGGTCAAGACATAAACAAAAACAAAGCAAGCCGCAAAAATTGCCCTGAAACCCGGGTCGCTAGCTCGCTCGTTGTGCATTCCAGAAATGGTTTTCAAGGACATATATTAGCACATATCGAAAGAAGTAGAATGTATCTAGACTTCTGCCTCGGGCATTTTATTTATTTTGTGCAGAAGCTGAGCAGTAAGTGTTTTAATGACACCTATAAAGTACGAGAATGGAATCCGCTCCCAATTGGCTTCTGCACAAAATAAATGAAATGCCCGAGGCAGAAGTTTAGATACATCCTTCTTATTTCGATATGTGCTAATATTTGCTCTTTAAAACCATTTCTGGAATACACAACGACCGAGCTAGCAACCCGGGTTTCATGGCAATTTTTGCGGCTTGCTTTGTTTTTGTTTATGTCTTGACCAACCGAGCATGGAATTCCCTTTGTCTGCAATCACAAATTGCTTTGTATCTAGGTGTCAATGAAAAGTAGCGAGTTCTGTTGTAACACTATCCGTCCTTGTTCCCTGCCCCAAGATTAAGACTACGAGGTAACCAAGGTCGAAACCAGTTCTTCTAGACTATCTCTGTCAGTTTCAATCAAAATTTCGAATGTTTTCGTCTTTTCATATTTACTTTTGCCCCAAACATTTCTTAACTCTGTGAAGGATGACCCAATGTCGGGACCTTGAAAATGCACACAATGAAAAATTATCCGATATTGCAGTCGTAACATTGGAGAAGTTTATGAAGAATGAATTGGAGGAAGAGCTCCCAGAGGAATTGAGAAATGTAAGTTAGAATTTATGAAATATATCGGAAAAGGATGGCCTACGATACCAACCTCGATCTTCAGATCCGAAGATACTTGCGATGAAGTATAAATGAAACAAATGAAGAGATTTGTAGGTAGATAGAGCGCAACACGACGAAGAAACGACAGCAAATATGTGTAAATCTGAAGAATATATGAATGTATTACCACCACTATTTCGTCCTGCCATGCAATAATCCGGCAATAATACAAGGACTCAAGATAATTTTTTGGCGTGCCGTGTTACGGTGTTTCTACCTAAGATCCCTTTAAATTTATCGCATCTTTGGTTCAATCCGGGGAGGGTTACATGACTTGTGGATGGACGGGGGTCTGCCGCCAGGTTTTCAGAAAGGTACCCTCATCTAATTACCGAAATTTGCCGTAATACCCACTTCTATGGTGAATTTGGCGGAAAACTGCCCATTTTTGTGAATTTCAGCGAAGCGAAACCCCACCCAAGTTTATGGAAAATCCGCCAAAAAGAACCCTCGTTTAGAAAATTTTGGGCCCAAAAACCCATCCATATGGGCAGCACATAACCGTACCCTAAACAGGTCATGAACCCCTCCCCCCGGGGTTCAATGTTTTCGTTGGTTTCGACTCTCTTGTCATTTGTTTATCGTTTGGCTCATGCATTTCTCGTTGACTAATCATTCCAACATAATATATATACAGTATCGCGCTTTGGATGAAATAAAACACAATAGATTCACCTACCCTGAACTTTCGAAAGGAATTCCAAAGCATAGCTTCTCTCTAGCTGCTAAACAGTTTGAATGCTTTAATGTTCATCTTCAGTTGCAGGACTTTCGAATGTAGAATTCTGCCCGATATTTCTCGTTTCCTGACTCATCTTCTCCCAAAAATACTGCCATCTTTTCGTACATCGTCTGTTCGCAGGAAGACTTCCAGAGACATGTTGATGTTCCATGCATGAGCAGTGAATCTCTCAAAATGTTCACGGGTGTTTACTCTTTACATACCTTTGAGTCCCTGGAGATCATACTTTTACTTACGCCATGTTTTCCGTTTTGGGAAACAAAGAGAAAATGTGAAATAATTGTTTGGTTTTTCATCCCAAAGGATCATAACGCATAACCATGCATTCATGTTTGTATATTTGTAATATTTGCGAAAATCACGAGTTCAGGATAATGTAGACTTCCCAATTAGAAATCAGAAGCAAAGGTGAACAATTCTGTTTCATTTTCACATTATGACAGGCCATCTCAAATTAGATGTCACCTGCAAATGCCCGCGAATAACAAAAATAGGAGTTCTTTGCAAAGGAATTTTGCGTTATCGCCAATCTCAGGTTACATCTAATTTGAGACGGACTTCAGACTTATTCAGGACCGTAATCTTTATGACGTTCCCAACTTTTTCGTAGATTTTTGTTGATAAAGATACTTTGATGAATTCAGTATCAGCTTCACATGATGGCCATCTTTTGAAGATTGATAACAAAGTAAGCGATCATTTACACGTTTTTTTTTTATAAGAAACTGGTTTATAAGAAACTAGTACTACGATGACCAAAAATTTAAGAAACTCTAGTACTACGCTCAAGAACAGTTAAGAAACTCTTAAAATTCAATTTCTGTATGACTCTTTTATTCTATGTTTCTCTAACAAAGGTACCTTAATCTTTTTTTAACTTTTAACTGCAAAAATTGGTAATTTTTTGCCTGAATGTGCATGGCTTATTCGTGATGACAATGTCAATGTAAAATGGAAGCCCTTCGTCGAGAAGAAGCCTCAAATTTGAACAATATCGCAATTTTAGGCCCAAAAAATAAGAAACTAATTAAGAAACTTTTACTACTAAAACACCAAAATTTTCATGCGAAATTAAGAAACTTTTAGTACTAAGTGCTGATCCAAGTTTCTTATAAAAAAACGTGTAGTTCTATTTTGAGCATTCTGCAAGGCTTCCGTTAAACATGCAGATTTGGTAAAATATGGTAAAATTGAAATTAACATTCAGATTTTCAGATTATCAACCTTGAATTTATTTGATGCAACGATATTTCGCAAGGACTCCATGCAGGACCGTTGAGAGAGGGGGTAGCCAGGGTAGTTACCAGGGGGCCCGGGGCATCTGGGGGCCCGCAAGAAATAAGTTATGTATTTTTTCTTTGTTGCAGTTTTCTTTCAGTAACGTTTTCAGGCCCGCGGGCCCACTGACAGGCTATATAAAATCTAAAAGCAGCGTTTTACCAGTGCATAGGAGGGCGTGGCCAAAGGATAAAACGGCGTGGTTCAAAAAATTTTCCGGCGCTTTCGGCGCTGGGGGCCTCCTCTCCTGCCATAACCCTGGGGCCCGGCCCCTCTCTCGACGGCCCTGACTCCATGTCTAGCATTTTGAGTGTTCTATGCTAACCAATTTGCACACAGTATGTTGATTTGAAAGACTAAATTCTCCTTCTCAGATTTTATAGGCTTTTAAAACCAAAGTCTATTCCATAAAATTATGCCAGAACAGGTTGAAATTCTGATCGAAAAAGGAGGAGTTCGTTTACTTCAAGGATATTTTGCACTTCATTTTTGTAACTGTCAGAATCTGGAAATTTCATTTGATTGGCTTTAAAATCTAAGCATATATTATCAGGTGAAGTCATCAACGTAATTTCTTTCCATATTTGTTTACAGGAAGACGAAATCGTAACGAAAGCTAACAGCGCCATGCAAACATTGATCGAGAAAATTCACAGCGATGAAATTCAGAGAAACAGATCTCGTGTTTCAGAAATAAACAATCTTATTGATCATTACAGGGATGAACTTGAAAACATTGAGCCTGGAGCTATGTAAATAATTCTTGATCTTGTTGTTTTGTTAGTTATTTAGAAATATTACTTGATGCACGAAATATCGTTTGTCACTCTCTTATCTTATGTTCCAAAAGCTTTATTGAAAAATGTTGTTCATTTAGTCCAAGAAATGCATACCAGTTTCTCTTCGTTTTTGGTGGGCCTTGTGCTGTATCATTTGCTACCACTTGAGTAATGAAAAGACAGACGCATGGTTTCATATAGTTCACTGTGAAATGTTTAGGCAGGCACAAAGACCCCAACGACGTAAGGAGCGAGAATTTGAGGAAAAGTTGTACAAATAATGGGAATTTCTAGAAAATTGCAGGACTGGCATGGCGCGGAGGGTACAACAAGGGGTATATCACTCTTTAGAAAGAGCTTCCAGTGATTTTCGTGAGAAACAATAGGATTTCCCCCATTGGGGTACGAGATCTTTAAGGAGTGATATGCCCCTCGGGGTATATAAGGAAATAAAAAGCGGGGTAGCGCAAATTCATTGTTTAGAGAGTAGCCGTTAACGCGCAAAAACATCTTAACCAGGAGATATCCCCCCTTTATCACAATCTAATACCGCATTCACATAGACACATTTAAATCAACTTTATCTACACCACGTTAAATTTCAGCCAGTCAACTTTATAAAAGAAGTTCGGATGCAAGAAAGATAAGATACTTAGTACACTGGTGCCTTTCTGACTTGTGTCTTCATCAGAGTGTGACTTACTCTGATGAAGACACAAGTCAGAAAGGCTTGGTATGCTAAATATCTTGTCTTTTTTGCATCCGATCTTCTTGTATAAAGTCTATTCGTACAACTTTCTGCCATTATTCAGCCAATCAAATGCATCTCGATTTTTTTGATTGACCAATTAAAAGGCCCCCACTCAATGCTGCTTTAACTTTCAAATGAGAGTGGAGTATAAGGTTAAAAAATAGCAAGAAAGACAATTGGTATTGTGGATAACGATCTGAATGATATATATCCAGTGCACAAATCTCTGCAAGTAAAATTATATACAACATACTGCAAATACAAGCCTAAAACTAGCAATGTTGCGCAGATAAAGTTTAAAAATTAAAAACTGCTTTTAGATGTCACGTGGAATTTGCGATAACGCAAAATTATTCATGCAAAAAATATTACAATTGCTGTAATTCGCGGGTATTTTCACGTGTCACCTAATTTGAGACAGACCTTAGTAGAACTTTAGGTGCTCCAAAAACTATTTTAAATCCCTTAACATTCTCCTCTATTCTGCCGGGTTTCCCGAAAAAAGGAAACAGATTTTGGTTGGGCCTGGCGATGGAAATTTAGCTTTAATCAATGGCAAATCATGTTTAAACATCCTCTCGACAGTTAACTTGAACATAGATACCTTGTTTGTTGATATTTGTGCTATGAGAGTTGAAATTTTGATCTTGAAAGTTCAAGTTTGTCTCCACCTCCACACCAGAGATTTTTGCGTGAGCAAACAAATTGTCGTATGCCTTATTGCACCAAATTAGCACGGGTTGCGGCGAAAATTCAAACGATCACAAATGAACGAGAATGGTGACGCTAGTTAATAGAGAACATAATAGAGAAGTAAGTTAACGTGGTTGTAAATAACGCGGAATCTTTCAATTCACGTTAATTGTAGCCTGCGTGCAGCCTCAACTCAGTTAATTAGTGCACTGTGCTAATTTGGTGTAATGAGATAGTCTCTCCAGAATATTAAGAAACTACTAGGAGCAATCAGAGGTCAATTCAAAGTTAAGAAACTTTGTCAATATTTAGTGATGAGTTATAGACCGTTTTTCAACATCCTACATTTGCTTGTGATTTTGTTCCTTCTTGTAATACTCTGGGGTGAAAAGTTATATCAGCAGTCCTCGACGAATTATGATAAATTGTGAAATTCAACTTTCTGAAAATTAAGGAACTCTGCAAGAAAGTTTACGGTAAGATTTGGATCCAAAAGTTAAAAAACCTGCTACAGAGTTCAGAGCCAAGTTTCTCATAAAAACATGGGTCCGTACTACAAGATTCAGAGCCAAGTTTCTTATAAAAATGGGTGTATAAAGCAGCGCCATTCCATTCGAAAGAAACAAATTGAGTCTAAACCCTACGCTTTGCAAGCTTATATACAAAAATATTCACAGCACAAGTTCTGCTTCGTCATATTAAGTGCACGGTTATAAAAAACTTTCAAAGCATACGCAGCAGTACATATATCAAAATGCAAAGACGCAAACCAGTGCGCCATATCTATCCATAAAATATCCCACCTTTATACGGTAAAATCTAGACTTGCTCCAAGTCTCGTTCGTTATCGTATTCGGGAGACTTGGAGCAAGTCTAGGTAAAAACCCGCACGTTAGAATAAAATCTTTCAAGGAACACTAACAATGAGCAATGAGCAATTCAAACCAGTTTAGTTTAAACCAGATAAGAAGCAAGTTTGGAGTAAACAAGGTTTGTTGTGAAACCAAAAGGTTAACCTGGGTTTAAAATGGCGTGAATGCAGTTAATGGGAAAATTGGGTTTTTTATTTCTGAAACAGATTTAACATTCAGTTAAAACGTTTTTCCTTGCAAAATTACCAAATGACCAAGTATTTCACTTTGTGAGAAAATCCAAAATGTTTGCTTGTTTGGCAAAAGGACCATATGATATACTTTGTAAAGTTCTCGTGTCTCGGCGATATCCTTCTCAAATTCTCAAATTGAAGGATTTTAGACCATACGACTGATTTGACAAACCGAATTTCTTATCAAAGTCGATATGTCAGCTAAACGCGGGGATTATCAGTTTATAAGGATCTAGTCAATGCTTTGAGGGCTACCGGCTTTAAAATGTCTGAACATTTTTTTATTCATCATTGTTGTTGTTATTGTTGTTGTTGATGTTGTTAAAAGTGACAAATAAGTCAAGGGAGCGAAACAAGAGACTTTTGGAATGAGTCTAGTGCAAAGATGTGGTTGCTCGTGTGCAGGTTTCTACCGTACGTAATAAACGTTTATGGGAATTGTATTACCGGAGAAGGACCCGTTCTTGACATTCGAGACATCCTTTTGCTCCCATCCTTCAACTTCTGTGCTTTGCTGCCTTTGTCGCAAACTTTGGAGTGATCTGTGAAATCTTCTTGTCTGCATTTCTCAGAACAGTAACCTCGAGTCTTGCATTCATCACAGCGGATTTTAGCAACACCACCACATGGGCAGAACATGTGGAAGCCATCTGCGATTGAAACAAGCGATTTCAGTTATATAAAAAGCATACACTTTGGAAGCAAGATGAATTCAAGAGAGATAAAAAATAAACAAGTTCTATCTTAAAGGTTCTCTTTGGAGTGATGCTCCCTCGAATTGCAGCTACGCTCCAACAGCACGCTCTAAACAATAATGGACAAGAATTTGTTATTTTAGATACGCATCTCCACCTTTTTTGCACTTCCAAGGCATACAATTAAAACGAATACTTAAATTCATTCGCTTTCTTTCTTTTATCTAAAGTGGTGAAATATTTAAGAGATGGTAAATAAATCAGACAGTTGGTACATCTTCTTCCCGGGGGGGGGGGAGTATTTAGCATATTCCTCCGAAGGGGTTTTGCCGTTTTTCAGGGTATCGCCGGGTAGCGCCGGTATCAGCAGAAGCCATTTTTTCTGGAGCGGGTTGTCAAAACATGTCAAAAGGGGATACATTTTTAGATTGGGTCGTTGCTCAGTCCAATTTTTATGTTTTGGATTATACTTTTCACCGATTTTTTTCTAGAGTCAGGGTTATCGTTTGGAGGACAAAATTCTGCACCAGGGTACTTTATATCATTATTTAAAGTTGGCATTTACAATAGTAATGAAAAAACATACCAATTCAAACCAACTATTTACAAACAAAAATGAATATCTATATGAGAATATATCTATACAAAATTAGCGGCATATTTTGCAGGTGCATTTGTCTCCAGCCCAGTGTTTGATCCTCTTTTTGAAAACCGGGTAAAACATTCTATGTCAACTTCCTAAAAGAGGACTTGGTGAATTACTGTGCCAAAGATTGTTTACATAATACACAAACCTGTTCCATGTAGGATCTTGATTCTAATGGCCTTCTTGAAAATGCGTCGAACAGTCACATCCTGTTCTTTGCGTGGGTTTATCGCTTCAAGTTTTGATGTCAGGAAGAGAATTTTTTCTCGTCTCAAAAATGACTTGTTTGCAATCTCTTCTCGCAAGTCTTCCAAAGTGCCGTTGATGTTGCATTCGATTTCACCAACACGATGTAGAACTCTGATACCCTCTTCTCTAAGTTGTTTGATTTCCAGAGTCTTTAACATTGGCCCGGCAACTATGAGAGAAAAATTAGAGATCTGAAATATGTATTTTAAGATAAAGACACCCCCGTCTAAGTGTGCCCCGGCGGGCGAGAGGTCAGATGTTCACCGGGGTCCTAGTGACCGAAAAGTATGGTCAAATTTTCACCGGGGAGTTCCAATTATTTCTCATCAATTCCTCATCTGGAAGTTTCTTTACAACAACAACGTGCATCCATGGTTTTCTTGGATGTATATGATACTGTTTTTAAATACCACGAGCGAGGCTTTGGTTTTGGTGATTAACTTATCGAAACAGATGAATACCTTCTTCTCTGCTTTACCTAATCTCACGTGAAGCTTCTCTTCCCTCGAAGGAGTTGAATTCACTTTCAATCGACACTGTAACATTAAATTGTCAGGAAAACTAAATTTGGATGATTTAAACCTATCAAGTACGAAACCTATCACAACTGACATCTCTCTCTCTACGGCTAAAGTGAATAAAATGCTTCAATATTAAGAATGATAAAGATTCTATACTCACTTTCATCGTCATGATGACCAGGTGTGGGAGAAGGTGTCGGCACGTTAGGATGCATTACCATTTCAGTCTCCCTGTCATCTTCATAAATCTGTGTCAAATCTTCCGTAGACGAGAAAATCAGTGTTCGGGGAAGGGGCACATCAAGACTGGCTGTCGAGCTCGATTGGCTACTTGGGTTGTTATTCACAGGGTTTGTTCTTTTGTAAACATCCTCGAATGGATCGTACGCTGGCCCTGCTGACTGAGGTCTTTTGTTCAACTCTGACTGGCTGCTTCTTGAATTATTATCGGATGATAAGGGCCTACTGCCTGGCTCTGGGTTGGTGGTTGTGAAAATAGCAACCTGAAAAAAGTAGAAGTACTGGTTGTTAAAGAGAGTGAGGCGGGGAGCGAGGATAGTAATCGCTACGGTTTGCGGCAAGTTTTGGGATAAAACGAGGAGATTAGGTCTTTGAAGATAAACGATCGAGGTAAAATAACTCCTCATAAGGAAACAATTCGTGGATCTCCTTTAACGCGTACTACAACTGAAAGTCTCAAATTTAAACAACGCAGTAATTCAAAGGGCAAACTATCAAATGTAAGAATTTGGAAGACCTTAGGTAATCTGAATTGCAACTAGGAATGTTGAAGGGTTAGCTCTGTACCACGGTCCGATCAAATACAAACTTTCAACAGAAAACTGTCCATGGGCAACTATTTTTCGAATTGGACCGTAGGAAAAGGAAACAGACAAGACAAGGGGATATTTACGATCAATTTGTGGGCAGGCGGAACTGATCGTGAGACCCAAAGTAGCCCGCAAGATGGGACAAACTTGAAACCTAAGTTAGGTTCTCGGTTCCAAGGAATGATATCTAGCTTTGGAACTACAATCTTCATAAATAAATGAGAACTAAGATATTAAGGAATAGGGCTTAACATACCCTAGCTGCAAGCAAAGGATCATCTGCATGTGGACTTGGTGTCTTCCTTTGATCATCACCCTGGTAGGCATCATTATAAAACGCTGTTTCTGTTTCACTCATCCTTGAAGGAACCGTTGATGGGACATTCACATTCTTGAAAGAGACTTCTACAAACTCTGATTTTTTCGATGACGCCACACTTGTACGACCTGGTGTTGCTGACACCAATTTATCATTGGAATAAGAGGAAGTGCTCCTTAAGTCGTCCATCTCAAACGACTTCACTTTCTTGGCATTCATTCGCTTCTTTCGGTAACAACAATAAGCGACGATCGCTATGAAAATCAGAAGCACCACAACAACAACAACAATGATAATAATCAAGATTTTGTTTGATTTCGGTGCAGGCTTGGGAGGAGGAATTTGCTCCTTCCCATCGATCTTCAATGTCTGCGAAGCGACCATGTTGTTGCCATCGAATGTGAACAACAGGCCAGTCTTCACATCATTACTGATGTCGTTAGTGAACTGCGCTTCTTGGGACTGGAACATAGTGACGTCAAAATCAACAATGATGCTTCCCGCTCGTACAGTGATGTTTGAGGCAATGACTTCTCGGGTTGCCGTTCTGTATTTATTTTCAAAGAATGTTTTGAAATTTGAGATGAATTTCGCTTCTTTGCCAGTAATCAAACTGAAAGCTGCATTGAATTTCAACTGTAACCGTCTTGTTACCATTTGTCCTTGGCAGAGATTGCCCGATGTTGTGAAGTTCACAGTCTTCTGCGGCCTAAATGAATCGTAAACATCTAGCAGTAGCCCTGAGGTCAGCGTAACTGCCTTCTTACTTCCAGTAACATTCGCTGGCTTTCGGAATGTCGAAGCTACGCGCGAGCCGCTGCTTGTCGCAACAACGGTAACAAGCGTAACTCCCACATTGTTCTTTGTAATCTTCGGTTTTAAAGCTTTCATTTCGAAGCTTCCTGAAGACGTTTTCGCCAGCTCGTACACTTTACCATATCTGACTGCTCCTGAACCCAATGTGTATGACGTTGTACCACTCAAACCAGCAGCAATGAGCTCTGTATTCAGAGTGTTATCTTTGTAAGATAGGATAACAAACGCACGAGTATTCGTAGCCGCTGTCTGGTCAACATTCTTCAGTGAGGCAGTTATGATCAGATCGCAGCTAGGAGCAGCTGGAGCTTGTACAGTGAAAGATGAGATCAGCTTGCTATAGCCAGCTAAGACATCTCTCATAAACATGGCATCATGATAATCAACGACTCCATTTTTGTCCACGTCCATTGAAGTCTTTTGAGCCACAGCCAAGTCGGTTGACAACGCCAAGCCAACAGTTGTCGTGAAGCTTGTAAATGATTCACGGGTGTAAGTCTGGACTAATGCTGCATCAATGATGTCTACAACGCAGTCTTTGTTTAAATCGCCTAAAAAGTTAAGAATCAATGTATGAATTTAGTGAAAATGCAAACAGCTCGCAGAATCTCTCGTCTTATCAAAAATTGACTACAGTGACCAGGTATACACGCCTCCAGGTATGGTGCTCTAGAAACAGCTTCCGAGAGTACAGTTTGCGGCCGCATCCTTCGTTATTAGTCACTATGTAAAGAGCATAAACAATATGTTGAAATTAGGATGGCTTTCAATGGAAGAGAGAAGAGATTTCAATCTTCTTGATTAAGTTTTCAAGGCTCTGAACTCGGAACGCGGCCTGGCTATTTGCAGCTGAAATGTGAGAGAGACCAAAAGAGACCTTAGATCGAATGGCAACAGATCGCTGGAAATACCAAAGAAAGAGAGAGGAACTTTTCAAGACAGTGCCGCTAGACTAGTTAACTCCAAGCCAGAGAAAATAAAAACTGTTCAAACTATAACACTTTAATTCTATCTTTGTCAAAAAAATTAAGCTAATAGAGCTGAAGAAAGTAATTAAATTTTAGAGACATTCCTTTCCCTGTAAATATTTACAAAAAAAAATGTATTTTAGGTAGTGTAACTTTAGCAGTGAAAAGCCATCTGTATCATTACGGACAACATCAAAGTAAAAAGCCACATCAGCAACTATAAGCAACATGGGTAAATAACTTTTACAGAAACTATAAATACATTAATAAATACATTATAGTAAAAATGAACGTACTCCCGAAAAGTAAAAATAATAATAATATTTACCTAAGATGGCACTAGCACACGGGGCTGGTGTTGCGACTGCTGGTATCTTCAGTGCAGCTTTGTCAGCCATTTTGATGTTTCTCACTGTGAAGCTGACCGATGTTGATAACAATCCGGTGAAAATCAGATCCGCAATCTTGGGTATTCCAACATATTTCTTGTCCGGTTTAACGAGGCCAATCAAGCGAATTGTTCCTGTGCTATGGTTTGTAGCCAGATCGCTTGATGCACTATCATATCTTACTACGCTCGAATCGTATCTGCAGGAAATGAAGAATATAGGTTACTTTGAGGCCACGTACTACAAATTTCTAAAGTTGGAGTCGAATGGGAACTACAGTAAAAACCCGCACATAAGAACCTTCATGTATTAAGAACCTACAGCCTGAAATCATATATTTTGTACCCAGTGGATAAGAACTATTTCAGCCTGATATCATAACTAGGTTCTTAATAAAGGGTTTCATTCATTCATTGGGAAATAAATGCAATCTGTTTGCCAATCAACCTCTTTCGTGAACTCCAAAACATTACTTACAGAACTGTAATAGGCAGGGCCTGCAGGGGTAAACTGGGTAAGCTTGGGTTGAAATGGATAGGACCAAGAGTTTAAGTAAGTTTGACTAAGATTTAGATTCACATATTTCCCTTCGTTAAGAACCTACACCCTGATTACTGGATGTGCCTCATTGCTTAAGAACCTAAACAGGCTGAGTTCAAAATCTTAGGTTCTTATGTGCGGGTTTTTACTGTATCTTATCAAAGGAAGTTTTGTCACCCAACCATAAGTAACGTTAATTTGCTTTTACTCCATTCTCACTGTCAGCGTTACAAATACAATTTTTCATTGGTTGCACAATCAGAAATAGTCATAATTTTCAAATGAGTGCCAATATTTCCAAACCACCCTCAGGATTTGGTGGACTGTTAGCTTCTAAGTCCTGCATTTTCTTACCTGGAAGATGTTTTACTACCCCGACCACATTCCAAGAGCCCAGCAACGAATAGATGTCTCTCCTTTAGAACGTTTTATGTAAGCATAAAAATGAATGATCTTCAAACAAAATTTTTCGCTGACAAAAAAGAGACAAACTTGAAACATATATTAGAAACGGTTTAAAGAAGACTGTGGGAGGATGGAAAAAGAAAATGACCTCATCACTGCGAGGATACATAAAAGCAGATGAGATGGATGGAGAAAAGTGTAAAAATTGAAGATAGAAACCAGAAAAAATGTATTTTGAAACATAAAAATTTAGAAATCATTTATCCTTACCCAATGGTGACATCAATGCCTTCCAAATCCTGGAAACCAACATTGGCAAAAACAGGTACGGTAGTAACTTGACCAGAAGTGAAAGAAACACTATTTGAACCATAATTTGTGCCAACATAAACACTGCCTGTCCCAGTGCCATTTGAAGACCTTTCATTGAGAAGAACAACTCTGACATTGACTGACTTCTTGCCTGGAGTTACACCTCTATCCGATACTGAAATGTCCAATACGAAGAACTGGCCAGCTGGTGTCTTTGAGAGTTTCAATACACCTGAAAAAAAGGACGAGAAACTTTAGTAATGGCTGGATGTCTTTTACAACTGATTCAATAAATCAAATAGCTTTTGTATATCATGGAAAATACCAACAACAGAAAGTTTTACAGTAATACTTTGTCAGTCGTTGACATGCGTTGAGAGCGAGAGAAATGAAGCCAACTCCTTATGCCAGGACTAAGCCATGCAAATCGAGTTTTTCCTTGCATTTGGAGTATCAATGACACTCCAAATATTTCATTACTGCATGTATTGCCAATTACAATAGAATAAGTTCCGTTGGTAGTCACAACATAAATCACACAAAATTGTCATTTCCGTGGACTACAAATCCAAATTTGTGCATTGCCGATAGACTGGAAAGAAAGCTGTACATTTCTGAGAAACGTTTGCATGAGTAATGTTGCACTATCGTAAATCTCACATGACATCAAATTTGAAACAGACTTCTAATTTGCATCATGCAATAACAAGGACAGCCTCGGGGACGTTCTTCTTCAAGGCTATCTTAAAATTTGGCGCAATCAACGACTAATCATGGTAAAGTTGCACTAATTATTTAAACATCTGGCTTACCAGTTGTACTGTTCAGCGTAAAAACTCCATTTCCATTTCCTGCTGTAATACTGTATGTTATCTCTCCATCTACTCCATAATCAGCATCAGTGGCATTAATCTTCACAATCGTATTCCCAACTACTTCACTTCTACGCAGCAACATTAGTATATCTGCTGAATGTCCCAACGCAGGCGTGTACTCATTTATTGCGATTACTCTCAGAGTAACATTCACTGTGTTATTCAATGGAGGATTCCCTTTGTCAGTCACAAATATCGTCATTGATTCTGTCTTGGAATTGAGGCTCTGTGAATCCAAGTCAAGGCTAACCTTAGGGATGATTCCTCCAGTGTTCTTGTCAAGTGTAAACAAAGCAGAAGGGCCTGAGGTGACGGTATATTCTAGCTGTCCATTCACTCCTGAGTCTCTGTCTGTGGCGGTCACTGACACAGCAGTCGAACCAACAGCAGCATTGTCCGGTACATCCAAAGCGTACGATGCTTGCGAGAATAGCGGTCTGTTATCATTGACATCAATAACATTAACAGTAACAGTCATTGTAGAGGTTTTGGCGACCCCCGTCCTTGGATTATCTGATGCTGTAATCACCAAGGAGTAGCTTGTTTTTGTTTCATGATCCAGGGAAGTCCGCAAAGTAAGATTTCCTTCAGTGATTGTAAAGACTCCACTAGCGTCTCCTGATGTGATTGTGTAGGTGATGTTTCCGTCTGGGCCTGAATCAGCATCTGTAGCAACGACCGGCGCGATGACTGATCCTTGTGGAATATCCTCCTTCTTGGAAACGACCACTGTGCTCTTACTGAATGAAGGATCAAACTCATTGACACGAACAACACGTACGTATACATCAATATCAACTGACTGTTGGACCTCGATTCCATTATCATGAACTCGCATACTGAAGTGATACAGAGGCTCTGGATTCTCATTGACGTCAAGGTCCAAAGAAACTGTAGAGAATAGAAAGGCATTGAAATTTGGAATAATAACACGAAGAGATTAGGTTGGGGTATCTAAAAAGGTAAGAATGTTTGAAAAATACCAAACACTAAAGTTCGATCACATGCTAATCTTAGAGCTTCTTCTTGCGCAAATTTTCTTTTCTAGCTACGTCACAACTTGGTGATAGCTTTTGAGTAGCTATAATTATTGCTTTGAGAGCAGCCTTGTTTCAAGTATACAGCAAAAATATACAGTAAGATCAATCTTTTTAATAAAGGAATGCAACCTATCACAAAACCAAGATTTCAACTTTGATATAAAGAACTAAAGTTAATACAGGAAAAATTGCAAAATCAGTAAACAATCAGTACTTTTATAATTTTCACTATGATGGTTGAGACCTGCGCATGGATTGCTTTGAATACTGTAGATTGGTAGAATAAGATAGAGTTGTGATCTTAAAGGGAATACGTAGAGATAAATATGTATGTTTGTCTATAAACAGAGCAATACACAGGCACAACGTTGTGTTCTGTCTATGCTTTGTTCATGGCACGTAACCAGCTTCAAACTAAATGGGATACTTTCAGATGACTTCCTCATTGCAAATGGAAGCTCATAACTGTGCACAAACTCTGTAACGATTATCAACTGTTATTCACCTTTGGCAATGAAGACACCCGTATTTGCATCCAGTTGGAATTTGTTCGAATCATTTCTCGATAGAATCGTGTATGTAAGCCTTGCATTTTCTCCAGCATCGGGGTCAGTGGTCGATACATTAAACGCTGCTTGGTTAACTGCGATCGTCTCAGGGACTGTTATATTCAATATATGCCAAGGATACTGTGGTTTATTATCGTTCACATCAAGCACATTGACAGTCAAGCTATGATCTGTTGCTAGCTCAAAGGGAGACGGTGCACTATCACTTGCTCTGATTAGCATGGAGTAAGAAGAGACATTCTCACGATCAAGGCTACTTTTCAAAGACATGGCACCAGTGCTTGCTGATAGATCGAATAGCCATGATAATGACGAGTCAGGTAATAAGTAGCGAATATCTCCAGAGATACCAGTGTCGTTGTCTGTTGCATGGAATGTGTAGAGGATGGTCGATGTTGTCTGGTTTTCATAAAGGCTAAGGCTTCTGGGTGGAATGGGTTGGAATGCTGGTCGGTAGTCGTTTCTGAATTTAACATTGAACGGTGCTGTCACGACCTGAAAAATAAAACAAGAGAATCAATAGGCTATCAGTTAAGTTCGTATCGTCAAAGCAAAGATTTAGACCCCAGTCACACAGCATATCACCTAGCTTTTAAATCAGGGCTGCGTAGCCCTACCCAGAAGGCATAATTTTCTGCTATACATGGAAGTGAAAAAAAAAATGATTTACTTTCATCCAAACTTCACGACGCCTGTGCAGCCAGATCCTTGCTTTCATCAAGGTTTATCAGCCCCTCTTTTCGAAAGCACAAATCTAGCTACAGACAAAGAACTTAGTGATACCTAAACAAAGCATTCATGAGTTTTGATGCAATTCTAGACTGGAATTATTCCTTAAAGGGAATGTAAGCATATAAAAGTGGCTCAAGCCACTTGCGGTCAACAGTACATATCGGTACTGCATCTGATCCAATATGAATGATAGTATTTTGAATTACTAGAACTCTCTGCAGCTAGAGCCTCTCGTCAAAAGCACAAAATACCCGGAACAAAACCAAGCAGGCATAGTTTCGGCCAAAATGAACATGCAAAATACAATTGATCTCTTCGAGTAGCAAAACAATTGAGTTTCGCGTGAAGTACTGGCATGAGAACGACAAAATTAAGTTTGGTAAAATTGAAAAAATAGTTGACAGGGAAAATAGCATTCAAACCTTACCTTATGTCCAAAAGTTGACAGAAATTCAAGGGTATACCCAACACCAAAACCAGAGATACGTAGATCAGTAAATTTGGCAACCTCATTGACAACAGCCATAGTTAAGACACCAGCAATCGATCCATTACCAGGAGGGTTATTCTTTATGCTCACTGTCACATTCCAGGCTCTTTTCAAAGGCTTGGCTGCAAGGTTTGTGCCTAAATCTCTTACTTCTATCCAAGGTTGTTGGCCAAATGCAACAGAATCATTGACATCCTTCGGTGGTTGTTTCACAGCCAAATAGAACTGTCGTTGTTTTACATCGAATGAATCTGAGACCAATGACATATTAGAAAATCTAGGGTTGGCTGGGTTCACAATTACTTTGAATGCTAATCTGTACCCTGAAGCAACATCGTAGAAATTCAGATCCTTGAATTCAATAAGCCCTGATTTGGGTATCTGGAAATTTGATGTGCCGTTCAATACGCTGTTTGCACCTCCTGAATGCATTGATGCGTTGATATGCCACGTGCTGCCCTTCCAGCCGATGTTGCCAGCCAACGCATCCGGATATCTTGATCTAAAATAAATGAAGAAAATGAATAAGCAAATAACGTAGATAATAAAATAACTTTTGCTATAAGACATCATTTGATAACCAGAGGCCTGCAGAATTTTTTTCTTCCTGGGAACGGCAAAAATTTCGTCCGAACGTCCTACAAATTTTTCTAGATTTTACATTGATTTGGTAGATCGTATAGCGTAGTTTGGGCAAGTTGTAGGTACAATATAGTTCAAAAATTACTTGGTGAAACTGACCACATTCATAAACAAACAACGTAAGGTTGAAGCTCGACATAACATAAAACAAATACTGGCATTGCATACAAGTTTAAGAATGATTGTCAGGTAGGTAGCTCAAAATAGGCATGGTAACTGTAGGTAAGCAAACAGGATACACATGACTTTTGTCATTAAGATGAGCAACCAAAATGCACATACAAATCTGGTTACCACTTTCTTCCTTCCCTGAAACGAAAAGCACTACCTAGGCACAAAAAGCAAATGAACAGCTCAATGACAGGGTTGACCTGGACGATATTTACTACTAACAACAACCACTCTTTCTCCAAATTCTTGATACAAGCCCCTTGGTCAAGACCCTGCTTTTAAGTTCAATGCAGGGATTCAAATTTGGCTTCTAGATAACAATTAGGACAGGTCCAGGTTCCGCTGTGTTGGACGGTAACGCAGAATTCACTTTCTTTTCAACAAATTTCC
Source organism: Aurelia coerulea (assembly GCA_039566865.1). Lineage (NCBI taxonomy): Eukaryota > Metazoa > Cnidaria > Scyphozoa > Semaeostomeae > Ulmaridae > Aurelia > Aurelia coerulea. The sequence continues at coordinate 20,046,251 of CM076955.1, forward strand.
TGCAGTCTAAAATCTTGCGAAAATTTCCTGAGAATGGCGTTCCCCTGTTCCCACTAGTTGTCGGTCTCTGCTGATAATTCCGTATGCCATGCCTTGTTGAGGATTGCAGCACAAGGCATCTTCTGGATTTCGATGATAACCAAACACGTACAACAGCGATATAAGCGTTCACAATAGTCTTGCACATCTGCAAGAATCGTGACTGGTAGCGCTTTGGAGGCTTCGCCTTCCCCCTTGCTGCAGCAATTGGGCTGGAGGAATATCACGTAGCTTATCCATAAAGAAATATCTACATTCGCACCTGCATTCTCGGGCAATCCGCAATACTGGATCAGATTTGGGTCCACCATAGATGGAGAACGAAAGAAGGACAGAAATCATATACTTATCGCGGTGCAAAAACTTGGAACCAACTAAACGATGACATCAAAGAAGCCCCATCGATCCAGAAGTTAAGACCTTCAAAGGGCAGCCTATTCTTAAGCTTGCATGTTGTGTATTCGTTTTACTTTAATTCCTGTAGCCAGTTATACTTCCATTTTAATTCTTTGATAGGGCCAATTGTAAAGCAGTTTGTTAGATCAATTGTTACCTGTACAAATAAGTTTTCAATAAAAGCAACGAAAAATATTTCCCACATTTTACGTACATTACTGAACAGAATCGATATCGTTGCTGTCTCCTCTGAAGGGACGCATATGGCAAGTCTGCCTCCGCACTATTCAGTTGTGGAAACGTACGAATCACTGAATCATTACAGGGGCTCAGCCGTCAAACAATAAACAAATCCGTAAACTCGCAAGTGTCGGGGATTATCCATTGTTCATCCATTGTTCTCTGCAGTTTGTTTGGTTGCTTCACCCAAGCCACAAAAAAGTGACCGTTAAAAATCCACTTATATCCGAGCAATCGTAGAAGATATGAATGTTTGGTTAGTTCCTTAGTGAAGTACAAGGATTAATGCCCAAACAGCAACTTTCATTTTGAAAAAAATACAAAATCCTGTGTGATATCACCTTTCAAAAAACTGCAAAACATCATCGTTTTGTTTACATTTTGACGACGGAGCCCCTTTAAGGCTAAAACAGGCCCAATCCCAAGCCCATCCAAGCTGTTAATGCATCAGGCTAACAGAAGAAAAGTTTCAACAAAAACTTCTTTCCCAACATACCTGATCTCCAAAATGGGTTGACTGCCACAAACAACAGTGTCATTGCAATTGCCTGGTTGCTGTGCGATCCTCAGATACAATTCTCTTTCCTTCACATCGAATGTCACTGACGTATATGTTGCTGCATACTTTGAGCTTGGTGACGTAAGCGCCCTTAGCGTCAGTTGATATCCTTTACCGGGGGTGTCGATGCTTAGATTCGTGAACTGGCCGAATGCTTCATTGAACTCGACGCTTGTGCTACCCAGCAAACTTGCTGCTGAATTTCCATTCTGGATCAGTGTTGCAGTGAATAACCATTTACGACCTTTCCATCCTGTGTTGTTTACAAGTTCGCCATTAGCGGCATCGCGAACCTCTATCCTAGGTTGTGTACCGAATGGAACCGTCTCGTTGGCATCTGCAGGCTGTGCCAGTAGATTGAAGTACAAGACACGCTCCTTGATATCAAAAGCTGCAGATTCAACTTCGAAGCTGAGATTCGCTGGGTACGAAACTTTGAATTTCAGCTTGTATCCTGTACCACTGTGTGTTATCGCTAGATTAGTGAAATTTGCAGTGCCGTTAATAAACTCGACTGTTGTATTACCAATGAGCTTAGCATTCGCATCACCAGTGCCTGCCAAAATGCTTGCAGTCACTCTCCAACGATCTGTCTCGCGGCCTAGGTTGGCAACCCAGCGGTTAAGAGCATCGTACATGCGGAATTTCGGTTGTGCAGGGAATGGGACGGTTTCATTGCTATTATTTGGTTCGACAAGTGTAAATAATTTCTTTGGAATGTAGTAATCAATAGGTGTGGATGAAGTCGATGTGGTTGGTGTTCTTTGGTCATATCTCGTGGTGTTTGTACCGTTGACGGCTTGAGCTGCATGGAAATAATGTCACAGTTCTTATATTTGTAAGATAAAGAAAAATATCCTGTTGATAAAACACTTAAAAAGCCTTTGTCACCCAGGGTCCTTTGCGGGCAGTGTAAGATTTCAGACAATCTGAAAATCAAATTTATTCTAAATGAAAAAGACTGCAGCAGTTGAACCTTCTAGAAAAGTTTCACTTTAGCTGAACTGTTCGATCAGTTAAGCTACTGCAATATGGACCTATTTTTTCCAGTAATTTCTTTCAAGTGGGCTAGAAGGATTTCTAGCTATTCAAAACTAATTTTAGCCCTCTATGCATGTCGCATCCAGGCATTACACCCCTAGTTCAACACCCCTTCCAAAGGACGACGATGTGAGTTGCAAGGTCAGGCCCCCGAGATGTCACCCATCCGGAGCTTGACCTCACTCGACCGAGCTTAACATCAGTAACCTGACGGAAACTGAATAAGCCGCCCGGCCACTCACCTACATTTGCCGCTTATGCTATATTTGATATTCAGACAGTCTGAAATTGGAGCGAGGCTGCAAAGGATTTCAGGTAATAATGCCTCTTTAATAGCGCAACTATGATGAAAATATGGACAAATATATTGTCTGATACTAATCACAGAATTGATGTCGCATATGTTTGACAATAAGTTTCAGTGTCTATATATCAAGAAACAGTCACTTTACTCAATATTTTGGAATGAATATGATAATTTTGTTTAAACATGTTGCTGGAAAAAATGCAATAATATTGCGATGGAAGAGACGATGTATAAGGCCGTTAAGTTACGTTTCATGAAAGTCTCACTTTCAGAAGTTTTCTGCTACACAAGAATTCCCAATCAAATTTGATAAACATCTCAAGAATCTCAAAATTTGATAACAAATTGTTTGAATAAAATAACCAAATAAACCAAATAGGATACATGCACATCAAATATCTGTAACACCCCCGTCTAAGTGCCCCGATACATTCTACCCCGGTGATTTCCTCGGTGAAAAATTTTAGCAAAATAGGTCCCCGGACAAGACGTGAATCTCCACGGTATAAAATGCCTCACACGTGAAACCTCGGCTGCAAATTGGCGAACCCCGGGGAAAATTTTGAGAAAATATTTCATCGTAGAAACAGTACCCCGCCAATAATTATGCCGTCCTTGTTGCATAATTGCAACTCCCCGCAGAAACTTTGACCATATATTTCGGTCACTAGGACCCCGGTGAATATTTGACCTCTCACCGGGGCACTTAGACGGGGGTGTTCTGTATCTAATATTCAAACCGTTGTCTGGCATTTTTACCTGGCTTAAAGCAAGTGCGCTCTGCATCTCATCAGATAACTTAGATTAGCCGTCTTTGAGAAAGATATTGCTTTAAAAGCTCGCATTTCATGGGAAACCAACGCTCGATAAAATCTCTCAAGTAGCAGGTTATTAACATAACCATTTCTGACAAATAAATCGATTACGTACCAGTTTCATTTGAAGCCCTGACTCCTCCGGTCGGATCCACAGGAGCTGGGACCGGTTCAGTCACAGTAATAACATCAACATTTAAACCGGTTGCTGCTGCTAGTTGACCGGTCTGTGTACTTTGAACCACTTTTGTAGTGATGTCTTCAAGTTCATTGAATGATGTTTGGTTGCCTGAAAAGTAAGTTATGATTTGGTAAAAGATTCATCAATCAGGGATAGTTGGCTTAAACATGACAGTAAATCACTGTTTGTTGATTCACTGGTCGAGTGCTTGATTGATTGATTGATTGATTGATTGGTTGATTGATCAATCATTATCAGTATTGTTATTATCATACAGGAGTCTACATTTAAAATGATCTTATTCAATTTGTCAAAGATTTGTGAGCATTTTTTCTAGATTTTCAGTGATTTCTTGAGATTTAGATTTCTTGATTTTGAAATTTTCAAATTCATTCGTGTATTTTCACAACCTCGTTCCCAGGGTGTTCTGACGTCATAAGCTGATCGCGAAGCCGAATGAACACCCTGGTACACTTGGTATTTTCAAAGATTTTCGAAATTTCGCAAGGCCTTTCGTAGCTTTACAAGATTTTTTAGATTCGTGATGATTCTTAGAATTTTCTTTGAGATTTCAAAGATCTGGTGAAGATTTTTGAGATTTTCAAAATTTGTTTTCAGATGAGATTTTTGTAGCGATTTGTCCCTCGATCCCACTTTTATTTCAAAGAAACCTTCATAGTCATACATTTCACAGTCGGACACACTTCATAGTCGGACATTTTATAATTATATGTCCGAAAATTTTACTGTCCGAGGGTTTTTGCAGTTTGCTCGTTAAACGCTTTGTTTTGAAAAGAAATGCGGCAAGAATGTTAATTGATGACAAAATTGTATTTATAAAACTAAATCTATCTTAGCAATCGTTCTCATCATGCTCAACAATAATCATTTCTGGAAATTTCTGACCAAGCACCCCTATCAAGCAGGATTTATCAATGTATGACATCTTAGTATGAAATAAGCCAAAATAAACTAAAAATATATAGTAGTTCTTTAGTCGTTTATAAAATAAGTTCTTTATAACATACCTGTTGAGTTAGAGGATTGTGTTGTGTTGATGACTTGCTGTGGCGGATCACCAATTTGCACCTACGCAACGAAAGGGAAAATTGAAATCAGCTCAGCTTTTAGATTGCAATGCATGTCATTTTCTCACAAGGTATTAATTCTTAAAATCAAACTACTACATACAATGATCGATTGACATATGGTAGAAAAGCAAAGGCTTTTATGAGACATAAAAATGAGAATGCAAACATTTTGATTGGCAAGTAAATCTATATGTGTGGCTAAATTTTACGCAGCATTTTCCTTCGAAGTTACGAGATTCTTTACGAGTCCATGGTTTGTACTGGTCGAATCACAAACTTCTAACAGATTAGCAAGTAATAATCGTGCAGAAAAGATGTTGGGCAAGAAATTCAACAAAGTTGCTTGAGTACGAAAGAAAAGGTCTCCGTACCTTTCTTAAAATTTTGAGCATATTTCGATATTATCTCTCGTGTACGGTGAAAGCTCTATTTAGCCCCTCTCTCTATTTAGCCCCCTCTCTATTTAGCCCCCCTCTATTTAGCCCCCTCTTTAACAAGCTCTCCCTTCTAAGCCAAAATGTCAAAACAGCCCCCTTCCCATTCAACCCCCTAATTACATCAAATGAGAGGTTACCAAAGAATTTCTATATCTTTAGCTAAACAAATTTGCATTTTAAATGTGATATGGTTTGGGATAAAAACTGTGTCGAATTGTGTATTTGACATGCAGAATTGTGTGTTGATTCTGCAAAATATGGAGGAAAGGACGAAAAGATATCATTCATATACTTGTCATTTGACTTTGCGAATAAGCCCCCTGTCCAATAACCCCCTCTCTTTTAAGCCCCCTTTAGGGCCTGATTACATGAAACGGGCTGGCCCTGTTAAGCGGGCTGGCTCTTCTAGGAGGCTTGAGATGATCTGAACGATCACATGGAGAAATCCAGCCCGGGCTGTAAAATATTTGGCGCCATGATAGCATAATCTGTTCATAAAGCGCATGCGTTGCAGAATTCTCAGCCCGCTTTGCCGGGCCAGCCCGGTCTGAAATCGATTACATGAGAAAAATGTGCAACTCTCAGCCCGTTTTGCCGGGGTAGCCCGGTAGGCAGAAGATGGGATCTTGACTAACCGGGCTAGCCCGCTTGCCATATAATCGAAAATATACGAAACGTTGTAACTTCTATTGACCCCGGGATCCCGGGTGGAAACCTTGATCTCGGTTAACCGGGCTAGCCCGCTCCATGTAATCGGCCCCTTAGAGTCACTGAAACAAAATAACCCCACTAGCTTTTACGGTATTTGCTCCCACAACCACAGCTCACCTCACGCTTCTATTCCACAGAAGCAAAGAAGTTATTGAAATATTGTTGAAAAATTTAATACTTACATCAACGTATGATAGGCCAGTTGCTCTTCTTTTTCGAGTTCCACCAGCAGAAATGACTTCCATAACACGTATTCTTGATGAATCAATTCCAAACAGAGCTGCGAGATTCTTTACCAAGTTCTTTTTGAAGAAATCATCTGTGCTCACGGATGATGACGAAACGCCCATTTTCAACTACAACGATAAGAACAAGTAAAAGATCTTTGGTATTAAGTTTCGTCATCAGGCGGGCTGGCTCGCCTCATATAAACAGGCCCTAGGAAAGACGATTTTATGTTTACAATCCATCTTAGAAAATAGCCTTAAATAACGGACACATCGTATTAAACCCATAAACGCAACAAAAACACCGAAATCAGTAGAAAGAAGACTGTTAACTGCTGTAAAAGAAACAACAACCAAAATAAACCTGTAACAAGAGAAAAACTGTTAAATCCTGTAAGGGAAAACCGATTACGCTGCTTGGCATCAGTAACTCGATCAAAAGTAAGGCGAGTTGTAAGCCCTGGTCCAGCGGAGGACAAATCACTTATTATAATCTCACACACTTTCAAAATAATCACAAAATAATCGCAAAGTAATAAAAGTAATCAGTATGTTGACAAATGATCATACAATGATCAAATAATCATAAAATAATCAAATAATTACAAAATGATAAAAAGAATTAAGTAACAATCCAAAAATAATCACATAATCATAAAACTATCACAAAATAATCGTGAACAAATCCCCAGACGATCAACATAATCAAACCAATCACAAAAATCATGAAATAATCAAATCATCATGAACTATGTCTTGTGTGCAATCATCTAGTGCACTCCTTTGGGAGTGATTTGCTCCTCAGGCCAGGAAAGAAATATCAATAGTGTGAGATTTCGCAGGTCAAAGCAAATCAGCCCAAGAAAAATAGAAAGATTGGTTCACAAGGGATATATTTGTAAGTGTAAGCTCTAGCCCCCTCTCTATGAAGTAAGCCCCCCTCTCTATTAAACCCTACATCAAATGCCAGGGGTTTAACCAAAGATTTTCCATTTATCTAATTAAACAAATTTGCATTTTTAATTCTCGCGCATTTAGCACTTAAATGAAACAATTACCACACAGCTCCAGAATCAAATAAACAACATCCACCAGACAGAACTTTAGATTTACCCTTCCTCTTTCGTTGTAGCACATAACTTCTATTAAAAACCACATTTCGCTTGCACAAGACGAGAGTTTGCCCTACTAGTTTCAGGGAAAATTTTGCGGCTTTGTTTGCTTTGAATTACTGGTTGAGAGAATTTCCTTTGTCTGCAGTCTCTAATCGCTTTGAATTGAGGTGTCAATCAAACACAACTGTTGCTATTGTATTACAAAATCTGCCCTTGTTCTCTCTCTCTAATAAGCTCCCACCTGGAATCTCCGAAATTAAATGAGCCCCCCCCCCCGTGGGCTTAAAAGAGCTCCTACGGTAATATGACATGAATAACCAATGATTACATACCTGGATAACATTTGTTGTTCGTATTTCAATAAAATCTGGCCCTTTAACGACGACATATAAAACTTTTTCTTTGCTATCAAACCAGTTCAAGCCAGGATTACCACTCAATGTTGGCACATACTGATCAGCTGGTTTTAATGGGTCCAGAGGAAGCAACTCAAAGTTAGAACCCTTGAATACACCGTTTGTTGGATTCACATAAGTGCCTGCAATGGGAAAGGTTAAAGACATTAAAGATAAATTCGCACTTGAAGCGCGTTTCTTGTCTCTGAACAAATGAGACCCATACAAATGAAGAGTAAAACAAATATTCTGCAATTATCATAGCTTTGGCGTGGTGGCTAGGTGTGAAGGAAACTTACTACTTGAGATAAATAATTAATTTTGTGGTACTTCCACCCCACACAACGGCCCGCACCCAGTTATCAGGCTCCTTGACATGGTGCCGCTGCGCAGCCAGTTATAGAGTCTGGTAACGACCCATGGAGTCTCGCCCGCGTGAATCGAGGTAACATGGCCGCCAAGACGGTTCTGGATTAGACTTGCTGATGTTTTCGTGCCTTTATTTCGTTTATCCAATGTTGTTTCAAAGCAAATGAGTTGTATATTTATCGATATCTCTGGTATCAAGAACGGAAAGTCGTGGCAGGCTAACATAGGCCCTTTACGAACGTACGCAAAAGAGCGGAGAAATACATTGAAATTTAACCACGTGACCCATCCACGTGTGCCACCAGTAAAAAATCACACAAACCTTTATAGTAAACATCCAGACGTTGTGGTTTTGCGTAATAAATTGAGATAACAATGGCATCTTTCATTTGGCTGTTCAATAAATGCAGTCTACTTTTCTGTGGACTGTAACTGGTGTAATGAAGGCTGTAACTCATCATTGAAGCAACGACTGTGTAGAACGTTGAGATCCTTTCTTGACATGTGTACCCAAAACACCAGCCATGATCCTGAGGCCCGTTGATGAGATCGATGTATCCATTTGCTGCTAGTCCAACTGGAGATAACCGACGTATCTCCGTATCAGCATCCATGCTTTCCACCACGAGGAAGAAATAGTCGAGACTTGAGCATTTATAGGCCTGGAAGTCATTATTGAATGTGCAGAAGCTCTTTGACTTCGTGCCACGGACGATACCTTTCTTTGGGAATTTCGTGTCAGGATTAATCTTAGAGCCGTCTGGATTTGCTAACATTGTCCTTGGAATTCGGTAGTTACCTGAAAGAGAAAAGTTGAAGTTACAAACAGAGCAATATCTAACTAACAAAAATACCTCTCTTTGGGACTATAACTCTACCAGCTTCGTGTCCTCTACAGGCACACTGCTCCTGAGTGGCTGCTCCTTCACCTGACTAAACAAATGAGGATTGTGTTGACTCGAAAAGTCAAGTGTTTCAGACAGCGCTGCTAGTGCGCGTGGAGAGATCGGCTGGCTGGCTAAAGGAATGATGGGGCTACAAGAAATGCCCAAATTCAAAATCCACGATATAACACCAATAGTCGATTGGCCAATTAAAACGAATCTCTTACACTGAGATTCACTCTTTTCATGTGACCACGATGAACTGTCAAGTTTTCCTATCGTTTCGAATATTATCCCTAACTAAATGGGTAATTAGACAGCGGGGCTACTCTTCAGCTTGTATGCATCTGCGGAGGAAATATATATCATTCTACGGAGGACGTCTTTCGCTACCTCGTCCGTAGAACTATATAAAAACGTGCCAGACGTGTTTCAAAACTACTTCCGCACCAATGAAAGTAGGCACAACTACGCAACACGCCAAAGTAAACACTACGAGATCCCTAAAACACAAAGAAAATGGGGCGAAAAAATGATATTGAATAAAGGAGCCCGTTTATGGAATGACCTTCCATATAATCTTAAAAACATGATTCAAGTAAAAGCATTTTCAAAACAAATTAAACAAAAAATAATAAACAACTACTAAATTAACTTAGATTACGATTAGCAACATACCGCGACGAAACCAACAACTGTTATTCCAATACATACTTAGCCTCTCTGTTTAAATTTTGAAACAGCTACATGGTACTTGTACTATTTTCATTCAGATTTGTAGTTTTATTTTCTCTTTTTATTTAACGGTCCAGGCTTGATAAGCTATGCTTCTCCTGGGTCGTATAGAATACACATTTTTAATGAGAACTTTGTATTAGGGTGTATTTCTATGAATAAAATTGAATATAGACCTTTCTTTCGCAGAAGTATACAGCCTCGGCACTCAACCACAACTGCGGCGTCTAACCACCTATTAAGCCACCCAAAGGATTACGAGTAATAGCCCTTCCCACATTAGAAGATACACAAATAGTCAGAAATGACGTGAAAATGGAGCGGACAAAAGCTGGACGCACAAGTCGTCTGGTTTTGTTTGTTTATTTCTTCATCTTTCTAGACGTATTCTGGATACAACAAGCAAGCAGCAAGCAAGCAGTAAGCAAGCAAGCAGCAAGCAAGCAGCAAGCAGCAAGCAAGCAGCAAGCAAGCAGCATTTATTTGTCAACGCAGGCTACGTTTCTAGCAGCTAAACAGCTGATGTGGGCCTGCAGCACTATGGCTTGTGCCCTCTGAGTTACCTCTGAGTTCTCATTTACCGACTTTGGAAGGATGGAAAGCTGGGTTGGCTGCTGGCTCTGGTTTTTAGTGCCAGCAGTGGGATTCGAACCCACGCGAGTAGACCTCACAAGATTCAAAACACTGTGCCGATATTGATTTACATCAGACAAACAAGTGTCAAACGACTGGCCCGTTCATACGATTCGTTGAAAAGGACCAATACTTTGATTACGAAATTATCTCACCTAGGCCAAAACCACGATCACCATCCCATTGGTACTCGGAACGAGACACGATACTGTCCCCAGCGGTACCAAACATTGAGCCATCTAAATCCTTGATAACAATCTTTCTCAAGTGATCACAATCCATATCCACGCAGTCAGAGGGGTTTATCCTTCCTTTATCTGGTATTTTATGAAGCAATTTGTTCGCGGGAGTAACATTAATGAGAGTGATGTCTTGAAGTTCTGTAGGATGCATAATGTCCGTACTACCTGTAAAATAAAAGTTTAGGAGTTCAGAATTTAGGACAAACGGAAACTGACCTCAATTATGGATATACTAAACAAATGACGGGCAGAGCATAGGGGCCAAATCTTTAAAAAGGTCGGTGTAAAATTCTATTACAGTTTTCTTTGAAATAAATGGCTTAGCAGGAACTTAGGGTTTCTTGCAGTAAATCTTTCGTGGAAATTTATTGTTATCTTGATTAACTGATATCAAAATGGCGGCATTTATCAAATTTAAGGCTATGACGTCATCAAATTTCTAAATCCTAAACCAGAAAAGCTACAGATTTCTGCTTGCCACCATACTGTAGACCTGCATAAACTATGGTTTTCTCGAAGGTTATACCATATTTCCTCCAATGGTTTAGGATTTACAATGATTTAATTAATTGTCCATGATTTTTTCAAAAACAATTAAATTGCCTTCATTTTGAAAAAAATCAAGGTATCAAAAAATTCCCACGGCAGATTTATAGCAAAGTACCATGAGTTCCTTTCAAGCCATTCAATTCAAAGAAAAATGTCATAGAATTGTACACCCACCGTTTTAAAGATTTGAAAGATTTGAGTCCTATGCTAACGGGCAGACTGCTATACCAAGATTTGGAATGGCCTTTGCAACCAACATACCTTGCAATTGTTGTGGCAACAACAAAAAGAGCACAAACGGATATAATCAGAAAGTATGCCGGTTGCAAATGCCCCTTAATGCCACACTAAACGAATCGACTCCTGTAGCTGACACATTTCGTGTTGAATGTAAACAGGGATAACTGTGAAAGACAGCCCGAGAACGGGAACCCAACAGGAAGGAGGACGATTTTTTCTAATGAAAAAGGGGCACTGAGAAAAAATATCAATTGATATCGATAGGATGATAGATCTAAATTTCTGCCAACTCGATTTTAACTTTATCATTTAGAAGCTGAGAATTAAATGTTTCAACAACAAACACAAGAATTAAATACACCACTTCAGTTGCGGCCTTGTTTTGAAAATTCGTTAAAATTTCTTCCTAATCTTCAAATCAATCAAATCAAATCAAATCAAATCATTTCATTATCATTATTTACAGTTGGTGTGACAATAGTTGTAGGAAACTAATTTTACCAACTATTTACAACATGATTCACAAAGATGTCTAAGAAATAATATTTACAAGCTACATAACATAATGGACAGGCTACTTACAAATTTTACAATTACGCTGTTCACCCGTCCAGGTTTTGATCTTTCTTTTAAAGCTTGCAAATATAAAATTTCATATAAAATTTTCGAACCCAGAGTGGTATTTAGCACCCAAACTTTAGTATTGTTACATATTTTTAAACTGCTAGCGCTTGCCATGTTGATTTTATGACGATTTAAAGTTGAACAATTTCTAAGGGATAATGATCATGAAAAATCGTTTCGGGTGAATTACAAATGTAATTTAATTTAACTTCGTACGTTTTGCACGCTCTCCTGAAAAGCCGCTCTCTTGGGCTGACAGAGCTACTGTGGGTAAAAAATCGAGAATAGAAAAATACCTCTATTCGCCTTGAAAATTACCGTCCGTTTTCCGCTGCATGTTGTGATGAAGTTAGCAAAGGTAGTTCGGTTGAAACGCGTGATACCTCCAATAGCAGGGTATGACATTGGGTCATCCCAGGGTTTGAAAGGACCTTTCGATGGCGATGAGGTGAAGGATGAAATCAGTGCTCCTACCATGCCACCTTGAATTGAATAAGAAATCAAACTGAAATTTAAGATTCAAAAATAGAAATACCGTCATTCGCCTTGAAGATCACTGTTCGTTTCCCACCGCATGTAGTGACAAAGTTTGCAAAACTTGTTCGGTTAAAGCGTGTGATACCTCCAATAGCGGGGTATGACATCGGGCTATGCCAGGGCTTGAAAGGGCCTCTAGACGGTCCTGAACTGAAAGTCGCCATCAACACTCCTACCATGCCACCTTAAATGGAATGCAAAGGGATGTTTGTGAGAGAGGTCGAGGGGCTTTGTGCGTGCGTGTGTGTGTGTGTGTGTGTTGTGTGGTGTAGCGTGTGCGTGTCTTTGGACGATTACCTTTCTCTCCGCAAAATCAATGAAAGATTTTAGTCATTTTAGCACTATTGGCCGTGTGGCTGCATTTATTAAAATTCTATTAAGATTTAAGAAATTTGCTACAAACTCATCACAGCCTTAAAACATTTGTCAAATTAGATGTCAGGCGAAAATATCCACGAATTAAAAGAACTGAAGGTTTTTGTGTGAATAATTTTGCGCTTTCATAAATCTCACCTGACATCTGAAGTTACATGTATTTTCTTTTTATAAGAAACTAAGAATTTGGGCCAGTACTGAAAGTTTCTCAAAATGATCAGATTTTGAGTACTCAGGGTTTCTTACGAGTTTCTTAGAGGTTCCATAACAATCTTCATGTTCACTACCTGTGCCCTCGTGAACACTTCCAAAACAAACTTTTTTGAAGTCTTTCCAATGTTTAGACATTACTCGAGTACTTGACGAGTAATATGATACATGAAACAAGAAAAAGTAAGGTAAAGATATGTCAAGGATTTCCTTTATCAAAATAATAGTTTCTTACCTTATATTTTCCCAGTACTGGAGTTTCTAAATTTTTTGGCGATCTGAGAGTTGTGTTTCTTATGGGCAGTTTCTTATAAAACAAAATACGTGTAGATAGATTTGTTTAAGTCTCATTCTCGTCTCTCGTCAAAACGAGACCACGCAGGCACGGGGAGCAAGGGCCTGAAGCTCCTCCGGAGACGTCCTCGCTCGCTGCATGGTGACGACGCTACAGCGAGACTTGAAGAAGTCTAAATATTAGACGGACTTAGTTTCTTACAAAAAAATTGCATGTAGTACATACTTTGTAAAACATACCTGTTTTGGTAAACTGGCCCCTGGATGAACCAACAAGAGTCGCTGGCATAGGCCTAACTTTATCAGCCGTGCAATCGTAAGACGGACTCACGCCGACGACCAGAGTATCAGTTACTTCGATGAATTTATCGACTCTGCGATGACTTAATGCCGGCGGTTGTGCACTGTTCAAAAATATGTTGTTGACACTATCAGCAAATGTACAATGTGACACAATAATGTTTGCATTAGGCCATGCGAAGATACCGTAGTCATAATGCTTCCAGACAAAGAAATTCGAAACGCGAACACAGCCAGGTCTGTGACCTCTGTATGGAATATGTAAGCCATGGAGACATGAATGAGCCTCGTTATCATGGAAGTCTGTTACTTTATTGACAGCCTTGCAATCTTCTCCACCAATCAAGAAACCAATTTTCTCACTTCCAGCAACTGCGTTCCCAATCATTGTTGTGTTGGTCGCTTTCACAACTTCAATACCACCGGGCCAGAAATTGTCGAAAGGCGGTTTCTGTCCTTTGAAGGTATGTGGCGCAATTGCTAGCACGACTAAATTCCGGAGGAGTCGGTTGCCAGATCCATGGTTCCGGATGCCAGATCCAACTACATGATGGAATACATTATCTTCGATAGCCACATTGTCCGATCCAAAGACACCGAGTCCTGTGTTGAAGCCATCGTGGAAGGAACATCCTTTCACAAATGTCTCATTGGTTTCGATTTTGCCAACATTTAAGATGGACAGGGAGAATCTGGAAACAAAGTTTAAAACTGAGTCATTCAAAGCCAAAATGCACAATGAAAGTGAATGATATACGTACGATTAACGAACTAAGGTTTGAAAAATTGCGTACTTTTGCATGGTGAGCACAACTAAAGTAATTATCACTCGAATGCTCTATTGTTGCTGCTACAATAGCTCTATTGTTGCTGCTACAATATCTCTATTGTTGCTGCTACAATAGCTCTATTGTTGCTGCTCTATTGTTGCAATGCTCTACTGTTGCTGCTCAGGGTTGATTGTTCAAATTAAAATTTGTCGCTAATCTAGGGTCATAATTTTCATCTCAACCATACTGACCACACTGATAAAAACTCAACATTAGAACAACATGACTTTGTGGTTCATACTTCATCAATCATATTTCATAATCCAAAGTCCGAAGCTTAAAGGCTGTTGAGCAACCGGCATGCATTGTAATCATCTGTTTTCTTTTCTGTGAATTTCATAGACTTCATTCAATTCAATCCAAACGTTTGACACTGGTAAACATCTGGAACCATCTACGACGTGCTACTGACTTAAGCGACATCACAAAATCATTTTTATGCAGCACGAAATTAGTCTACATTTACAGATACGACTGCAATGCATGTCGGTCGCCCAAGAGCCGTTAAAGTTCAGGACTGATAGCTAATATCAAACAGTTTTTGCTTACCTTGGGTCATAATCCTCATCCCAACCATATTGACCACATTGATCAAATTCAACATTAGACAACATGGCTTTTCCTTTATAAGTTACGCCAGCATCTTCATATTTCCCAACCAGGACCCGTCCTCCAAATGACTGACTCCCAATGGCACCTGATGGATCATCGGCACCTTTGATCTTGATTGTGCGTGTCAACAACGCTACTTTTGCTGCCATTCTCAACACACGCTTCCCAACGGTGTATCTCCCTCCGAGATGCTTATATTTAGCTGTGCCTCTCAAAGTGATTGCTGTACCATTACTTCCGATCGCATCGATAATGAATTTCTCCACTTGCCTTGATTCATATGTGGTAGTTGAGATCATGATTTCTTCGCCTGCTTGCCAATCAGTTGGTTTTTCCACAACAATAGCACTCCCACCAACTTCCAATGTCACTGCTAGGGTCGTCCAATACACAGATCTTGGCTTGCCGAACATTTGTAACCGAGCAAAAACACCGAGTGCTTTTGCTCCAACATTTGGTCCTTTGTTCAAAGGCAGATCTTTAGTGCTATGGTCTCCGAGTAGATTGATAATAACACTGTTTAACATAGGCTTGTCCGGCCAACCAACTATCAGACTACCGTACAGTCCACTGATGAAGATAATATTTGCACTGAGGTTGTGATTGCGGCCATTTTCTAACTCCAGAGCTCCATAAATATACAAGCGATCCAATTTCGGAGTGGGAGTGTCAACAACCATCCACCAATCAGAGTTAATCATGACTTTGTCTCCATCTTTTGGCAATACCTTATTGTATCCTCCATAGCCTGCTTGTGTTCCTGCCCAGTCGCCCGACTTGCTCCAATATTTGGCTTTCCCCGGTCGCCCTTTTGGTGCAGGTGGTGGTGTAGGGACCACGCAATTCAAAAAGAAGCAGCGGTAAACGCGAAGGTTTATCGGCACAGGAGCAGGGCTCGTTGATTTAGAACTATCTTTGCCTTCAGCTAACATCACCAACTGTTTCTTAGCTTTATTGAAGTTCCATGCACCGTGAGATTCTTTCTTGGGATCTGGCACGCCTACAGTACCGTTTCTAATAGCACCGGTGGTCGTGAAAAAGTCCGGCTCTTGTTTGAAAACATGGCTCAAATAAAGATACTGATCTTTCTCTAACTCGAAAACCGCCATAGTATAACTAATATTTGTTAGATGATCAGCCATTTTGAAACCGATGATCGTCGTCTCTTTTTTAACAACAATAGCCGACCAACCTTTCGCGTGATTTGATGTTGATTTTTTCTTCCATTCACTTGTTGTGTTGCCAAATCTGTTCGTGAAGGTGGCATCTTTACTGTTGATCGAACTAGGCTTGATATTGTTCCAAGCAATTCGTGTGAATGAAATGCCTTTTTTGCAAACAGCCCCAGCTATGCTACCGACGGTGAACCTCTGATCAATGCTACAAAGCGACGGATCTAGGGTAGGGTTATGAGCCAATGCGCTAGCTCCTGCATGCCCAGTCATTGAACCGTCCAGATCCTCATAAACTGCTTGATGGTTCCAATCAAATTTACCCAGTATTGGCGAATTGATGTATCTCATTTTCTCAAATCTCGTCGTCCAGCCTCCACGTTTCCCGAAATGAGCACAATGTGCACACGCTCGTAATGTCGCACAACCACTCTCATTGAAATTCACAAACGTGACATTGGATACAGTAAGACGTGAAGATGCAGGTAATTGGATACCAGCAACAGTGCATGTTGTCACACCGGGATGATTTCGCTTGTTGTATTGACGTAATTTGGAATGGCCTACGATCAGCGAATCTTTTACCATTGCTCCTCCCCAAGGACTTCCTGCTGAATCAGCCACGATTACCTAAAATAGGTAATTAATTTTGTTGTAAAATAAACCTTGGTAAAGCATAAGAATTGAATCTTTACGAAAAACCTTGCAAGATAGGTTGATGCATGTTTCGCTTGATTTAATAGCTTGAAAGGAACTTCAGGTATTTCGTCATATGTGTTCACTGGTAATCTTTCATACCTTGATAAGTTTCATTTAATTTTTAATTTGATATTATTCCTACGCAAATTAACTTTTCAGCAAATAAAATATGTAACATCTATTTACAATGATGAAAATTTTAAGAATAAAACCTACAGCCCTTTAAAACTTAATCATTGCTGCTCTTCCAGGGAGGTGTGTTTGAGAGTCTAACTCTTTAGATGCGTTTTAAAACGATCAAGTTTCGGTAGCTAACGAATTTCGGCAGGTCTATCATTCCATGACTGGAGAGCTGCGTAATGAAAGTTTGTTGTCCTGTTAAAAACACACACAGAGCCCATTACGGAAGCCGACCCAATTCATTCCAAGGACTTGTAAGACTTCCTGTGAGGAGAGAGGCATACAGAACCAAATAATACGGCTCGTACCCAAAATGAACTGTCGAATTGGAAGAATATAATTTTCAACACTTTTTTCAACAAATTTTTTCAACAACAATTTCGACAAAATTTAAAACTACAGTTGCCAGTTGAACTCACTTTCAGAACGAATAAATTGAAAAAGAAACATAACTTTTGTTAGGAAACTAACCTCAATTCCAGCAAGGTCGTTATCAAGGACAACATTCTCAACAAACTGCACGGCTCCTCCAATATCTACCTCTGCACCCCGCATGCAATTCCACGCAGTAAATGTCTCAAATTTAGCCGGTTTGTGTACTGTGGCATCACAACCACCGCCTTCCATTGGATTGTATATGGGGAAAATCCATAAACCATATCGGCCAAAGGTGTGGGCAGTGTTATTTTTGAACTCTAACATCGGAACTTTTCTACAAAGGAAGACAGAAATGATAATGTTAGCATTGAAGTGCAACCTGACCTGAATAGCCATCTACTAGGCAGTTACAGAGGCTAGAATTATTAGGTCCGATGCCCCGGGTTGGGGTGGGGGGGGGGGGGGGTACTTAGTTTATTTGCTGACGGGATGTGCACTCACTCCTTCCGGGTATCGTTTTCGCCCATTTTTTCTAACGCCGGGTATCAAAATAAGGTAATTTTTCTACAGCCGGTAGTCAAAAGTTTTTCTAAAGCCGGCTATCATTTCAACGGAAAAATTCTAAAGGCGGGTGAAAAGGCTTTTTCTTGGAGTGCACACCCCCGTACAATTAAAACTCAAGTACCCCCCCCCCGTCCTATACTACAAGTGTTTTTTCTTGAGTCCCTTGTTTTCTTTACGCTGAAAAACTTGACCCGGAATAGGCCAGTGATGAATTCCATTGTTATCCTAGCCTCAAATCAACAATAGCAATAAAAACGCGCATATAAGAACCTGCAATTTCAAACCAAGCTGTTTTGGTTCCCGTGCAATGAATAATGAAATTAATCCATGAAATTATGATGTAGCTACTTAAATTACATTCTTAAATTTTGTCAAGAAACTTTTTCCAAATGATGTTTCTTTGTTTTCTGTCTTTGGAGCATCTTTGTTTAAAGACAGTCTGCCACGTATCTGATTGGCTGTAACAAAGTCAAAGTTCAGCACAACGGATTTCTTTGTGAGTTTGTGTATTTGAAACAGAGGAGGAATGATCATCCTCACTTCCTAAACAAGCACAAGTTGGCTTTGATTGACACCGCAATTCAAAGCGATTAGCGATCGCAGACAAAGGAAATTCTCTCAACCAGTAATTCAAAACAAATAAAGCCGCAAAAGTTTCTCTGAAACCCAGGTAGCTAGCTTGTTCGTTGTGCATTCCAGAAATTGTTTCCAAGAGCAAGTATGAACATTTCATTTATTTGATTCAAAAGCCGATTGGGAGGTGATTCAACTCTCTCACTTTTTTGGGTGTAATTGAAACACTTACTGCTCAGCTTCTGAACCAAATAAATTAAATGCCCGAGGTAGATGTGTAGATATATCCTTCTTCTTTCGATGTATGCTCATGATTGCTCTTAAAAACAATTTCTGGAATGCACAACGAGCGAGCTGGCCACCTGGGTTTCAGGGAAACTTTTGCAGCTTTGTTTGTTTTGAATTTATGGTCGAGAGAATTTCCTTTGTCTGCAGCCACTAATCGCTTTGAAATTCAGGTGTCAAACAAATCATCTCATGCTATTGTGTTACAAAATCTGTCCTTGTTCACTTCCTACGGTCGTAGAAAGTCAGTAAGATCAGCAGCCATTTAAATGCCGTATTCTTTGTACTGTCATCATCACCAAATCAAATGCGTGACAGACTGCCTTTATAATCAAAATACTGCGATAAAGGATAGAACACTGACATGGTGGTGGAATCAGACTTGTTCAGGCCCACGGAACCATAACCACGGAACCACTGACTACGGAACACGGAACCATGGACTACGGAACCAGACACCGGCAGAGGAGAGTAGTTTTAAGGCCCACGAGGAACAACAATCATTTCCTTATATTATACAAAAATTATGAAATTAATGACTATAGTAATTATCGTTATTATTAATAATAATAATAATAACAATAATAATAATAATAACAATAATAATAATAATAATAATAAAAATAAAAAAATAATAATAATAATAATAATACATTTATTTAAAGTTGGCAAAGGAATAGTTTATAAACTAATAAAGGCCAACTGGTGTTACCTATTTACAGTGTTCTCTTTTATCTACATATCATACAATTGCAATTGGATCCCGTCCAATCTTTAATGCTGTTTTTGATTACAAAGTCCAACTTTGTAATCTAAGAGGGGGCTCCGGGTCAGTCAGAAAGTCAGAAAGAAAGAAAGTAAGAAAGAAAGAAAGAAAGAAAGTCCGTCACGCTCGTTAAAGCAATTGATTAACGTTTTACCTCTGCTAATTGGCACTGAAATAAAGAAAGCGCACAGAAAGCGCACACAAAACAGAAGTTTCCCGCGATCAGATAGAAAAATTTGACGTCGGCATGTTTCATGTTAGACAGATTTGACACCATAAGATGGATAAATCACCATGATCCCTGGCACAGCAACAAATTTACCCAGAATTGGCACGTTCTTGACTTCATTAGCAGCTTAATTACGTTAAAACAATCGTTTTCTAGAACGAACGCATCATTAGCCGCTTGTTGATAGTACTCATTATGCAAATAAGTCAACTTTAGAGGATGATGTAACCGGCGGCCTGCACAGAGGCTAGCATTCGCAGCCTCACCGAAGGTAGAAGGACCCCCTCCTGCACAGCTACAGATGCAAATATGCAAACGTCGCAGGTGAAGTTGAGAGGAAAGGTGCAGAATCCCATCAAACAATGGCGCCATTCACTGAGGGAAGGCACATGATCACACTGAACCAAAACATCTTCATGCATACGATTCTGCACAGATGTTATTTTCGTGACTGCTTGTCTCAAATTAGATGCCCGCGAATAGAAACGTTCTGCAGAGTTCTGCATAAGTAATTTTGGGTTATCGTTAATCTCACAGGACATCTAATTTTAGACGATGCACCAATAGCCCGGGGGGGGGTACTTGACTAGGGAAGTGACGGGGGTGTGCGGAAAACCTCTCCACACCCTGCACCCTGTCGCATAAAAAATAGGCCAAAAGTATACCCTGTCGCATAAAAATTTTGCCTCTCAAATACTGTGTAAACGCAATTTTTGCTTGTGATACCCTGTCGCATAAAAATTTTGCCTCTCAAATACTGTGTAGAACGCAATTTTTGCTTGTGATACCCTGTCGCATAAAAATTTTGCCTCCCAAATACGGCGTAGAACGCAATTTTTGCTTGTGATACCCTGTCGCATAAAAATTTTGCCTCTCAAATACTGTGTAGAACGCAATTTTTGCTTGTGATACCCTGTCGCATAAAAATTTTGCCTCTCAAATACGGCGTAGAACGCAATTTTTGCTTGTGATACCCTGTCGCATAATTTTTTTTACCTATTATAATACCCTGTCGCATAATTTTCGCTAGAAAATGACACCCTGTCGCATAATTTTTACCGCAAAAGGACACCCTGTTGAGCGGCACATCCCGTCAGGTCAAGTATGGGAGTGCCCCCCCCCCCGGGACCAATAGTTTCATGCACGAACCAAGCCAACTAGGGGTAATGATTTCTTATTTGTTGCGTATCATCTTCGTTTGACATAAAGATCAAAATATTGCTTTTCGGGCGATTCTTGTCGTTTTACAAGGCGCTTGATTTGCTATTGATGGCGACTTTAGCAGCAACATTCATCCCTCTGACTGTAGCTAAAAACAGCATCACAACGATCATTTGGGGTTATGAAGAACTCGATATTCAGATTTTCTTATGCTTGCTTAGCTCAGGACGGATCATCCAAAAGGATCTTATGTTTAAATTGACTGTTGCTTTTTGCAGATTTTATTGTGTTCCAAAGTATGCTTCCTCTAAATGACAAAGAATCATTCCCGTATCTCAGAGTCCTCGTATTTGGAAGTTGGGCGAGATCCTTTACTCTAAGATTATAATTTATGGGTTTGCGTTTGAAGAGGTCCCATAAGAAGGAGGGATTGCCAGAGGTTAAGCATTTAAATATTTCATTGCTAACTTTGTGGTGTCTAATTATTAACGAATAAACTAAGGAAGCATTCTTCCTTACTAACCTTGGACATACTGTCGTTGTGAAACTAGGGCCTTCGGGATGATGAAACATCTGATACCAAAATCCAAAATGGCTTCCTCCGGCAGCGGCATTATGGCTGACAGTGTTGTTAGCATTTGTGACCCAATATGTTGCAGGAGTGATATCCACATTCAACGTTGAACTGGATGGCTTTACAAAAATACCAAGGTTAAATTGTACAACGTTCCCTGTCTCGATTCCGTTCTCCATAAAGAAAGCATTTCCTGCAAGAAAACAAAAAATTTCAGTACAGCAGTGTCCCGCATATAAGAAACAACTTTTTCATTTTCAGGTCTGATGCGTTTCTTATAAAATGAGAAAAATTTGCAAATCAGGGTAAAGTTTCTTATTACAAAAATCATATACTATTGACCCAGACATGATCTCTATTGATGATTATTATTTTGAATTGTATTTGTAAATTTTCGCTTCCAGAAAATGCTACAGTTATTTCAGGAAGGTGTTTTTTGCATACAAAATTCTTTTTTCATTTGAATAGGTACAGTTCAATACAACTGGAAAGCTGAAAAATTCCAAGGTTTCAATCCATAGTTTTCAAATAAGAAACAAGCTTTTCTTCAGACCTGAACAAGTTTCTTATAAAATAGGGTATTATTTTGAAAATCAGGGTCTGTGTTCTTAAATATGTGTTTCTTATATGCGGGACACTACTGTACTTGAGGTTCCATTGATGAACAACATTTCAGGGAAAGGATTCAAGACAAAGAAGTCAAAATGTCAATTGTTAGGAAACAGATTATCTAAAAAAAAGACAACATTTGCTGGAATGTTGTAAAGCTCTATAAAGAAGAACCAGGTGTTTCAAAAATGCCAAGCTAAGAAAAGTCTGAGGCGAATAGACAAAATCGGCAAGGGTTCGTTGACACCCACTTCAAGTTGATGATCAGTCTCTCGATAAACATCGTTTACTTCATTAACATATTTCGTGCGATAAAAAAGTCGTGCAACGAGTGATATTATACAAAAAATTCATTAGAGGAAGCATTTGTGAGACATCATAAGAACAATTTCGAGAGAAGAGATGATTAATGTGATGGAACGGGGCTAGGTAAAGATAATCCATAAGTAGGTAAAAGAAAACGCATACGCACGCTATTGTCGATCTAGCTAAATAATATCCATACATTTGCCGAAATCATCAAATACAATAGGCTAATTTCAGATTGGCAAATCTATCTCTTGAGTTAGTTATTCCTCCCTGTCAACTGACTTTAATTGCAGTTCCTAATTTTCGATCTAGTTGAAGCAGCATGGCTTGTTCCCTTCTTCTAGCAAATGGAGCATCCCAACCTAGACAAGGCAAAGGAATTCCTTGAAGAGCTTCATGACGAGAAACTTACCCAGAATGTCGTAAATAACAGTATCCTGGACAACCAGATTATGAATACCATGCATGGTTACAGCTCTGTTAAAACTATGATGAATAGCACATCCTTTGACGTAGGACCCACGAACATCACCATCCATATGAAAATGAATTGGATAACGACCAAGTCTAAACGCCTGACCAGCATGACGGACTTCTACGTAATGGAAGAATCCTTTGGCAACTCTAGAATCAGGTGTTCCTGAATGCATCATGATTTGAACTCCAAATTGATCACTGCCTCTCTCTTCACCAAAGCGACCATCGAAGCATGTCTGTGTCTTGAACTGTCCTGGCTCAAATTCTTTCGGGCAGCTAGCGATCTTCGTGTCCCAAGTTTTATCTTTCGAACCTGTTGAAAAATAGGCATAATGCCATTAAAAATCGGGTTCGAAAACACATAATTGCCGCAGCATTCAACGGACGCAGGTGAAAACAATTTGTCAAATAAGATTTAACAGAACAGAAGACATGTGACTACGATTCATAGCAAATTATTCATACATCTTGTTGGGGAGATGAAGTGATGACCTTATTGTCCTGATACATTGTGTTCAAGCTTTGTTGAGAACGAACCGACGTTGGGGCTCACGTTGTCATGCGCATCGCTGCTTTTGTTTCTTCCCTTGTTCTCAACGGTCAGGCTAATTTGCATATTACATAAGTGAAGTAAATAGTTACTACGCATGCGATCTGGAGCCCTTTTTGGGGGATTCCTAGAGGCTCACAACTTAGCCTGTTCGTATCCCCAACAACATCAAGAATTACTTGCATGTTCAAGTGGAATTGACTTTCGAATCTAAGTTGCTCGTCTCGTATCGACCAGGAAGAATTTCCACAAATGTGTATCTGCTCAAAAACGATTTCCTCTTTTTCAAGATTTTTGGTTCGAGCCTGGTTTAAGTCTAATCTCAAGCTCTACATTCACAACGAAAATTTACTGCTATGTCACAAAGTTTTGAAGAAGAAAGGCATCTATGAATCATTTCCATGGGTAAAATAATAAAGTTGTTTATCTTGCAAATCGCTCTTGGATAGAACAAACATACTTTACACTACTATTGACGTTTTTTCAGTAATACCGGGTGACCCAGAAAAAAATGACCCAACGCAATCTGTTACAGAAAATTAAGTCAGTGGCCAATTGAAATGCTTCAAACGTTGTTCTGTAACTAAAAGACTAGCCTATGCTATGAGTATTTTTCACAAATTTTTTTCGGCACTGTCAATTTCCAAAATTAAGGATTTCGAGGAAAAGAGCATGCTAGAAATCCTCAAAAAGTCGTCAAAAACAGGGGATCGATTAACAGTCATTTCAAATCTTCAAAACAACGAGGAGCGTGTTTCATTTCAACCTGGGAATAGGTAACCCAGTCGGAAGTCTTCAGAGCAAGTTTATAGTCCCTAGGTACTTGAAAATATTCCCAGGCAGAATGAAACACGCTCCTCGTTGTTTTGAAGATCTGAAATGGCTTCAAATCGATCCCCTGTTTTTGACGACTTTTTGAGAATTTCAAGCCTGCCCTTTTCCTCAAAATCCTTAATTCGGGAACTTTCCCGTGCCCAAACAAATTGCGAAAAATACTCATAATGTAGGCTGGTCTTTTAGCGACAGAACAACGTTTGAAATATTTCAATCTGCCACTTACTTTTTTTTCTATAATAGACTGCATTGGGTCACTTTTTTCTGGGTCACCCGGTATATTTCAAGTGAGCTGGAAGGATTTCTAGCTATCTAAAGCTAAGTTAGCCCATTATGCATGCCACATCCATGCATGGGACCCCTAGTTTAACTTCACTTCCAAAGGACGACCAGGTGAGTTGCGAGGTCAGGCCTCCTCCCGAGAGGTCACCAATCCGGAGTTTAACCTCACTCGGCTGTGCTTAACTTCAGTCACCAGATGGAAACTGTATAAGCCACTTGTCCACTCGCCCGGTTAAGCCGGTCGGCCACTATGGTCTGTCGCAAAGGTTTCGGCCATAAAATTTTGATGGAAACAATTTAAAAGAGAAGTGTCGTGCCGCTGATTGGTTCCTAAAAACAATGGGGTCCCAAAAAACAATGGGATCCTATTGTTGTACAGCTTGTTGCTAAAGAAAGTTGTCATCAATTGTCGTGAGAAATTTCACATGCAAAGACCTTTCAATGAAAACTCGATAAGATGACAACCTTACCTTGTACGACAACATTCCTTGTCAACAAACCAACTTCTGCTCTTGTCTCAATCACTCGCCCTGCAATCGCCTGACTAATTGACAAATGAAGATATTTCAGCGGTGGGGAGAAATCTATTGTTTTTCCACCATTTCGTATCCCTGTGATATTCAATTCCTCGTTCTCTCTTATACTTTTGCTAGTTGATGCTATCACAATCGTGTCTCCAACCTTCCAGTCATTAAGAGGCAATTGCACATTGATAGAAGTCGCACCGACATCAGCGGTTTCTGTCAATCGTGTCCAAGTGTGCATAATATGCTTCCCATATAACTCCAAAGATCCATTGCGCACTGATATTGACTTAGCACCATATATGGGTAACTCGGTTGATCTCACGTGACCATGTATTGTCAACAGTGCATTATGCTGGAATGGCTTGTCTGGTGATTCCCCGATTTGCAGTTTACCACCCTCCGTGATTAGGATATGTTCTGCTTGTAGATGTAGGTCTTTTTCGTCGAAAATCAGTTCTCCTCCTTTGATCA
The DNA here is from genome assembly GCA_039566865.1 of Aurelia coerulea. Taxonomy (NCBI): domain Eukaryota; kingdom Metazoa; phylum Cnidaria; class Scyphozoa; order Semaeostomeae; family Ulmaridae; genus Aurelia; species Aurelia coerulea. Next base: position 20,071,879 of record CM076955.1, read on the forward strand.
AGAGGATCTTGAAGACGGGGGTATCAATATCAAGTAGCATCTTTTGTCCGGTTTTGATGATAACGAAGTCACCTAGGATAAAATTAAGAAAAACTGAGTACAAAACAAAAGGAAAGCAAGACATAATAAGATCAGTTCAGTTCAGTTCCTTTAATTTTAAAATTGCTCTACATACAAATCTCACAAAAAACACAAAATATACTCAAAATTAAACTACAAAAAGGCTTAAAATATTGATGAAATACAATTAACGAACACAATGCAAGAAGATGAGGGGGGATTTGCATGTAGGGAATTTCTTATAGGAGGAGCTCTCTCAATAGATAGACTAATCGAGGAGAGATCAAACCAATTTACAAAAAAAAGCATTTTTCCTGGCCAATTTTCCCAATGATCTGCCCTTCATTTCTTGTTGATCATGAGCAAAGTCCCCGCTGCCAAATGTTGCAAAACAAAGCTCACTTAAATTTGTTGAAAATAATATTTGTTTTAAAAATCGTTCGGAAAATTCATTCATTTCCCCAACCTCAACAATGAACGACTTTACTTCCCTTGCATATTTAGGTATTTTCACTGCTTCGCGCCATTCAGAACATTTTCTTGCAAGATCAAAGTCGGCGTAATGTGAAGAATATCTACCACTGCTTCCGAAAATGGAATTATGGCTAAATGAAGTCTTTGAAAGGAATTTGCCTTTAGACTGATTGCAAGTTCGTAGTTACTGCTATTGATAGGCTGATGGACGCTATAAATCATGGACTTTCACATTGAAAATTGGGACGAAATTGTTTCCCTTGACGTCACGTCCGATATAGAAACCATAGCAACGCTGTACGAAAAGGCGAGTAATGGCGGTGGGCCTAAATTGTCAGCTCAATCGTCAGATAATAAAACGCCTCAAAATACAAGTTTTGAGTGACGTTAGCAATGAACAAAAGCCACAAGTATTCGCATGAATGTTTCCTTAATCTAAGAATTAACAAACCTTTCCGTTTCAACAAGAATTTCCTCATTTTGAAGGCAATCTTCATCTAGCAATAGCGCATGCCAACACGCCACAGCTCCTGAAATTTTCCAACTACCGAAAAGAAGCCATTAACCTCGTTTCAAAGGGAATAGAAAAATCTGTGCGCCCATTGTTTATTTTCGTCCCACCCTTTGATATGAAAGTCCATAAGTCTCAGTTTGAGCAAAAATATATATTGTTATTGTTGTTGTCATTGCTGTTGCTGTTGTTGTTGCGATAACTGGGACTATTTCGTGAGTCTAATTTGCCTTCCCGAAATCAAAAGCACACTTCAAGCCAATAGATTTTCAAAAATTACCAAATTTACCTGAATGATTTTCAAAACCATCAAGAATTGTGTTAAATTGAGAAACTTACCCTTCACAGGAGGGTCATTTCCTCCCCAACTGAACTTAGATGACCACACATCCACATAGAAGAAGTCAGAACTTTTATTACTTGCAACCGCTTTTCCATTTTGACCAACATCTACCCGCACTTGTGTCCTGACTGTTTCCGAGCTTGAAGCAGTTATACAGACAATCACAGTGGAATTACTTGACTGAACGGCACATGGGTTTCCAGCTATCGTCACGACTGATGGTCCTGATCCGGAATGCAGGGCAGTTCCGGTGATTGTTAATCTAACACCGCCTCCGGTTCCACCACGGCGTGGACTGACTGATGTTATTCTAGATGTAAGGGCTGATCTGTATGTGTAAGCGTTTGGTAATGATTTTGAAGCACCAGATGATGAGCGAATGACAATGTCGCATGCTTTATCAGTAGAGTAGCTTGCTGTTTTATACTCCGGGCTCTCACAGGTCAGCTGCGTATCAGTGATCGTAGAGGTTAACACTTTGCATGTGTTATTACAGATCGTTACGGTATCATTCGCGCTGTATCCATAACCTGACAGTGTAACATTCCTCCCACCTCCATATCCACTCTCACTAGGCGCAATGCTTGTCAGAACCAGCTCATATTCGAATGTGACATCGCTATTGCTGTGCCCTTTGCCTTGAACGTTAACTTTAACGGGAACAGAGCCTGCAGCATGCGGTGGAACAGTGCATTGAATTGAATTATTAGATACTGACGTCACATTGCATGATTCTGTGCCGAAGTTGACTTGGACTTGATTGGCACCGATTGAGCGTCTACGGCGTCGACTGTTTGGCACTGTATTTAAGCTACTGCCACTTATAGTAATGCTTTGTCCACCGTGGCCCTTGGTGATTGACAAAGTGCCGACAGTTGGGGTAACAGACGCATCAAAAGTGTACTTCGAATTGGTAGTCGGGAATGTAACGCTGTTTGATTTGACGACGACTCTATGATCGCCTGAGCCTGGCGGTGTCACACAAACAACGCTTGAGAATGTCACAGACTTGATCGCACATGTCTTGCCATTTAGTGTAGCTGTTACCCTCTGGTACGTAGGGTCGAATCCATTTCCTGTAATTGTGATCTCATTGCCACCGTGGATGCTTCCTTTAGTCGGGCTAACCGATGTGATCGCGGGAACTCCTGTGATTGTATCAGAAGTGCTAAACCAGGCATCACCGTGTGGATGTACATACACATGCAGCTTGTGTGATCCAGCGGATATCCCATGAACATTGCATAGAATAACTGAGTCATTCATAGATGTAATATTACATGAAGTGGGGCCAATAGAAACTGCAACAGCCGCTGCATCTGTTCCAAATCCGCTGCCATTGACAGTTATCTCTTTTGTTGGTTGGCCAATCTGTCTATCAGGGATATCACTGACAACAGCTGTCTTGGGAGTGACGTAAGAGTACATGCAATCATAAGCAGTTGCGTTGTTGTTGTCTGTTTGGTTACAAACGGCTTGATCGTCGTTTATATGTACGCGTATAGGCCATGTCTTGGCGGCGAGGCTACTCAGTTTTCCTGTGGTGCATCGGATCTCAGTGTATGAGATACTTGTGATTTTACACTCAATCGCGCCTACTGATACGACTGCCTTAGCCCCAGTGAAACCAAAGCCTTTGATGACAACTCTCGTACCTCCAGCAATGGATCCTTCCACGGGAGAAAAGGAGCTGATTATCGCACGAACTTTCAATGTCTCATTTACGGTACTGCCTGCATTTATCAAAGCCTTCCCCCGGTTATGCACGTGGACAGAGACCTTGAGCAAAGTATTCACAGGGGGCCCGTTTGTTGTGTTGATACGACATGTTATTTGGGATTCTGTACTTGATATAACATCACATGCATGTGTTCCTAACTTCACACTGTTGTGGCATGTATCTGCTGAGAACCCCCTTCCTTTGATGATAACGTCAGTATCTGCAGTGATCCAGCGCGGTTCCAAGGATTTGACGGCGGGGGTTGTGCAAACAGCATAAGTGAATCTGAATGGATGGTTGCTGGTGGTATTGCTTGATGATTTTGGTGGATTGCAGGCAGAATGATTTGTTGTGATACCACTGGCGCAGTCAGTCGGTGTGGACGCATTTGAGGGCGTTGATGAGTAGTTGGCATGATAGTCTGCGTGAGAAACGAATGATTAGAACTAGGAGGCATAGGAGTTACCTTAATCAGTGGGAGAATCATAAAGATCAACCAAATTACTGATTAGAATGATTAGAACTAGGAGGCATAGGAGTTACCTTAATCAGTGGGAGAATCATAAAGATCAACCAAATTACTGATTAGAATGATTAGAACTAGGAGGCATAGGAGTTACCTTAATCAGTGGGAGAATCATAAAGATCAACCAAATTACTGATTAGAATGATTAGAGCTAGGAGGCATAGGAGTTACCTTAATCAGTGGGAGAATCATAAAGATCAACCAAATTACTGATTAGAATGATTAGAGCTAGGAGGCATAGGAGTTACCTTAATCAGTGGGAGAATCATAAAGATCAACCAAATTACTGATTAGAATGATTAGAACTAGGAGGCATAGGAGTTACCTTAATCAGTGGGAGAATCATAAAGATCAACCAAATTACTGATTAGAATGATTAGAACTAGGAGGCATAGGAGTTACCTTAATCAGTGGGAGAATCATAAAGATCAACCAAATTACTGATTAGAATGATTAGAACTAGGAGGCATAGGAGTTACCTTAATCAGTGGGAGAATCATAAAGATCAACCAAATTACTGATTAGAATGATTAGAACTAGGAGGCATAGGAGTTACCTTAATCAGTGGGAGAATCATAAAGATCAACCAAATTACTGATTAGAATGATTAGAACTAGGAGGCATAGGAGTTACCTTAATCAGTGGGAGAATCATAAAGATCAACCAAATTACTGATTAGAATGATTAGAACTAGGAGGCATAGGAGTTACCTTAATCAGTGGGAGAATCATAAAGATCAACCAAATTACTGATTAGAATGATTAGAACTAGGAGGCATAGGAGTTACCTTAATCAGTGGGAGAATCATAAAGATCAACCAAATTACTGATTAGAATGATTAGAACTAGGAGGCATAGGAGTTACCTTAATCAGTGGGAGAATCATAAAGATCAACCAAATTACTGATTAGAATGATTAGAACTAGGAGGCATAGGAGTTACCTTAATCAGTGGGAGAATCATAAAGATCAACCAAATTACTGATTAGAATGATTAGAACTAGGAGGCATAGGAGTTACCTTAATCAGTGGGAGAATCATAAAGATCAACCAAATTACTGATTAGAATGATTAGAACTAGGAGGCATAGGAGTTACCTTAATCAGTGGGAGAATCATAAAGATCAACCAAATTACTGATTAGAATGATTAGAACTAGGAGGCATAGGAGTTACCTTAATCAGTGGGAGAATCATAAAGATCAACCAAATTACTGATTAGAATGATTAGAACTAGGAGGCATAGGAGTTACCTTAATCAGTGGGAGAATCATAAAGATCAACCAAATTACTGATTAGAATGATTAGAACTAGGAGGCATAGGAGTTACCTTAATCAGTGGGAGAATCATAAAGATCAACCAAATTACTGATTAGAATGATTAGAACTAGGAGGCATAGGAGTTACCTTAATCAGTGGGAGAATCATAAAGATCAACCAAATTACTGATTAGAATGATTAGAACTAGGAGGCATAGGAGTTACCTTAATCAGTGGGAGAATCATAAAGATCAACCAAATTACTGATTAGAATGATTAGAACTAGGAGGCATAGGAGTTACCTTAATCAGTGGGAGAATCATAAAGATCAACCAAATTACTGATTAGAATGATTAGAACTAGGAGGCATAGGAGTTACCTTAATCAGTGGGAGAATCATAAAGATCAACCAAATTACTGATTAGAATGATTAGAACTAGGAGGCATAGGAGTTACCTTAATCAGTGGGAGAATCATAAAGATCAACCAAATTACTGATTAGAATGATTAGAACTAGGAGGCATAGGAGTTACCTTAATCAGTGGGAGAATCATAAAGATCAACCAAATTACTGATTAGAATGATTAGAACTAGGAGGCATAGGAGTTACCTTAATCAGTGGGAGAATCATAAAGATCAACCAAATTACTGATTAGAATGATTAGAACTAGGAGGCATAGGAGTTACCTTAATCAGTGGGAGAATCATAAAGATCAACCAAATTACTGATTAGAATGATTAGAACTAGGAGGCATAGGAGTTACCTTAATCAGTGGGAGAATCATAAAGATCAACCAAATTACTGATTAGAATGATTAGAACTAGGAGGCATAGGAGTTACCTTAATCAGTGGGAGAATCATAAAGATCAACCAAATTACTGATTAGAATGATTAGAACTAGGAGGCATAGGAGTTACCTTAATCAGTGGGAGAATCATAAAGATCAACCAAATTACTGATTAGAATGATTAGAACTAGGAGGCATAGGAGTTACCTTAATCAGTGGGAGAATCATAAAGATCAACCAAATTACTGATTAGAATGATTAGAACTAGGAGGCATAGGAGTTACCTTAATCAGTGGGAGAATCATAAAGATCAACCAAATTACTGATTAGAATGATTAGAACTAGGAGGCATAGGAGTTACCTTAATCAGTGGGAGAATCATAAAGATCAACCAAATTACTAGATAGACCACAAGAGGCAAAAATTACTAGAACAAAGAAATAACTGAATAGATTGATCTTACAGGGGCTGTACAACCCGTCCTCTCTGCGTGGCTCTGCGTGGCCCTGCGTGTTAAATCTTTATCGAATGTGTTTAGGCTAAACACAACAAAGCTGATGGCGATTTTGCACAGAGACTAGTAATCCAAAGCATCTGCGAAAATCTTGGTGATCGAAGCTTTGGTGAAGGATTCGTTCCATTTTCCAATGCCAAATATTTGAAAGTTTTAATAGATATCAAAAATTCCATCACATTTCATAGACATAGACAAGAAAACACTGCAATGAAAGTTACGTAGAAGCAGCGATGAAACTGGCCGCAATAAGAAACCAAGGCTTTAGTCCCGTGTGCGGGTTGTCCCGTACTTTCCGATTGTTTACAAAAATCTTGTACAGCCCCTTTATGTTAGTCTCATATCAGATGTCACGTGAAAATATCCGCGAATAAAAACATTTCAAGTTTTTGCATGCGTAATTTTGGATTTTCGCAAATATCATGTGACATCAAATGTGACACAGAATTTAGCACAAGACTGTCCTGATTGGTTCATTTCAGAACTTAGTACCGGGTGTCCCAAAAAAAGTACTCCTGTTTAAAAAATCATCAAAAATTGATTATCAAACCTTTGATAAAATTTTCTTTTTGAATGGCTTTGTCTAAGACCCAAAAATATTCACAGATGATAAAATGTTTGCTTTTGATACAGCAAGGTAGAAAATTTACACGTTGAAAACCTTATTTTGAGCAATAGTTTTTATGCAAAATACTCAATCTTTCCTAAGAGTCAAAATTTTCAGATTTTTTATCATCATTGAAGTCTCCAATGATAGTGCACATTTATTTTTATCATTTATGACCAAACTAGAAGTTTTACACGCACAAAGAAATTGATTTGGCAATCATCAGTGCTTTTTTACAGTATGATTCAAAACCAGGTAGCCCTAAAAGAGCTAAATTTGCTCATTTTAAAACCACTTACGGGATCAGCTATGTTTTGGAAAATAATTTTGTCCTTGATCTACGTGACCAAAAAAGAAAATTGAAGATCGGCCGTGTAATCAAATTTTGGTGATTTCTCAAACGGGAGTACTTTTTTGGGACACCCGGTAGAATGCTTTCCTCTGTTGTCTATCATCCTCCAATATCTACTCTTTCAAAACATTCTCCAAAGATTTATACCCAGCATATTTTCAAATGACTGAGCTCTAAAACTCATATGTCGGCCCAATGCAGGAAATTTTCAAACGCACATTTCCATTCTTCGTATACTACAGGTCACTTCCAGTCCGTTTCTTTTTCTCTGTCTACGATGAAACACGTAGAATATCATTTCAAATTGATTCATACCAAACTACTTCATACTTACTGTTTATCTTAAGCTTCACATCCCCAACGAATGTTTTCAAGCCACCAACAACCACTCTACCACCCATGGTTATTCGTTTAGCCTCATCAATTGTACCACTTGAGAAATAATACACTCCTTGTCTTTCGAATCGATGGGTAAAGCTACCACTGCCTCCACGCGAGCTGTAAAATCCAGTCCCATCATATGCCGATCCGATCTCTCCCGATTGATAAACACCCATTGAAAGTTTTGAGAGTGGGTTGCTTCCCCATTGCCACTGTTAAAGGAAGATATACAATATCAATAACTTGCAAATAAACTTGTGGTCCTACTTAGAAAAGCTTAACTTCAATGCTGAAATCTCGTGCTTTGCCACTGGCTAAGGACTTTCTAAATCATAAAGCCAGAATGAACCAATTTTCAATCATCAACGTTTCAATATTCAGCTATTGGAAGATCAGAATTTCATTTCATTTCATTTCATTTTCATTTCATTTAATACATTTAAGGAGGGTTGCCCTTCAACAAGTTGATTTTCAAGGGGCCCTCCGATAAAAACATTTAATTACAATTTAGAAAACAAAGTAAAAAGCTATTAAATAAATTAAACTATAAAACCTTATTTACAATGTTCAAAACCTATTTACAGTGAAGTTAAAAATTCAAACCTAAAATCAAAATGAAAGGAAACAGTTTTTAAATAGTTTTCTTGACGAATCAATGCAATGTGCAGAATCAAAATTACCAAATGACCTCATTGACTGAATGATTGATTAATTGATTGATGAAAGAAAAACAAATTATGGAACATACCCTGACAGAATCTCCCATATTTATATTGATGATGGTAACATTCCAAGCATATCCATTGCCATATTCTAAGAAGAGAAATAGTACAATAAATTATCGAAACCATCCTGCTAACCGCTGCAGCTCACCTCATCATTACACCACTGTTCGACTTCCATCTTTGTATTGGCCCGACCTTGATAATATCTGCTTCCTTTGGATCGCACAGTTTAAAGTTTTGCCAGCGTGTGTATGTTGAACTCTTTCAAGAAGTTGGAATTAAAATTGGTTATGCTGGGTATCCCAAAATTTTTTCCATGTTTGAAAGAAACACCAACATCTGATTCTGATTGCAAGATCTTCAGAGCAAATCTTCAAAATTCTTTCTTTGACAATAACGATTCCACGGTATTTCCCAAATGGTGCTAACTGAATTGATTAGTTTAGAAATTAGCATATTCGGTTCTTTTTAGGGCTAAAAGAGTTTTGAGCCATACTGCAAAAGAACTGATAGCTACTACAATCAGGTGAGTAAAGAAATCCCATTGCTCTAAGGCAGGCCTGACTTCAACATGTTGCTGTGCTGCCAAAGGTGACACGTTCATCCTCCAAAGGGATATACACGTGCTAAAGCGTGTAAAAGTCATTGCTGTCGGGCAGAAATATTGGGAAAATTTGGTCGTGATTTCAGGCCTGTTTTGAAGGTTTCTTGGAGGAGTTCTCACAAGAAAATCCCTCATAATTTTAGAACGGAGTGGCCGGGTGCAGTCAGGTACATATTAAAATAGATTTGAACGTGTCGACCATTAGATTTCCAATATTATCGACGGGATATCCGGATAGGAACGGCCTTTCAAACAGGGATTGTTCTTTTCTCGCCTGGTAGATTAATTTATTTGTTCATACTCAGTTCTTAAATTGGTCCTACATATCGAAAAAGAAACGAAAAGAACAAATAGAAATTTACCAGGATGTCTTCCAGAATTGTCAACATTGAACGTCTTAGTAGCAGGTGATGCCGTGCATTTGATCGTATTACTCGTTGATGAAATAATATCACATTTCTTTCCACCAATACTGACATGCATTTTTGAAGCGTTCTGAACAAACCCTGTTCCCTCCAATCTCACGACTGTACCTCCCAGCACTGATCCTTGGTTTGGGGAAACCCTATTCACTGCTAGTACATATTCCAACATTGGGTCCGCATGTTCTGCTAATCCTTTCCCCGCTACAGTCACTGCAAGAACATGCTTTCCAGGGGGGTTCGAAGGAGTCGAGCAGAAAATTTCTGTTGCTGATGAGTTTAGGACTGTGCAGTTTTTGCCGCCAATTAGAACTGTTGGGTTGCCCCCTGAAGTCGAATCTAGAGCGGAGCCTTGGATGTGCAGTACATCACCCCCGGTAACCTTTAACATGCCGGATACAGCCGAGGTAATAACGGGGGCCAATGCTCGTGAGTACTCAAATGCATTCGCCAAGTGTGCAGACTCGTCTCTGATAGTGACCTGAAAGTAAATGACATTGTCAGTGTTCTTAATCAATTTTACAGTGCCTACTCTTGATAAAATTTTTTACGAAGCCGGATAGTTTCATCTTTTAAATCTTATAAACATTTTTCGTTTCTTCGTTTCTTTACTATACTTTGCAGAGTTGATGAACAGAGTTTAATGATTAATACTGAAAACGACAGCATTATGTAACTGAATCATTTGCTGACATTTTTCTTATGGCCCTGGACACGGAAAATCGTTTGATACTTGAAATTTCGAATGCTCTTTAGATTCAAAATGTTAAAATTGACACACCAAATGGTTGCCAATGAAGTGCTCCACAGATTGCCTTTAAGAAGAAGCTATCCAGCAACCAGTTAAGTGCGAGAAAGGATATAATCTTGGTTGCCAAAGATTTACCATACCTTTTTCAACAGAGAAGCTTTATTCTCTGAAAATGTGGATCTTATAATTGCTCAAGGCTGGAAAAGATAGGAAAGTTTTTCAAGCCGAAAATTTTGCGATGCAGTCTTGACAACATAGGGCTCAATTCTTTAAAAAGGTCACTTTAAAATTCGATCACTATTTTCTTTGAATTTAAAGGCTTGGAAGGAACTCGGTTTTTTTGCTGTAAATCTGCCGCGAAAATTTATTGATATCTTGATTAGTTTCCAACTGGCGACATTTATTAAATTTGAGGCAATGACGTTATCAAATTTCTAAATCCTAAACCAGCAAAGCTACAGATTTATGCTTGCCACCATATTGTAGAACTTCATAATCTATGGTTCTCTTGAAGGTTATATCATTTTTCCTCTACTGGTTTAGGATTTACGATGATTTAGATTTTTTCAAAATTTCCATTAATTTTTTCAAAAATAATTAAATTGCCGCCATTTAAAAAAAAATAAAGATATCACAATTTCCACGGCAGATTTACAGCAAAGTATATAAAGTTCCTTTCAAACCATTCAATTCAAATTTCAACTCATTCAATTCATTCAATCCACGCAAACTTGATGGATTTGAATGAATTGAATTGATGGATTTGAATGAATTGAATTGATTTTTCAATTGAATTGAATAGATGAATAGGAAAGTTTTTCAAGCCGATAATTTTGCAGTGCAGTCTCGACATCTCATCACACTTACAGTTGTTCTATATTACTGTCATGAAACTTTGAAGGCACAGTCAAATTTGTTACTCACATTCAAGGTGACATTAGCAGCAACGTGTTTCGTCGTCACACAGCTCATACTATCATGATTAACATGAATAACTCTGCATTTAGCATTCCCAAGCATAACTTTAACATCGGCAGCTTTCGTCCCAAATCCTTTTCCAGCAACAGTGATTGTTGTCCCGCCAGCAGTACTTCCTTGTCCAGGAGAGACTGACGTCACTACCAAGTTGTATCTGGTGAGGTAAACAACATACACAAGTGAGAATTTCGAACTTTTTCTTGGAACAGACGGCTCCCTTTTTCTGCTCCTAACCGTTGCCGCGACTATCTTGCTATTCCTTCTGTTTCCCTGTCGGCTCTCTCCCCCTTCATCTAGCTTGATTTCGACATTTTGCATTAGGTAGGTCCCTTTGTTAAGTTGTTGTTGCCATGTGACCCCATTGTAATTTAGGTTTATAGGTAGGCCCCTAATTATTGTAAGGTTAGTTCTTATGAAGCGAAAGCAAAACGTCAATGAAAGTACTATCTTTGTTGATTTTACTTGATGTAGAGAGGTTGGACGACAAAAAATACTATAAGCCATGTTCTAACACACTGAGGCCTTTCGGACTTGTGTCCTCATCAGAGTATGATTTCGAATCCACACTCTGATGAGGACACAAGTCCGAAAGGCCTCAGTGTGTTAAAGCATAGCTTTTTTTGTCGTCCAACCTCTCTACATCAAGTTTCTAGTTATATATTTTACCAAGTTGTTGATTTTATATAGTCATCGGGGAGGCTCGTGATTTATCAAGTGAGAATTAAGATTTAAGTAAGAAAAGAAAGTTGCGGCAAGACCTTCTTTGTCCGAGAGGTTTTGCAGTGGGTTAGTCTCATCTTTTAGATCCAGTAATTTTAGAAAAATGCTGGTAAGGGATTGCTATGGGAATGAGAATTCCACGTTTGATCCTGGTTCATTATCCTGCTCCTGGTCCATTGGTCCATTATTTACCATTGACATTTAAATTCTATTTCTGAAACAGTCAATTGTATTGAATTTATATTTCAATGGCAAGTACATCTCTGCTTTCCTTCAAAGGAATCAGAAATAAGTCCAAAAGTTGTTCCCACCGAAGTTACAGATCCTCCAAAAGGGTGTTAAGTTACAAATGTTTTGCTTGCTTTGAAGCAAGGTTTTTGCTAAGAAATGCAGAAATATGAAAAATGAAACCCAAACTTGTTTTTAGAAAAGGTTGTTTCTATAAAAGGTTTCTCTCCTAAAGATTTTTCTAGGGATTTTCCAATTTTTCTAGGGAATTATCAGCTCTGAACTTTCTCCCTTCTGACGAAAACCAATCGGTAGATAAGAAAAACAATGTTCTAAAAAGGGCATCTGAAGGTATACTTACTTGAATTTATCAGATCCATTTGGGCTCAATGCGTTTCCTTTTCCTTTAACATGTAAATGCACCTTGTGAGTTCCGGCTTGTGACAGACCTTGAAAACAATAATTGAAGAAGAAATCATAAGAACTGATGCAGATAGATATCTAGCCAAATGATAATCAAATGCTTTTAACACAACAGTGGATCAGACACTTTTTTGTATCGGATATTACTTTGCATCATCATTGAAAGTAATGTTACGATTCTCCCAACATAGAACCAACGCTCGTGCAGCAGATGACACTAAACGATTTCAAAATCCCTACATCATCAAGACAAGTTTTCTCTTTCTCCATTCATGTCGAGTCTTTAGAAAACTTGATTGACATGTTTTCATCGTTTTCAGTGTTTTCGAAGACAAATATTTCAAGAAACTCGCTTATAGCTCTAAAAACAGAAAACAAAACAAAATTGTAAAAAATCCTGGAATCTAATTCAGGCTTTTTGCAAAAATTTAAGTCATAAATCTTCGAAATCGGTTTAGTGTATGATTTATCGCAGTATGTCAAAATTTGATAGTCTTTTTAGAGCACTCGGTACAATTATCTGTCCCAATCAATAACGGACTCAGAAGCCCGCTATACAAGACCTGACTTGAAACTCATGCCGGCATGAGTTCTCATGCTGGCACGAGTTTAATATCGGGTTCTGGTCTGACCTACTGTTGTGTTTACATGATGCTGGGGCGACGGGCGGCATGACACTAATCCTGGCATGAAAAACTCATGTAAAACATTTTTCTCAAATCGGGGCGAATTGAAAACCAAATCGCCTCTGTTTCCTTTCTCAAAACTCGACGCCCAGTCACGTTAAAAATGCAGGACGTGTTTGGAAAATTTGATGTCGGGTCCTATGTAAACAGGAGTGCATTTTCTCACATTTTCTTGTCGGGTCTCATCGAAAGAGCCTCTTGTTATAGGAAACAACGATATTTTCACAAGTTCAAAAAGTAAATGGTTCTTAAACGAGGGTTTTACATTATCAAAAACTTTGATATTTTACCTTGAGAAAATCAAACTTTTTATGTAGGTCTAATTGTTCTTTTTGTTCATGTCATGTATTTTTCTCGTCATGTGTTTTGATTAGTTTCTTCTTTATCTTATGTATCTATATGTTAATGGGCTCGGGGTAGACATTGCCTTTTGGTCTTTGGGGTATCGTTGTAGTAGTATTGTAGAGTAATTCTGTAAGTAGTGTAGGGTAGCTCGTAATATATATTGTAACTTTTTATTGGTATATATAAAATAATGATAATATTGATATATATAAAAAAATCAAACTTACCGACACAGCAGGTTATTGACGAAGAACTACTGGTTTGAATTGTACAAGTAGTACCACTGATGGTAACCATGTTAGTGTTTCCAAACCCAGATCCAGCGATCGTAATAACAGTACAAGTTCCGGATGGCCCACCATGGCCTGACGTTGGAGAGATTGACGTAATCTTGGGAGTCTGTGCATCACTGTATTTGTACGAACAGCTGTTGTTGATGCATGCAGAGACGATACCATTAATTGTGACAACAACCTATATTGAGAAGAGGAAAGAATGAGCTATTTGAACAGTGGATCAAGGCGACTGATATCCTAAAAGAGCCATTGTCACTGAGGATTCTTTGCGGGCACACTGCAGTTTCAGACTGTCTGAAAATCAAAGTTGTCCTAAGCAGAAAATCTGGATCCACACTACAGTAGTTAAATTGATAAAAACGTCAACTAAAGTCAAAATTTTCTGTCAATTCAACTGCAGTAGTGCTTAGACCAAATATGATTTCAGACAGTCTAAAACTGCAGCGTGCCCGCAAAGGAGCCTAGGTTAAAATGTCTCTTTAACTATGAAAATTCCCATTAAGTGCAAAAAAATCTCTTTAAAAAAATCGAATAAAACCTCAGAAAAATCTCAACGAAAATGTTTAAAAAATCTAAGGGATCTATAAAATCCTAAAATCTCGCTTGCCATTATCGGAGCGATTTGCACCTCGAAACATACCTGCGGTTTTGGTTCAGGCGTTCGTAAAAACTCTGCTGGTATTGGACCAAGTAACAATCCTCCATCTGTGATTGTCTGAACACTGATCGTTACATTATCCCCAGTCAATGAAGTCCCATCAGCTAGAAATTGTGGTTTATTGCCACCGACCTCAGTCCATTCAATATTCCATTGATAACCTGCACAAGTGCCTTCTCTTGTGACGAGTAGCTCTCCATCTCTTAATTCTCTCTTCAAAATGTTAGCAAGGTCTTTGTTGGAAATAGCTGCATCAATTTCTGGAAAAAATTATCAAAAAAGATGATTAACAGACACAAAAAGCCTGTAGATAGAATACCAGCATTCCTTGTCCTATAAAACCAAGTTGACAAGCAGTCTTTGATCCAAACTTTCTTTCAACAAAAATTCAAAGAATTTTTCAGTTGCTTCTCAAGTATTTTAAGATGTTAGTTCAAAGTTTATAAATGACCTTTTTTCAGTAATTTATTTTAAGTAGGCTGGAAGTATTTCTAGCTACTTACAGCTAACCTACGCTCACTACGCATGCCGCATCCAGGCAAGGGACTCCTAGTTTAACGTCTCTTCCGAAGGACGGCGAGGTGAGTTGCGAGGTCAGGCCACCGAGAGGTCACCCATCCAGAGTTTGACCTCACTCGACCAAGCTTAACTTCAGTCACCTGACGGAAACTGTATAAGCCACTCAGTCATCTCAGTACATCTAACATTCATAATCATTTTTCAAATTACTTAAAAAGAATTGTCTTATTTTGTGCACTACAGTAAAAACCCGCGCATAAGAACGTACACTTTTGCAAGTCAGCCTGGGTTCGTCATTAATGAATACAATGGATAGGTTTTTATAAAGTGGTAGCCTAATTGGACAATTTCAGCCTTCAGCCTGTAGGTTCTTACTCCCTCGCTTAATCCATCAGGTTCTTATATGAGGGTTTTTATTGTACCTAATCTTGAAGCATACTAAAAACCTGAAAAACTTTTCTTCAAATTATTTTTTGCAAAATATGGCTCAGAATCAGTTTCTCGTAGCTATAACTTTTAGATCTATCGACCAATAGAAATAAAAAAGTTGTGAACCCAGAAATTGACTTTTTTGTGGACAAAACTGTACGAAAAGACAATTTTAAGATAAAAAACAAACAATGATTTAATAATTTTTGAAAGTACATTACTTAATTTTGGACCAACCGGCATTTGAAATAAGAGTATTGATTAAAACTAATTGATAGAAGAAGCCTTTATCAACCTAGAATTTGACAACTAAAAATGCAATTTGAAAATTTCAGTTCAGTTCAGTTCAATTTTGAAATTCCACTGCATGCAAATATCTTTCGAAAATACACACAATTAACTATAGAGTAAATCCCCGCATATGAGAGCCTACTTTTTGACAGCCAGGCTGAAATAGGTTCTTCTTTTAAAGGTACTAAGACTAATTTCAAGGTATGAAGGTTCTTATTTGAAGAGTGCCTTGCGTAGGCCCTTTAGAACCTTCACCAAAGATGATCAGCCCTGTCATTTGCTTGCACAAAATATTCTAAGCTTACAAACAGCAAGGGAGGAGATTTAAACTTTAAAGATTTAAACTTTAACAGCCAACTAGGACAAAAATGAACTTAATAACAAGAATCCAAAATCAACTTTGCTACCCCTGCAATAAGAACAGACTTTTCATCAAACTGAAACAGGCTCCTAATTACAAGGTGCATAAGTTAGAAAAAACAGCCTCTAGGTTCTTATTTCTCTGGGTTCTTTCATGCGGGGATTTACTGTACAATAACTGAAAAAAATATGCATAACATACAATAACTGAAAAGAATTTGCAACTTCGTTAAAAATGAATTACATACCTTCAATCCTCTTTCCATCATAAACCAGGTCAAACTTTCCTTTAACAGCCGGGCTAGTCCTCTGCTTTAACGTGATTGACAGTGTCGCCTTCTGTGACATCACATACGTTTTATTTGATGGTGTTACAGTCGTTACATTTTTACCCAAAACACTAAACAAACCAAGATTTTCTGCACAATTTGCTGGCTTGATTGACACTTCCCATGAGCCATTGCTCAATTTGCTGACGTCAAAACTTTCGATGAGGGCGCCGTTTGGTTGTGCAGCAGGCATTGTTGGTGTGACTATTCAGAAAGAAGAGGGTGAAGACTGCATTAAGATTTTCTACCGTATCGACTCGACGCTCAACTAAAAAGCCTGCTACAGGTACTGTAGATTCTCTCATCATTGTGAAATGGTTTTTAATATTGTAACTTTCATTTAAACGTAATTCTCCATGATGTAACATTATTGGATTTGTCATTGTCATTGGATCTGTTTCTTCTCGTCAAATGGAATAGTCATGAAATATCAAATGCAAAGTCTTAAAGTCATGATCTTTTTGTCGTCGTTCCTCGCTCTTTGATTTACTGTAATTTTCTGGTCAAATTATAACACTGCATACATGTAAGTATTCTCTTGTAAACCAGCCATCTGGCTAAAGGGCCACCCTTATTAAAACTGTGAAATGTATGAAATAAATAGCTTAGGCACTGTTCCCTGCCCCCTTGGAGAGAACCATTTTGTATTAAATTCAATGACACAACCCACATTTTCAGGGGGGTGTAAGGGGTCTGTTTCAACCAGCATACTTTCACGTGTCATCTCTTAGTTGGTCTTTGCATTCGCCATTTTCATAGCCCATGAAAATGGCGACAACAAAAGCCAACCAGGAGATGGCACGCGCAAGGTATGCTTGTTGAAGCAGACCCTTTGCACCCCCCTGAAAATGTGGGTTGTGTCATTGAAATTAATATAAAATGGTACTCTCCAAGGGGGCAGGGAACATGGCCTAAACTATTCATTTCATATTTTTCACATTTCACATTTTGATAAGAGTGGCCCTTTAGCCAAATGGCTGGTTTACAAGAGAAAACTTACATGTATGCAGTAATGTAATTTGACAAGAAAATTACAATAAATCGAAGAGCAAGGACGACGACAGACAAGACACTTTAATGGAAGGATTCTCACCTGCCATCATGTTACTCCCAATCCACACATCATCAAATAAAGCATTCTGGCTTCCTGAACCATCGCGATGTGCTTTAAGGTACCCAATTTGATAATTCTTATTGGCTGCTCTAGTTGTAAACCATGAATCTTTCAAGATCCATTGCTGCACATCCACACAAGCATAGTTCCATTTATTCAGATCAGAAGCCCTTGTGAAGGAGTATGTACGATGCACGCTTGATGCTTTACCATCAGTTTTTGTGTAGTAGATTCTCACACGAATGTGACGTGATACTGGGCCTTTGTATGCAAAACACAACTGCAAAAGATGAAATGATTGATTCAGTCCATTTCGATTCAGTTAATTTTAGACTGCGTTCACACGATACCGGCACAATAGACCTTTTAGCTATTCTACAAAAGAGCCTGGATCGAGCGTTATATTCATACATTTTTATACGCGTGTTTCGATCGAGTGGCGTTAGGGCTTCTACCATTATTGTGCAGGCATTAAAACATTGTTCGATACAGATTCTCCTTAGAATAGCTAAAAGGTCTATTTGAAAACAGTAGGAAATTTGACGTTGACAAGCTTGTTGCAATCTCCCCAAGAAATTGATGCCAAAGAAATGCACCTACATCTTAAGAATCGACCACACTCGATTTAAAAGCGTCGAAAAATGTTCCGTTTTCATTATTTTCGAGTGCTCACATCACACCATGCCGTTTTCAAAACGTGCCGGTTAGAGTTCCGTTTTTAAAATGTAAAATAGATACAATTTTTTACAGTTTTTCCACTGATCAAGATTAAAATCCAAATTGAACATGCTAATTTTAACAGTATCTCATTATGAAATTGAAATATTAGCATCATCAATTTTGGATTGCCAAGAAAATTAAAACTACATACCATCTTATTCTTTGATAGGTCGTACTTCTGATATTTTTTGCCATTTTTCTTGGACAAATTTTCCATATATAACCAAGTCCAAGAGCCAGGCATGTTTAGAGACTGTCGTCCACAGTACGGTCTTGTTGCTGAAGTTCTTGGGCCATATTCTTCGTTTTCTTTCACTCCTTCAAAGTCTTGGTAATAATGTCCACTATCTGAGGACGAGATAAAAAGATATCAACAGAGAATTAAAATAATCCTACAGAAAAGAGAAAATTAGTGAACATTTACCGGGTGAGCCAGAAAAAAGTTCTCATTTTCGAAAATTCGTAACACCACAAGTACTTCATGGATTTGTATGATTCAAATTCAAGTTAAAAGCCAAAAGATCAAAGTATTTTTGTAATTTTTCTCGTCTTCTTACGAGAACTGCAAATATAGGTAAATTCAACTTTACAAAAATTTCATGGTTGCAAAATGACTGAAAAAGGGCCTAAATCACTTGATCAAATCATCAGGACTCTCCTCACACAGAACAATAGGCATGGGCGTTTCACCTCTCTCAAGAGTAATAAGACATAGATTGTCAAACAGATACTAAAGATTTTCAATCCCATGGCAATGAATGTGCAGGCGGTATCTCTCACCCATGAGAAATTGCTTTTTTCTGTTGTTCTGAGCAGGGAGTCTTGTATGATTTGATCAAGTAATTTAGGCCTTTTTCAGTCATTTTGCAACCACAAAGTTTTTCTAAATTTGAATTCACCAATTTTTCCAGTGCTTGTAACAAGGCGAGAAAAATCACAAAAATACTTCGATCTTTTCGCTGTGAAGCAAATATTGATTCATTCCAATCCATCCAGTACTCTTGATACTATGAATTTTCAAAATTGGGAACTTTTTTCTGGCTCACCCGGTAGTTCATACCAAAATTTGGGAATTTGCAATGTGATGGAAACTCGCTGTGTAACGAATAAATAGTGTGTGTTTGTTACTCTGTGTGGTTGGAAATGTTTCACACCTGAAACGAAGCGTTCTGGACATGTCTTAAATTAATTTAAGTCGTAGACCCACAGCCTGCGTGCAGCCTCAACTTTGAGAGGAGGTTGAGGTTGAGGCTGACCTAGGCTATAAACCCACTGTTTACTGTCTGTCAGAAAATTGGACCTGCCCTAACGAGTATTGACTATGTCTATCATGGTGATTTGTCCTGAAGACTCGACGAAATTTTTGGCTTTAATCAACAAATTTCTTTGTTGACGATGTTAAAGTTAGTTGACGGAGCTAAGTAGAGGCAGTCTATAAATAGGACAAAGAAATGCCTACACACGTAATTGCTCCCCTAGTGAGAAGATATGCACGCACGTGTCGATATCATCAAATACAATGGGCTAATTTTAGACCAGCATATGCAGTTCTTGAGTTAGCTATTTATCTCAATTTATGACGTAAACAACGGTACTTTTACAGTTATCTCCACAAAAACATGTCCTACAAATCAAAATTTCCAATGCTTGGAAAGCAAAACAAACAACAGAATACGCCACCCAAGCTGCCTCCAATCGGCCTATGAAATATAAAGCATAATTAGGCGATATAATCAGCCTATCAGGCTATAAAATTCTTTTTACACAAAGACACAAAATTAAACGTACTTTTGCCAGGTGTATAGCTACACTGCCATGAAAACATTTTCTCTAATTCCGTCTTGACTTGATTAGCATCGGAATTTGTGTTCAATAATGCTGAATTTCTTCCCCCATATAGCAATTGAAATGAGACCACTTCACTTGAAGGACTGACAGTGAGAACCTATAATATATGAAAGCAATGAATATAACGTCATGTAAAACGACAAATAGAACTGTCAGCTACAATGGGCCTTGACGAAAAGCGAAAAGCCTACCTGGTACAAAGATTTGACACTGAATGTTAGAGATGCGATATCTGTATGGTAAAACTCCTGCGATAGATTGTCTCTCTCTCTCTTGGCCAGATAGCGCAAGCGCTGCTGTGGTCTTCACGAGAACACTCCAGCCAGTTCTGTTTTCTGCTTGACGTATTGATTCTGCTATGCTGCCACCTGTCCATTGTTTTATGTCGGTCAGCCAGGATGTCTGTGGTCGTCCTCGTCCCCCTTTCCCCTCCATGTTCCCCTCTATTATCTGTCTTTTTAAACCTCCTCTTCTCACTATGTGTCCGAAAAGTTTCATCTTCCTCTCTGTTATATTCTTCCGCATTATCAGTTCAGATCCTATTTTTTCTATGGTTCTCTTTTCCGTCCAGGTTCTCGCAGAAGTTTTCTGTAGCACCACATCTCGAATGCATCGATCTTCTTACGGTCTGCCTCTGTAGGGGCCCATGATTCAAACCCATATAGTGCAATAGCGTCCGGTTTTCAGACCAATAGACACACCTATACTTCTCCATATGGTCGTCAAGTTGTGTACAGTTGACTTCGCCAAACCTATTCTTCTTTTTTTGATTTCTATAATGATGTGAATCCTTGACATCTCCCTCGTATCTGTTTAATAATAGCTATCAAAAAGAACGTTTGAACTTTTAGCAATTATTCTTACCTGTTTCTCAATATTGTATATTGAATCAATCTTCACTTTTTGCTTCTCATTGTATGCACCTTTTACTTGGCTTGCAGTTCGTTTTGTCTGGTCAATGAGCACACCCATTTCAGCGTAATAGCCACCGCCATGATCAAAGAATGGAAACTCAAAATAATAAGGCTGTCCTTTTGTGAGCATCTTCTTCGCTGCTCGTTGACTTGCATATTTAAAATAACTTTGATATGAGTAGCTTGGGGTAGAAGCAATGACGCTCTGTTGTGAAGAGACAAGAAAGAAATTTGAGTATTTGTAGATCAGATGTTCATCAATTAGAGAGTACGCAGAGAGTTAAACTTTTTGTTGGAGGGCCCCTTGAAAATCAGTCTTTGATGAAGGGCCACCCTCCTTAAATGAATTAAAATGAAATGAAAAAATGAAGTAAATATGATAGAGGATAGCCCTTCGGGAGGGAGGGGGCTGTGTTATGCATTTCCTAACAAGGCCTAGCCAAACGAGACAATAAAACAACACGATAGCTTTGCGACAGCATTCAACTTAGAAAAGAAAGAATAATCGTAAACGACTTTACATACATGGTTGGTTCAGAGCTCCCTCTGGGCTAAAGTCTATTCAAATACGTTATATCAACACAATAACTATCTCTGGGATCATCTTAATCTATTATCTGATGGGGACGTGCCATTTGGCCGGCAAATTTGGTACGACAATTCCCCACATTTAAAAACTTTTAGGGCCATAATTCCAAAAATTATGAAACATTTTCTGTAATTTCTGTACTTTTGCCAACTTTTTTCTGCAACACGAATCATGATTCCAGAAAATATCTGAAAACGATACCCACAATTCTGCAACTGTTTAGAAAAGGTACCCCTAAAAAATGCTATGTCCTTGTGTCCTTGTACCACTAACACATTAAGATACCCCCCCCCCTCAAGATAGCTGCTCGTATCTTTAAAAACCTGGGTGAATCATAAAAAAGTCCATATTTTGAAAACTGCGCCAGCGATTAACTATTTTTCTTATATTCATCAGACAAATGCTTGCAGTTTTTAGGAAGGCCATATTAAAGGTATTTGTTATTAATTTCTCAAAATGAAAGCATTCATGTGATGATGAGTTCTTATTCTTATAAACAATTCTTATAAACAAAAAATCATAGATTGTAAGATTGCAGAGATCTAAGCAGATTTCGAACAGTAACTTACATATTGAATTCAGCCCATCCCAACAAAATGAATACAAAAAACAATCAAAATACAGGGTGTCCCAAAAAAATTATGCCCCGTTTGCACAAAGATTGCAACGAAAGGGCAAACGATCCTCGCCAAACTTTTATATGATGTTGCTCTTCAGATGTTCAAATAAAGTTTGCTCCCATCCCCGTAAAAATCTGTTGAAAAATGATGGAGCTATGACCTTCAGAAGACCACATTTGCCTGATGACTGAAACCAGCGGTCGACCAGTTTGTCTTACTATCTTGCAGTGATAAGTAGCTTCACGTGAGGTAAGAAATAATTTCTGTGAGGTCACAAATAGTGGAACTCTCTGAGGATTATCGGAATTTTCACGAGAACTATGACATTAGAGGCTGCTGTTTCATTTTCAATCCATGAAGCTATTTATCACTGCAAAAGAGTAAGACAAAATAGCCGACCGCTGCTTTCAGTCATCAGGCAGCAGATTTGGTCTCCTGAAGGTCATAGCTCCACCATTTTCCAACGGATTTTTATGGGGATGGTAGCAAACTTTAATTGAACATCTGAAGAGCACCATCATGCAAACGTTTGACGAGAATCTTTTGCGATTTTGTCGCAATCTTCAGGCAAAAGGGCACAATTTTTTTGGTACACCCTGTAGTTAAAAGCTGGCCTGGGGCAAGCTAAAAATATAATCTTTGGTATTTGACAACTTTGAAACGTGCGGCTGCATTGTGTAGCTAACGAAACGGTGGGTGCGTAGGCATTTTCTTTGGCCTATTTATAGCGGCTACGAGATACAGCTATGTCTATTGCCTTTAAACCAATAGAGATTACAAACTTGAGCATAGGGCTCAAATCTTTCAAATCTTTAAAAACGTCGGTGTAAAATTCTATTATATTTTTCTTTGAATTGGATTGCTCGAAAGGAACTTATGGTACTTTGCTGTAAATCTGCCGTGGAAATTTTATGATATCTTTATTTTTTTCAAAATGGCGGCAATTTGATAATTTTTGAAAAAATTCATGGAAAATTTTGAAAAAATTCAAATCATAGTAAATCCTAAACCAATAGAGGAAACATTACATAACCTTCAAGAAAACCATAGTTTATGGAGGTCTACAATATGGTGGCAAGCAGAAATCTGTAGCTTTTGTAGTTTAGGATTTAGACATTTGATGACGTCATAGCCTCAAATTTAATAAATGCCGCCATATTGAAACTATTCAAGATATCAATAAATTGCCACGGCAGATTTGCAGCAAAAAACCCTAAGTTCCTTCCAAGCTATTTATTTCAAAGAAAACGGCAATAGAATTTTACACCAACCTCTTTAAAGATTTGAGCCCTATGTTACAAACTTGTTCATAGTTTCGTGAGACGGTGCAACACTCACCTTGTTTGCAGCAGATTGTCCTTCACTCATGTATAACTTTCCAACATCATCATTCTTAATCAGAAACGTGTACGATCCAGTGTGAGGTGGAACGAAGAAACCAGTAAACTTCCCATGTGATTTGGCAGAATACTTGTAATTATTTTGGTTGAACGTTATAGTGTCTCTTAGAACACGACGAGAATACAACGGATGAGTTGTGTTGAATTTTGAGAAATCAGAGTATTTACTGACTCCTGATATGTTCCAAAGCTCCATTACAAAGCCGCGTCCACCTTGAGGAAAGAAAGGAGAGGGGAATTTGAAAACGAGACAATCAAACAAAACATTTTGAACCCTTTCGCTGAGACCAAGAGTTCTGACCTTCCCCCAAAGAGAGTAAATGATCTCTTCAAGAACTCTCTTATCGAGAGGCAAATAGTGGAACGACATTTCATCCAAAATTAAGCAGGAATCTTCCCTTGTTTGGAACAGTCTATTTAGCTGTTAGTTTTCTCTTTATTGTAAATTTCGAAATTTGTACATATGTTTTTAACAGTATGGTTTTCAATAGTTTCTTTACAGTAATGTTTATGAATCTGTATTTATGAATCTAAATTTTCATTTAACTTTAAAGACAATAATAATAGTACTGGTTTTCGAGTGGTATTGAGAAATGCTTACCTGGAAATGGGTCTGATGCATTCGCAGGCGGCGGAGGAGCTTTGCCAGTTTTACACGTAATCTCTGTTCGGGTCGTGGAGACAACTTTACACGGTACACCTGAAAATTTTCAAATAACAAATCAAAAATATAAAAATATCTATTGATGGGATACGTATGCAGAGGTAAAGATAAATCTTTTGTATCACGAATAGCAGATATGTTACACTACATAATCGTCCCGGTATCTTTAGGTGTTTCATCTATCTGTGCTCGCTTGAGAGTCAAGCAACTGCTGTAAGGTGGAGGGAGTTCTTCTTTCTGAGACGCCCGTGTTGTTCTTGTTCTTTTCTTAAATTTTGATGTAGATTTTTCCATTGATGTAAGTGGCTGCCGTAGTTGGAACTCGATGACATCATGTCCTTTCCAGCTATGGCATCCACAGAATATTTATATTTCGTTGTAGTTATTTGTTTTCATTTGTGATAAAAAAAAGATAAATCTGTCTGGGTTAACCTTTGGGATACATCCCCATATCAAATTAATACTATTTTGATAAATTTCAAATAAAATTCAGTTTTAACAATTTGACAATTTTCCTCATCAAATTTCCAATTGATTTACAACAAATCTCAATTTAATCTTAGTGAACGTAGTAATGGAGGAGTTAGAAAGGAAGAAAGGCTTTATATCAACTCCAACACTTCCCTACACAACCTTTGTGCCATAACAAACTGCCCATTGACCAACACACGAGACACGACACACTACACGCGAAATTTTCCTACTTTTCGATATAGACTTCACTTTCTACTTTGTACCGGCTGAGTTAAAAGGAAGGAAGAGTCCCCCTCCCCCTCCTTCCTTCTCCTCTTCCAAAACGGCATATTCATGTCTTGTTCAATGCCATAGCTCTGTCATTACAACTGAGACTTAGAATAACTCAAGCTTGTAAATACTGATAAAAATACATTATCATGCATATTTGAAACCTTTTATCAAGGTTTCTGACAGAAATATAAATATTTGACGACGACAATTGAAACATTTTTGAAGCTGATAAAAATCTTAAAGCGTCTTGAGATCTCTGAAATAACGAAATTTTACACTGATAATTTTAAAATCTAAAGTTTAAAATAACTAAAATAGAATTTACCTCCAACTTTGACATTAACATATGAAATGTCATTGGAAAAGAATCTTCCCTTGATAGTAATGAGTTGGTTTCCCATCTGACTGCCTTCATTCGGCGAAACTGTTGCAACATCTACAAAATCAAACAGAAATCAATAAATCAATAAATCAATAAATAAGATGTGGATCAAAAGTTTAGGGCCTTCAAATTGCTGAGTAAATATCCTAGAAAAGAGCGTGGATCGAGCAATATTTTCATAGATTTCTATACCAGAGGTTCGATTGAGTGGCGTCAGAGCCCCTATCACTATTGATTCAAACATTCTACAAAATTTACCAAAATATCGCTCGATTCAGATTCTTTTTTAGAATAGCTGAAGGTTCCTTTTCGAATACTGTCAGTCGTTTCAAACACTTTCCTTGAACAGCTTAAAGTGAATGACCTGAGATATACTGTATAGCGTTTGTCTATAAATAGGATAAAGAAACATCTAATCCCTCTATTGTTTTCTTTAGCATTGCTTTCATTCGCCACGAGCTGGATTATCAAATACAATAGGCTATTTATAAATCTATGAGATCTCATCTTTTAACTCAGGTTATTCACTTTAAGGTCTCTTTCAGAAAAAAATGAACTCAAAGAAGGAATACTGCCATAAACCATGCATTGCATCAAATCTCCGCTCAATAAAAGGAGTAAAGTCTAACAGACGAAGTCAGACTAAAAACGAACTAAGACAAGTTGATAGGATTTATATTTACGAAAAGACATGAGAACGGGTCAAATCTCAGGTCATCAAATGAAACGCCAAGCAAAAACATCGTTTCATTTCTTTTCTCTTGTTCAAAGAGATTCACACTGAAAAGCAATCTTTATAGCAGCGAAAACTAACTAAAACTAGAAGAGTAAAACTAGACCTCGCGGACAACAATTCGTACCCTTGCAATGGCATTTTCAAAGCATAGGCTCCAAATCTATGAATCGGTGAAAAAAGGTTGGTATAAAATTCTATGACTCATTTCTTTGAAATGAATGTCCTGAAAGGAACTTTAGCTATTTTGCTATAATTCTACCCTTGGACTTTTCAGAAATCTTGAATATTTTTCAAAATCACAGCGCAATTTACATTTCAACTCATTTGACGTTGTGTCGTCATCAAATTTCTAAATCGTAAACCAGAAGAATGAAAGAGTTTTGTTTGATACCATATTGTAGGTATTCATAAACTAAGTCTATTTTGAAATTATTATGTGATTCTTCAAAAGTTTAGAAATCATAATGGTTTCAAATTTATTTCAATTTCTTTCTTTAATTCTTCAAAAAGAAGAAAACGGTAGAATTATAACGAAATAACAAAAATTTCCTTTGAAGCCATTCAGTTTAAAGAAACAAGTCAGAGAATTTTACACCAACATTTCTACTTTTCAATGTGTTCATCCATTAACCTACCTGCGTATGTTTGATAGGTATACGATTCATCGTTTGCATCTACCATATATGACTCCTTTTCTCTTCTTGATCTGCCAGTATTTGATACAATAAAGGAAGAATTCCATGAACCTACAAGACAATGAAAAAGAGATGCAGCTTTCAGGCCTCATTAAAGGGTTTCCGTCGTCAAAATGTAAACAAAACGATGATTTTTGCAGTTTTTTTGAAAGGTAATATCACACAGGACTTTCGTATTTTTTTCAAAATGAAAGTTGCTGTTTGGGCATTAATCATTGTAATTCACTAAGGAACAAACCAAACATTCAAGATTGCTCGGATATAAGTGGATTTTTAACGGTCACTTTTTGGTGGCTTGGGTGAAGCCACCAAACAAACTGCAGATAACAATGGATGAACAATGGATAATCCCCGAGACGTGCGAGTTTACGGATTTGTTTACTGTTTGACGACGGAGCCCCTTTAATGCTCCTTATTCAAATTTCATGCTTCGAAGCAAGTTTGGAATTTGACTTTTTTCACGGCTTGCACGGGAAATATGGACGGGAAAGTCCCAGAAATGAATGAAATACCATATTGTTGAAACTGGCTCTTCGAAAGGTATTTATGGCTTAAACTGACCTATCAACACTCAAAATCTTAAAAAACCTTCAGTATTGGCTCGAATCCTTAGTTTCTTATAAAATATATGTGTATGTATAGAAAAATCAAAAAAGATAAACACTTACCGACAACTTTGGTGGCAGGCTGGCATTTAAACCATCCAACACATCGCAGATTACCAGCACAGCTCTCAGGAATTTCAGCACCAATCCTATGATAAAACAGAATCCTTGATTCTAAACACCTGCTATAACGTACAGGGTGGACCTAAAAGAACTTCACATGTTCGAAAATTCGTTATGTGGAGAGTAGTTGAGGAAATGTAATGAATCACAGTTTGTATGATGTCCGAACGGCTGAGCATAGGTTCCAAATCTTTAAATCGGTGCAAACTTATCTTGAATATTTCTCCAAATTACAGAGTCTTTTATGCCTGAACTCATTTTATGATAAGACGCCATCAAATTTCTAAATCATAAGCCAAAGGAGTGACAAACTTGTGCATGATGCATGATAGCATATTGTAGAAATTCATAAACTACTGACTGTTTTCTTGAAAATTGTACTATATTTCCTCCAAATGCTTAGAAACTACGATAGTTTAAAGTTTTTCAAAATTTTTCTTGAATTCTTCAGAAAGGAGAAAAACTCCATAATTCTGAAAATATTGAAAATTTATGAAAAGTCCAAGGTAGAATTATAGCGATGTAGCTAAAGATTCTTTGAAGCCATTCAGTTCAAAGAAATAGGTAAAGGCTGAAGTATTTTTGTGATTTGTCTTCTATTTTTCTGAGCATTGTCTGTATACAGGCAAATAAATCCACAAAAATTCCTTCACTTCGAAATGCGTGAAAAAGGATAACTTCCAAAGCACAACTTGCAAATACATTTCATTTCCGTCAAGGCTTAAAAAAAGTAATTTTACAAATGTATCAGATCATATATGTCCTTGCCTTCATAAAGATTTGTTTCTTAGCCTATCAGGTTTCAACCGAACTTTGATTACTTTTTACTTCTTACTGTTTATTTAATGACAAATACTGTAGATACTTACTTATTCATTCCAATCATGAGAAGTTCTTTTTGCTCCATCCAGTATTCAAAAATAAGATGAGCCTAATTCTCAACGGAAACTTATGGAAAGAAGTCTGAACAAAAAGTTCACAATCAAGAGTTACTTGTGTGATATACATCCTGAATATAACTCCCATAAATCAAAAGCAAATCAGACAGTTTATATACAATCTTATTTATCTAATAAAAGGTAAACTTACAAAGCACTTGTTGTAACATCAAATGGCTCACAAATTTCATTTCCAAGGAAAGACCTAAAAGTAAAAGAAAGAGTTATATAATCTCATACTGTCTGTTAGCATTTTGTGCATTGTTTGTTGTTTGTTCCTAGTTTAAAGACCCTCTACTAACCATGAGGCCTTGTGAGCTGTTGCTGTCCCATGATGCACTGTGAAACGACTTTCAGATTATCTGAAAGCGACAACAACAACATCAATTCCACTTCAATTAGATGAGCGTAAGTTGGTGATCCTAGTGTAGTGCTAGGCCAGTAGTTTTTTTGGATCGCTCCTTCCATAGGGAGTAAAAAATCAAGATACAATGGATACAGAGAAGAAAATGAGGCCTCCAAAACGCCAAGAGGAAACCAGAATGGTTGTCTCTTGGTGTCCTTCTGCGAGCCTGATAGGAGAATCGTAAACATTTACCACCGCCATTGCTTAGCTTGTGTATCTCATGTGCGATGCACAAAGCCTAATGGATAGCAGATAGTCTTTAAAGCATAAAGATCTACACTAGATAAAACCAAACTATGCAGTAAAAGCCTTCATGTAAAAACCTACATTTCCCAAACCAAGCTCTTTTGGTTCTTATGTAACAAACAATGTTGTATGTATGTATGTATGTATAAAATTCTTTAACGTGAATGACAGGGCTAAGTTAACAACTTGTTTACAGCCTGGTTCACAAAGAAGAAATCAGGCTGTAGATTCTTACAAATACATGAGATTCTTAAATTCTTTCAAGGAAGGATTTACCAATGATGTTTCTTTGTTTTTCAAGGCAAAAGTCCAAAATACAGAACTGAAAAACCCAGAAAATTGTTTTAGCACTGAAACACAAAAAACCAAAAGAACAAGATCAAATCAAAATTATGCAAAAGAAAACAAATTTCACATACTTTTGTATTTCAGGCTTTGTGGCATCAAAACCAACGGATAACCTGCTGATCTGTGTTGTCTGAATCCTGCCATTCACCTTTATGATGTCACCTAGAGAACAACATACAAGTTTACTAAAATGGGTGGGATATGTTGATGATGATGATGTTGATGATTATTATTATCATTATCACTATTATTCTAAAAGTTTCTGAAATTTTCAAAGAATTTTTAGCATCTCTAAGACTCGAGGTTTTTTTATTTTTGAGATTTTCAAATTTTTGAGATTTTCAAAGATTTTGAGATTTTCAAAGATTTTGAGATTTTACAATTTCCAAGACTGTGCACAATTTTTCAGGATTGAAACGATATTTGTAGTTTTATAAGAATTGCCAAAAGATTCTTTTGAGAATTTGTATCATTTGTTGAGTGAGATTTCTTGGATCTTTTTAAGATTTGAAAGATTTTGGGATTTGCTTTGAGAATTCTTAAGACTTTGAGAAGATTTTTGAGATTTTCAAGATTATTTAGGATCTTATACAAAAATGTGAGATCTTTGAAGTGATTTACCACTTGAAAAAACCTGAGAAAAAATCAATAACTTAAGGATCACAATCTCACCTGGAAGGCCACTTTGAGGTTCAACTTTTGTTATGCTTCCTGTCTGATAATCACGGTACTGAAAACAAAAGAGAAAGCGCTCAAACCCTAAATTCAAGAAACTTTGATTTGTCAAATTTGTACGCAGACATAGCTCTTCAAACAAGCTAGCTCCTGCAATTTTTTTATAAAGAAAGGAACTTTGTGGGGAGCCTTTGCCATCATTTGTGTTTGTTTTTGTGAATTTCGTACAGTCACTTATTCTGGAAGCTGTGGAGAGCAAGTCACTGACTTCACAAAAAGCATGCTGCTGGTCTTTGTACTCTCTTTAAAGACCTTTCAAGATTTTTTAAAGGAAATCAAATAGGTTTTCACCAGAGGTGAGTATGATTTTCAGGCAGTGACTTTACCATAGTTTGTACTGGAGGGATTTCTCTGAGGCCCTTGTTTTATGATATATGAGCATTCTTTGGAAAATACAAGTGTTACTTGGACACTTTCAATGAAATTCTTCCAATGTGGATTCCGCATTTACAGTCCCATCATCCATGATATGTGATGCCATCCTAGACTTTGTCAACAGATGTTGACAACTGATAGGGAGTTTACAAAACCACAATGTGAACTGCAATGGCAACACAATCTTATTTTTGTTTCACAACATTAGCTTAAATAGATTATTCCTTTTTGTGTAAATTTATTTCCTTTGAGAGGCCATGGAGTTTTCCTTTTAAATTGAACAACTTGGACACCCCACTTCTGTCACTTCTGTACTGCAGATCTAGGCTTCCAAGGCAAAACTCACTCATTTAGTTTTCAAGAAAAAAATGATTGTTCTCAGGCATTTAACTGACGAAGGAGGTTTTGTCTTGGCATCTTGAATAAAACGTGAAAGGTAGTGCATGGAAAAAGTACTTTGTTTGCAAGATACAAGATCATGTACTGGCTGGTGTTGCCATTTCAGTTTATAAACTCTCTTAGAATGATAAAAATGTATACCCTAAAGATACAGTTTCCTTTACAGAATGTCCCCCATTTGTCATTATTTAGCCATTTTCCATCAACTTTAATCTTGACCTTGTAGTCAGCATCTCCAGTTGGGGATGCCCTGTAAAACAGATCACCAGTATCACAAAAAAATCTTACAAGAAAGAGCCCTTATTGAAGAAACAGGTATGTTTGCAGTAAGTTTTGCAGTAACATGCTGGGCAGTAAGTGTTTAATTACACCAGAAAAGTACTCTCAAGTACCGAATAATCGTCCCCCCCCCCCGCTTATTACTTTTTGAAAAATTTTCCAACCCCCCCACTTTTATTCCAACCCCCCCTTTTATTAATTCTTGAAAAATATAAATAATAGTGAACATAATTTTTTAATAATTCCTGCTAAGCAAATGTACTTACTGTATTTATTAACTTTATTCTCCTTTGTTTGTCTGACCCGTGTTACATACGTGTTTTACATACGGGGTACCCATGTTAGATCCGTGTTTTACTAAGAAAACGAAAAACGACTATTCTCAATTTTTCCAACCCCCCCGATTGTTCTAACCCCCCCGATTATTACTATATTTAACCATTTCAAACCCCCTGATTATTCTCACCCCCCCCCCCGTTTATTCGGTACTTGAGAGTACCAGAATTAAAATGTTTCCTAATTGGCTTCTCAACCAAACAGAAAAAATTCACAAGGTAGATGTTTCAATAAATAAAATCTGCAGGTTGATGTGTGGCAATAGTTACAGTTGATAAACAGAAATTTCTGTAATGATTAAACTAAAATGCCAGGATTCAATTGGACTAAATGTATCGGGCATAACCCTTCATCAGTAGACTACTGATGAAGGGTTATGCCTAATACGCTTAGTCCAATTAAATCCTGGCATGTTTGTTTAATCAATACGAAAATTTATATAGATGTTTAGATATTTCCCGCTTCTTTTGATATATGCTCATGTTTGCTCTTAAAAACCTATTTCTGACACACACTAGGGAACTAGCTCCCTGGGTTTCAGAGGAACTTCTTGTGGCTTTGTTTGTTTTGAGTTACTGGTTGAAAGAACTGTCTTTGTCTAATCAAAATCAACTGATGCTGCTGTTCTATAAAATCTGTCCTTGTTACTAAGAAGCATTGTAGCTTTGCTCAAATGTTGACCTGGGGTATCTCTGCATAAAAAATGAAATTGGAAAATTTAATAACAATTGACAAAGATTTACCAAGTTTCACAAAGAATCCGTTTAGCTGTTGTATCTGTTGGTATGATATCACAATGAAGGATTCGCGATGTGACAGTGTGGATGAAAATGACTTCATTCCCCTTTGTTGGGTCATTCAAACTGAACTGGTTGGCAGAGAAACCTGTGTAAATAAAGGAAATCAATTTGCACTAAGAGCATATCACAAAATATATTTCTCAGAACTGAGCAGGTATTCTGGAAATAAGAAAAGGCTTATTTTGCAACCAATAAATTTTTGTAAAGCTGAATTTATCTACGTTTTCCTACAAAACGTTATCTCCTACAAAAAGTTATCATCTGTACATCATATTCTTTAGTGGCGTTGAATGCAAGTCTCAAATCTGAACTTCATCTCAGCCCCAGACTGGAAAGTTTGTAGAGCTTGCATGATATCCTTCACATGCACAGGAACTTGCATGGTTCTTTATCAGCCAGGTAGGAAAACATGCACAATTTGGCCCATGCGTGGTCAGGGGCGGATTTAGCATGAGTTCCATGAGTTCGAGAACTTAGTCAAAATTTCATAGATTTGTCTCTGAGAATAGAATTATGATAATTATGAAAATGAAATCTGTGATGAAAAGAATAATTAAAAATTTCAGTATCTTTTTGATCGCGCTGCCATATGATTGTGATGTGATGTGTGAAAAAGATTTGTTGTCAGGCTCCACGTTCCGCAAATTTCAGCACAATGCGTACTGCCTGAAGGACCCTCAGACCACTGCGGAGGCCCTTACAAAAGAGTTAAAAGTTAAAAGTCTCCTGGAGGCCCTCCAGGCTGAAATATCCCTATGTTTTGTTGTTTGCTTTAAATGTTTGGAACTGAGACCTTAGTATTGTTTAGAATGTTCGGAACTGAGACTTCTTTTGTTCCCTTCGCCGGGAACTGAGACCTCATCGTGGCTCGATGTTTGGAACTGAGACCTAAGTGTCTGCTTGAGACTGAGGCTGAAAAAAATTCTGAGAAATTGTGTGGATGATGGCGGAATGGCAGCAAATTCGCAAGGAAGAGGACGGTCGTAAGATCTCTGAATGTAATTCTCTTTGATAAAGCAGCAATATTGAATGTTCGCTGAAAGCTTAGAAGAATTTGGAATCATTTTTAAGCAGATCTACAAACAAGTCCCCTGTATGTGTCAATAAGGCAAAATATGGCTGGCTGAAGCAGAAGCACTTGAGGTAATCTTAGGCCTGTTTATAATCATGACACAATGATAGGTTTGGCAGGATGCCGGACTTTTTTATTTCAAAATTTTTTCAGTTGTTAATTAATTAAGAAAAATTTGATAGCATTTTAAGGCAATCTAAAGGGCGTGGCTGCAAAAAATTTCCCGGGGGAGTACCCCCGGACCCCCCTATGTTTTCGGCTCTCTTCGCTCGCCTTCGGTCTCATCATTGGGAACTCACTCAAAAATCGGGCTAGATCCGCCCCTGGTGGTAGCGAGTGAAATAAATTAAAAGGGGCAAGCAGAGAGTAGAGTTGAAAAGGCGGCGAGAGTCACAAAAGTAACAATAGACATATGCTCCTCTGACCGAAGAAATAACATTTTATTTGAGCTGTTAGATAGCAGCATCCAGTCTGCAGAGTTAGGCACTTTTCAACGAGATATCCGGTGTGCAAAGGGAAATTTCTTTTGTTCTCTATTGTCTAATTTGAATAGCCTATTGAAGTGAGCCCTAACTAGTACATGTATAGCCACAAGTGAATACAAGTTCCAACCTGGTTTATCTGATATGAGCCACACATTTTGCCAGTAAACAAAATATATACATTGTCTTAAAGGGAATAGACATAGCTATCTATATCGACAAGCTGCTATAAATAGGCTCAAGAAACGCCCACAAACCCATTGTTTCCTTCGGCACACAATGAAACCGCAGGCGTCAAAGTTGTTGAATGCAATATATTATATTTTTAACTTGGCCCGGGCCAGCTTTTAACTATGTCGATTCCCTTTAAGCTATTTTTTTTCAATCATGGAACTATGTAATTTCCGCACGGAACGTACATACTTTTTAGGCCATCTCAACGGTGGTGGCCTTATGATATAAGGCTTATATCATCAGCTCACCCTTTCTTTGCCTGACCCTGCTTGCCTTGCTGGGCCTAAGCTTTTTGAAGTCTACTTATGAAAATATAAACATCTCTTACCGCATCCTCTGATGTCAAGAAGCTGCCCTCCTCGATGACTTCCATAGCCTGGAATTAACTGTTCGACTTTGGCTTGAAAGAAAAGAGAAGAACTTATTTCATCTGTTCGCGTTGTGCTGTTTTGCTTGTGTGCCTTGCAAGAGAAAAATAAGACGAGAGGTCTGGAAACGAAAAACTTTGCCGCTTTGCCGCTCTCTCCACTGTTGTCTGAATTATGTTTTTGCCGCTGACCGACAGGACCTTGCGCCCCCGCAATCTGTGAATCTGGAAAGTTGCCAGGAAAAACAAACAATCTTTCGAAGTTGTTGGCCTATTGTCTTCGGTGGCGAAATGCACAGGTTGGAAGTTAAAGATTACTTGGACGAGAGCTGAAGTTAATCAAACATTTTAAAGGGCTCCAAACACGTGGAATAGATATCGTGGTGATTGTCACAAAAGACGAAGAATCAAGGATTTAAGTAAAATACTCCAAAACTGGCCGCAGCCTCACCATCATCTCTGAAATCCAAGATCTGAGCAACATTTTGAGCCAGGTGGCTATTCGGGAAAATAGGGGATCATACTTCAATTTTTTTGTACCGGTGATCTTTGTTATCGGCCTAAGTATTTTGGTCTGCCAAAGTAAACCCTCCTAGTGTTCAAAATCCTTGAAATAAACAAGCACAAATTATTTTTGAAGAGGTAGATACTTTGTTGTTTATTTCATTGAATTGCAAGCCTATTTGACTCTTCTGAGCCTCACAAGCCAAGAAATTTCAAGGTTACCAGATTTTGGTTCAAAAATAGTGAGGAAAAATTGATCGAATTTCTATGTAATTTGCAAAAAATCTGGCCGCAGCCTTTTCAGGAAACTTTTTGTATTGATCGAAATTTTATTTGGCTGTCAGAAAATCGTATCGGTACCGCCTGGAAAATAGGGGATGACATTGTAAAAATTAGATATCTACGTGTTGGTTTTATGCTGATTTCCCAGCCAGCCATCTTTGTTTGTTTACAATCTAGCAGCCGCAAACAATGGAGAGCTCGACAACAGCTCAAGGTGAAGTCAAAATTTGTCCTTAGCCTATGTTAGTATTGATTACTTGATGTTTGGTTTGATGTACCAGGGGGTCAGTTTATGATAGATTGGGCCAAATTTCTCGTTGTTTTGAAGTATATCGCAAATTTCTTGTGACATCGATTTCATGTTTGTATTCCCCAAATTGGTCGTTGAGCAAAGCTAATTTTTTACATTTTGCAGAACAATTTTTACCAAGGTAAGCATGACTGCGTTCAGAAAATATTACTCGCCCATCGATGTTACTCGCAGTGACGCACGTCGGGCGGGAAGTTTTAGTCCATCGAAGGGTTAGTTGAGAGAGCAGAAACTCCAGGCTTTGCAAGGGATTTTTATTGCCCAGAATGAAATAGTTTGATTTCTTTACAACACTGGCTTGCGATTAATCTGGGTAAAACTCCGCTGGTTCCTTGTGTGTATAACTGTCTTGTTTTTGTTTTGGGATGTTCTCCGTATTTCAGGTATTTGTTTAAGCTCTTTCCATGTGACCTTCACCTATGCTCGTTGTTGTTGCTGTTATGGTTTCAGCTGTGGTCAGTTCTAGAATTGAGGAAAGGAGCGTTTGTAATAATTCTGATTTCCCCATTGCCTCGGTTTCGAGGGATATCTGCATAAAAAACATAATTCAGTCTTGTTGTTGCCAGTGGCAAAGCCAGAGCAGGGCAGGGTATCAGGAAGTATCTTCGCTCCCCAATCCCGAGCATTCGGACAAAAATTGTAATTTGAAAAAATAATACAATACCTGTGCATACCTTTTTACCCCAAATCTGAGAATTTTGGACTTTTGCCCCCCCCCCGCGTTTTGCTCCTTGGCATTGCACCCTCAATATCTTTTGTATGTCCCCGTAGTTGTCTACAAAATTACCAATTACTCGGTATTACTTGATTCACATCTAAACAGAGGCACAGTTCTAGAGAATTGGCTATGAAGTTCACAGGCACAGCAGGCACAGGAGATTCCTAAATTGAAGAAATTTCAATGACTTTCAATACTCAAAATCTGATGATTTAAAAAAACTCAGTACTGAGCCAATTTCTTAGTTTGTTTTATCAAGATAAACTCATTCAAAGGAAGCATGCGAACGCACTAAGCTTTAAGGTTTGACCTTCTCTTGTCGCTATTGACATCTTATTTGAACTTTTCCTAATACCCTTAACTTATTTGTTCAGCGCATTTGTGTAGACTTCACTGGAGTATCGAAGCTGTACGTCTTGTTCCTCAAAGATTTCATTCTGTTGAAAATTCTAACAATCTAACAGAACATCAGCTCATAACGGATTATTTGAGATCAAAAGTTTCCCTCTAGTTCTAAAGAGTCGCCCTTATGAGAACTGTGTCGTTGCCACTCTTAAAACAGTTGGTTGGAGTTAGCAAATAGAGTAAGCAAAACATTATGGTCGGCTGCGTTCAATCAAGGTGTGAAAACTATCCTTAGGGCTGTCAAATCGCTCCGTCTTAAACAGAATTGTATATTTTGTTTTAAGATATGGTGCCCTCTTACAGAGAGAAACGATGTCTATATCCCTGCACACTTCTGGTGAAAGTTCGGCATTTAATAAGACAACTAAGTTTGGCATGAAATGAGATATTAGGTATCCGTTAATACCTCTTAAGCGATGAGAGGTACCCTTGCCATATCGAGCCATCTACGGGTTTAAAGTTGAACTTGTTGAAATTGAGGGAAAACACGAAACTTCAATTCGTCATTTGTTTTAACAAGATAAAATTTTAATTAATAAGATATTGAGCATGTCATCGAACGATTGACCAGTTTTTAGTTAAGTGTCCTGGTACTTGTGAGCGTCCATACATTTCCTTTTTGAAAGAAAACTGGACGAGCCCATAGCCCATAGTACAAATACAGTAGACTATTAATTTCGAATGACAAATTCCACTTTTTAGCACTGAAACTTTCTTAATTTATTCTTTCTATTTTTCGAGGCAAGACTTATGAAGCAGTTTCTAGCGTTCTGTTGGGAACAAAACATAAAGTTGCAGTGAATTCTCAATGCAGTGAATTTCAGAGTTTCTCAAGAATAAAGGCTCAAAGACAAACTTGTCAAAATGTCCTTAAATGTTATCTTTAAATGTTTTTACTGCTTCTCAACCATAGTGTTAGTTTCTGAAAATGTTGGTATTTTCTTATACACTATAGCTTCCAACAAGAAACCTTATGTCTCGTTCAAATCTTACCCTGACCATCTCCCCCCGGGCAGCCCGGGGGTCAACAAAAATTCCTTACTCAAATGCCCGGGGGCCGGGGAAAAATCGGTGGTCAAATGCCCGGGGGCCGGGCAATGAGAAAATGCCATATTCCCAGTTACTGTATATTGCAAAAGCTCCTGTTCTAGTCAAATGCTATTCAAATGCCCGGGGGCCGGGGAAAATCTACGGTCAAATGCCCGGGGGCCGGGAATATTTTTCGTGCAAATGCCCGGGGGTGTCCCGGGGGGGGGGGATGGTCAGGGTAGGAATTGAACGAGACATTATAGATCGAAGACTCGGAAACATGTATGATGTCTATGATATGACAAATCTACTACGAAACTTTAGATAGGTACTGAGATTAAAACTTCGAGAAAATTCGTTCGCAATACAAGTTTCTTTATTTTCATAAGAAACCGCTCACAAGAAACTCAACTTTCAGATCACCAAAAAATAAGAACCTCCAGTTCTTGGAAAATGCAATTTCAGAAACAATTTATTTGAATCACAGCTAACTATGTTTTAACGAAGAACACCCCCCATCCTTGGGATCTCTTTCCTTTATTCCATTTGATTCTCGTTTCGCAGCACTCCGAAGGTGCCTGAATTGAGTAAGGGACAGTGCAAAGTTTATTTTATAACATGCCCGGTGCAAAACGTAATGGGGCAACTACATTTTTGAGCTTGTACAGAACTGGCTGAACACTTTTTACAAAGCATTATGAACGGGGCAGTAACTTATTATAACCTCAAGATAAAGTTTGAAATATAAAATGGCTCATTTATGGGTCAAAATTGTGAATCATGCAAGTCGAGAAATGCTTGGAAGGATGTGTTTACAAGAACGATTCATCAGTCATTTCTCTTAAGATCCATAAGGCGACAAGAATTGATTTCGTTGTGGTGTTTGGTTAATTCTTCGGTGGTATATGCTGTTCATCAATACGGGAGACACATTTTTCTATGGAAAGGGTGGCGGGGCAGTTGGCTTTTTTGCAGTATTTTCATACAGGGCGAGCAGATTTTTTGCAAGAATTTTTGTTCTCCACCGGCCATGCAATATAATAAATTTTCATTCAAATGTTCACGAGGGCACACGAATATTGCTACTGAGCTCGCGAGAAACTCGTAAGAAACTAGGAGTCTTACTCAAAATCTTATACAATTTCAAGAAACTTTCAATACCAGCTCAAACAAAAATACGCATAAAACAAACTGAAAAGTTCCCTACCTTGGTTACTGCAAGCATAAGCATTCCAGATGCCTAAAATAAAGAGCAGAAGGCAGAAATTACGAGTGTGCTCCATCGAAGATGCAATCGCAACCCTAAACCATACTCATTGGCAGAAAAAGGAGTGTGCTCTCGCTAGATAAATGTAGAACTTGTCAACACACCACCCACGCAATCTGCAACACATTTGTGAAGAGTCTCGTCTCAACCAGAGATATTAATAGACTGCGCGTTTCATTCATGTGCCTGGTCTCAACTCAACTTTGCTCTTTAACTTTCTAGCTTGTCAGGAACGAATGATATGTGGAGTGGACGAATTTGTAGAACTCTGGAGTGTGCATAGAAGTGATAGAAGCTCTAACGCCATTCAATCGAATTCATCGAATTCATTCGTACAAAACTGTATGAAAATATCGCTCGATCCGTTCTGAAAAGAATTTGAATCGAACGATATTTTTATACGTTTTTTAAGATTTTCGAATGTGTACAATAGTGACAGAAGCTCCAAGGCCACTCAAGCGAACTCACGTTTTTTTTTAAGTATAAGAATTAAGAATACATAAAAATATCAATACCATAGGTGGCTATAGACTGATTGCTATTGATTCCTAGTAATCGCTACCACCCACCCACCCTACTCGCTCATACTAGCCATTTGGCTGGGAAGCCATGAGTCCTAGTATGAGCGAGTAAGGTGGGTGGGTGGTAGCGATTACTAGGACTCAATCGTAATCAGTCTAAGGTGGCTATAGACGCCACAGTTCTGCTTGATTCCCACAGCTTTGTTCTTTTGCAGAGGAAAACATGATTTACTACTGCGGAGGCGCTAGCGTTTTCGTTATCTTCTTCGGATCCTCTATAAAGAATACGAATGTCCCTTTGAAACATTGCTCACTCGAAGTGGCAGTTTTTGCATACATGTTAGAAACTTGCAGAAATTAATGACAGAAATCTACAAGTCCATGAATCATCTTAACCCATCGCTTATATGGGAATTTCATGAAAACAAACATGTAAGTTATAATCTAAGGATACAAAATCTTTGCAAACTGCCACAAATAAAGACACAGGGCTATGGGCAAGAATCACTGTCATTTAGAGGGAGTCTACTCTGGAATACCCTAGATGATAGTGTCAAAAATGAGCCAACACTTTCGGCTTTCAAAAAGAGGATCAAAGACTGGGCTGGTGATAAATGCACCTGCAAAATATGCCGCTAGTTTTTTGTATAATGTATATTTCTTTGTAAATAGTTGGTTTGAATTAGTACTTTTATGATTACTATTGTAAATACCAACTTTAAATATGGATTAAATAAAAAAAAAATCCACAGAACTATATAGATTATTCCTCTGCAGGAATATATCAGTTGCAGCGTTCCTCCATGACGCACACCAGCAGTGTCTAACTACCCATGGTTTTACGATAAGGATTGAAGCTTTCCTGCTGATCAATCGAGCCTTAGCCTTTCGATAATTTCCCGATAATTTCGCTTGACATGAAATGTCAACCTCGTCCCCAGGGTCTTTTGTCATATTTGGACGGAGACGAAAAGGCCCTGGGGACGAGGTTGATGAAATGTGAGATAGAGACATAAATACTCATTACTTACCGTAACCCTCTACACACAGAAGGCAAAGTAAAGCAAACAGAACCTTAGCCTGCGTGCAGACGTGCAGACTTGGGCCCAGGCCAAGAAAATGAAAGGGAGGTTGGCCTTTGGCCTACGTTTTCCTCCCTTTCATGCAGGCTAACAGAACCTAGGACAGCAACTATTTCCGTATCATAAGAAAGTTGACTTTGGGGTCGCAAAGCTTCATGGTTAACTATTGGTCTTTAAATTTGCTGACTCATTGGTGCAGCACGTGCAGTGAATGTCAAGTTCTTCGAGGTCAAAACCAAGCGTTCAAATTTATGTAACATCCAAAATACAAAACATAGATCCTACCCATCTGTATCGCAAATTTATTGACAAAGTTAAGAGCATTGAAACAATTGTTTTGACAGACAAATGTTTAGGCAACTGCAAAAACAAGCGCATACAAAATGTATGTGCATAAATCGCTTCTGTTTTATTGATTGAAAATATGCATTAGCACCCACGCATCCTGTCTCTGCAGACATGGATACTGTAAAAACTTTGGTCTATTTTGTATTATCGTGGTATACCACTGGCGGAAATAGTAGGAGAATATTCCAAAGGGGGAGTTGCATTGGTGGAGGTCTGACCTGACCTGCCAACTTGAGCAGCTAAAGCGTTAGTGATCACGTAAATTGACGACGAGATTCTTCGTTTACAATATGCTTTTTAATTTTCGCTCAGTTTGAAGCCATAAACATTATTCAATTCATTGCGAAAAGCTGAAACTCGTGCAGTCAGTCTAGCGATCCACTGTGTTGCAGGTCCTTATCGAAGCAAAGCTGCTTTTTATATTTATTGATCTAAAAAAATTTAAAACTACAAAATAGATACATTTCTATGTACCAGCCACAGCGGGGAAGGACAATGTGTCATCTGGTGTCATCTGTGTCATCTGTATTACTCTGAAAAACCTAACCCTATTCAGGCCCTGACACTAGACTGATTACAAGCTCGTGGTTATCGCTATTGATAGACTGATGGACGCTACAACTACGACTCATGGACCTTCACATTGACAATTAGGTCGCAATAGACTCTATAGTAATCGAATTCCTATAGAGTCTTAAAGAATCTTTATTAGAACGCAATGCATCTTGGTAAAAAATTCCTCGCCGCCATCTTTAGGGCAATCGTCTATTGTTTCCCTTGATTTCATGTCTGGATATGGAAACCACAGCAACACTGTGCGAAAAGCTGAGTGCTCCAGGCAATGGCGGATGGGCCTAAGTTGTCGGCTTAAGCCTTCGATGATAATAAAACGCCTCAAATCAAAAGTTTTCGGTGATGTTAGCCATGAACAAGAGCCCAAGTATCCAGATGAATATTTCTTCAATCCCAGAAATCGACAAATCTTTCACTTTGAAAAAAGAGTTCCTTATTTTGAAGGCCACTTTGATTCCATGAGCTTCACCGCAGCAATGAGCACTTCCAACTGTCGAAGGTTGTCACGACTACGCCTCAGCCTCGTTTGTGCAAAAAATCAAGTTCAATTAAAAGAAATGTAAAAAGATGTATAAAAAGTATTGTTGCTGTTGTTGTTGTTGCGAGAACTGGTCCTGAGTCTTGCCTGACACGCACACATGGCTTTCTAATATACCAATCAAACTGCAGGAATTTATAAAGAAATTGAGCAGGGTTTACCGCAGGGATGCAAGGGACCCAGATAATCAGTCTACAAAACTTCGAAACATCAAAACAGGACATTTCGCAACGTAATAATTACGTAGAAATAAGTATCTTATTTTCGTCACAGAGACAGTTAAGATTACGCACCACCCAGCTATCCTTTGTAACTAGCAACAGTGAACACTTTCTTACACAAGGCACTGTTTCCTTACAACAACAATGAACTACAGTTTGTTGTCAATGGCGAGAATTTAAAGCCAATCCCATCCAACTACTTAATACCAAAGAAAAACGTAACTGTAATCCACTGTTACCAAAACAAAAATCAAATGCGAAAATAATCAGGTTAGTGGAACAAAAAGTATGACATAGATGTTTTTCGAGGTAAAGTACAGAAGATTGAGTTTAATCATATTAAGACTGTGACGAACTGGCTATGCGTGTGACCCTCAACGATTTCTATGTTCTTATTTTCTTGTATGAATACGGGATGTTTTCATGTTATTTCTACTTCAGGCCATGGTTGTACGTGAAAAAGGCTGTGAAAGCCAAACCCTTGAAAATGAAGATTAAAACTTATCTGTATTCGAGGAAGTTACCAGAATTTATCAAGCTATCACTTTTGATAGTGAAATTGAAGTCATATCTTCATAGTTTTCGAGGAAAGACCCCCATTAGTCATGATCCTGTGCTTCTTTCAAACGCAAATTTTCCAAAAGTGGGGGTTTTCCAACGATCTAAAGGGCTTTTTCATGGAAAATTTTCTTGCTACGCTAGTTTGTTGTCCCTCGAGACAGGCCCTTCAATACCGGCATCAGGTACCATGAGTCTCCATTCCTTTTTTCGTCTGCCTTAAAAGTAACATGGTCAAACAAAAAATGTACTGCTTAAGCTGAACTTATTTGGAGGAACATCCCTCCCTTCCGTCATCAGATAGGAATTACGCACCTCTCTCCATGGCCCATTATCCATTTGCATAAAAGGTACCTAATAGTCTGGTACCCATATTGTACACAAAAGGTAACCAGCGAAAGGCAAATCACACTTCTCGTTCATTCTTTATTGCATTCTGCATGTCATGCATTCTATAAATCTCCTGACTTTAACCCCAAAGCCTCTTTATCCAAAAAGATACCGATAGCTTACGCTGCGTGGTGCATGGTGGCACTTAAATTGACGCTTATAAGTCTGCTTTATATCCTACACAAAATGAGAATGAAATCGCTTTCTTTACTGGATTTTCAAAAGATCCATATTGAGAGAGCCCTAAGTAAAGTAGATCTTCAATTTTTTGTGAACAAATCTGCCGATAAATCTCAATGTAATAGGCTGTTTGATTATTGAAAAGTTATGATTTTTATTAAACAGGTTTAAGAATGAGACAAAGCCTGACATGAGATTCATTATAAGGTATTCTCAAAATTTGCTTGGTTTTTCCAGCTGCTTCATCTCCTCTAGAGATTTCTTTGCTGTTTAGTTTTTGAAATTTCTCGTCGTGTGCGTCGTTGTACCTAGCCCCCCAGCCCTTTATAGGTCATGCGCACTTGCTTCCAAAGACCCCCCAACATGTGTTTTCAACGCAAATCGGGGCCGCGTAAAAGTGGCCTGGACCAAAAGCATCGATTAAAGGTCAAGGGGGGGCGGGGGATGAACAAAACGAAGTCTTTCTTGGAAATCACTGGCTTACAACCTTTTACTATACGACAGAAATGCAAACTTACAAAACCTATGCGGCTAAATATAACAACAAACTTTGGCCTCAAAATAGCAACTCCCCTCGACTTGAGAGGTCGATGAGGTGATTTTATGGACCACAACAGAAGTAGCCTGTTAGCCAGACCCAATTTCAAAGTGGGTATGGTTAACAGGCTACAACAGAAGAAGCTAAAATCGATTTATAATGTTAAAGTAGAAGCTGATAACGTAGCCGGGAAAAGCATCGAGTAATTAACGGCTTTTCGCCAAGATATCTTCTACTTCCATCTCGATAGACAAACCCAATTTCTCTATGACAACGATACTAAACTTAAACTATAACGAATCTATAAATCAAGTAGATAAATCGAATTTTGCTGAAGGGTCTCACAGAAGGCATTGGAAAGAGAATGTAAAGTGATT
Organism: Aurelia coerulea; assembly: GCA_039566865.1. Lineage (NCBI taxonomy): Eukaryota > Metazoa > Cnidaria > Scyphozoa > Semaeostomeae > Ulmaridae > Aurelia > Aurelia coerulea. The sequence goes on from CM076955.1 coordinate 20,116,189, forward strand.
TAGAGACATCGAAAAGGAATTCCGGGAAGGAAGGCCCAAGCAAGACAGGTGATGAACCAGCAGAGTGTCTGAAGCAAAAGACATATTTTGCCCAGAGCAAATTGCATTTTCTTGCATTTATCTTGCATTTTCGTTATATGTAGCTTCAATTTCCCAATTTTGTTCTTGTTTTTCTTTAGTTAAGTCGTGTTTTTTTAAATGTCTGTCTCAAATTAGATGCCATGCAATACAGAGGCGGACTGGCCAGTCGGGCTACCGGGCGATCGCCCGGTGGGCCCTCTCAAAAAGATCCAAAAATTATTTTTTTAGTTGAATTTTGAAATAAAAAGGCAATTTAAATAGCTTTGTTGGGGCCCTTTTTATCAGCCGCTACACTAAGGCTTTCTCGGTGTCTGGCTCCGTCAGTTGTTTTTCAAAAACGATCTCATTCATATAGCATTACTGAAAAGCACAGTTATGAGATCATTTGGGGCCCCATGCACACCTTGAGGTCGTGAAAAATATCGTCATATTCATGACGAATATCATTTTTTAGTTCGACTCTACCTCAATGGATACCAACGTAAAGAGTCTTTAGATCAGATCAAGATGGTGATGGATAGAAATAACGCACAAGTAAATAAATACTTTAAGCAGTACTTAATTTTCCAAAGCTATGAGGCCCCACCCATATATACACGAAATACTCCGAGCCAAGGGCCCATTGGTTCTAATGGTAAATGTAGCACTGTTGAGGATCCTTTTTCTGCTGCACATGCGAAGTGTGGCAGGATACTTCTCTGCTGTTGTTAAAGATAAAACAGAGTTGGCAGAAGGAGCAAGTTGGGCGAAAAGGAACTCAAGGTGGAAGGGTTTTTAGCAAAGAGCAAAGAATTTATGAAAATAATTGATGAAATTTCACAGATTTATGTCGAGAGAATTCCGGAGGCCTATTTACTTTTATTGGTGACAAAGTAGACTGTTGTAAACTTTATATTTGTTGTACAGACATTATCTTTTTCGAGTCATCCTCGTCAAGGATCGCCGGACTCTTTGGCGGTGCTATGGCAAGAATTGAGTTGGGAAATCTGTCAAGTACGAAAAAATTCGTCCAATCCTGTCAAGAGAGTATTGAGGGATGGATTAGGTAGCTACCGGGTGAACCAGAAAAATGTTCCCACATTTAAACATTAATAGCATCAAGAGTACTGGATGGATTGGAATGAATCAATATTTGCTTGACAGCCAAAAGATCGAAGTATTTTTGAAATCGTTCTCGCCCTCTTACGAGAACTGGAAAATTCGTAAATTCGAGTTTACAAAAACGTGATGATTGCAATATGACTGAAAAAAGCCTAAACTACTTGATATGATCATAAAGGACTCATCGCTCAGAAAAATAGAGCAAATGCAATTTCTCATGGTTGAGAAATTGCCATGAGAAATCTACTGCCATGGGATTGAAAATCTTTAGTGTCTGTTTGAGAATCTATATCTTACAACTCGTGAGAGAGGTGAAACGCCCGTGCCTATTGCGTTGTGCGAGGAGAGTCCTAACGATTTGATCAAGTGTTATTTGCCTTTTTCAGTCATTTTGCAGCCATGAAATGTTTGTAAAGTTGAATTTACCTATATTTGCAGTGCTTGTAATAACACAAGAACAATCACAAAAATACTCTGATCTTTTGGCTTTTCACTAAAATTTGAATCATTGAAATCCATGGGTGCTACGAATTTTCGAAAGTGGGAACTTTTTTTGGCTCACCTGTTAGATTGGGCTTTGAGGGCAAAAAGGTCAAAGGACATTTCTGGAGAAAAATGATAAAGATCACGACAAATTTTCGGCTGGCGCCGCCACTGACTGTCAGGAGCTTGAGCATTTGAACCATTACTGAAGAGCTCTCCGATAATATTACGGACATTTATCAATAGACGATTGCGCTAAAGATGGCGGCGAGGAATTTTTTACCAAGATGCATTGCGTTCTAATAAAGATTCTTTAACGATTCTATAGGAATTCGATTAAAGAACGCAGTGCATCTTGGTAAAAAATTCCTCGCCGCCATCTTTAGCACAATCGTCTATTGTGCAAAGATTCTCCTGAGAAAGAAATAGCGATATAAAATGCCGTTTGTTTGTTCCCATTTTAAATCGCTAAAAATTTTTGCAATACCTTTTAAAGCCAAATTAGAGGGCTTGACCACAAAATATTTTTGCTGTCCGGGTAAGTATTCCCAGATCCCTTAATTTCTCTGCTTGTTTCGCTCACCTATGGTATTGATATTGGGGCCCTTTTCCTACAAAATGGCCCGGGCCCTAATTTTGCAGCCAGTCCGCCCCTGGCATGTACTATTCAATTCGGTTTATCCATTTTTCATTGATCGTTCGTTAAATGTTTGGTACAAGGCGTTCCAAAAAAGTACTCATGTTTAAAAAATCACTAAAAATTGACTATCAAACCTTTGTTAAAAACGTTTTTTTGAGTTGTTCAAAAATATTCATAGATTATAAAATGTTTGCTTTGATGCAGCAAGGTAGACAAAATACACGTTGAAAAACTTTATTTTGAGATATCGTTTTTAAGCAAAATACTCAATTTTCAAACATTTCAGACTTTGTTATCATCAGTGAAGTCTCTAATGATAGTGCGCATGTCTTTCTGTCATTTATGACCAAACTAGAAGCTTTACATGCACAAAGAAGTTGATCTGGCAATCATCAGTGCTTTTTAGCAGCATGGTTCAAAACAGGTGCCCTAAAAAGAGCTATTTAATATAAATTTCCTAATTTCTAAATCAATGACAAGATCAGCTATGTCTTGGAAAATAATTTGATCCTTGATCTACTTGACAAAAAAGAAAATTAAAGATCGGTTGTGTAATCAAATTTTGATGATTTTTCAAACGGGAGTACTCTTTTTGGGACACCCGGTACTTTTAGAGGGCAATTGGCAGTTGCTATCTGGGTGAGCTGGTGTCGCTGCCTTTGATCACATTTAGCAGTTAAATCAATACAGCTCTTTAGGTCTCCATTTTTATTAAGTTATATGAATTATAACCACAATCTTAGTGTATCCAAGGTTGTAGATCAATCTATAAAGATATCTTAGTGATATGGAAATAAAATCTCACCGCGTAATGAAATATTCATGTCTTTAAAACAATTTAGATAGATGGCATACACGATAAATTGTAAATGAAGTTTAAGTACACCACATGTGAGGACAGAAATCGCTGTATTATGGATTCAGATTTGTTTGGTACGCAGCGAGTGAAAACAACAAACAGAAAATGCTTTTTGAATACAATTTGACCCAGCTTGTTCAGAATGCGCAGAACGACCTGCCATGCAAGTATTTCTGCGTTCTTAAGGGTGTGTTGTGTGGTCTGGGGTGCAGGCGTTAAGGGTTTTAGTAGCATGGAGACGCGAGAAAAGCAGTTAAAAGTGGCCAGCAACGACATCACTTTCAGACTGAAAACCTGAAAATAGCTACAACTTTTGAAAAATTGATCAACCAAACCAAAGTAAAACCATTTTTTAAACCCATTTTAAACGTATTTTTAGTGAGTTATCGCTTCCCAATGGAGTCAAGATGGTCAAAATGCCCGGGGGGGGTACTTAGTATATTTTGCTGACGCCATGTGCACTCCTTTCCGGGTATCGTTTTCGCCTCTTTTTTCTAACGCCGGGTATCAAAAGAAGGCAATTTTTCTAAAGCCGGTTGTTCAAACGTGTTATTTCATTGTTTTCCAACGAATTTTTACGTTTTGGGATATGCTTTTCGCCGATTTTTTCTAAAGCCGGCTATCATTTCGAGGGAAAATTTCTAAAGCCGGTTGAAAATTTTTTCTCTTGGAGTGCACCCCCCCCCCGTACAATTGAAAGTCAAGTACCCCCCCCGGGTCAAAATGATCGGGGCTTTCATTCCATTACATCAAATGTGTTATGATATCTTGTGCATCGAAAGATAGTAAAATTGCTACAGAATATAATTTGTTTTAATCCTTTTTCAATTGCATTATGGCTTTCCCAATGAATTTCTATTGCATTTTAATCTAGTGTGAACGAAGCTGAGATAAAGATGCTTCAAAGAATAAAAATTTGTGAACGAAAGCAGAAACTTTGGACGCGTGATGACGATGTCCCGAATCATTTCAGCTACTGTCACAGAATTAGCCTCAATTAGAGCAGTTTTTGAGCAAACTTAGGCAATTAAAAATATTCGAAAGGGCATCCAAGGACGTGTTTTTGCTAACCCACTCCTGTTAGCAAACACGAAGACAAACTACGAAAGAAAGTTTCCAAAGAACTTTAAAATTCAGGTTATCAACTTCTGCACAAATCCCTTTCCTTTCTGATTTTACAAATAACATAGATATACGATTTTGATGTCAGCAGCAGACATATATAACTCTTTACCCCTACATTACCTTTCTTTGAAATTTCATAACCCTACATGCGAAGTGCTTCTAACGAGGCTAATTAGTCACATGGCATGCTTCGGCATCAACGGCTACATTGGATGGAAAAACTAGATGTCCGTATCTATAGTTCTAGAAGTTAGAAATCAAAATTCGAAGTATAAGAACCGTTCAATATTGTTATGATGAATAGATTTCTCTAAAATTACATAAGCAACATTCCTACCAAGGGTAATTATTCATGCGAACGGCTGCACCTACTTCTATAGTAGCTAATTATCAAAAGTTTGAAATACGAACCGTTCAGTATCGTCAGGATAAATAAAGCAAACATTTCTCTTGCAAAGAAGATCGTCATTTCATCGCCTTTCGTTCTTGATTAGCTTAGTCAAATATCGTGTGCAATTTGCACCTTGTCAATTGCAAATTGCACCCTGTCAAGTTCAAAGATATCTCTGCAGAATATGCTCCATAGGCTCCATGGCTGTTTGACGTCTTGCAGATTGAAACGAGTGTTTAATGCATTAATTTTAGATGAATAAATGAATATGGAAACATGCTGCGGAGTATTCTCAAGATTTTTGATTGGTCAGCCGAAGGTAATGCGTAAGTGCTAATTGACAAGTCTTGACATTGCGTGAAAAATGTTTCAAACTTATCAAGTGTTTATTCAGTTTATTTGCATTCAGTAAATCAAATTGTATTCTTCATTTAGCTAGAATGTGCAATCATGGTCACTAGAATGGTGCAATTAGCAAATTTTTAACGAATTTAATTCACTCAATCATTTGATAGTTTTGTTAGAATTTGCTGCGTTCGCACTTATCAAATTCAGTGCTAATCTACAGGGTGTCCCAAAAAAATTGTGTCCCGTTTGTCTGAAGATTGTGACAAAACGGCAAAAGATTCTCGCCAAATTTTTGCATGATGCTGCTCTTCAGATATTCAATTAAAGTTTGCAACCATTCCCGTAAAAATCCGTTGAGAAATGATGGAGTTATGACCTTCAGAAGACCAAACTTGACCGATCACTGAAACCAGCAGTCAGCCATTTTGTCTTACTATATTGAAGCGATAAATAGCTTCATGGATTGAAAATGAAACAGCAGCCTCCAATTTCATAGCTTTCGTGAAAATTCCGATAATCCTTGGAGAGTTCCACTATTTCTGACCTCACAGAAATTATTTCTTACTTCACGTGAAGATACTTATCACTGCAAAAAAGTAAGACAAAATGGCCGACCGCTGGTTTCAGTCATCAGGCAAATTTGGTCTTCTGAAGGTCATAGCTCCATCATTTCTCAACGGATTTTTACGGGGATGGTTGCAAACTTTAATTGAATATCTAAAGAGCAGCATCATGCAAAAGTTTGGCGAGTATCTTTTGCCGTTCTGTCGCAATCTTCAGGCAAACGGGGCACAATTTTTTTGGACACCCTGTAGTGTCTCCTTTTTGTGCCTCGCAATGGCCGGTCTCCGCCAAAGCGAGCAGAATTTCGATTGTTCTTCTAGTGAACAGGGGAATCCTTAAAGAGTCATTGTCACCCAGGGTGCTTTGCGGGCACGCTACTATTTGAGACTGTTTGAAAATCAAATTTGGTCTTAAACCTGGAAAAATCTATCAGTTTAACTACTGCAGTGTGGATCCACGGTTTCCACTTAGGCCAATTTGATTTTCAAGACAGTCTGAAATTTCAGCGTGCTCACCAAAGACACTTTGTGACAACAATGGCTTTTCAAGGCACATAGCAAAGCGTGATTCTTTGCAGCCCCAAAGTCGACTTCGCTATGATATGACAGTGGTTTGTTGTCTGGCCTATGTTCTGTATGTTTCTGTTCGTCATTCGACGCGCAAAGAATCATGGTAGACGAAAGAAAGATAAGGAAGTTGATGGAAAAAAGTTGCTGGTAGTATCTAGCTACATTAGTCCCTCAATTTCGCTGTTGTTGTTGTTGCTAATGGCCAAATCAGTTCTAAGGAGCATTGTGTAGCCAGTCTAGAATCATGGTTGGCAATATATCTTTGAAGAGACTTTATTCGTTTAAAAAAGAAGCCTGAGAAATTCCCAAGGGAAACAAATCATGAACAAAGGAGCTAGGGTATTCAAATACCTGACTGTTGCAAAACCTATAAACATCGTATGTTGGTTGTGCAATACAAGAAGGACAAATTGTAAAAGGTTCCTTCACAGCGAATTACATCAGAAAACCAAAGTAAACAATAATCAATAAGCTATCTCCAACCTAGTTTTTTAAACACTTTGTCTGTAATTAAAGTTTACACGACGTTTTTTATCGTTTTCAGTGTTTTCGAAAGCGAAAATTTTAAGAAACTCGCTTACAGCACACGAATATTAGCCAATCAGATGCACAATCTAGAACCATGAGTCAGCAAATTCTGACAGATATGGTGTCTGTACCTATCTTCAATTCAGTTCATCTTCACCTTCATCTTCAACATCGGTCTAGCTTATCATGGACTGGTAGAAGCAGAAAGTTCATGTTATTTTTTTTGGGAAACACAAAATTAGGATAACGGAGGTAGGTCAAAACAGTTCGAAAGCTCGCGCAGATTTCATTAATCGATATGTTCTTTGTATCATTGCTTGATACTTTTGATACTGACTGCGTATAACGCATTTCGTAATGCCAAAACGCACGTCTGACCTTTGCATTTCCGTCAAAACCCACATAAAACAAGCGGAAAATACACCCTTGGAATTTATGCATTTTCAACAATACAACCCTTCAATTGACGCTGCATGACGTTCGGTTCAGATTACTTCTTTTCACAAATTCTGTGACGTTCGTGAGACTTTCCCCGTCAACACGCCTGTAGTCCAACAGAGAGATTTTGAACTGCAGATCGAGGGGAAAATCGCTCCAGAGAATTCTCGAACACTTTTCACGCAAATTCTTTTGCTTTCCTCAGTTTTGCAAGAAGCTTTCACAGGGAAGGGACCCAGGGACGACCAGGGCAGGGAGAGGCAATAACTCCGCCAAAACTGGAGATATTTCATTTCAACCAGCATCCAAACTTGTAAGCCGAAACATCTGGAGAGTAGATTTCTTCAAAATATGTCGGGAAATTTCAAGCAGTTTTTTGTCCTAATTGCGTTTTATGAAGGTAAGCAAAATAAAGAAAAATCTTCACGGGTTTCTTTTGTCTTCTTCGCTTAATCGCCATCTGATTGGTCAGTGAACATGAGGCTTTGGAGGCTTCGGCCTTGGGCCACGAGCAAAAGTTGGCGGAAACATTCGATTCCTCAGCTGTCCACGACCGGTTATACTTAAGCTCCGGCCAAACGCTCTCGACTTTCCACTCGACAGCGCTCGACATTTGTGTCGAGTGAAATGTCGAGAGCGTTTGGCCACCTTGTATAGTGATGTCGAGTGATGTCGAGCGTTGTCGAGCGTTGTCGAGTCAAATTTGATACAGGTCAAAATTGTCGAGCGAAGCCACTCGACATTTCTATTGTTCGAGGTGTTGTCGAGTGTTGTCGAGAGCGTTTGGCCAGGTGCTCGACTTTCCGCTCGACAATGCAGAGCCTGCGCATGTGCAGTTGAACAAATTTTCCCACTAAAATTACTGCAACAAAGGTTCTGCCAAAGACACAGCACCGAAACCGCTTGGGGAGATTAATTCTTCGACATTCTGCAATATGTACAGAAAGTCTTCGTACGACATTCTCGTCATCTCTCGGAAACCTCGAGAATTTTCGATTTTCAAAATAATCCAGGCTCTTGTCTTTCCTCTCTTCACTTCTGTCTCTCCTACTTCATCTAAAACTGTTACCAAAATCAGAGCAGCAACAGCCTTGCATTTTCTTTTTGTGAGCTTCAGCTTCATATTGATTTGAGAACAGCAAGAAAATAAAATTGAAACTTTGGCGGGCTGTTGTACGAGAATGAGGACAGAAAGTAAAACATGAAGTCGAGCCTGCCGCGAAATCGAGTAAGAGTCGAGTGAAAGTCGAGAGCATTTGGCCACCCTCTGCTCGACAATGCTCGACATTGCTCGATTTTTGTCGAGCGCTGTCGAGTGGAAAGTCGAGAGCGTTTGGCCGGAGCTTTAGCCTGCGTGCAGACCAGGTTTTACCAGGTATCAAGAGAGGATTAGTGTACGCCATTGCCCAAACAACCAACACCTTCGTTATTGTCTGATTAAACGTTATCACACATTCGTTTTGAAATTGAGAACAAAGAAACACCTATAGAGGCACCTTTTGAAAGGCTTGAATCATATACAGAAATTGAAATTGATCCAAGTACTCAAATGTGGCTCCCTTGGGGTTCTGTGAACTCTTCAGATCTTTCCGGCCCCTAAAATTTCATTCATAATGACTCTGCAAAAAGTGCAGATAAATCCACCACTTTTCCTTAAAATAGCCAAAAACAGCAACAATGCACTCCTGTTAGCTGCCATTAATACCAGGTATCCGACAAAGTAAACAAACAACTCTTTGGTGAGATGAGATGCGAATCTCGAAATACAGCAATCACAACATTTAATTTCATCTACAGACAGGCCAGGTAATCTGATGCCTTGAAGATGCGATAAAAAGTGCAATAGAAAGTACTAAATCATACCTAAACAGAACACCACCACGCAAAAGCACACCCTCATCTCCATGACTTGATTTACTTGCATGTATGCCCTTCGCTGCTTTCTTTTTTCGTATTTTTCTGAACTATGTCTATCAGATCGCAATATATAAATCAAAAATATGATGTCAACTCACGGATGCGCCCGCACATCACTGACGACATTGAATGAGAGATTTGGCTGAAATTCGCATTGCATAACTCGCTTTGTATTACAGAGAATTTTATTCTTATTCCTTTGAGGAATATTTCAATTGTTTTTCACTGCACAAGGGATGTGACAGACAATTGACATTAATGTCATATAAACGTGCACCAATTCCATAGAGAGTTGAACAATAAGCTCTGTTCTTACTGAACTGTATCCATGGTTACAGTAAACATGGAGGATTTGTGAGTGTTACAGTTTTTTATGTCTGGAAGAACAATGTTGCAGCATCGCATCCTGTGTAATGCATTCTCAATATTTTGCAAACAACTCTTTCTAAAGGCTTGTTCAATTAACTATTAAACTGTTGCATTAAAAGAATTTTTCGGTTGCTGCGATAGCAAACCGCAGCGCAGCAACAATAACCATGCCCACACACACACACATTCGCGTTCAAATTCCCCATCATTTTGTATAGAATTGTTTTTGAAATTTCTATTTTTTGCTGTGAGTTTACAATAAATAAAAGCTTCTAAAATAAAGAAAAGGCAAACTCAGAAAAAGTTATACTCGCACGACAAAGAAAACCAGTAGGAGAAATTCACAGGATAAGTATCAAAACGCCATTGGTTGTCAAGTCAAGTTTGGCACACCTCCTCGAATTGGACCAATCATATCGCGTGAAAACCACAATTAAGGAAAATCTCGATTGATTGGGTTGGTCAATTTATCACGAACGGTGAAGGACCTAGCAAACAAATTAGCTGCCCTTACATTCGGGTATAAGGGCATTCAGGCACAAAATAGATCTCTTCAAAATCTTGAGTTTAAAGAGCCATTGTTACCCAGGGTTCTTTGCACGCTCACTGAATTTTCAGAATGTCTGAAAATCAATTCAAGCGGAACCATGTATCCACATTGCACAACTTGCTGCACTGATAGAAAAGTTTCAATTAGGCCAAATTTGATTTTCAGACAGTCTGAGATTGTAGCATGCCCGCAAAGGACCATGGGTGATGATGGCTCTTTAAAGTGCGAAAGTGCGAAGACGTTTTAACCATGGCCATTACAGCATCGTCACATTCTTAAAGTCAATGGGATAATTTTACAGTCCTGTCTGAAGCACAGCCAAAAACGATCTACAAAAATACGAGCTAATTAGAAATACGAGAAGTTGCTAAGTCGATTCACGAGCACATGTCATCGACAGAACCATGGTTTTCAATCGTCGAGTAGTTAAACTATTTGACGATTGAATGCCATGGTTTAGTCTCCAATGATTTAGCAGCTATTAGATATTTATTTGACAAAACGCCAAAAGCGATCAGAAAAGAGCAGCTTATTAGGAACGATGAAAATCATCGGCTCAAATTAAACGAAACAAGTCATCGACATAACCACAGCTTCACAGCTTTGAATTTGTAGGGTTTGGCGGGGTTTAGTTTCAGAGTCTGGTGATGTTTGACGATGTTTTGTTTTCCACGAAGAATGGCTGAGATAGGATATGAATCTCAAGGCTGACTCCTCCATAAATGTAAAGGCGTTTGATCCAGTCTGGTTCCCTGACGTCATTTTCGACTAAGGGGACTGGGCTCCACGGAAGCGGTCCAAAATAACAAATCGCTTCCCTGGCCCCCAGTACCCTCATGCGAACGCAGTCAAGTTGACGCACAGGGAACCAGGATGCATTTGATCACTGTATTAAAGGCATATCTGAAAAGGCATTTGATGAGCCTTGATAATTAATTCTAGCCCCCTCAAGAACGACTCCTATCATGTTCATATTTTTAGTTTGAGATTCGTAGGTTTATACTTGTTACTGAAGGGATATCGTTTTAATTGATTATATTAAATTTTCAACTTTATTATCGTCATAAAATCAAGATTATGAACACTGGAATTATGAAAATTTGCAACCAAACTAAAATTTAGGTGCTGAATCTAAATCTGATGTCAGAAATTTCATGTGAAGCAATTTGGAGAAATTTTGAAAATTTCCAAAACGAGACCGCTTAGTTGAAAAGGTGTGTTTTTAACGAAATCGTTAGCAATTTCCGAGAGGGACATCGTGTTTACTTGTTGTGTATGAAAGTTCAATATCGCTAGATTGTTGAATTTTGTTTGCTTCATAATTTCAATGTAGTCAGATTTTGAGACGTTTAGCCATTGAGAAGGTCTCTCAGCAAATGCAGCAGTAGCGTGTATGAAAATATTGAAAATTGTGAAAGTTTTTAGACCTATTTTGAAGAAAGTGGGGGAGGGGGGCTAAGCCCCCCAAGCCCAATGACTGCACGGTCCCTTAGGTAGCCGTGGTTGTGAAACAGCTCTCCTGGGCAGTGTCGCCATAACTGCGCGAGCCACCATTTCAGGTATCGTTGAACTGCAAACTGGCTAGTGCGCAAACTCATTGAATTGAACTTTCTCTGTTACTTTGATTCAACTAAATTCAACATAAAGATCAGTGCATCACTCTCGTATGAATACTAGACTTGTGACATTCGTCCCGAAGCTAAGAGAAGGGTCTCAGGGAGTAAGTCAATGTCAGCGCCAGTCGAGTCTGCCTACAGGTTGCTGAATCCCTTCAACGTCTTCAAGACAGAGCCGTCTCCATGATCGAATCGTCCAGGATTAAAGACGAATGGTCAAATAATTTTCTTCACGCTGAGCAACTTGTCATGTTTGATCGTGCCGTTATGGCCTATAAGATCATGAACAGACTCTGCCCGGAAAATCTCTGGAACGAATTCCAACGAAGATCCCAATACTCAAGCTATAACACGCGATTCTGTAGATATCTTCAGATTCCGAGGTACAATCTGGAGTATGCCAAAAAAGGATTTTCCTATTCAGCTCTTAAGGTCTGGAATGAAATCCCTGTAAGTATTAGGGAGCTTCCTACCTTATGCCAATTCAAAAAACAACTAAAAACACACTTGATGAGCTGAAAGCCAATAATAACACGACTCCCTGGAAGATCAGCAATGCCATTTTAAAGGACGGGTCCGGGGTTGGTGTGATTGATGACGGGATGCGGGATGGTGCTGCTGTGGGTGATGTGTGGTGCTTTCTTCCGCTGTTTTTCGCCTTCTCCTTGTGGGGTTGCGTGTTCGGATGGGCGTTGCTTATTTGGGTGCGTGATTTCGCAGGGAGAGGGCGGGCAGTGGGGGGATGTGTCATGCGTCATTCGTGGCGGTTTTGTCTTGTGTTTGTCGTCGGTCGTACCGGCTCCAGACATGTCCTTCTAAGTCTTTTTCATATGTATATGATATTAATTTTGTGAAACTTTTATTTATGTAGTATTAGAGCTGAAGGGATTTCGTCTATAAATAATTTAAAATGAAAAAATGAAAATGAAATGTGAAACATGTCTCCTGGGCAGTGTTGTGGCGCTGCGTGAGACACAATTAGGAAATAATACGCTTAAGGTCCTGCCACGTAGCACGCAGGCTACTGCCACGGGTACTGTGCAGAATTATTGGTAATCGGAAAATCCCTGACAACAACATAGCTCCTTTCGTGTAGCTGGACTTCAAAATAAACGCCAGTCGAGTCTGAATACATTAATCCCACACAAGTTGAATGCCCTGTTTTGCCTATGTGTGTTTAACCATTTTCAAATGGATCTTTCTCTCTCACGAAAGCATCTTTCAAATAAACGCATAGGGAACTTTAATCTATAAGGGGTGAAGTTATAAAGAGATTCTTATTTCTTTAACCATGCTTTACAATTTGTTATGAACTTCTCAAAATAATCGCGTTAAAAGCTTATGGTCAACGTAGGCCTCATAGAAACATGTAGAACCGACACTGTGATTGACTGAAAACACCAAAAGAATAATTACAAAACAACCGTATGTTTTCTCGAACCATTTCTAATTCTGACTTTACATTTGTTCTAATTTCCTTAGTCACGCTCCTCCATAGCGTTCTTTCAAAACTTCGACGGAGCCTTTCGTGACGATTGCACTCATTTTTTGTAAGAGACCACTTGTAAGAAACTGTAATTTCCTCTTCCCTTCATTGGAAAATTGTTCTGTAAAATTTTTATGGCACAACTGTGCCATTGGCATTGAGAGGATCAAGGATAATAATTTGATACGGCTTCGCCTGTCGCTGTTCTTCAATTCAAAATTGAATATGGAAAGTAATAATGAGAAGCTTCATGTTTCAATATCGATTGATAGAAAAGCGAAAACTGGGAATGACGTAGTTAGTCTACGCAAGGATCACTTTATCTTACAAACGGCTAGAAGCACTTTTGACCCTCTCCAAAGAAAGACTCACAACCAAATTAGTTTGACACACCTAAAGATTTAGTCTCAATAAATTCACAGTACAAACAAAGCATGACATGCTGACAAGCACCATTAACAGTTGCTGTCTGTTCTATTATGGACACTGAAATCTGAGTCAAAGCTAATTTCACACAATTAAGTTCTTTCAATGAAAGTAGACTTCGAACGAGAGTTCAACTAGCAAGCTCTTTAAGTTTCAAAACCTTCTGCGGATCTTTTCTTTAATTCTGTTTGGCTACTCTACGTGGTGCACCAATGGTTAAATCGTGATCTGTCCCATTTATCTCAAAACGGTTACCTTTGAATAATAGAACAAATTGGTCTCAGTATCTTAGTCATTCTTGTAGAATAGAAATTCAACCCAACAACGAATAGAGAGGTCAAGAACACAGGATAAACGAACAGTAAACGCGAAATTATTGACGAAGATTTATTCGAAATGTCTAACTAATTTTACCACGGGCGGTAGGAAACGCTGAATTTAGCAAAAGCTTTACGGGTGATACATCGAGTTATTCCTATCCTAATATATCATTCCATTCGTGATATATCGACTTGTTTTCCTTCTTTGTCTACGTTTCCTGCGAAGGCGCCATTTTAATCCGATTGACAGGACCTCAAGGGCACTAGAGTAATTATGCCACTCAAGTGTGGTAAAATGAAACGGAAAACCAGAGAAGTTTCCGTTTGAGTGGCATAATTACTCTAGTGCTCTTGAAGTCCTGTCAATCGGATTATCCTACCGCCCGTGATTTTACCATATTTTTAACTTACGGTTTGTTTACAATGTCAGTTTTCTCTTTGGAAATTTAAGTTGTTGTGATGACCAAATGTCAAAAGAAAATTTTTCTGATTTCATTCCCCATAAGAAGTCTATGATCTGAAACCTCTCTTGCAAACTAAACTATGTTGTCAGTTCTGGTTTCTAATCAACACATTCTTCCTCACAAATAAGGTAAGAAAACATAATTTTGATTGTAAAATGACCAATTTTGTACCCGAAAAATGAAACGTGAACAACGAACACTCTTATTCATTATCCCTAAAAATATGGTCGCTTTTTCAAATAGTATTTACATTTTTCATTAGCAATCCTAAACTGCTATGGAAATATTGACTAATTTTTGGGCAAGGTTGACTTTTGCGTTCAAATATTACTACCGTTGCTATTAGCTGCCTAAAAATGTTTGTCCATCACCAGATGTCGTTTAGATGGCCTAAGGGAGAAAGTTTCATGGGCGCACGGGATGCCGAACGTCTAGCGCTGGGGAAGGGGGTATCATGGATCGTGCCCGAATATTATGGCTTCATATATCTTTTAGTCATCCTACAAAACAGTCTGGATCTAGCAAGTGGCGTTAAAGCTTCTATCACCGATGTGCACATTCGAAAATTCTACAAAATATATCTAACACTAACATAGGGCTCAAATCTTTGAAGCATACGGCTCACATGTTCACACGATGTCGGCACAATTTGAAAACGGTGAAAAATGTGATGGTGGCAAAATTTTCGCTAGCGTTCACACAACACAGGTATAATTTGAAAACAATAGGAAATTTATCAGTAACAAACGTGAAGCAAGCTTCTCGAGAATTTGATGCCAAAGAAATGTACCTGCAACTTAAGAATTGATCAGCCTCGTTTTTAAAGAGGCCGAAAAATGTTCCGCTTTCGTCATTATCGAGTGTTCACACGATGTCGTTATCAAAGTGTGCCGGTTAGAATTCCAGTTTCAAAATCTATTGTTTTTAAAATCTGGCGGCAAAAAAATGTGCTATTTTCGTGTGAACGGGAGGTCTATCCGTCACATTTTTCATCGTTCTCATATGTGCTGGTATCGTGTGAACGCAGTCTAAAAATATCATACGACGTTCGACTGAGATATTTGATTATCACAGGGGTTTTGAATGAGCAGCAGCAAGCAGCAAACAGCAAGCAACAAGCCAGCAAGTCAGCAAGTAAGCAAGTAAGCAAACAGCAAGTCAGCAAGTAAGCAAGTAAGCAAGCAAGCAAGCAAGCAAGCAAGCAAGCAAGCAAGCAAGCAAGCAAGCAAGCAAGCAAGCAGCAAACAAGCAGCAACAGCAAGCAAGCAAGCCTGCCAGCAAGTAAGCAAGTAAGCAAGCAAGCAAGCAAGCAAGCAAGCAAGCAAGCAAGTAAGCAAGCAAACAAGCAAGCAAGCAAGCAGCAAACAAGCAGCAAACAAGCAACCAACAAACTCAAGGGCACGAACAGTATCTCAATGCGCTCAAATGACAGATAAAGGCCAAGGAGTTCTGCCAGTTCCAAAAAAGCGAAAAGCAGATAACACCATCTACTCTACACGTTATTTGCAAAATTAAGGAGCTACAGTAAACATTCGCGTACGAGAACCTACAATTTTGGAAGTCAGTCTGGGTTCTTCTACAATGAATACAATGGATTCATTTGGTTCTTAGTGGGGGTTTAAAGCCCCGTTTACGCGAGACCGTTGTTGTTTTATACTGCATTGGTTTGATATCGAATTGGCCTTCTGTTTACACGAGACCGTTCTAATCCCATATGCTTCATACCGTTTTTACGTTTTCAAATGAAAAAGCTCTGAAAGCTGCATGTAGCGAATCCGATATCGTGTAAATGGTGTAAACGGTCGATACCGGCGGTATCAACTTAAAACAGAACCTCTTTATCAATTCTCTGAGCCTCCTACTCATCTGGCACACTGCTCAGTGCTTAGTGGGTGTTAAAACGGAAGGTGAATCCTCCGCAGCACAAGACAAAGCTTTTCCGTGTAAACAGAACCCCAATCCGATATGAAATGAAAACGTTTTCGTGTAAAGGGGGCCTAAATTAACAATTTCAGCCTGTAGGTTCCTAATCCACTTCGCTCTTATACGGGGGTCTTTAATATATTAATTCTATCTTGTATGTCTTTGTCCATATCTCCCTACGCCACCAAAATTTATTTCTAATCTTTGAAATATCAGGCGACTCCCTTGGTTGTTACCACAAGAGAGATCGTTCGTTTTCACGAATTTCACCGCAACAACACGATCATTAACTGTTGACGATTTTCCAAAAAGTCGACCCTTGTATAAAAATACGACAGCGTTGAGTAATGAATTTAGATACAGGATATTGTATGACCAAATGTTTATCATTAGCAGCCAAGAACCAGTTATACCGTTACCGAAGAACCCTCGAAGAAGATTTGTCGTGATGAAAGGGCCGTAACAGATGACGAGAACGATAATAATTCTCGTTACTTTCTTCGCAAATTGAAGATTGTATCTCGGTCGTTTTGTGTTCCAGAGTCCACTTGTTTTGATGTGACGGCGAACGGAACGATATGCTTTCAGATACAAGAAGACGACAGCTCCAAGGACAACGATATCTAGGATTGTAAAGGCACCAGCTATTTTCAGATAACAGTCGTGAATCGTGCCGAACGTCACCGAGGTAGCGACGATAAAAGATACGAACGCGCTCAAACTGCAAATGAAAAATTTATAGCTTCGCTTCTGCAGAAAAGGCCGCAAAGCTAAATTCGTTATGTGAATTGTTCGCTCAAATGCGATAACCCCAGTCGTTCTTCCCGAAGTCCCAGCGAACATAGCGCCGAGAAACTGCGAGGCCATCTCGACTGAACAATGACAACTTTTCGGGTACATAATCAAAATGATGGCAAATGACGGCAATGCTAAGAGCCCGACGAATAAATCCGAAGTGCATAAAATTCGTAATAATCGTCGGAAATTTGCAGGAACAGTTCGATCATTTCGAAGTTTGATTAATAGGATGATATTTGCAAGAATAACAAACGGTGTGAGGGTCAAAGCGAAAATCCCAGCAGCGAGTAAATGTTGCTCGTCTATTTGTTGCCGTCCAGATAAAAATGTGTAGCAGCCGGGATGAGTATAACATACAAAAGAATTGTTAGTTGTATTAGTTTTGTTACTGGTGGCATCGATTCGCCAGTTTGTAGCAGGGCTGGTCAGAACAGACATTGTCGTTTGAGAACGAAATGAACGGGCAGAAAGATGCACGTTGCTGTTACGATTCTGTCATATCTTTCTTCCAATGCAACTCGACACAACTGATATTATGAACCAAAATTCTTTATTCAAATATTGCCATAACGTCTTTAAATTCAGGATGAAGTTTGGCGGATCTTTTCTCTTTCCTTTTCACTGATAACTACGTAACCTGCAACAGAACTAGACTTGCTCACTCCGAATGTAATGGAAAAGAAAAGCATCTAAGGCACGTTCAAAGTTGACAGACCTAGCCACCTAGGTCCTGCACAATAGACAGCTGAAATTGACGTACAATTCGAATGGCCTTTGTGTAATTTAATGAAAGCTAATTGAATCTCTGCAGAGCAGTGTTTAAAATGTTTTGCCTGTACATTGATGACTTTATAAAACAGGGAATTTATAACACCTCATTGTCATACATAGGAAGACGATATGAAGCTTAAAGTTTGCATTTCTCATTTGTACGCGTGATGTTAATCGCCAAAGTGAATCCTTCATAAGACACATACAAGAGGCGTATTGATTCTCTGAAGCGTGCTCAAGTTCGCGGCCTTTACGTGGATGACTTTATAAAATAAGGAAGCACATCATTGTCATTAAATAATCGTAAGATATAATGTCGGGAGTCTTCAGTCCTTACATGTAATATGAAATGTCTACGTGAAACCTTGGTAGATGCCAATTATATCTTTCGATTGCGTATTCATATTTTCTCTAAATGTAACCCTGTACGATGCCTCGTCATCATAAACTGGGATAAGAAATCATGTTTTAAATGTTAGTTAATTTCTTCAAGAGCGCGGTTGTGTTTTCTTTCAGAATAATAAAGATCCCATTAACCATACCATAAAGAAATCTACCACCGCATTACCAGCTACCGAAAGGCCACTTGGGCCCTGCCATGTGAAGTTGAATTTAACACCTCTTCCACTTGTCCAAGCGTTGTAACTCATCAAACCGGCAAACATCGGCAACACTTTTAAAAATACGTTGATGACCTGGTTATTTCAAAGCCAATGTACTGCTATTTTATCAGCAACACACAGCTATTTAGTTTCTATCATAAGCAGCTGATGATGAAAGTTAGTTTCACGTATTTAAATGTTGTAAATTATCGAAATGGCAAACATCGGCAACACTTTTAAAAATACGTTGATGACCTGGTTATATCAAAGCCAATGTACCGCTCTTTTAGCAACAGCACAGCTACTCAGTTTCTATCATAAGCAGCTGATGATGAAAGTTAGCTTCACGTATTTAAATGTTGCAAATTATCGAATTGGCAAACATCGGCAACACTTTTAAAAATACGTCGATGACCTGGTTATATCATAATCAATGTGCGGCTCTTTTACCAGCAATGGCACGACTATTCAGTTTCTACTATGTCCGGCTGACATTAAAACTTCTTTTCACATATCTAAGTGTAGCTGGAAATAATTTTTGCAACGTCTGGGAATGTCCAGGTTAATTTTACTGGCAAGGCTCTTCAAAATATATAGAATTTGTTTGCTGGGAAACCCGATTATATTGTTGATCAAAGAAGTTGTTTTGTTTTCCACAAAGATCTTCACTTGCAGGAAGAGCTTGTTTAGTTGCAATGTCTCGTAAAGGTTCTTTCAATTTCCCTAAATGTATATCTAAGAACAGTTGACAGTTCAGCAAATCCTATAAGGCATCTCAAAATACAGTGACGATTGTCTTTCAGGAAAAGTACAACGAACTGCAAATCCTCTGGGTTATTCTCCTTCCATATAAATCCTCATCTACATAAAAGGCTTGCTTAGAAAGCCCTAAATCCTTGCAATGTTTCCAGAACGTTCTTTAAAACAGCCAAAATCTTTGTCTAAGAACAGTTTATAACATTCAAGCAACTTCTTCGGCAAGACCTCCTAAAAAACCATGACGATGTTCTTGCTAGAAAAGCCGTTTATATTGCCAATTAATTGGCTTGTTGTGTCTTCCATATAAATTCTGGATTGTGAGAGAAGCTTTGCCAGCACAACCGCCGTTTTCATAAGGTCTCGAGAAGGTTCTTTTGATCTAGCAAAAATCGTTTACAGCATCGGCAGATTGTTGGTCAATGTTTGAAGACAAATTGACAACACTGCAAGCAAATTAACACATCTGCAAGAAATTTTGCAATGTTTACTTTCAAATATTGTATTTGGGTTGGCATAGCATTAATTCCTCTTTCTGCTTCAAATGTTAATTTGGACATTTGTTCGGATTGCAGGATTAATGAACTATTTTGTTTAGGCAACAGTAATTCGATCAAAGAAGCGGATTTGCGAAGCTCTGATCAATTGGTTCCTGTACCTAGATGATTCTTTCCCCCAAGCAAACGATAATAAATCCAACGATTATACCATGGTTGGTTAGACGCTAGACTGATGACATTCGTCTAAGTTTTTGCTCCATTTAATTGAATTATTATTTGCTGTTATAGGAGTCAAGGAGTCATGTAATAAGTCTAGTTAGACCCTGCAGTTGTGCTTGATTGCCGCAGCTTTGTTCCTTTGCGGAGGAAAGCATTATTTACTACTACGGAGGAGCTAGCGTAAGAGATCGAGAGAAAGAAACGAATCGTTTCGAAGATCGTTTTCTTTCTGTCGATCTTTCGTTATCTCCTCCGCAAAGCAATAAGAATTATTCCTCCGCAGGTACATATTAGTTGCAGCGCTCCCCCATAGAAGCACACCAGCAGTGTCTAACTACCCATGATTATACAATGTTACAGTTGTGGGACTTAGATCAATTAAGTATGAGGAAATCTCTGGTTTATTTCACGGAATAAAGTAAATATCACAGGTCACGTCAAGTCATCATGAAAACTAGAAAAGAGCTTTTTGTAAAAAATGAGGATTTAGAGGCATTTAGCAGGATGTGATATTTATTTTACAAATGAATATTCCAATCATGTAAATGGGCACGAACATTTTAGAGGTAAAAGTTCACTAGGAGGAAAATTCACCGCACGACTTCTTCACGATTTTGTAAGGAAACTTAGGTCCAAGGTTGGCGGCAAGCTTCTTAAAGGTTCTTCGACAACCAGCATACCTTGCAAACATATTCGTAAGGGTGGGCTATTTTCATGCTGTGTGAAAATAATGTTGTGACGTCGTTCAACATAAATTCACAGTTTAAATTGGCCAACTGTAAGTGATATTATTAGAAGCGAAACTGCTACTACCATGTTCAAATCGATCGCAAAATGGCCTCATACCTGAATACCTTTCCAACTAGTTTGTCAAAAATTCGACTGGAGATGCCAGAAACGTTTGCGCGAAGCGACAGTATTTTCGCTAAATTCTCTAAAACTAAACCAAACTAACCAATTTATCAGATATCATTAGTATTTTTCCACAACCTCAAAATAGATCACCACGCATTTTTATTTAATTATAGAACTGTTAGGCAGGATGGCAAAAGTACACCAACGAATGTATGGACTGTTATTTTAAAGGCCTGCAAGGAACAAAAAACCCTAATTGGGTCTAAAACATCCGCTTTGATTTGGCAGAGTCCCAACAAAGTACACTTTACGCAGAAATTATTTTTCACTGATCAGTTTGCCTACAAGACCCTTAAATACTTCATATCTATTTGCTTGGCAACTTAACATCTTCATTCAACCCTCCTTAATCACCCTTCGTATTTATATTGATTAAACTTTAACCAGCTTTTCATTTGGTCATGGTAAATAAGATTCCAGGCTCCTAAGTGGTTTCCGTAGCAAAGCTTGAAATAATGAACTGTGAACGTGCGCAAGGGGAAATCATATTGCCAGTCATTGACGTCTTCTGCGTCTGCTTACAGGAAGCCCAGGCGGTTGAACGATAATAAGTTTAAAACTTCAAAATAGTTAATCGTAATACCTTTGTGTCTTATTTGTTGCACTTCTTTACGGCTGCATTGTGTTTCCTTTGTTGATTTCTGTGCTGCATAATTGTTCGAATACGAGAGTTTGATGTGAAGTAACATTAACGCCTTTCTACCGGGTGTCCCAAAATGATGTATTATTGTTTGATTGCTTACATGTCCATAACCAATGAACCGATTTTCAAACACTTTGTTTCATTTGATTGCTAAAAGGCTAAATTTGTATTTTAAGATGTTGGTTGTGGTTTTGCCAGTTTTTGAAAATCGGTTCATTGGCTATTGACATATAAGCAATCAAACAATAGTACATCATTTTGGGACATCAGGTATATTATATTATACTATCTCATACTGTATTATATTATACTATAATATATTAACATAATAAAATGTAATATAATATAATGTAATATAATATAATATAATATAATATAGGAAGGCGTTAATGTTACTTCACATCGAACTCTTGTACTTGAACAATTACGCAGGACAGAAGTCAATAAAGGAAACACAATCTACAGCCGTAGAGAAGTGCAACAAATAAGACACAAAGGTATTAGACACAAATGATTTTGAAGTTTTAAACTTATTATCGTTCAATCAACCGCCTGGGCTTCCTGTGGTCTGCTGTCAGAAACTTTAACTTTTGTTCTAAAGTTTATGTACTTTTTTAAAGACAATGAAATGATGTAAAAGATGAGATCTCATACGTTTATAGGAGTTCCTAAAATTTATTTGATGGTTGATTAAGTGTTAAAAAATAATGATGTAATGAACGGTCTCCATGGTAAGAAACTCCTTTTTAAAGCTAAGATCTTAAATCAATCTTAGACACCAGAATGTTGCCAGTACACTCGTGTTGAACACTTGAAAATACTTGAAATGGGTAAATACAGAAATAGTCGCTAATTAAAAACATTCACTCAATACAGTTCAAATTTACTGTACAAAAACATTAAATTCAAAAACACATCTTGACCAACTAAAAGGGTCTCACAATACCTGTAAACAAGGTTACTCTACCCCTTTATCCACTTAGTTGCTTGCAAAAACATGGGGAGTGTGAAAAATTTAATCAAAGTTGTTGTCAGTATCATCTTCATGTCATCTTTAAAACACAACAACTTCCAAGGATTATGTAAACATTGCTGTGATCTATGACTTTTAATCTATTTACAGAGGAGAGCCACAGCGAAGTAAGTGGTCCAGAGCCACCCTAAGGGAGCTTACTACGTCAAAGCATCGTCCCCATGCCTCTATTTCTGTTTAACAAACAATAAGGTAAGGCCCTGGGAAGTATTCTGTCTCTCTGTCGTAGCCTGCGTGCAAATTCAATTGGTTTCTTTTCAGAGAGGAAACCTCTCTGAAAGCAAATCAGTTGAGTCTGCACGCAGAAGCTAAAGTTTGGAATGAAATTCCGCTGAACATCAGAAGTAGTCCTACAATTTACACTTTCAAAAAGAAATTGAAGGATTTCTTGCTAAGTCAGCAATGATTCCCAAAGCATGATCCCCATGAAGAACAGCATTCTGTAGATTTGTATTTTAAATTTTGTATAATAGCATTTAGGGTATTATGGTTTTGTTGTTGCTTTGTTAATAGCTGATAGGGTTTTTGTGCATAAATATTATAAATTGAACTAAATTGAATTGAATTGTTGAATTGGTTACTCTGTTGTTGATTGGTTCCCTCCAAACATACGATAAGTACATTCAGAGCTGAACAGAGGCTGTGAATTCTGGCGGTATTCACAGAAAGGAGGCTGCTACGATTCATCACTCAAAAATCAAATACCTATGACAATTCTATACTATTCCAAACGAACATCACAATCAGTCAGTTTTGCAACTTTCACCAAAAACCAATTTTGAAGTATCGAGTAACTCATCGTTGAATTGTTCCCATAATGCAATTTTAACGGATGCAGAAAATTCAAATCTTCATTATATAGCGTCCAGAAGAACCTTCCATCTGTAACCGGTTCTTCACCAACTCTGCCCGGTAAATAATAACCACGAAGAGAGTCGAAATTATTCGTCCGGTCTAATAGTCTAAAAATCGTTGGTACTGCAATCTCGAGAAATACTTCATGTTTTCGAAATATCGACGACAAAATCGTAAATCTCGTCGCAAATCTACGAGGAACGTAAAATATATCGGAACGTCCACGATGACATCTATAAGCTCCATTGCCGTTACGACGTAAGTTCGATAGCATTTCGGTAGCTAAAATCGCAGATTCCGCAGATTCTGTTTTAATGTGACTGATTTCATTGAACGCTCTCTGGCATTTGTCTTTACCCCATCTTGATTTCCACCAGTACCATTTCGTTGGCGGGACAAATCGCCCCAAGGCTATAGGCTGCTTCGGTCCTTCCCATAATCGATTGAAGTCCATGTTATTTAGCGTCCAAAAATTTAGCAGAACATCGTCCATTAGGAATAAGTAACCAGAATAATTCTTGTGTTGTGATATAGCTTCTGAGACGCAGTCGTAAGCATAATAGCCTTTGTGTATTGGGAGGTGATTAACGTAAGAGAATTTCGGGCTTCTTTTAGGCCCACAAATGTAAATATTAGGGAAAACCTTTTGGTACATTGAAAGTAACAAAGGTAAACTTTCATATAAGGCAAAATTGAATGTTATTACCAGCAAGATGTTGTCGAATTTGTGGTTCATGCATTTTGGAGGGCTGCGTTCTAGTGATACTTCGTTGACTAAACCACAAGAGATCCAGCTTGTATCTAAAAGAAAAACAACGAAATATAGAAATCAACTTCTTAAGTGCAACTCACAATTTTGTACTGAATCGCAGAGCAAAGAACACGACAAAAAACATCTCTTTCATTTCGATAATTCTTACGACAATTTCAGAATGACGTTATGATATTTCAGGTGACAAATCAAAATTACAATAAATGAATCTATTGTTAAAGCATGTTCAAGGTAACTTTAAAGGCGACATGGTCTGATCAAAGATTTGCCGTTTTCCGGGTTTAGATCTGGAATTTTGTGAATTTAACAAGAAAAACCTTGAAATTTGGAGATGAAATTTAGAATGCTTTCATAATTTCCACCTACTCCGGAGGTTGTCTTTGCAATCACAAGAAACAGTATAGATAAGATTAAGACATGTCTCAACACCCTGGAGCTGAATTCAAAATTCAAGGGTGTAAAGCATTGTATTTATGGCGAACAAACAAAGCCCCTGTTTTCTTAGACTTATGACGATGAGTTTCTTGTTTCCCTGTTCTCTTTGACTTCAAGATGGCGCTTCGATCAACAGAAAGGTTTACTGCAGGGATACAAGGGACTCATCGTTATAAGTCTACTGTTTTCTGTTGCACGAGTTCTACTTGGGCAAAAAACAGTCATATTTTGGTCCAGTCGCACCCTGTCGAATTCGTTTCAGATCCCAATCACCCGTAACGACCATGTACGGTGGTTTGGAAATAGAAGAAAAGACTTTACATTGAAAATTATGCATAATGTGTTTCATGGGAACATCCTGAAAACACGGCAATTTTGATAAGAAATTCAACAACAGCCATTTTAGCTGTGCAGTAATGAAATCTGCAATGAGCAAAATATATCCGGTGAGTTATTGATATCCAATGCAGAAAATCCAGATCAAAGGTATTTCGAAGATTTCGGATTGAATTCTAATAAAACTCGTAAACATGCCAACTACTGCAAGGTATAAACCTGCTTTGACCTGACAGGTTTAACCTTATTGATCACGTTAACCCTTTGCTCCTAACGGAATTATTTTCATTATGAATTTACAGGTTTAAGATCAATTACCAAATTGATCTCTATAAACAAGCTGTTTGAAAAATTATTCATAAACTTCATACACTTTTTAAATTTTGTGCTGCGAAAATCACACGATAAATCAATAAAATTCCGAATCCTTCGCCTCATTCAGGCTACAACTTAATTTTTGGGATTTATTTTTAACATTGGTTGTCGTATTTCCCTGAAGAAGTACAAACTTGTTGCCCAAAATAGTGTTGTTAACTTTGATACAAGATTTGATGCAAAATCCTCAAAGGATATAAACGTATCTGTTTAATACAAAGCGATTTGACAGCTGCGAGGATATATTTCACATTTTCTACGCAGCCAGCCATAACGTTTTGCTTTCTCTGTTTATTTTGATTTGATTGAGTGCACTCAAAGGTGTGAAATCTATTCTCCAGAAAGGCAAATCGCTTTGTCTTTTCCAAAACCTGAAGCTTTTTGAAATCACTAACAAAAGACCTGGCCTCTGAATAATTACCAAAGCCATTATGCTCTTGGATCATACTTTTCTTCGAGAATAAAGGGAGTCAGATCGTTATTGTCATCATGAATTTCAGTGTACAGCGAAAATACTGAAGCTTGCCTAATTCTTTTCTTTTTTATTGTCTTATTCATCCAATCAACGCCACGATAGTGTGCCTTTAAGCATAGCCTGCGTGCAGACTTTACTATTGTGGAGGAGTTAGAGGCGAAAAGGGAAAGGTAAAGTCTGCGCATCCACTCAAGTTTTTCTGTTCCGGCGATAAATTTTATCCCCGTCCTCATTGTCTAAGAACCAATCACGTTCGCCTTTTGATTTCTCGAAAGTATTGTTCTCTCTCACCTTGCATCTGATAGGTTACAACTAGAACAATTGTTCTCTCTCACCTTGCATCTGATAGGTTACAACTTTGTTCTAGTTGTAACCTATCAGATGCAAGGTGAGAGAGAACAATACTTTCGAGAAATCAAAAGGCGAACGTGATTGGTTCTTAGACAATGAGGACGGGGGATAAAATTTATCGCTGGAACAGAAAAACTTGAGTGGATGCGCAGACTTTACTTTTACGGCTATTCGACAAATAAGGAACCGAAAAGCTATCGTTCTTAGAGGAAAGGACAAATTGCCACTACCGAAACCATGTGCAAAGGATAATAAACGAGGTAAAGCATAGGTTCCAAATCTTTATCTCGCCGTAAAAAGGTGGGTGTAAAATTCAATGACCCATTTCTTCTGATTAAATGGCTTGAAAGAAACTTTAGCTACTTATTTTTAATCCTACCATTGGACTTTTCAGAAATTCTGAATATTTTTCGAAATTACAGCCTATCTTACATTTCAACTCATTTGAGGATGTGACGTCATCAAATTTCTAAATCATAAACCAGAAGAGTGACAGACTTTTGCTTGATACCATATTGTAGACATCCATAAACTATGGTTTTCTTCGAAAGTATTTCATGTTGCGTCAAACAGTTTAGAAACTACGATGGTTTTAAGTTTTTTTGAAAATTTTTCTTGAATTCTTGAAAAAGACGAAAACCACTCTAATTCTGAAAATGTTGAAGATTTCAGAAAATTCCAACGGTAGAATTATAGAGAATTAGCTAAAGTTTCTTTGAAGTCGTTCAGTTCAAAGAAATAGGTCACTCAATTTTACACCAGCCTTTTTAAAGATTTGAAAAACCTATGCTACGAGGCAAGCACAACACTAAAATCATTAGATTTACTTTACATGCTCACCTGCATACTGTAGTATCAAGTAAACAACGAGATGCGCCAGGAAAAGCAGGATCAGAAAGCTGCGTAGACCCCAGATTTCCGCCATCTGCAATCAGTGAGCTTCAATGAACCATTTAACCAGGCTGCAAGTTGATATTTATGGGCCTAAAACAGAAAAGTTGGCAATGATTTTAAACAAAGATCCAAAGCAATCATTTGAACATGGTTTTAGGCCCGTTTTCATCCGACATTCTTGCGAAATGTTCAGAAAGATTCTCAGCTAGGCCATGAACTAAATTGTAGCAAAGATAAAACGGTATGATCTGAACAAATATATTTACAAACATTGATAAAATTTACGATTTCGCATTGATATTTGCGGCTATAAAATAATATCACGATAATGACTCACTTGTTGAGCCACAAATAAATTCAAACTTTCACATCAATTACTGATATGCTCACAAATAATGAAGAATGTTTGGATAAAAATGCATCTTGCGTTCTGATATGATTGCGCGTGTGAAAAAACAACCTTCGGCGAGAATTCCAGCCTCCTTTCAGGCTATAATACTGGAGTTTCGTTTGAAGGAGTGTGATTTGCAAGCGGCCTAAGCGGGTGGTTAATCGAGCATGCTTATAAACATCATTGAAGGTTCACTGAACTTGTCGTGTTCATTGTTTTTAACCTTCCTTTGTGCAATCGAATCATTTTGTTGCAAATTTGCTGATTACTCCAAAATCTAATAAGTAGCCTAAGAACATGTTTTTCTCACATTTGTAATGATTGCGACATTTGAAATTCCGGGTGTCCCAAAAAATTATACAGATTTGGTTGGGTCCAGCGATGTGAAATTAGCTATAATCAATGGCTAATCTCCTTCAAAATGTTCCTTGATAGTTAACTTGAACATAGATCCCTCGTTTGTTGGCATTGGTGCGTTGAGAGCAGAAATTTTAATCTTGAAAACTCAAATTTGCGTCCACCTCCAAACCACAGCTTTAGCCTTTTGGCCTAAGCAATTCTTGAAGCACAGCGGATAAATCAACGATAGCCTTGATAAAATTTGAAAAATATTAGATCGTATTGTGTTCTGTTTGCTAGAAGTCACCCATTATGCAATTTCTTAATTTTTCTTTAATTTCAGTTTTCAATTTCGATGTGATAGAAGGATTTGCTTAGGCCAAAATGGTTTGGAGGTGGACGCAAATTTGAACTTCCAAGATTAATATTAATATTTCTACTCTGAAAGCAATTATACCAACAAACTAGGTATTTACATGTTCAAGTTAACTATCAAGGAACATTTTGAGAATGATCAGCCATTGATTAAAGCTAAATTTACACAACTGGACCCAATCAAATGTGAATACCTTTTTCTTTTCTGGGACACCCGGTATCACATGGAAAGATTGCGACATGGAATAATACTGATAGCGACATATTTTTGAACGAATTAATTCAAATACAAGGGGACAGCATAGCTTCCAAATCTTTAATTCGACTTAAAAAGGTGGGTGTAAAATTCTGTGATCTATTTCTTCTGACTGAGTGGCTTGAAACAAACTTTAGTTACTTATCTTTAATTCTACCGCTGGACTTTTCAGAAATTTTCAATGTTTTTTGAAATTTCAGCGTATGTTACATTTCCACTCATTTGAGGGTGTGACGTCATCAAATTTCTAAATCATAAACCAGAAAATTGACAGACTTTTGCTTGATACCATATTGTAGACATTCATAAACTATGGTTTTCTTTGAAATTATTTCATGTTGCTTCAAACAGTTTAGAAACTACGATGGTTTTAAGTTGTTTTGAAAATTTTTCTTGAATTCTTGAAACAGAAGAAAAACACTCTAATTCTGAAAATATTGAAGATTTCACAAAAGTCCAACGGTAGAATTACAGAGAAATAGCTGAAGTTTCTTTGAAATCATTCAGTTCAAAGAAATAAGTAACTGAATTTTACACCAGGCTTTTTAAAGATTTGGAACCTATGCTCAAGGGGACATAATTTGAA
This sequence comes from Aurelia coerulea, assembly GCA_039566865.1. Lineage (NCBI taxonomy): Eukaryota > Metazoa > Cnidaria > Scyphozoa > Semaeostomeae > Ulmaridae > Aurelia > Aurelia coerulea. The sequence continues at coordinate 20,145,064 of CM076955.1, forward strand.
GCTTATAATTTTGCCTCGTCTAACCTGGGGAAGACCTATTTCGCAAACAGTGCGATAAGAGGTGGAACAATTTGCTAGAAACATATAAAATGAAAATTAGTTACAGAATTTGTGAGAAACTATATGAAGATTTCTGCCGTAACGAAAAGTACAACTTACAAAATACGAAAACTGAAAAATACGCTTAAAACAGCACCAAAGGGTTTCCTAGCCTTTCCATGAAAACAAACATCAAAGAGAAACTGAGAAACACTGAAATAGCAACCTGCTCTAACTAAATATCCCTTTAAAAGAGGTAAAAACGATTCCCCGAAAAACGAAAGGTCTGCGTCAGTCAAATATTCTAAGCCCCCGAGGGTTTGCCTTTCTTTGCATATTCTGCTTGTTTTCCCTACCAGTAGAAAATCGTTGAAAAAGTCCTTGGCAAATACCAAAACCAATTTTGGGGAAAAGGTTTTACTAGGCATTTACTGTGTAAGGGTGTTAAAGGTTTAACTTCTGGAAGCATAAGTGACTTCCCCTTTGCTAAGCAATTGCAAGGGCTATGCTAAACCTCCAAAAACCATGCCTTTCTCTTCCTGATACAGCCAAATAGCAGCAGATGCATAGTAAATTAAGTTATTTTCTGTATCTATATAGAATTAGCGAGTGCAATCAGATTTTCAATGCCATCAATGATTTTGGAGTTATAGCTAGATTCTGAACCACAAGTTTCAGACGTATTGACAGTAGCCTAAACACACAAAATGCCATTGCTGGCATTACTTTGGGAGGAAGTTCTCATTGAGTTATGTCTCGTTCAATTCCTACCCTGACCATCCCCCCGGGACACCCCTGGGCATTTGCACGAAAAATATTCCCGGCCCCCGGGCATTTGACTGTAGATTTTTCCCCGGCCCCCGGGCATTTGAATAGCATTTGACTAGAACAGGAGCTTTTGCTTATACAGTAACTGGGAATATGGCATTTTCTTATTGCCCGGCCCCCGGGCATTTGACCACCGATTTTTCCCCGGCCCCTGGGCATTTGAGCAAGGAATTTTTGTTGACCCCCGGGCTGCCCTGGGGGGGATGGTCAGGGTAGGAATTGAACGAGACATTAGTGATAGGGTCTACAGGGGTAAAATGGGTAGACTGGGGGTAAAATGTTATGGGTAGTGTTAATTGCTGGAAACAGTGACCCCTGCACTGATAAATCATTATTCACTATGTCAAGCAGGGTAGTTTGAACAGTTGTAGCTAAAGGAAAACCGAGAACAACTATTTTTGAGAAATTTAGCCAAAGTTTTCGGTCCACCCATTTTACCCCACACTTACCCATTTTACCCCTAGTAGACCCCAACATGTTTTATTTTTTTGTTTCCTAAAATCTTGTACATACATCCCCTTTAAATTCTAATGATATTTTTGGAAAATCTTTGAACAAAATTCACCTCAGATTATTTTTTCTTCATCCGCAGTTCCATCTTTAAGAATGCCTTCAGATTCACATCAGGGACATCATTCAATGCTTCCTCAGCTTTCTTCCCACCATCTTTGAAATAATCTGCCAATTCATCAGCATATTGCAGCCAAACACAATTCTGGCAACTGCTCATGCAGCATAGCCCCTCAGGGGGTGGAACAGGGAGGGGCCCCTTTTCAACGTTGGCTTGTGTAGCTTCTTTGTTTGTAGAGTCTGAAGTGGAGTCTAGAGAAGGTTGAATATATTCTGACAAGGTAATATTACAAATAATATTAGATTAAAATTTGCAAAATTTTACATACATACATACATCCTTAGAATGTTGACTACTAACTAAATCTTATGTTTGAAATTTGTCACTTTGCCCTATGTTGTAATGGTTGATTTAATTTGTTTTTTTCAAGGATGAATTACGACAGCACTGAAATATCCACAGGCAAATTATTTGCTACACTGTTTTATCTCAAGCAGTTTCCTTGATGAGTGAGGGCATCAGTATCTCTTTTCCAAATGATTTCATCAAATATTCTTCCCGATACAGATTTGTCCTGTGCACATTACTAAATCTTAGAAATTAATGATCACACCTTAAGAGAGCATAGGGCTCAAAGCTTTCAATTCTATGACATGTCTCTTTGAATTAAATGGCTTGAAAGGAACTAATGGTACTTTGCTATAAATCTGCCATGGAAAATTTTTGATATCTTGATTTTTTTCAAAATGGCGGCAATTTAATTATTTTTGAAAAAATTGATGGAAAATTTTGAAAAAATTTGAATCATCGTAAATCCTAAACCAATAGAGGAAAATTGATATAATAACCTTCAAGAAAACCATAGTTTATAAAGGTCTACAATCTGGTGGCAAGCAGAAATCTGTAGCTTTTCTGGTTTCGGATTTAGAAGTTTGATGACGTCACAGCCTCAAATTTAATAAATGCTGCCATTTTGAAACTAATGATGATATCAATAAATTTCCAAGGCAGATTTACAGCAAAACACCCTAAGTTCTTTCCAAACCATTCATTTCAAAGAAAACTGTAATAGAATTTTACACCAACCTTTTTAAAGATTTAAGCCCCATGTTCCTTAAGAGCTTAAGAAGTTCTACTGAAAGTTGGATACCAATTTCTGGAATTGTGGCTTTCTTTGTACATATTTGTCATACCACATGACTGTAAGATTGATTTGTTTGTTTGCATGTCTATTTACATACTTATTTGCTTGGAATTTGAGAAATGCATTACCAAGACAATTTGCAATTCATTACTGTACCTGTTAACCATATACAGTATCAACAGTAATTTTTATGAAGATTGGAACAGTCTACGTTCATTTAGGTTTCAAGTTTTAAAGAATTTCAACTCACATCTTTTATTTTGCCAGCAAACGGTACTTCTTGTTCTTGCCAATCTACTTGCAATCTGATTTATGATACGAGACATCTACTGCAATCACACTCTGCAGAAAACAAAAGTATTATTCATTTTAAATCTTATGAAAGCACAGGAAGTGTTTACATTATCATTTAAGGGGTCATTAGAAGGCCATCATTATAATAGCCTCTCTCTGCTCTTTCTTTCAGGCACACATAATGAATTTTTTACAATTATATACTTACACAAATCAAATAGTACTAACAGTAAATAGCTTTGTGACAATTTTGTACATATATTTACCTGAAAAGTGGGACATTCTTGGCACACTTGCCACTTTTCTTCAGCCTGTCTTTTCTACTTTTTGAATTTTGACTTTTGACCATGATGAAAAGCGAGGTTGGCCTCAAGTTGGATATTAATTCAATTCAATTTTCGATGGCCTAGGCACGTTTTGAAGTTTGTGAAGAATTTTTAAGGAGAATGTTTTGAAGAGGTTCAAGATCAATTAAGAACAAGATATGGGCAGAATAAGGCGGCAAAGAAGTCTGAAAGATGTTGATCCATTCTCAAAAGAAGAAGATTCCCGCGGTGCGAAATTGAAGAAGATTAAGAAAGATAAGCGGAACTAAGGGGCCATCGACAATCAATTTTCGTCACAGTTAACGGAATTGGGCCGTTAAGGGGGTCCAGCTCAAATCCGTTAAAAATCCCACTTTTGTGACGAAAATTGAAATAAGCAATATGCAGCAGTTAACAGCCCAATTCCGTTAACTGTGACGAAAATTGTTTGTCGATGATCCCTAAGAAAAGTAGACTAACAACAGAAACAAGTGGTCACAGTTGCCGCTGTCGGGTACAGAGAAATGGAACTTGCACACCGGAGATTTTAATAGGCTATTCATAAAAGACTATAGAGAACAAATGAAGTTTCTTTTTGCACACCGGAGACCTCGTCAAGAAGTGTGATATACTCCGACTATACTCTGCATGCAGGAACAGAGAGACTTTATTTGCAACCTTATCAAAAATTGAAAAGAATTTCAGCAGACAAAAACAGCAGCAAAATTATTGAAAAATCTTAAGTCATTAGTATCTTTTCTTGAGTAATTTTGCAAAGTTTTGAATTGAAAAGTTGTCTTGGAAAGCTTAAGTTGTTTAGATGAAAAAAATTGGGAAAATGCTGCGACAAATGTTGACAGGATTGCTAGGAGAAGGTGTTGTGGCGCAGTGGTGTAATCCTCTGACTTTGCAGCCAGAACAGTCACGTGGAGTGGGTTCGATACCCGGTAGGACCCCACCACTTCAGCGTCATGACAAGGGGTCGCGGACTCGATTAGGTCTGCTCTATTTCTGCGATCCCAGCGCTTGGCGCTGAAAAACGCAACTTCACTTCACTTCACTTCACTTCGCTACTGTACTGCCTTTTACCAAAATGCTGCCTTTAATTCTCTCCAAACTTTATTACATGTTTCACAGGGTCACCCTTTGGCCAAATGTGCGATTTCAAGGGATTCCCTTTACACAAAAACTTCCCTATATACTGCATAAAAAAAATTTAGTAAGGAACTCTAAATTTCTAGCAAATATCTAACATCTTAATTTTTAAATCAAAGTTAAAATGCAAAATTAATATCATAAAAACTACCACTTTAATCTGGAATGTAAACATTTAAACAAATTATTACAGGACAATCTCTTGTGATGCCCCCTTCAATATCTGCTATATTTTTGGTCATGATATGTTAAACTTTTTTACTTCAGGTATGATTTGGCCCCAAAATACAAAGATGACCAAATGGAGAATGATAAGATACCAAAGAAATCAAGACAACTGATGGCTTTGAGCAAAGTTATTTCTGGTCAGATATCAATTTGATTTTTTTCTGAAAACTATGAGTACGCTTTGTACTTAGAATAGAAACTGTCCAAATTGCTCAAAGATGATATGATATCAACTGGCCCAAAAATTGTTCTTTTAATCTGAAATGCAAAAAATTTTAATCCTTGAAATATGAAAATGAAAACACAAAGGAAATTAAGGATCAGGTTGGTTGCAGATTAAAATCTAAATGCAGACAGCTTAAAAACAGTTCTGAAGGTCAAGGGTTTCAACCTGAAAAGTACCTCAAACTAGGAGCCATGTTCCAAAATGTGCATAAATTTGAAAATATCAAGTATAGAAACCTCTGATGCACAAAGAAACGAGAAAGTGTGAAATGTAGACCTGGACTACTGTTGTACCACTTAAATTACATGTTGTCTTGGAAAGCAAATCTTTGCGAATTTTTGAAAATGTTGTTGTGTATATGTACCCAGGTCTTTCCATTGCACAAAGCATGTAAAGCCATATACAGTACATAAAGCACAGTTCCATTATTTTGCAGAAAAAACGAAGAAAAGAAAAAAGAAGAAAACGGCAGAGAGTAACTCAACACAAAGGAAAAAAGGAGAAACCAAGAAGCAGTACTTCAGACGTCTTGATGGTGAAGTCAATGAAGCATTAAACAAAGCAATGATGCAAACAAAGAAACTCAGGGGGAAACGAAAAGAGTAAGAATGTGTTCATCAAATTTTTTACAGGGAGCTCTTGAATTACAACAGTGGTGGAAAAAATATTTGCCTTCCTGCGAAGCAACGTCAAAGTAAAATTCTTCCTTTCATTGTTTTGCTAATTTTCTCCGTGCCAGATTTCAGATGAACTATTGCACAACGCTTGTTTCAGTTTGGAAGGCATGCTTAGAGTCATTTGGAATAGTCTAGAATTACTATTAATAGCTTCCTTGGACCACACAACTGTAAATGGATAGAGCATAATCCAAACACTGTTTGCCTTTCCCTTTAATCTTTCCTGACTTTATTCCTTCCTTTACTATTTACATTTTCAATCTTTGTTTTCTCTTTCATCCTATCTTCTTTCCATCCTTCATTCTTCCCCATCTCCTTTTTCTTTCTTTCCTTCCTTTTTCCTTTCATTTCTTCTTTCCTCCCTTTCTCGTTTCCTTTCTTTTCTTTCCTTCTTTTCCGCTTTCTATCTGTCCTCCCCCCTTCTTCCTTCCAGGCAAGCAAGCTTCCTGTGAAGCTGCTTTGTGGCTTCACGCATTTTTTCCACCTCTGAATTTCAAATTAAGCTCTTCTGTCTTTCAAGGGAATTCAGATACCAAGCTTTGACTAGTTTTGGTGTTTCAGCCTTAATTAGGAGAACTTATTTTTTTGAAATGAGCCGGCAATCAAAATGAACCAAAAAATAATGAAAATATAAACTTCTAAGCACAAAATCATATTTTATTTGTGTCTATACATCATTAAATTTATATCAGATGTCAACTCTGCATAAGTACAGTAAACATCCATAATGTGAACCAAAAATTTTGCTTGTCAGATTGGGTTCTTGTACAATGAATACAATGGATTGGTTTTTAAAAATGGAGTCTAATTTGACAATTTGAGTGTATGGGTTCCTATATGTGGGTGTTTATTGTATGACGCAGTTCTTGACAAAATTTTGACTTGATGCCTGCGATGCCTACAAGACAAAAGTTTATTTTCTTAAAATTGGGTTCTATTCTTGCAGCCATCTGAAGAAGAGAGATGAGAAACTGAAGTCAAAGAAATCCAATACAGAATGGAGTGAAAATGAAAGCAAGAATCCAAGTCAAGGTTTAATCATACAGCTAGTCGAATAAAATAAGTGCACCATGTATTTTAATTCTGAAACCTCTTTTTAAACTTGAAACTTGAATGAAACCTCTTTTTAAAAAGGGAAGCAAAGATGATCCAAAAAATTATCGACCTATCTCACTTTTGCCGCAGATCTCTAAAGTAATTGAAAAAATTGTCCATGAGCAGATACAAGAGTACCTAGATAAAAACAAAATTCTTTATCGGTACCAGTCTGGCTTTCGTCCATTCCACTCAACGGACACATGCTTATCATATCTAAGCGACAAAATCATACAGGGATTGGAAAATAGTATGTCTACGGGCATGATATTGATCGATCTCCAAAAAGCATTTGACACAATCGACCATGAGATTTTCCTAGAAAAAATGAAATATCTTGGCTTTGCTGACTCAGTAATATTCTGGTTTCGATCATACCTAACAAAACGAACTTTCTATGTAAACATAGGCAAAGATTCCTCGTCGCCCGGAGAATTATCATGTGGTGTTCCACAAGGCTCTATTTTGGGCCCACTCATCTTTCTCTTATATGTAAATGACATGCCACAAGCAGTGGACTGTGATTTACTTTTGTATGCAGATGATTCCTGTCTTGTATTTGGAGACAATGACGTCAACGAAATAGAAAAACAACTGAACAGAAATTTTAATTCCCTCTGCGATTGGTTTGTTGACAACAAACTAAGCATACATTTTGGGGAGGATAAAACAAAATCGATACTTTTTGGTAGGAAAAATAAACGAACCGGCAGTAAAAAACTAGACATTAGAAGAGGTGACATTGGGATCAAACAACACACATCAGTCACATACCTTGGCTGTGTCCTTGATGGGGACCTGTCTGGCGAGTCAATGGCAACCAGGACCCTTGGTAAAATCAATGGCAGGCTCAGATTCCTTTACAGAAAGCAAAATTTTCTTGACCTTTCCCTTCGAAGATTACTGGCAAATGCACTAATTCAACCCCACTTTGACTTTGCATGCAGCGCTTGGCTTCCAATGTTGAATAAAAGATTAACTAAAAAAATTCAGACGGCTCAAGATAAATGTATCAGATTCTGCTTGAATCTGAGTAACAGAGCACATATAGGAGTAAAAGAATTCAAAACTGTAAACTGGCTCCCCACTAAAGAAAGGTTTGAGCAATGCACTGCTGCAAAGGTTTTCAATTTTTTTGATAATGCAGCCCCATCATATATGTCAGAGATGTTCTTACCAGTTGGCCAGAGCCGAGTAACTCGAAGATCTAAAAACAAACTAATTCAACCTTTCCGAAAAAGCAACACAGGACAAAATGGTCTCTCATATTTAGGACCTAGAATATGGAACAGTTTACCATCAGAACTAAAATCTGCAACAAACAACAACAGTTTCAAACATAAAATCAAAGATCAATTCTTTAAAAATTTCCAAAGTCTTGATGATAGTCCCTACATATATTATTAGAAATCTAAAAACAGCCTACAGACATGCTTACTTATCATTTAAGAAAGGCTTTATTTCAGGTCTAGATGAATTTCTGTTTTTCATGAAAACTTTCTCTGTTTATCTCGCTAATTTTTCCTTTTCTTAATTTCAAAGGGCACTCCTGGAGGGACCATTATGGAAACAAGGTCGCATTGACCTTTTAATGCTATCCCTGCCATCTTTAACCATGGGGTGTTTTTATTAAATTAGATTTTAAATTAGATATGTAACTTTTGCCTGTAATTCGTTCAAACTTGTAAATATTGTAATTAGAGTTTTTTTCTCTGAATCTGTTATTTTTCATTTTTATTTTGATGGCGAAATTTTACATACATACATACATACATACATTCTCCAAATTCTTTAATTCTGTTATGTGAAAGGGAATATACCTGTATTATATAACAGGCAGCATTCTTAGATTTTCTAATGAATCCTTTGTAACAAAATCATTTCCAATATATTCTAAGAAATATTTAGGATAATGCTCTCATTTCAGATTGTTTTTTGTCCAAAGCATTACTGATTTGGTTTTCAGTTCTTTTTTTTCTGTTTGTAGAAATAATCAAATTTGGAGAAGTAGTTTCACAACCTCCTTCTATATCAGCAGTTCCTCGTAAAGCCAAAACAAAAACGGTGTGTATGATGGTTTACTTCCAAAATATTGCTGTAGTTATCAATCTGTAACCATGAAAGTGCTTCAGTTGTGTACTTATAAAAATGCAATTCTCAAAATATTGAAATGTCTTCATTTTTCTCAAAATAATTCTATTCCTAAGCAAACTGAATTAAGCTGCTTGAAATGAGTTTGCCTGTTATACTGCCAATCTACTTTTGCAAATGAAAGGTTAACAGATGTAGAAAACTCCGATTGCTGCATATTTACAGACATTAAAGTGAATGACCTGAGATATATAGCGCTTGTCTATAAATAGGACAAAGAAACACATAATCCCTCTATTGTTTTCTTTGGCTTTGGTTTCTTTCACCTCTCGTTGAATTATCAAATACAATAGGCTATTTATAAACCTATGAGATCTCATATTTTAACTCAGGTTATTCACTTTAAACATCATAAAAGTACTTTTTGGTAGTCTTGTGTCTTTCTACAAAGCATAAACTTGTAGCTTGAGCTCACAGATAATTGTAAATATAACTATAATTATATTTTGTGATCATTTTCTGTTTTAGGGTTCATCTGACTTGAAATTGGCAAGCCTACTCAAAGGTGAAAGTAAAGAAAAAGTGACTCAAAGTACATTCAAACGGAAAGAAATGACTGAAAGTATGAAAAGAATTCATGATCAAGAACGAGAAAAAGTCATTTCAGAATATAGAAAATTGAAACAAAGAAGAAAAGCAAAGTCATAAAAATAGAAAAAGCTTTCTATTGTATAATCCGTTTAGGATCTGTTGTTAGATTTTGTAAAGTGTTGTAAATTTTATATTTAAGACTTATTATACACTGATGAGATGTTATGGTAAATGCAAGAAATATTCTGTGCATTTAAGTTTACTGCTACTTCCTCTTATCACCAAACTTTTATTTTGAATCAATGTCCTTGTCTTTGTAAAATGTTTTGGCGCTTTCTCTGTTTGGTCTTGAAATTGTAAAATTAAATTGTCTCAATGCATTAATGGAATCTGACACGTTGTTGGACGCTTGGATGATTAAGGCTGATTTCCAGTCATTGGGATTTTCCGAGCGGGCGGAATTTCTATTGTATTCGAGAGAAAATGTCGCCCTGGCATTGAATAGAAAGTTACGGCTGAGCGACCTTTTAAGGCTGATTTCCAGTCAGTGGAATTTTCCGAGCGGACGGACTTTCTATTGTATTCGAGAGAAAATGTCGCTCTGGCATTGAATAGAAAGTTACGTTTGAGCGACCTTTTATTGTCTAAAATTCCGCCCGCTCGGAAAATTCCGCTGACTGGAAATTAGCCTTTATTGTCTAAAATTCCGCCCGCTCGGAAAATTCCACTGACTGGAAATTCGCCTTTAGAGATGTCAGGAACAATCGATGGATCAACTTAGTACTTTGCAATATTTGTTCGTTGTTAACTTTGCTGTTCCTAGAATTACAAACATTTTTTGAAAACAGTAATTTCCTTGTCATATGGATTTATACGGTACTTTTTGGTTGAGCTCTTCTTTTCCCGCCAAGGCTTCTGTGAGGTCAATAGCTTTTTCTGAAATTGTATTGTTGGCAAAAAATAAATCGAGTAGAAAATGTCTACGAAAAAGATACGGGCTTAACCTCTGCAAGCACCCTGGTGCAGCTGGTGCAAGAATTTTTGTCGAGTATGAAATGAAATTAATACTCACAATGGATACTGCTGCACTGCATGCGCAATGGATCTTGAAAAATAACAAATCTTTTCACAAAATAAAAAGCTGCCGAAGAGAAATGAAGCTTCCTAACATTTTTTTAGACAAACTTGTGCCCAATACAGGGTGTCCCGAAAATTTTTTTCGAAGTTTGATTGAATATTAAAAAATAACGAAATAATGAACTGGCTCCATGGTAATATCAACATACTGCTGAGATTTTTAATTAATTTAGACACAAGAAGCTAGCAAATCGGCTACATACTCACGGAGTTACGAGCTTTTGAAGTTCAAGTTGTGCGAAAGCTGAAAGCAGACGCCCCTAAATTTGTGAAAGTAGAATCTCGTTTATTCAAAGCAAATCTAATGGAATTTAAAAAGGGCTTTCAATAAACTAGCTTTCTATAACATTGAATCAAGGTTATGCTTGGAGGCATCCTGTTTAGCACAATTTGGAATGTCCCCGTCACTGATCGACTGAGTTTTTAAAACATTGGACAGTCTTCTTTTACCTCGATTTTGGGATGTCTTTTTTTTAAAACAAGTCAGTTATAGGGGCGTTTGGTTTCAGCTTTCGCACAAACTTGAACTCCAGAAGCTTGTAGCTCCGTAAATTCTTAGCGGATTCGCAACATTCTGGCATCCAAAATTAATTTAAAATCCTAGGAACAGGGTTATCTAGCCAGGAGCCTGTACATTTGATCGTTACTTTTTAAAAATCTAATCAAACATCGAACATTTTTACTGGAATACCTTGTACTTGCTGCTCAAAGGAGCTAAGAATTATTGAAAGGTTTGGATGAATCATGGGTAGTTAGACACTGCTGGTGTGCTTCTATGGAGGAGCGCTGGATGATATGTATCTGCGGGGGAAATTTTTTGTAGTACTGCGGAGGAGATATCGAAAGGACGAAAATAATCTCCTCCGCAGTACTATAAAAATTTCCCCCGCAGATATCTCCTCCACAGTACTATAAAAAATTTCCCCCGCAGATATCTCCTCCGCAGTACTATAAAAAATTTCCCCCGCAGATACATATTATCCAGCTCTTCTCCATAGAAGCACACCAGCAGTGTCTAACTACCCATGGATGAATCGCAGAAAAAGATTCAAATCGATTCAAATCTTTGTCACCTCTCCAATTGTTGAGATAATCCATGGCATTTTTGAACAAGTTTGCAATTCCCTAGGACCAAGTCTGTGAAATATTTGTCAAAAATCTTCATTTCCCTTCTAGTCAGTAGCTTTCTAGTTCAGGAAGAGTAGTAAAAACCTGGTAAAAAAGACCAAAATCTTCGGTTCAAATTTGACTTGCTATCGCTCTCTCCGCCAGAGCCAGCTATTGCCTAGATCCAGCGCCTCAGTAGACTTATGACGATGAGTCTCAGTTTTCCGCATTGAATTGGATGATGTTATGGCTTCAAAAAATTGTACTGAGTGAAGATAAAACATCAGATTAAAAACGTTGAACGAATATAAGGAATCCCGTCGTCAGTCTAGCGCCTCAGTACAAAACGGAGAGCGCACGCAAAGACAGAAGGCAAATAATAATCTCAAAATTTTATAATATGACGTTAACTTTCCGCAAATAATTTTAAACGACAACGAAGCTCACATTGATTCTGTTGCATTAAAAAGACCATCTGGCAAAAGTTTTGTACCAGTTGACGGACTAACAGCAGTATGTGTAGGAGTCACATTAACTGCTGCAACGGACTGCGCATTGTTCGTCGACCAAGGCCCGTAGCCTGGTACCTGATTTAATAAACCCTGTGGTTGCATACTCATTGGCCAGAACGATGAAGGGTTCACTAGGGGGTCAGGTCTTGCTGCACCCCATTGTCCTAAATGTGGGCCAAGTCCGAGGAGACCACCTGGGGGCATGCCTGCCATATGTGGTGGTCCTTGAAAATGCATATTTGGGTTCATTGCTGGATTCATCGGTCCGATCTGCCCATTTGAGTCCCAAAATGTTCGTGGTGGCATGCCTGGGAACTGGCCCGGCGGCATAAACGGTTTCATTGACGGTTGAGGTGGTCCACTTTTCGCTTCTGTTACATTCGGCACTTCATCTTCTGTTATTAAATTTGCAACAATATTCGAATCGAAAATGATCTTTCCATTTAGTGCTTTGCAGGCGTCTTGCGCTTGATTTTGGCTTTCATAACATACAAATACTGAGCCTTGTCCAACTTTGTACAGCAGAACGATACCATATTGTTGACAGAATAATCGAAGAGAATTGTAGTCCACCTGTTGAGAGAGGACACAAGCTATCAAAATGGAGTTACAGTTCCAAATCGAACGCAGATTGGAAGGCATGTTGTGAAAACCGGACCCTAAGACCCAGGACCCCTAGGACCTTTAAGTACTAAAAATGAAAAGGACCCTTAACACCAGAGGGTCATTATCAGGAAGTTGTGTATCGCTAACTTCCTCTCTTCCATTCCAGGAACTTCCATTCTTTCAAACCAATGCCAGGAATCATGCAGAGAGTTTATACCATGTAGAAGTACTATTTTGATTATATCCTATCGTGCTATCGTGCGTCCTGGCGTTGGTTTGAAGGGGCGAAAGTTCGTAGGATGGAAGAGGGGTGACATCTTTCTCATTCCTCTAAACAAGTCAAAATTTACTGTAATACAGACAGTTTGACGCAAACTTCTGTTTGACACTAAACTAGAGTAATGGTTTCAAAAACACAAATTTCAAGGTCGCAAGAAATTAAAAAGTTTGGAAATTCTTCTATTCTAAGGGTAAGAATCTTTTTCGTGGTATCTGTGAACAGAATGATACATCATAATATTCCAATTTGAGCATAGAAAAACCCCTGAAATCTCGGAGGGGGGGAGGGGTTATCATTGTATGTTGGTTGTATGGGGACATGCCATTTTTAAGGTGTACTTTTTCAAAGAGTAGCGGAATTATTAGTGTCACTTTCAGACATTTGCGGAATTATGGTCCCGTTCTGGAGAAAAGAATTACTGGGAATGTTTCATAATTTGCGGGATTAACTGCAAATGCAACGAAGATCAAATTTCGCGAATTCTAAGCAAATACTTACCGTCGGTTTAAGTCCAGTAAGTGATAACCATTGTTTAATACCGGTTTTTAATTCAGCCGGAATGTTTTTCGATGTATCGAGTAATCCATGAGCTGGTTCCAGCTTCTTTGTTTGCAAATCAAACGAGTTAGCAGACACTAGTCCTGGTGGAGGTCTGATGACTCCCACAGGGGGCTTTATTTCTCCTGCCGGATTGCTTCCATTTAAATTTCCCTCTTGCATCAATTTCGGATCGATTTCTTCACCGCTTAGCTCGCCCGGTTCGTCCAGCAGTCCTGGTTGTCGATCGTCCCTTTCACGTTCCGCTTTTGGCTTCCATAAAACTCCTGGCTTGAATTCTGAAGGGGTAGGGGACAATCGTGGGGCTGCAATCACACCCCACTTGGCAGAGACAGGATCAACAGTGACAGGACCTCCGATAGGCGCAATAGTTGTATTGACTGAATCGGTAGCTGTGGCTGTCTGACCGCTCCAATCAGGATCAGTTTCAATCTTAGCACCGGTTGTTGGCACGTCCTCTTTGGTGTCCATTTGTATTGATTGTGTCCACTGAAACAACTTGGATTGCTGCGGACCAGGGTTTGGATTTTGTGGAAGTCCAGAACCAATAAACCCCGGATCTTTAGTGATGGGACCTTGTCCAGGCTGTAGGTTAGGTGGTTGTTGTTGTGCGAACATTGAAGGCCTTTGCTTGAGAGGACCTTCCCCTCCTTGCATAGTGGCAGCATTCCTCATTTGTGCTAGCTGTTGTTGAATATGTTGGAACCTTGCATTCTGGGTAGGGTCGCCAGTGAGGCTAGATTGTAATGGCGGATTAACAGCAGTGCCAGTTGAAATAGGCACAAACGGATGCAGAGGAGGCTGTGAGCCTGAACGAAGGCCATTTTGTCCAGAGCCTTGATTAGGCGATTGTGTTGACACACCAATTTCTAACGATCCTAACAATCCTTTAGCTACATCAAGATTTGCAGTGTTTAGTCCTTGTTGCGTTTGAGATTGCGTAGGTTTATTAATTGCAGATCCTGGTAACGGGCTTCCTATAACACCGACCGATTTACTCTTTGAAGGACTACTATCAACAAAACTGGGTGCAAGTTCTTTGGGCGTAAATGAACTACTCGCTCTGGGCGCAGCCGTTTTACTAGGCGCCCCAATCGGTTCTTGAACCATAGTACTTCTAACTTCAGTCAGACTTCCTTTCGGTGAATGTTCTACCTTTTCACGACTTTTTTGTTGTCTGTTGACGTTCTCTGGTACCGTCCCTCGATTCTCAATAGTCTGTGGTTTGCTGTCAGTCTTTGGTATCTCACTTAGTAGGTATGCTACATGATCTTTGTTTTGATTTGCATTCCCTTGTAGTTTCTCTGTCGTTGTGTCTGTTCTACTCAATAGGTCACCTTTGAAAGAAACACAAATCTGTAAACTTACAGTGTATCTGGTAATTCGAAAAAAGAAAAGTTCACTATACCAGCGTCGATCGTCGGATCTGAAGATGCTTGCGGTGACGAATAAATGACTAAGTTTGTAGGCAGAAACACCACAACACGACGAAGAAAGTACAGCAAATGTGTGAATTTATATTTTACCGATTTATTATATTATATTATATTATATCATATTATATTATACTATATTTCATCTTATAATAAAATAAATATAAAATATTTTATAATTTTGTTATAATTCATTGTATCATATTATATTATATCATATTATATTATACTATATTTCATCTTATAATAAAATAAATGTAAAATATTTTATAATTTTGTTATAATTCATTGTATCATATATTCATTGTATCATTGTATATTATATCATATTATATTATACTATATTTCATCTTATAATAAAATAAATATAAAATATTTTATAATTTTGTTATAATTCATTGTATCATATTATATTATATCATATTATATTATACTATATTTCATCTTATAATAAAATAAATATAAAATATTTTATAATTTTGTTATAATTCATTGTATCATATTATGTTATATCATATTATATTATACTATATTTCATCTTATAATAAAATAAAATATTTTATAATTTTGTTATAATTCATTGTATCATATTATATTATATCATATTATATTATACAATATTTCATCTTATAATAAAATAAATATAAAATATTTTATAATTTTGTTATAATTCATTGTATCATATTATATTATATCATATTATATTATACTATATTTCATCTTATAATAAAATAAATATAAAATATTTTATAATTTTGTTATAATTCATTGTATCATATTATATTATATCATATTATATTATACTATATTTCATCTTATAATAAAATAAATATAAAATATTTTATAATTTTGTTATAATTCATTGTATCATATTATGTTATATCATATTATATTATACTATATTTCATCTTATAATAAAATAAAAATAAAATATTTTATAATTTTGTTATAATTCATTGTATCATATTATATTATATCATATTATATTATACTATATTTCATCTTATAATAAAATAAATATAAAATATTTTATAATTTTGTTATAATTCATTGTATCATATTATATTATATTATGTTATATTATATTATACTACATCATATTATATAATACTATGTTATATTACATTTTACCAATCTATTTTATCTGATAAGACTGACATAAACGGTCAAATATCTCCTTCAGTAAGCATTTCATATTTTTCAAGTTTCTTTTCGTCGTGTACCTTTTGTTCCAAAAAACATAGGAGAAAAACTTCTGCAATTTCCATGAAATGTACGTGAGGCATATCAAAATACAGACTGAGAATCCAAGTGTCTTTAAAATCTATTCAGAAGTGAGAACTTCTTGCTACAGATTGGTTGATGAATAGTTCTTGCGCCTGAAGGGCCTTTCAGTAGTAAGGAGATGTGTTTCAATATCGTTCATAATAATGAATCAACTGAATAAATGAGGTAAAACATTGATGATTTTGCACAGATCTCACATGATACAGGCCATAAATGAACACGATCATTGTACTCTGCGAAGCATACGCAGAATATATGAATTTATTAACAGTACAATAGGAAACTATTTTGTAGTAGCATTGTTAAGTTTCTTAAGGGAATACTGTTGCACGATCTCACGTGGGGGCGTGCTTAGTAGGCAAATATAAAAAGCTCTTCAAGGCGTGGAGAATCACAGGTCGATAGCAAGTACTTTTATGAAAGATAGGATCCCTCCCTGTTTTCAGAGATCAGGTTACATGTATCAAATGAACGTACGAGCGATATGAATAATGTGCTTTCCGTATTTGCTCTATTTGGCACACCTAAATACAATCTTGCTAGACTGACCTCACTACTATCTGTGTATTGTAGTTTAGTTAATAAATAAAGTTATTTTCGGTTGAATGCAATTAATTAGAAAATAAGTTTACTTACTGACTGCACTCTCGATTATTCCATTATTTTCTTTCAATGCTCTTTCAGCATCTTCTCTCTGAGAAAGATAAACAGGGAATCAGTATTATGGAGTTATATTAAGAATGGTTTCAAAATAAAAGACACCTTGTGCACAGGTTGCCAAATGCCACCAGCATAGGGCTCAAATCTTTCAAATCTTTAAAAAAGTGGATGTAAAATTCTATGACATTTTTCTTTGAATTGAATGGCTTGAAAGGAACTTATGGTACTTTGCTTTAAATTTGCCGTGGAAATTTTTTGATATCTTGATTCTTTTCAAAATGGCGGCAATTTGATTATTTTTGAAAAAATTCATGGAAAATTTTGGAACAAATTTATATCATCGTAAATCCTGAACCAATAAAGGAAAAATGATATAACCTTCAAGAGAACGATAGTTTATGAAGGTCTACAATATGGTGGCAACCAGAAATCGTGTAGCTTTCCTGGTTTAGAATTTAGAAATTCTATGACGTCATAGCCTCAAATTTAATAAATGCCGCCATTTTGAAACTAATCAAGATATCGATAAATTTCCACGGCAGATTTACAGCAAAAAACCCTAAGCTACTTCCAAGCCATTTATTTCAAAGAAAACTGTAATAGAATTTTACACCGACCTTTTCAATGATTTGAGCCCTATGTTAATGCCACCCTAATCGATCATATCACGTCAGCGACGTCAGTTACACAATTACAGAAAGATAATTCTGGAAAGGGATGAAATTTAAATTCCCAGTTGCTGAAACACCATCTAATGCGTAGGCAGATACATAGCCATGGAGCAGCTTCGATAAGAAACCTTTCGTAGCGACTTTGTAGTGACGCCTGTGCATAAGGGACCCAACAGCAGTGATAGGCCCTGACTGACGAGATTAAGTGCGTCTCTTATTTTGTTACCTTCGTTAAAACTATCTCGCAGTACCTCATGCAGCTTGGACAAATTCTCTCAGAAGGCAGCTAAGGCAACGGCATATAGCATACCAAATAAATTGGAATCATACCTTAAATCCCATATCCAATAATTGCTTCAATGATCGACTCATCCATGCATTTGCATCTTTACTAGCACTTGGCTGAACACTTCGTTTTTTGCTGTGAAGAAAAAAATATCAAATTTGTTTACAGAACATATTGAGCTGGTCTCCAAAAACTCAGTTACAAACCTTTTTCTGGAGTCAATGCATCTTGCAGTTTGGAAGCTCCTTTACATTTGATTTGACAACGCTCTTGCATTGCATTCAACTATCAGGACAAGATTTCAAGATTTTAAGTTATGCAGACTAATTGGCAGACATATCTGACAGCAAGTTTAATCAATTGGCAGAAATTCATAAAATGGGATGGCTGGGACATTGCAAACTTCTTGATTGTTTTATGGAAGTATGTCTAATGCTGATAATTTAGCCACAAAATGCGACAGAACTTGAACAAGCAGGGCAGTAATTGATAAAATGCCTGGAAAGCAAACGTCTGCAATGCAAATATCTATTAGCAGCATAACGGTACGTTCTTTAATGAATAAGGTTGTACAATCTGTAGTTTTCTTTGAATTATGCAGCAATTCTTCCAGTTGTTTGTACAAATGAGTGCCCTTTCCTTATGATTGTGTAAGAGAACACTTTATATCTTGCGAAATAAGACAATTTGGATAAACTTTCCTAGAATTTGAGACAACAACTTAGTGAACTTTTGCACAAAGAATGGCAATTTTTGGGATAACTAGGGAAGCTGTATTACTTTTAGCCCTCCCACAAATACTATAACCCAACCGCTACTGATCCAGACTGCCTTAAAACGAGAGAGAATATATTGCATACCTTAGTTTTCTTGGATGATGCTGTCGTCCACCCCCATTCATCAGATTCTCTTACTGTCTCAACAGCTGCAGAAGCTGATACCACTTTAGATGCACTTCTATCAATAATATCTTTATCAGCAGTAACATCTTTTGGTGGATTCTGTACTACAACTGGCTGTGGTACGATATTTTTAGGTTCACTTGGCAACACAGTCTCAACTTTCGGCTTTAATTTCGTTACTTCCTCTACAACACTTGGAACATTCTGAGGCACTGTTTTTATATTTGCTTGGCTGTCATAGTTAGGTAAAGGTTCAAATCCATCTAAACCTGACCATCCAGTTAATTTAGGCGATGCAGCCTTCGCGGTCCCTTGCACTTTTGTTATATCCGGGTTCTTCGGTGGACCACTGCTGCTACTAACTGCTACAGATTGTTCGACTGCTGGTTTCTTTTCAATAATCTCTTTATATAACTGCTCTTTCGCTACGCTTTTACTTACAACAGGCTCAATTTTCGTACTGTCTTTCGACTTAACCGTTTTCGAATCTATTAGTTCCTGTTTCGGTAATTCAACATTTTTAGCAGAAGCCGAAGTTGAAATCGGTTGCCCTATTGCTCCGAATTGTCCACTAGATGACGTAACCGCCTCGGTTGAATAAACAACCGGATCTTTCTTCGGTATTTTTCCACTTTTAACTTCACTTCCTATTGTTCCAACCGCTGCTGATAATTCAGTTTTCTTAACTTCCTCTTTCGGTACAACATCCGGACGCGGTTCGGTCCAATTGGTATTATAATTTGTACTTTCCGATGGTGCATCCCAGTCCTCAGTCACATTAGCAGTACCCCAGTCCGACAAAGATCCTGCTCCGCTACTAAGTTCTTGACCCCAATTTTCATTACCGATAGATGAATTTTCTGTCCATTTAGCCCGTGATTCTTGAGTCTTTGGTAAATTGTTCTGTGATTCATCAATTGTACTGTCATAATCAGGTTCTTCTTTGGTAGTTTTGACTTCTTTGCGAGGAACAGCTAAAGATATGTAGAAATAGACTAATCAATATAAAGGTTAACACTTACGAAAATATTACCGGGTGAGTAAAAAAAAAATAATCCTCGTTTGGGCCACTGCTCCCCGGATGTCAAGGTGATAACACTGGCAAACAAAATATTTAGGGCGTATTCTTTTGGGCATCTGAAGTCTGCAAAGTCTTCTGAAAACGGCAGACTTCGGAGAGAAAAATGTCAGTTACAAAAGAATGCGCATTCTGAAAACGGTAGAGTTGGTAGACTTCGCAGAGAAAAATGCCAAAAGAATACACATTCTGAAAACGGTAGAGTTGGCAGACTTCGCAGAGCAAAATCCCAAAAGAATGAGAATTCTGAAAGTTTGAGAGTTCGAATGTTATATTGTGTTCGGCCGAGCGAATTGAAGCCATTGCAATGCATTATACTTTTGTTTTGCAATCCCAAGAGAAAATAATTTATAATACTTTATTGTATTTTCGAATGTTTTGTAAACTTTTTCATTCACGAAACAAGGCTCTTAGCGATCTCTCGGAAGTCTACCAGCTTCAGATGCAGAAGGTTTCCGAGGCCTCGGAAGTCTACCGTTTTCAGTACAGCCCAAAAGAATACGTCAAAATCTCTCGGAAGTCTACCGAAAACAGAATGACCAAAAGAATGGGCTTTCATAAAAAATGATCTGAAGTCTGCGAAGTCTACCGTTTTCGGTAGAATGGCACCAAAAGAATGGGATTTTAGCTTCTACCAACTCTACCGTTTTCAGAAGATGCCCAAAAGAATACGCCCTTAATAATGGACATGTTTAAATCCATTAAAAAATTCACATGACTAAAACAGGCAAATTCTTTCCTAAATTATCAGGGATATACTCAAGAAATCCCTTTCAAGAACGCTTCAAAACAGGCCTAAAATCACGATCAAATTTTTCTCATACTTCCCCCTAACAGCAATGACTTTTACATGCTTTAGCACTTGTTATCCCTTTTGGACGATGAATTTGTCATCCCTACGAGCATGACAATATTATTCCGGCTGATTTCGTCTTCCCAAGAGGATAACATGTGCAAATACACGTTGAAACCATTGCTGTAAGGAAGGAAATTCGGTCGTTATTTTAAGCCTGTTTTTAAGGTTTCTCAAACAGGCTTTCTAGAGAAAATCCCTCATAATTTCAGAACGAAGTAGTCGATTTCAGATAGGTAAATTTGATCATTTCCACTACTGAATAATACATCAGGTGAGTCGAAAACAGTTAACATGTTTGGCAGGCTGTGGAATAAAAATATGTGCGGCAGGCATTTAAAACTGAACTGTTAATCTATCAGTCAAAGGCTACAGTCTATCAGTCATCTATCAGTCACGTGAAAAAGTTACCACGTTTGGCAGGCTAGGGAATAAAAAGTAAGCAGCAGACATTTAGAACTGAAATGTTAATCTATCAGTCAACAGCTAACTTAGATGTGAAAAAAGTTACCACGTTTGGCAGGCTAGGGAATAAAAAGTAAGCAGCAGACATTCAGAACTGAAATGTTAATCTATCAGTCAACAGCTAACTTAGATGTGAAAAAAGTTACCACGTTTGGCGGGCACTGGAATAAAAAGTAAGCAGCAGATATTCAGAACTGAAATGTTAATCTATCAGTCAACAGCTAACTTAGATGTGAAAAAAGTTACCACGTTTGGCAGGCTAGGGAATAAAAAGTAAGCAGCAGACATTTAGAACTGAAATGTTAATCTATCAGTCAACAGCTAACTTAGATGTAAAAAAGTTACCACGTTTGGCAGGCTAGGGAATAAAAAGTAAGCAGCAGACATTTAGAACTGAAATGTTAATCTATCAGTCAACAGCTAACTTAGATGTGAAAAAAGTTACCACGTTTGGCAGGCTAGGGAATAAGATGTAAGCAGCAGACATTCAGAACTGAAATGTTAATCTATCAGTCAACAGCTAACTTAGATGTGAAAAAAGTTACCACGTTTGGCAGGCTAGGGAATAAAAAGTAAGCAGCAGACATTTAGAACTGAAATGTTAATCTATCAGTCAACAGCTAACTTAGATGTGAAAAAAGTTACCACGTTTGGCAGGCTAGGGAATAAGATGTAAGCAGCAGACATTCAGAACTGAAATGTTAATCTATCAGTCAACAGCTAACTTAGATGTGAAAAAAGTTACCACGTTTGGCAGGCTAGGGAATAAAAAGTAAGCAGCAGACATTCAGAACTGAAATGTTAATCTATCAGTCAACAGCTAACTTAGATGTGAAAAAAGTTACCACGTTTGGCAGGCTAGGGAATAAGATGTAAGCAGCAGACATTCAAAACTGAAATGTTAATCTATCAGTCAACAGCTAACTTAGATGTGAAAAAAAGTTACCACGTTTGGCAGGCTAGGGAATAAAAAGTAAGCAGCAGACATTCAGAACTGAAATGTTAATCTATCAGTCAACGGCTAACTTAGATGTAAAAAAGTTACCACGTTTGGCGGGCTCTGGAATAAAAAGTAAGCAGCAGATATTCAAAACTGAAATGTTAATCTGTCAGTCAACGGCTAACTTAGATGTAAAAAAGTTACCACGTTTGGCGGGCTCTGGAATCAAAAGTATGCAGCCACTAGCCAGTATTCAAAACTGAAATCTTATCTATCAGTCAAAGGCTACCTTAGATGCGAAATTCTGTTTGGCAAAATCACTCTTCATTTCGACCCAGATATTAGGAAAATGCTGGGAAAGGGAACATAGCTTCCAAATCTTTAACTCGACTTTAAAAGGTGGATGTAAAATTCTGTGATCTATTTCTTCAGACTGAGTGGCTTGAAACAAACTTTGGTTACTTATCTTTAATTCTACCGTTGGACTTTTCAGAAATTTTCAATATTTTTCGAAATTTCAGTGTATGTTACATTTTAACTCTATTGAAGGTGTGACGTCATCAAATTTCTAAATCATAAACCAGAAGAGTGACAGACTTTTGCTTGATACCATATTGTACACATCCATAAACTATGGTTTTCTTCGAAATTATCTCATATTGCGTCAAACAGTTTAGAAACTACGATGGTTTTAAGTTTTTTTGAACATTTTTCTTGAATTCTTGAAAAAGAAGAAAAACACTCTAATTCTGAAAATATTGAAGATTTCAGAAAATTCCAACGGTAGAATTAGAGAGAAATAGCTGAAGTTTCTTTGAAATCATTCAGTTCAAGGAAATAGGTAACTGAATTTTACACCAGCCTTTTTAAAGATTTGGAACCTATGCTGGGAAGGGGTTTGTAAGGGAATGAGAATTCCACGTTCAATTCTGGTCCATGATGTACTTGGCATTGAAATGTAAATTCTCTTTCTGAACTGCCAGTTGTATTGAATCTATATTTCAAAGAATTGAGTTCTACTCACATGGTTTTGATTGTTGATTTGGGGATTCCTCAGTCTCTGATTGCGATGATGTTGGTTGTTGTCGTTGCTGCATTTGTCTAAGAAACCTCGGAGGAACCTCTCTAGGGTATTTTTGTTGTTGTTGTTGGTATTGTTGATACTGAGGCTGGTATTGTTGTTGGGCACTCGCTGGCGGTCTTTTATTTCCCTAATAAGAAGATGCGAAAGGATTGGTGAGACAGGAAAAGCAGCTTCACCAAGGTTCTTGCCGTTAAAGGTAATTAATAAGTGTAAAATTAATGTGTGCAAAAGGATACATAGGCCTAGAACAAACCCATAAATGTTTTATTGGTTTGTATAGCTGCATCAAGCACTCTTAAGAAGAAAGAGTGGTAGCAAAATGTCCAATATTTCATTAGAAGAACAAGAGACAGCAAAGTAACTATTCTTCAGCTTTAACCACATTGGTAGGGCTTCAATTTCCTATATAATGTGAAAGAATCAAGTAAAATGTGCCCCCGTTACTTCAGATTAAAGAGACCAGCATTTTCTTATGACGATCACGGTCGAAAGGACGTTAGACATGGATGAGCTGGGTTTAGAACGGTTTTCAATAGCGGTGTCGGTGAGAGCACAGAAGGCAAAACATAGTAACAAAATATTCCAAACGTATGAAGTAGTAATAAAAAAGGTTGAAGTAACATTACTTTTTGGCCGATTCAAGAGGCTATGCTCAATAAATCTCGTCATCTCAAAGGTACGATGCCTGCCAAAAGCCTAGGAACACCTTACCTTGCTTTGCGATTTTCCACCCTCCCACTTAAAAAAAAAATATCGTTCTGTGACGATAAAATGAGGATTCAAGGACAATTTCCCATTCTGATGGAATTCTAGGACAATAACCTTGCCATTCAATATTGTTTGGGGGAGGGAGTGCTTCAACTAATCGCTACGGATCAAAATGCGGTAAAGTATGTTTTTATCAAGAAATTGCTTAAATGTCCCAGCATAGGTTCCAAATCTTTAAAAAGGCTGGTGTAAAATTGAGTGACCTATTTCTTTGAACTGAATGACTTCAAAGAAACTTTAGCTATTTCTCTATAACTCTACCGTTGGACTTTTCTGAAATCTCCGATACTTTCAGAATTAGAGTGTTTTTCTTCTTTTTCAAGAATCCAAGAAAAATTTTCAAAAAAACTAAAAAAACCATCGTGGTATCTAAACTGTTTGACGCAACATGAAATAATTTGGAAGAAAAGCATAGTTTATGAATGCCTACAATATGGTATAAAGCAAAAGTCTGTCACTTATCTGGTTTATGATTTAGAAATTTGATGACGTGACATCCTCAAATGAGTTGAAATGTAAGAGACGCTGTAATTTCGAAAAATATTCAAATTCTGTAAAGTCCAACGGTAGAATTATAGATAGGTATCTAAAGTTTCTTTCAAGCCATTCAATCAGAAGAAATAGGTCACTGAATTTACACCCACCTTTTTACGCCGAGTTAAAGATTTGGAACCTATGCTAAATGTCCCGAGGAATTTGGCAGGCATCGTATGTTATGTGTAATTGTGTAAGGAAGGTAATGAGAATTTCACACTGATGATAAGGCAAGTAAATACCTGTTGCTTTTTGGAAGGATCAGTCTTTTCTTTATCATCTCTTTCCGCTGAAATATAAATATCAGTGACTAATTGATTAACAAATAAATCACTAACAAACAATAAATAAATTGGAACAAACGAAAGACTATGTTACGATTCATAACAAATTAAGTGCGTTGAAGTTGTACAAAAGTTAAGGAATTTTCATGAATTTCTGACAGGAGGCTACACCAACAGCCCAAGCTGCATGAAGCTGGCTTCTCGTTAATGTTGGAGAAAGTGCTACCTATTTCTTTTCAAAGATGAAATCACCCTTTGGAAGGGATGTTAAACTAGGTAGGCCAACAAGGGCAGACACGGCCGCATAATGGCCAAATCATTTTGGGGTCGAAGGGCCTTGCCAAATTTCGCCGTCATTTGGTTTCGGTTGTCCGGAGTGGACAAATAAACAAACAGACAAGCCGTAAAACAAACAAACAAACAAACCTTTCGCTTCTCTCATTGCTTTTGATTTCGCAGCTTTTTCTTCCGCTTTTCGTTTCTTTTCTTCTTCTTTCCTTCTCAATTCCTCTTCTTGTTGTTTCTTTAATTTGTCCAGCCTTTCATTTTCCTTTTGTAGACGTAATTCTCTTTCCCTGTCCTCCCTGACAAGGAAGATAGAGTTTTAGGCCTATTGACGGCTACTAAAATGAACGACAACAAGACACGAATACCTTTAATCAAGCATTTATTTTGGTAAATTTTCAATTCTTAATCAAGCATATACATCATAATCTAGTCAAAACAAAACTGAAAATTTACTTATTGAAAAATGTCAACCGATGAATCTACACTGCCACAATTTCTGTTAGCCTATGAAAAGAAAATGCATAATTACTTAAATTAATCTAAATTCACCTGATATTATCTTAGGATAGGGGGGGGGGGGGGGGCTCTCTCCTCGATTAGTTTACCTATTGAGAGAGCTCCTCCTTTAAGTAATTCCCTGTATACAATTTATTTAGTTCCTCCTTGTATTTGTATATTGTATTAATTTTTGTAACTTATCTTTTATCTTTGTAGTTTAGTTATTTGTTTGTATAGTTAGTAGTTAGGACTATAAATTGTATGTAGTGGAATTTAAATTATAGAAAACTGAAACTGAAACTAGTGAAATACTAACAATTAATAATAAGTCCTCAACAAACATGAATTGAAAGAAAAGGGATTAGATGCAATCCTGTAAATTCAAAATACCTTTCTTTACGTTTCTTTGCCTCTGATACCAATCTTTTCCGTTCCTCCTCCATTTTCCTTTGCTCCTCTTCCAGCTTTCTCTGTCTTTCTTCTTCAAGCTACAAACAATTACAACCAACGTAAATAAACAATTGATAACGTAAACAAATACCTGTAGACAACAGGAAACATAAAAAACGCTAGCTTCTCGGTTCCTGTCATGCTTTATCAAATGCTCTACAACTTCAAAAACAAATCTTTTCAAAATGAGGAATGCACATGGTCATAACAAGGGCAGATTTTGTAATACAATAGCAACAGTTGCGTTTGATTGACACCTCAATTCAAAGCGATTAGCGGCTGTAGACAAAGGAAATTCTCTCAACAAGTAGTAATTCAAAACAAACAAAGCCGCAAAAGTTTCGCCGAAACTAGTAGGGCAAACTCTCACCTTGTGCAAGCGAACGGTGGTTTTTAAGAGAAGTTATGTGCTTATAACGAAAGAACAGCCAATTTAAAGTTCTGTCTGGCGGATTTTGTTTATTTGATCCAGGAGCTGTTTTGTAACCGTTTCATTTAAGCCCTAAATACGCGAGAATTACAATGCCTTCTGTTCGGTAATCGCTGATCGCTTTGAATTGAGGTTTCAATCAAACGCAACTGTTGCTATTGTATTACAAAATCTGCCCTTGTTCATGGTCATTAGTTAGGAATTGACAAAGAATGTGTAACACTGTCAAGCGCCTTTGGTTCCTTTCAACGCATCCAATCAAAAGGAAGATAACCATTTGTGCAATCCTTTTGATAAATTTGAGGCCTATGCTGCCGAAGCAAATGATTACGAACCTGTTTCCTAGCAGCTTCTTTTTCCTCGTCCTTTTTCTTTTTCTCGTCTAATTCCGCAGCTATTTTTGCCATTTCCTGTTGTAAGAAGAAGACTCCCTCAGCTAGTATCGTTCCAAAGTTGACAAATAAATCAATACATTCCAAGAAGAAATATTGTCAGGCAGAGTTGACTTGACCCAATTTCACAACGAAAATGTAGCAGTAACGATGTTAATGAAAATAAAAAAAATGTTAAACAAGTTATGCGGATGTATCCAACATTAGTTCGGGCAAGCATACTCGGTGCAACCTTAAACAATTCTATACATTGACCGAAAAATCAGAATTTCATAGTTATAAACAACGACGAAATTCTACTATTTCAGTCAGGGTTTCATGGATGCAAATTGAAAAATCAATCCAAAGGCAAAGGCAATCTAAATACAAATAGAATTGACTGACTGAATATGGTATCCAGCATCTGTAAGGGTAAATACCCTCGACAGAGATAGGGTTAGCTTGAAATGGTGTGCCCCAAAAAATTCTATACACTGACATAAATAATAGAACTTCATAGTTATAAACAAACTATGAAGTAATTTAATTTAAGTCAGGGTTTTCATGGATGCAAATTAAACACTCAATCTGAAGGCAAAGAGGCGAATAGACGTGACTGGCTGCTTTGGTATCCAGCATCTGCAACGGTAAATACCCCCAAACAGAGAGACTGAGCTTGAAATGGCGTGCCCCATAAAATTCTATACACTGACATAAATAATAGAAATTCATAGTTATAAACAAACTATGAAGTAATTTAATTTAAGTCAGGGTTTTATCGATGCAAACTGAAAACTCAATTTGAAGGCAAAGAGGCGAATAGACGTGACTGGCTGCTTTGGTATCCAGCATCTGCAACGGTAAATACCCTCAAACAGAGAGACTGAGCGTGAAATGACGTGCCCCAAAAAATTCTATACACTGACAGAAATAAGAGAATTTCATAGTTGTAAACAAACTATGAAGTAATTTCATTTAAGTCAGGGTTTTATCGATGCAAACTGAAAACTCAATCTGAAGGCAAAGAGGCGAATAGACGTGACTGGCTGCTTTGGTATCCAGCATCTGCAACCGAAAATACCCTCAAACAGAGAGACTGAGCTTGAAATGGTGTGCCCCAAAAAATTCTATACACTGACATAAATAATAGAACTTCATAGTTATAAACTCAATCTGAAGGCAAATAGGCGAATAGACATGACTGACTGAATATGGTATCCAACATCTGTAAGGGTAAATACCCTCAAATAGAGAGGGTTAGCTTGAAATGGCGTGCCCCAAAAAATTCTATACACTGACAGAAATAAGAGAATTTCATAGTTATAAACAAACTATGAAATTATTTTATTTGAGTCAGGGTTTTATCGATGCAAACTGAAAACTCAATCTGAAGGCAAAGAGGCGAATAGATGTGACTGGCTGCTTTGGTATCCAGCATCTGTAAGGGGGTAAATACCCTAAAATAGAGAGGGTTAGCTTGAAATGGTGTACCTCCAAATAATTCTATACACTGACAGAAATAAGAGAATTTCATAGTTATAAACAAACTATGAAATTATTTTATTTGAGTCAGGGTTTTATCGATGCAAACTGAAAACTCAATCTGAAGGCAAAGAGGCAAATAGATGTGACTGGCTGCTTTGGTATCCAGCATCTGTAAGGGGGTAAATACCCTCAAATAGAGAGGGTTAGCTTGAAATGGTGTACCTCCAAATAATTCTATACACTGACATAAATAATAGAATTTCATAGTTATAAACAAACTATGAAATTATTTTATTTGAGTCAGGGTTTTCGTCGATGCAAACTGAAAACTCAATCTGAAGGAAAAGAGGCGAATAGAGGTGACTGGCTGCTTTGGTATCCAGCATCTGCAACGGAAAATACCCTCAAATAGAGAGGGTTAGCTTGAAATGACGTGCCCCAAAAAATTCTATACACTGACAGAAATAAGAGAATTTCATAGTTATAAACAAACTATGAAATTATTTTATTTGAGTCAGGGTTTTCGTGGATGCAAACTGAAAACTCAATCTGAAGGCAAAGAGGCGAATAGAGGTGACTGGCTGCTTTGGTATCCAGCATCTGCAACGGTAAATACCCTCAAATAGAGAGGGTTAGCTTGAAATGGTGTACCCCCAAATAATTCTATACACTGACATAAATAATAGAATTTCATAGCTATAAACAAACTATGAAATTATTTTATTTAAGTCAGGGTTTTATCGATGCAAACTGAAAACTCAATCTGAAGGCAAATAGGCAAATAGACGTGACTGCAAATAGGCAAATAGACGTAAGTCTTGGCCAAATTTTGGGTAGGGGTCTGCCGCGAGCATCTTCAAAAGGGTACCGTTGGCTAGACTAATTTTTACGAAAACGGTACCCTTGGCTAGACCAATTTGACCATTGTTTTAACCAATTTTTACGAAAATGGTACCCTTGGCTAGACCAATTTTGACCATTTTCTCGACCAATATTGTCAAATTTGTGCCAAATATGATGTCATGACCGTTCGCAAGACCAATATTGTCAAATATGATACCCTTGGCTAGACCGTTGCTGGCCAAAATTGTAAAAAAGGATACCCTTGGCTAGACTAGAAGTCTGAAAAGTATACCCTTGCTCGCGGCACATCCCCAGGTACCTTTACTATGGAAGAACCCCCCCCCCCGTGGGACATTCAGGGGTTTTCCTACTGTTGTTTTCGATTCTTTAGCTGAGGATGGCACAAGTCTGAGTGCCGAAACATACTCATATTTACTTGATCATGTCTTCGTTTACGTCTAATATTTGAAATGTCATAATCTACTGGATTTGTCAAACATGGACTTGTCACTATTATTAATTTGAATTTATCGATCATTATTATTATTTTCACTGGTTTAGCCCAAATATTTGAATTTGTCATCTTGTTTAATAAATATGAATTAAAACTATTCGTCGTTATACTGCACTGATAAGGAAATTCGTCATCCGACTGGGATTTCCCAAGCATGCTCCTACTAAATAGTGGGTAATTCCTTTGTAATACTCTGGGTTCCTGTTGCTCAATTCTTGATACCAACTATTGTTTCCTGGGACATGATGCAGCGATTCCACAATTCCCTGTTGGAGCAGCCTACTCTTTTGGGTTCAATTATATTTAACTTACTTTTTCTCGTCTCCTCTGTTCTGCCAATATTTGCTTCTTACTTTTCGGTTTGGGCTGTAAAATTAAAAACAACTTTTGTCATATTCATACTAACAGAAAGGCTGATTTAAAGCGTTCAAAAATTACTAAAAATGTCGCGGTGAAATTGTTTCCTGATCATCGGCTGAGAGCGTTCCTTTTCTTCAATATACGGTTGCAAAATTTCCTTTTTTATAGTACTGTTACGTGTCAGCTTTAAGTTTTACGTGGTTTTCATCATTTTCTCAATGTATTGGCTGCGGCGTAGACATAGTATTTTGTTCTATGCGCATACTAACCGATTTTGTGTTGTACGGGAAAATATAAAGCTCTAAGTCTTAAAAGTACATGCTGAGCTTGCAAGGTCTGTGCAATAAGACCGCGTGCTTTATATTTTCCTGTAAAATTAAAAAATTGGTTAGGATGAGTTTCATTACCTGATAGCTTCTAATGTTGACTTATATCATTTAGTCAAATGCATTTTTTTGTTGCTTTGTCACCAAAGTTCATTGTAAATCTCATAGTCCTTAATCAGTTGCTGTGGTGACAAAAACGCCTCCTTGTATCATATTATACAAGGCCATGTAAAACCGCGGGAAATGTGCAATTAACTAATGGAATTGGCGGGATTCTTGTATTGCCTCGTTTTTGAAACGTCAGTCAGGTAATAATACGTTGTATCATTTTGGTAGTCTTGTAGCGTAGTTTGTAGTTATTATAATTAGCAAATTTTATACTTACTTTTGTGACGGGTACTTGTGAAGGTGGTTTTGGCTTTTTGCTAGCTGTCGTACTCTGCAAAAAGAGAACAATACGTTCAGCAAAAAATATTCAAAAAAGATTCATAAAACAAACAGAAGATATGATATAGTTATAAGTTCTCACAAACTTGACAAATGTTAAAACATTAAATTACCAACAACAATAGTCAGTGAGTGCTGCGCAAGAGTGGTTGTTGAAGGTGAAGGTGAAGTTGCGTTTTTCAGCGCCAAGCGCTGGGATCGCAGAAATAGAGCAGACCTAATCGAGTCCGCGACCCCTTGTCATGACGCTCAAGTGGTGGGGTCCTACCGGGTATCGAACCCACTCCGCCTGACTGTTCTGGCTGCAAAGTCAGAGGATTACACCACTGCGCCACAACACCTCCTGTTTGTTGACATAATACCGCAAGACGAATATTGATGCTGTTTTGTAGCAGTAAGAATCAAAGATGCCTAATAACTTCCCAATGATGATGAAACATACACATCGTGGTAAAAATATGGAGGTGCTTGGCATGTTCTCGACAAAATTGAGGCATTAATCATTATCTGATTAGACCACTCACTTTCTCGTCATCTTGGTGTTTCTTTGAAGCTTCTTTGTGTTTCATGAAATCTTCCTTTAGCTTGCAAATCTTATCTTGAGTCAATCCTGCTGGCAATGATTTTCCATTTTGCAATCGATTCTGCGAAAAAGGTTCTTCATTCTAGATATTACACGTGAAGGTCTCAAACTTTCTACAGTATCCTAAACTTTAGAGTCTCGGCCGCTACTGTGTACAATTGAAGTGCAAACAATCATTCTTTTTGTCTGTCGCTTTATTATGTATAAAGAATTCCAGGTTCACTTTCCTTGGTCAACCGGTAGGGCATAATATCATCTAAGAACCAGGTGTCCCAAAAAGTATTCCTGTTTCGAAAAATCATCAAATTTGATTACATGGTCGATTCTCAAATTTCTCATTTTGTCAAGTAGATCAAAGTCAACGACCGAATCATCTTCCCAGTTATAGCTGATCTTGTGGTTGGTTTAAAATTAGCAAATTAAGCCCAAATTAAGGCTGTCTCGTTTCGAAGCTAACTGCAAAAAGCATTGGCGATTACCAGGATAGTTTCTCTTGGTATCAAGCTTCTTGTTTGCCAGGAAATGTCGGAAAAAAATGCAACTATCATTAGAGACTTACAGGAATAAAGAACAATCTCAAATTGTAGCTCTGACGCAAGATTTTAAAAGTTGCTTGAAGAGTATAGCTCAGAGTAATGCTGTTGCTTAAAGAGGATAGCTCAGAGTAAGGCTTTTCAACCTTCTATTCTATACTTTTGAAAAATGAAAACAAACATTTTATCGTCTTTGAATATATTTGCATCCTTGACAAATAGATCAAAAAGTAAATTTTTTGATAGCTCTCATGGTCGAGTTTCAATGATTTTTAAACAGGAGTACTTTCTTGTGGGTCACCTAGTGTTAGATAAAAAAACTGTATAATAATTTGAGTTTTCTCACCGTTAATATTGTAATCAGCCTGTTGAACTCAGTATCCTCATCTTCGTCTTCGTCAAGTGCATCTTCTTTGCATCTAAGTCAAAAAGAAAAGGAAGATTGAAATTCGTTTTGATTTCATACCTGTTTGGTGCTATAAAAAATGCCCTCAATAAATGATTGGTTGTAAGACGGAAATCCGTTGTGTTACTGGTGATGAAGATTCTGTCGAGTTACTACAATGGATACCGAACAAATTGGCCCCCCAAGACACCCAGAGGAAAGCAGAGTTGTCTATCATTTGTGTCCTTCTCTTTTCAGCCTGATAGAAGAATCATAAACATTTACCACCTGCATTGACCAGGATTTCTGTGTTGTTTTTTCATGCGTGGAGCGAAAAGTCAAACGGTTAGCAACAGATCTTTAAAGGCACTCAGAAATAGCCCTACATTTGTTCTGAAGCACACGGATGGCATTCTCCTTGAGACGAGGAGTGCCATTTTGGAAATTTTTTGACCTCACAATTAGCCCATAGGATAAGAAAACCTCCATCAAATTATATAAAGCCCAAAAGTGGGCAAAAAATATTCCATTTGAAATTTCCTGGCCGTCCCTGTAGTCATAAGAATATCATTCTTACCTGTATTCATTGTCATTTTGAAAATGTGACTTGTGATTTGGGAGTTCAGAAAACAATCCATAAAGTGCTGCAAGAAGAAAGGACAAGTTTTCAAATTTTGATTGGAAGGAACCACAAGCTATTCATTTGTCATCTTGCAATATTATCAACAGGGTGTCCCAAAAAATTGTGTCCTGTTTGTGTGGCTGCAGTGGAGAAGCTATAGTATTCATTTTCTCGGTTTTTATACAGAGGTATAGGTTAGGCTTCAACGTAGAGTCTGAGACCATGCTTGAGTCAATGTGACAAATGCAGTGGTTGATGATTTATGGCAGAAGAAAGGCAAAATAGTGGTAGCTCCAAAAACAGCACTTCTATTGTTCTCCAGCAATATCAAAATCAAGCAATGTTTGAAAAAATGGTTCTAGCCAGGGCTCGAAAATATTTTTCCTTCCTGGTAGCAAGGTAAGCACCTTTGTTTTTTCTTCCACACTTTCTTCTTCTTTCCCAATGTATTGCCCAATTATAATATCCCATTTCCTTACTCTCCTTGTTTGTTTCACTTCCCTTTCCATCTCTTTATTTCTTTCTCTTCCTTCCCTTGGCTTTCCGTTTCTTTATCCTTCTTCCCTGCTTCCTTCCTGGGACATTTGAGCATTTGAGCATCCTTCCTGGTAGTGCCGCCGCTACCACGCTACTTTGTTTTTTGAGCCCTAGTTCTAGCATCATATTTGAATTGTCTCTACACTCTTAAAAGGATTGACAGTGTTATCTAAAAGATAAACAATACTACCAACCCTCTTCAAATGCAGAAAAATTTAAATACAATGCTAGAACCCTTTCTGGAAATTTTTTTTTAGGACCTAAACTCTTGATTCACAGTATCAAAAAGATTTTGAAGTCAAACACTTCCTTGAGTCAGGTTGTGTGACTTTACACAGCCACTTTATGCAGTTTCTGGTTTTCAACAAAAACGTCAACAGCTGAAAGCTAAATGCACAGCATAAGTGCATAATTCCATCATTCTGCAAGGACAAAACAACAGTCAACTGTGAATCTGTTTTCTTTAAATGGATACTGTACAGTAAAACTATTTAAAAACTTCTCTTACCTGCTTTAGAATTATGTTGTAAAGAATCTGCTAGCAAACTGAAAAAGATCTGACGAGGAAAGAAAGAAACAATGATTAGCTCATCACTAACAAGGAACTATCATGAATATGGTTCAAGAACATGATATGGTAAACATTGCGGTGATAGATTTGGTTCCTAATTTCACATTTCAAACCCATGGCAATACCTTCTAGGTTTGCCTACTTTCAATCTTTCTAACATACAGTATCCTATCCAAAAAATACAAGGCTAAACTTGGCCTTGTACAGGCCAAGTTTTAGCCTTG
This sequence comes from Aurelia coerulea, assembly GCA_039566865.1. NCBI lineage: Eukaryota > Metazoa > Cnidaria > Scyphozoa > Semaeostomeae > Ulmaridae > Aurelia > Aurelia coerulea. The sequence goes on from CM076955.1 coordinate 20,179,220, forward strand.
TAGCGGGGATTATGACCTTGTCCTAACCTTTGAAGAAAATTTATGAGGCTATCAGCAAGATTCTAAGTTACAGCCAGTCTAACACAAGGTTTTCACAAGGCTAAGAACAACCTTGTGCTAGCCTAGGATAAATTTATTAGCATTTTTGAGCCATTTAGAAGGTTACACCAAGGCTTTTCTAGGCTAGAACAAGATCACAAGGCAATAACTACAAGGCTTGAACATTGCACTTTTGTACAGGATCTTCTTTAGTTTCTTTCAGTTTTCATCATGTCTTTTCCTCTTCTCATTTTTGTAAGAAATGTCCAAACATCAGAAATGCTTGAAATTTGTAAGAAGCTCTGAGTACTCAAATATAATGATTTTAAGAAATTTTCGGTAAGGTTCAAATTCTTAGTTCCTTGTTAAAATGTGTGTAGTCTGGCTCATAAAATTTGGTCAGTTAAATCCTTGATCTAAATACATAAAGTGCATTTGTGGTAGCCAGGTTATGATAATCAATGTCAAATGTTGTGCTGACATAATACGGTAAAAATTGAAATGACGCAGACATGATGTGGTAGAGATATAAAATGGTAGAGATATAGATGATGTAAAAGTTTAAATAATGAACTTAACCTTACCTCATCACTTTTATCTACATTCCAGTCTGCTGTGCTGCAGTGATCTGAAAGATACGACAAGGCTTTTCAGTTACTGAGTCTCATATGTTAGTTATAGTTAGTTATAATCATAGTTATTGAGTCTATGAGAAGGTTCTCAACCAGAACATAGGTTCCAAATCATTAAAAATGTTGGTGTAAAATGCTATGACCTATTTCTTTGAACTGATTGGCTTGAAAAAAGCTCAAGCTATAATTCTTCCATTGGACTTTTCCAAAATATGCAAATTTTTTCAGAATTAGAGAATTTTTCTTTGATTTTAAGAAGTCAAGAAACATTTTCAAAACAATTTGAAACCATTGTAAAATTCTAAAATTTTTGAGAAACAACAGAACAATTTCCAAGACAACCATAGTTCATAAATGCTTACAATATGGTATTGAGCACAGGTTTATAAAAATCACTCTTCTGGCTCATAAAAATTTGATTATGTAACATCCCCACATGAAGCTATTCCATAAAAGAGTCTGAATTTAAATAAAATGTTCATACAAAATGTTTTATTGAGTGGCTTCAGAGCTTCTATCACTGTTGTTTACATTAAAAAATTCTACCAATTTATACAATGTGATTTAGAATCTGTTTTAGAGTACCTAAATGATCTGAGGGTGAAGTTGCGGTTTTTAGCGCCAAGCGCTGGGATCACAGAAGTAGCTAAGCGCTAATCGAGTCCAGGACCCCTTGTCATGATGCTCAAATGGTGGGGCCCTACTGGATATCGAACCCTGTCCACCTGACTGTTCTGGCTGCAAAGTCAGAGGATTACGCCACTGTGCCACAACACCTTCATTTTGACAAAGCAACTACATTGTTAGAAATATCAAGTTTTCAAGTCTGGAGAGTACCCTCTTGCATGTGTGGACCAACTGTAAACAACAATCAATCAAAAGCAAATGTTTTTCTTTCCTCGAGTAAAGGTGATTCATTGTCAAAATTGCAGCACTTTCACTAAAAAATCTGCCTCACCTGTTATTAATCTTTTGTAAGCCTTGCAAACTTCATGAAATCTCATCTTGATGTTATCATCTGGATTCTAGAATGATAGATCATGATTCTCCGCAATAATCAAATGACAAAGCAAAGTATGTGAAGCGATAATTACAAATTTAGCCAAGGTTACAAAATAATACTTTCAGATCACATTAAGATTGCTACGAAACTCTATTAAAGCACACACAAGTAAGCTTACCTTACTAAACCTGTCAGGGTGAAGCTTCAGTGCAAGCTTGATAAATGCCTTCTTCTTGTCATCTAGAAAATGATTGTTTATCATGGTCATTTCTTTGAAGAAAATTTTTTGGATAATCTTGTGCACATCAACATGACAAGAATTCTTAAGAATTTTCAAGGATGTTTATTTCATCATCAGAATTCTTGAGTCATAGAACATTAATCTTTTTGGTTTGCTTTTCAAAGTGAATTATCAACTTTTGCCACCAGACAACTTGTCAATATTTAACAAAGCATCTTATAGCAGGATGGAATGATCATTGGTCTGCTGGACAAAATTCTTCCTCCATGCTTTGCCCACTTGTAAACAGAATAAACTTGCTCAAACTAAAGAAATCAACTAAAAGTAAGATGAAAGTGGATACTTTTTCTCTTTAATTTTTGAAGGTCTTTGATGGCATCTTACGATAAAAATCAGTGCACATAATTAGTTTTACTTGTGCTTTATGTCTCGTTCAATTCCTACCCTGACCATCCCCCCCCGGGCAGCCCGGGGGTAAACAAAAATTCCTTGCTCAAATGCCCGGGGGCCGGGGAAAAATTGATGGTCAAATGCCCGGGGGCCGGGCACTGGAAAAATGCTATATTCCCAGTTACTGTATAAGGAAAAGCTCTCGTCCTTGCCAAATGCTACTCAAATGCCCGGGGGCCGGGGAAAAATGTAGGGTCAAATGCCCGGGGGCCGGGAAATTTTTTGTGTGCAAATGCCCGGGGGTGTCCCGGGGGGGATGGTCAGGGCAGGAATTGAACGAGACATTATTGGTTTTCTAACATTTTTCACTCAAGGTCCTGCCCACCAGAATAATATGGTGATTTACAAGGTCTATGCTGGGTGAGTCCAAAGTAACTTGCGTACCTTTTGGAAAATTATCAATTAGGAGTTATTTCACAGATCTTTAATGTTTTTTTCTGTATTTGCACGAAAGACCAAATAAGTTAAATAAATGATCATTGTTTTTCTTTTCTGGGAGAATGATAATGAAATTACAGTACACAAAAAACGTAATTTTGGGCAATATAACTTCATAAAACCTGGTTTTTTACCAGAAATCTTTAACTTGTGATTTTGTATGAATTTTGGGCTCCTACATTACATGACATCCAGATTGGAAAATTTCCAGAATGCGCAACCAATTTCTCCAGTCTGCAGAGTATGGCAGTTCTCGATGAGATCTCACAGACCAACGAAGCATTAGTGTCCTCACATGCAAGGTCTTTGATTCTTTTGCTTTCAAAGTTGTGGACAAAAGATCTTGTTCAAAATTGGCATGCACATAAATTTTTGTAGAAAATCTTGCGCATGCAGCACTGTAGCCACACTCTACAGACTGGCAATTTCTCTTTCATTCAAGATTAGAATCAAAGTGAAATAAAAAGTGCATGGAGGATTAATCCCCCCTGCATGCACATGTCAAATCTTTAGAATAAAGAAAGTCTGCACCTTGAAGCAAAAATAACATTAGCTTAAATAAAACTTGCCAAGGCCTAGTATCTTTCGTGTGAATGAGTGCATATGCATGGACTCTTCAGAACTCTTCCCTGGTCATATTATGCTTATTTATACAATCACCATCTAAAAATCATTCATCCACTCAATTTTTTGTAAAATTAAATAAGCCCCAAAAATTATCAGCAACATTTTATCACATATCCATTTGAAAGCACTGCTTTAACATTCTGAAATTTTTCTACATCAGGCAAGTCGCAGTTTCATTTCTGCTCCTGAATAGAGGCCTACAATTATTTATAGTCTGAAATCCATCAATGCGAGCACCTTGCATATTTCGTCGACGCAAATAAAAAGAAAATAGCTTCAATCCTCCATCACAAATAACATCTTTTATTCTGTAATTATTCCTTATTTGTTTTATGCGGCTTTACATTCCAACAATTACTGCGTTGACAATTTCCCTTCAACCTCCGGTATCGTGAGACATTTTAGGCCTACGGACAGCATACCTTCGGATGCCGACAACTCGAGTCCAAGTATCTCCAAATCTCTTCGAATTCTATCCTCATTTTTGGGCATTCTTCTACCTTATTGGATATGAAAACAATCCTTGACAATTTGGGAGTCTTCTGGTCTTATTTATGACTTTCTTGAACGTTTCTAATCACGGAAAAGAAAACAATTTCGTGAGAGTAAACTACAGGTCCTCGTCTTGCTCTTTTCTCCGGAACACTGAGAGACTCAATATGGCGGATTTTTAATGTCCTACGTCATACATCGCTAGACCCAATCTCCTTCAATGTACGCATTTCATTCATGCATGTTCACAAAAAATCGTTGTACATTTGCACAAAAAGTTTCGATTTTTTCATGACGGAATTTTCTAAATCAACCATATGGGAATTTCCATATGGGATATTCTAGGGAATTTCCTTTTCTAGGGGATCCTATAAAAGTATCTCATTTCAATATTTTTATTAAGAAAATTCGAGCTTTGGTTACCAGTCTACGAGCTCTGCTTTGCTGAGTTTTGTACATTCGTTTTCGATTTAATTTACTCTTTGTTGTTCTTTCAAAAATATCAAAGGGCTGATTTCATGGGGAATTCCCTATCTTTGGGGAACTTTCTATCAATCAATTCCATGCATCTCAAGAAATTCAACCCCATTAGTTCTGCAAACAAACAGGACATATGTTGGACATACTTACTTCAAAGAGAATGGAACACGAAAGAAAGTATGACAAGGACGACTAAGAACAAAAGTAACAAAATACATTTTTGTGGCACAAAACAAAAAAACATTGAAAAACCAGCCCATCATTTGGAAAATGGGAATGATTCAAGATGTGTCCCCATCTTTGACGCTACCCTTTAAAAAGATACTATTAACAGCAAAATGAGAAAGAAAGGAACACAATTTCAGAAGAAGGTTTATCGTAGGGGAAAAAGGAAAACAACAAAATGTGATAAAGAAACGGACATGGCCATTGAAAATGCGGATGATGCGGATGCGGATGCGGATGGCCAATGAAAATGCTGACGAATGCGGAGGAGCATATCTGAAACGTCATCAAGGCACAAGAAACGAAGGAAGGGACAAGAAACAGGTTGGGCAGAAAATGACCAAATAGAATGGCACCTTTGGTAAGAACTTGTTCCTTGTCTTTCAATATCAAAATATTCACGATATTTACACTTTACTGTGTAAGAAGTGAGGTTCAGATGCAATGCAATAAGTTTTAGGAATGATAATAAATTTAGGCCCTTTTTTCTTGGCATTTATGTAGGCCTAGACAAGGCTAAGTAGGCTAGGCCCAAATTTTTGTCTGGTATATCAGGTTAGGTCGATGAAAATAGACACCCAAAATGTCACATACACATAAAATAAGACAATGTTAGAATGCGGACCATTATTGGTTTAAATGGAACAAGAAGTTAGATGTTTTGGAAAATGTTCCAAAAAAATCTCAATTTAAAAAAAATGTCTTTGACTTTGTTCCGTGCCCAGGGTGATATTGGTCCTAAAGCACGAAATTCAATTGGCTATGCATTTTGTTACAGATGAGCTCTGTTGATGATACTGAGGATGTGGCACTGAATTTTGACGATGAAGAACAACAACAGAAGAAGTCAAAATTTAAGTATGTACCAAGCAAAAAGAAGAACTAAAAAAGTGTAGAAGGAATTCTGTAGGAGTAACTCAGTTTTCTGTACCAAAAATTCACCAAGACACTTCACAAATTTGTCAGACTTTTTTTGATTTGTGATCTTCATCAAAAAGCCCAGGATTGGAAACGATTCATAGCAGCCTACCTACAACAAGTAGACGTCACATGAGAAGAAGAAGAGATCTTCATCAATAACTGAATTTTTGCTGAAGATCAAAAGTTGAAACAGCCAGCATATAGACATTATTTTTGAAGTCCTGTGACCATATTCCCATTAGTATCACATATCAGCTTGTGTTTTACTTTTATTTCAAAGTTGTTTTTTTCTACAATATTTCTTCCCATTAATGATCAGTTTACAAATTTTAGATTTTCTTTGCAGGCATCCAGTTGCAGCATTCTTCCATCTTCTATTCAGGATCCTTGCACTTGTTGCATATTTGATTTGTGGACTGTTCAGTGACAGTTTTATTACAAGTTTTGTTATCATTGTCCTTCTTCTATCATTTGATTTTTGGACTGTTAAGAATATAACTGGGAGAATTCTTGTTGGATTGAGGTGGTGGAATTGTGTTGATGAAGATGGGAAAAGCCAATGGATATTTGAATCTAGAAAGGTTCGTTGAAAGAAAGTTATCAGAGTATGAAGGTGTTGACTTCAAAATATGAATTGTAGGTGTTTTGGCACAGTAATGCAATCCTCTGATTTTGCAGCCAGAACAGTCAGGTGGACAAGGTTCAATGTCAGTCCAGAGCCTTAACACTTGAGCATGATGACTAGGGGTAATAGTCTCAATTAGGTCCTCTGTACTTTTGTGAAGCCAGCGCATGGTGCTAAAAACCACTGGAAGTATTGCAATGAATCAGGTAGATTATCCTAAGTTGAGAATATAGTGTGAGAGTTAAATGAAGAAGAAATACACATAAACACCTTGCAAACATTTGAAGAAGCTTTTCTTCAATAACAAAAACTGATACATCATTGAAAGAAAATCTCCCGTAGATATTTGGCAAAAGTTTTGAAGTGCTGTATTCTTATTTCATCTTTGTTAGCATTAGTTGTGAAAATGGGAATTTAATTGAAGAAGATTTGCAAGTCTTGTAAGGTGCTGTAAATGAGATCAGCTTTCTCCTTCAAGTTGTAACATTGGTAATAATATGTTCTCTTTCTATTTGATGTTCTTTCTTTGTCTTTCAGAAAAAAGCTGGTAAAAAGTTGAATGCTGCAGAATCAAGGTTATTCTGGCTTGGTCTCATTGTCTGCCCGATTATTTGGGCATTTCTCCTTGTAGCTGCAATATTTTCTCTGAAGATCAAATGGCTTGTGAGTATGAAATCAAATATTATCAAAAGTATATACTCATATATAGTGTTTTTCTTAATTCTTGCTCCATTTTGCTTCATCCTGTACAAAAATACAAGGCTAAACTTGGCCTTGTACAGGCCAAGTTTTAGCCTTGTAGAGGGGATTTTGACCTTGTTATGACCTTGTACTAACCTTGGAAGAAAATTACAAGGATATCAGTAAGATTCCAAGCTGCAACCAGTCTAACACAAGGTTTCCACAAGGCTTCTACAAGGCTTTAGCATTTTTCAAGCCATTTACAAGGTTACAGCAAGGCTATTCCAGGCTATAACAAGGTTACAATGCCATAACTACCAGGCTTGTACATGGCTATTACATGGCCTTGTATTTTCGTACAGGATGTTTTTACATTTGAATGACCCTTTTTATTAAGGGTATTTTATAACAATCCTTATGGAGGAGCAGAGACTTGCATCCTCAGCTATATTGTGCATTGTTTTCCATGTGCCATTTTAAGTATTCTGTCACCTTATGCTATTGTCTCTCCATGTTTTTCTATTACTTTGCATTGTTGTGGTGTTAAAAGCTTTCTTCCAGGGAATCCAAAGCAACATGGTCCCCATCAAAGACTCTTTGATTCGGCATGATTGAACATGTTTGTAAACGATTCCTGGTGACAAATATCTTTTCTACAATTCAATTCTAGCTTGTTGTCATTGTTGGTCTAACGCTGAACTCAGCTAATCTCATTGGATATGTTAAATGCAAGAAAGATGCAGGAAAACAAATGAAAAATATGGCAGGAACAGCTTCATCATTTCTTGGCAGGCAGTTGATAAGTCAGGTAGAAAATCAAACATTTGTACCCCCTCATTCCCCACCCCCAATTTTCCATGAGTTTGTAATCACTGTGAGGATTTCACAAATTTCTTCTTGAACAAAGCAACACAAACTGTATTTACAAGTTCAGGAACATGAAATGTTTCATTTTTTGTATCTTTCTTCATTCTTACACATTTCTCTTACTTTTCAGATGCTTGGTCGTAAACCTGCAACGAATCAAACTGAAGTAGCTTCTTGAAAATGGAAACATTTATTTATTATGTAAATAATCTAAATACGGAATGAGCTCTTAGACTTGGAGAAGTCATTCCTCCATTGTGGTGTTTATTTTTAAGTGGATACTAAGAACAATCAATTTATATGCATAGTAATAAGTGAATTTTTTCTGCAGCAGACAAATAGTGTGAAGTTCTTAACATCTTAACTTGTTTGATGGCAAATTTTCGTCAAGAGGACAATCATTTGATCTGAAGTGGGTCTAAACATGGTCAACTGAATTTTTCTATCAAGGAGATGTGATTGAGGAAAGAACTGCTTTTACCAAGTAGTGTTGGATCATTTTACTTTAATCTCTCTGCTGATATTGGCAACTTGCGTCAGAAAATGAATTCAATTCAATTCAACAAAAATTTGGGGGATGGGGGATGCACTCAGGCCACAGGGGGTTCAGGAGTGTCAGCAAAGACTGTAGTTCTGTTTTCTTTGGTTCCCTATAATGCGGATTATGAAACAATAGCTGTGTAATTTGGTACAGATTAAATTATCGTTGCGGTCGGCCTGCTTTTGTTACAGTAGAATATAGTACAGTAGTATAGAATTGGTTTTCTTTTCTCTTTTCTTATAGTTATGATGCGCGGTATTTGAAAGAACCGCACATTCAAACTGCAGCCAATGAGATAACAGCTCTGACACAACAAAAGTTTTTCTACTGTAACAATAGCAGGCTGACCGCAACAATGATGTAATCTTTATCAAATTACACAGCTGTTGTTTTCATAATCCAGATCACAGGGAACCATATAAACCAAAACTACAGTCTTTACTGACACTCCTGGAGCCCCTGTGCTCAAGCTACAATTTCAGGGATTTCATCCTTGAAAAGCCTTTAGAAAGTCAATAAAAATTACTCTGAATTTTGAAGCACAATCGAAAAAGAAGCAATTACAATCTAATTATCACAGGTTATATTTCATTTGAGTAATATTAAAACAAAGTATCATATTGTACAATTTAATAGCTACAGTTCTGCCCCAAATAAAACAAAATTCCATCTTGCATACAATTTATACCCTACAAAACTGCATACTATATACACTACAAATATACAGTAAAAACCCACATCTAAGAGCACTTAAGCTACATGTAAATTGAAGATTCAAGGTCCTAAATTACTCTTGAAGTTTGACAGTTAAAATAGAGGATCAGTGGCTACAACATCCACATAAAAAATTTTACTACTAAAATGTGCTTTTCAATCAAAAATATCACCTTATTCAACTTGAAAGCTTTAGGTTCTTAAACGCAGGTTTTTACACCGTCTAACAAGAAACGCTTTTGAAACTATTTAATTTTACGCTAAACAGCAGTTGCAAGTTTTAGATTGGTGACGGAAGCATTTGTTTTTGAGAGCAAAGGAAGTATACACGAAGATTTAGATTGTTCTGAAACTCATATTAAACTCACAAAAAACTCTCGAGTGGTCAAATTCTGATAATTTTAAGAAACTTTCAGTCAGCACTGGCTCAAATTCTCAGTTTCTTGCATAAAGAAATTTGTGTAACGGTTCTATTTCGGTGGCTTCAGTTGCCGTTTCTAAAAAAATCATCAGTTGGGAATGATGTAGAGACAATCCAATTCGACAATCCGACCACGGTTTCCGTATCGATCCCTCATCAAGTTGCCTATTGCGTTGTTGGTCAACTGGTTTCTGCTGAGCAAAAAGGTCGTTTCTGGTTTTATAATTTTGAAGCGAGCGGTTTCATCAAAACTTTTCCCATGAATAATGTTTCAGATGTTCTCTGTCAATTTCACAATTTCTGTTCGCTTAACCTTGTCATTCGGTTTTCTGAACGCAAACGACGGCTGGATGAGAACGACAGCTTTTACATTACATAAACCCGACATAAACAAACGCCAAAAGAGAGTATTTCTTGCCAGGTCTGAACTGAATTCTTGCACGGGCCAAGTATGTCAACTCTAAGGGTGTGTAGCCATACCTGTCTATCAAATCTCGGATGGAATTTCCAGTGAATCTCGGATAGAGAAACCAGGGAAAAGGGCAAAGCTTTGCTATTTACAGGACGGGCCTTGATGCATTAACACCACTATTTCTTGCCTATAAGAGTTCATTTATCAAAACATGTTTTTAGTCTTTTCATACCTCTGAAGAAGTAGGATTGCAAGGTAATAGCATCATCTTGGTCTCGATACGTTCACCCAGGTATTTCTCACACCCTACTTAATAAGCTCCATCTTATATACTTGTCAGAGAAATCCTTGAGCATTTGCCAGAGAAAAGCCCGTAAAGGGGGTTGAGCTTTCATCCAAAATCAGAGAAAAGGGTCAACTTGAAAAGTTGCCAGACAAGCGTGGTTACACTTAGACGCCAAGAGTTGACCCACATCCGGCTAAGTCCTTTAGCGTTTTAGTGCCTCCCCTATACTTGCTGCTCAGTTGATGACTGAAAACTGCAGTAAGGCCAAATACCTTCCACCTTCCACTCAATCGTATATAGCGCTTTTGGAGTGGTATATACTATTACCATGATTTCTTGCTTGAAAGCATATCAAAAAGTAATTTTCAGGGCTTGGTGAAAGCAAGTAGGGAGGTTCTGATAGAGTGCGTTGTTTCTTTGCTGTCACCGTAACATGCAGCATTCTCCCTCTAAAACTGGACAGGCATTCCTAGTGTCTTCCCAAAGATTTGTGCACTCCCTGCTCCCAAGTTCATACCCTGGGTATTCTTCTTTTTTTTAGGCTTTGCTTTGGTGCCCATGAGACTACTCTTCTGTCATTTAATAACGAAATACGCCAAGCATAAACATCTTTAAAACCTCGTATAAGCCGTACCTTATATCATTTGCGTGTTTATGAATATTTGCACAAACTAAATTACATATATCAAACAAACTCCTCGCAAACTTGCTTTTGCAGCAACGTAGATGGATTATTTTCGTCTTTGTTTACACACAAATCTGTTTGATTTTGCGATGCTACATAGAATGCAGGCTAAACCACAGACACCTCTTCCAAAACAAGTAATTAAAGTAAATAAACTTACTTTTCAAGCAAAGTGGATGCATTATTTTCATCTCTATTCACCAAGAAATCTGTTTGATTTTGTGATGCTACTACCCAGGGAACCAAGTTCCGTAATTTTATAGTCATGCTCCAAGACCTATTACGGGGCCTTGCTCTCTTGGTCCTAAGACCCCTTTCAAAGCGTCACCAGGGAATCAGTGGGCAGTAAAGATATCAAAGGGAATGTGCTACACATAGAGTTAAAACGAAGCCTATGATTTCTCCAAGCAACCATGCAATTAAAATTTGTACACCTAACTTAGACAGCTAATTACTTCACGAAAAATTTAAACTACAGACCAAAAATTACCTACTCGGTAAGAAAAAAGCAAGAAGCATCTATAATACAACTAATGGATTCTTATTACACAGTTCTTAAAATAAAACCGACTGCAAAGTTCTGAAGTTTCTTCAGAGGATACATCCACCACTTATATCAGGGTGAGTGAGTGGCCGAGCGGCTTGTACAGCTTCCATCAGGTGACTGAAGTTAAGCTCGGTCGAGTGAGGCCTGACGCCGTCCTTCGGAAGGGACGTTGAACTGGAAGTTCCATGCCTGGATACTGCATTCATAGTGGGCCTAAATTAGCTTTAAGTAGCTGGAAATCCTGCCAGTCCACTTAAAATCCCTTGGAGAACCCCTGGGTTTATTCTGGCTAAACTCTGAAAACTTCTAATATTTCCCTTTAACAACGATGAAGATTTTCTTCAGGCCAAAACTGCATCATGAATAGCAAGGGTCCCTGGAGGATGCTCAACTTCGTAGATCATAAATTGAATTGCAATGCATTTTTTACTGACTAGAGCAAATTTTTTACGAAAAGATGTTCAGATTTTGATATTTTTTCCGATTCTTTCTGCCCCTTGAAACTTCTTGGACTGACCATCCCGCATGAAAAACTCCTCAGTGCCCCCTTCCGAGCCTCTTGAGTTCCTTTAACATCCTTTTCTATATTCATGCCTTCCTCACTGTCCTTGGCTGATTTAACTAGCTATAGGCATACTAAATATACGCATTCGCTACACAACTACTGAGATTATACTCTCCCTTCATATACGATAAATAGTCCAATATATTCACCTCTCAAGAAAGTATTAAACCAAACACCACTTGCTACGTGATAACACCATTAGGCCCATCTGTAGTCCGGTGCAATAACGGAACAACATCCGGATCTGGGATATCGAATGACTGCACCACCTTTTCTTTGTCTTTCATGTTCTTCAAAAACATTGCTTTTCTTAGAACAATAGGAGTTCCTTCCGGTGATCCTTTTAGCAGTCCGGATGGGTGACCAAGTTTGTTTCTTGCCGTGGGTGAGTGCCGGAAAATCGTCAGGGACAACTGGCTGCCGATCTTTGCGTTCTGGCATTTCATGTGCTCATCATGCGCCGAAATTCTTCTCCTGTGTACATCAGCAGCGTCGTTAAGCCAATATGTTAGAATCTCTCCTTTGCCCTAAAACAAAAAGAAAATCAATTGGCATCTTCATGAAAAATGTTCAGTCGGAGGCGAAGAATGCAAGTTATAAAATATGTAAATCATAAGATCAAAGGCACATTATATGATGTCGAATTGATCAAGGAAACATTAAAAGAGATATAGAATTGATAAAGAAGTGGAAAATAAATGTAGCTTTTACCTTGCAGTAAGTAGTTCCCCTTTTCTGGACATCAAAGCCTCCGACAATTTCAAGAGCATCCTTTGTTGCTTCGCTAATATGAATCTTTGATGCTAAAATATAGAACCATGAATTAAAAAACGAACCAACAAACAACTATCTTGTCTTGAGGCATGTCTCCTTCAAATCCGTTAGCTGCCCGCCGTGGTACCTTGCAAATCAACTTATTTAGGAGGGCTAAGTCCTAGTTTTGATTTTTGCTGCAGGAGCTTTGCAAAGCAGCTTTATATTCTGGAACAGTACTAAAGTCTTTAACGTACCCGTTAGCTGCCCGCCGTCGTCCGTTGCAAATCAACTTATTTAGGAGGGCTAAGTCCTAGTTTTGATTTTTGCTGTGTGAGCTTTGCAAGGCAGCTTTATATTCTGGAACAGTACTAAAGTCTTTAACGTACCCGTTAGCTGCCCGCCGTGGTACCTTGCAAATCAACTTATTTAGGAGGGCTAAGTCCTAGTTTTGATTTTTGCTGCGGGAGCTTTGCAAGGCAGCTTTATATTCTGGAACAGTACTAAAGTCTTTAACGTACCCGTTAGCTGCCCGCCGTGGTACCTTGCAAATCAACTTATTTAGGAGGGCTAAGTCCTAGCTTCATTTTTGCTGCGGGAGCTTTGCAAGGCAGCTTTATATTCTGGAACAGTGCTAAAGTCTTTAACGTACCTGCACCAGTAGACTCCATCCTTGAAGCAGTATTTACTGTGTCACCAAAGAGACAATATCGAGGCATCGTTGTTCCAACTACTCCAGCAACGACTGCCCCTAAAAGGATAAAAATTGAGGTTACAGCTTCTGTCGAACAAGTATTAAAGCTTTTGAGTAGTATAAACTTACATAATTGAAAACCCACTCGAACAATTTGTAAAGAAATTCGAAAATATAGTACTTAGATGACGTTTCGCGTTGCTTTATCAGAAATAAACTTTACAATAATTTGGGGCCTACCCATAAACCGAAATTACAATGTCTGTAATTTACAAAGTCCCCCAGGGACTCTCGCTGTTACGATTTATTGGAATTTATCCTTACTGATAAATAAAATCTTCAAACACGATTCGACACAGCCGAAGCAGAATGGGAGCAAAGTAAATTTGCAGAAAACTGCTGTAATGAAAATAACCTCTCGCTTTATAATTACTGTCAATACAATAACTGAGGCAACACCACAATTTATCTTATAGGATCCGACTCTTAGCTGCAAAGTACATTCAATGTCAACACCTTTTCTCTTACGTAATCTAAACTTTTCGTAGAACTTTTCGTCCTCTGGTAGGTCATTTTTTCAAATCCAAATATATCTCAGTTTATCATTTTCATGACATAGGCCACAGACTCATTATCTGCTTCTCTTGTTTCTCTGCATTCTTAGAATTGAACGGTATTGGCTAATAAGTCTACACAAGACCAACGGACAGCGAAACCTGCCACACGAGAAGCTTACAAAACTATACCCGAGTTGATTCCGATCCTGAGCTGCAGTGACGCATCCGGACGGTGATGTATCTTGAAACTCTTTATTGAGCTGTTTATATGCAAGGCCATCAACGCGATTTCAGAGGCATGTTCCCGTTCATTTCTTATCGGTAGCCCAGACACTACCATGTATGCATCGCCGATTGTTTCAACCTACGAGAAAAGAAGCAATGGGTTGAATGGCCGAGCGGCTTAAACGGTTTCTGTCAGGTAACTAAAGTTAAGCTTGGTCGAGTGAGGCCAAACTCCAGATGGGTGACCTCTCGGAGGCCTGACCTCGCAACTCATTTCACCGTCCTTCGGAAGGGATGTTAAACTAGGGTGCGGCATGCATAGTGGGCCTAAATTAGCTTTCAATAGCTAGAAATCCTTTCAGCCCACTTAAAATAAATTACTGAAAAAAGCAGGTTTCAGAGTTCTGTAAGATGAAAAATAGGCCTAAGTCAGAAAATATCGACCAACACAAAGGGGAATTTCTCTGAGATAGCTAAGTCTAGTAGTGTAGAAACAATTTACAATTCACCAAAACAAGTAAATGATTTGCAACATAGGTCAGGTTATTTTCTTACAGTAACGCTGGCTCTGCAAAGCCTAAACATATAAAAATTACGATAAAACTGTTTCTATACCTTGTAAACACTGTATCCCTTGATGATGTTGTCAAATAGCGTGTACAGATCATTCAACAACTTCACGACCTACGAATGAAAATAGTGCATTCATTACAGATGACCAAAAAACAGTTTGTCATTAATACCAGATTTGTGCAAGTTTTTGAAAATATTAGAAGCTGTTCTCATGTACAAACATCAATGATTTTGGTTCAAAGTCTCAATGAAAGTCTCACTTAAATTTAGAGATCAGTGTTAAGTATTTATGTCAACATGAAGGTGTCGTAAAAACGACAGCCAAAACATCGGCGACCCCGTTTAGGCCACTATACGTGATCTATTCAATTCCTTGACAAACACCACCCTCTACGGACTACAAACAGTCCAATCTTTTGGCTCAAAATTGTGGAATACTCTTCCAATTTTTATTCGCGTTGCAGTCTCTGTTGCACTTTTTCGGTCTAACTTGAAAGCTTATTTTATTGACTCCTATATTTAATCTGTTACCTTCCCCTCAGATCTACTAAATCTCAGATCTCTCTCGATTGCTGAAGCTATTTAGAGAGCTCCTCCTTAATTAATCTATCCTATATACTATTATGTAATGGTATTTCTTCTTTCAGCAGAACCTGCCAAAGCTTTGATTTGATCCCGAGTGTTGTATCCTAAGCCATAATTGTGAGTGTTAAAGTGTGAGTGTTAAAAAAAATAAAAATAAAAGGCAAATAAACAAAAACACAATCATGTAATGTCCTTTTCTTTTTTCAAGTTCTAGTATTGTAATTTTAGTAAATTTGACGTAATGTAGTGTATTTAATTGTATCGTAATTGTGTAGAACTGTATGTAGGATGGATTGATAATTAAATGAAACTGAAATTGAAACTGAACTGTTTACACGGTCCTAACACAACTTTTGATCCGCAAAAGAACTTTAACGCATCAGTCTCCCGCTTAAACTATTCCAGCTAATCCGTAACACCTTTTTTCCTTCTATCTATACCGGGTGTCCCAACAAAAGTACTCCCGTTTGATAAATCATCAAAATTTGATTACACGGCCGATCTTCAATGTCCTTCTTTTGGGAAGTAGATCAAGGACCAAATTATTTTCAAAGATATAGCTGATCTTGTATTTGGTTTAAAAAATAGCAAATTGAACTCTCTTTAGGGCTACCTGGTTTTGAATCATACTGCAAAAGCACTGATGATTGCCATATCAATTTCTTTGTACATGTAACTTTTAGCTTGGTAATAAATGACAGAAAGACATGCGCACTATCATTAGAGACTTCAATGATGATAAAAAATCTGAAATTTTGACTCTTAAGTAAGATTGAGTATTTTGCTTAAAAACTATTGCTCAAAATGAGGTTTTTCAACGTGTGATTTTTCTACCTTGCTATATCAAAAGCAAACATTTTATCATCTACAAATATTTTTGGGTCTTTGACAAAACGCCTCAAAAAGAAAGTTTTATCAAAGGTTATCCAAAATATACACAACGTGCACCCCCCCCCCCCCCTGCAGGGTGAAGATGCCAAATTTTCATACCTGCATTGGGCTACTCTCCGCGCAAAGCTCAGTAAATCCAACAATATCACTGAAGTATATCGAAACATGCTTAAAAGTCTCTGCTTCAACCTCTTTCCCAAGCTTTAGCTGTTTCGCAACAGAGGCTGGTAGCATTCTTTCTAATAAGCTCTCAATTTTCTTCTTCTCGCTTAACAACTCTCCTGTTTTCTGCTCCACCAAATCTTCCAAATGGTCTGTATATCGTTCCATCATGTAAATCATATTGTCTACGATATTCCGCTTCCTAGAAGACAATAGGTGAAGGTGACGTTGTGTTTTTAGCGCCAAGCACTGGGATCACAGAGGTAGAGAAGACCTAACTGAGTCCGCGACCCCTTGTCATGACGCTTAAGAGGTGGGGTTCTACCGGGTATTGAGCCCTGTCCGCCTGACTGTTCTCGCTGCAAAGTCAGAGGATTACACTAAAGAGCCATCAGGCATCTTTGGGTTGTCCACGGACGATTCTTGAAAATCTTACTTTAAGCAAGGGGGCCCCGTCTCCATATTTCGTTCGAAACGATGATTTTGCAGTTTTAATAGGGATAAGAATGAAATTTTATATCCCAGTTAACTCGCGGAAGATGCTGCGAGCGTTTGCTTATAAAAGGTGTCCCACAACCTTGATTAAGTTTCATTTTGTTTATGACATGGGTAACTACACGTATCACTCAATTATCAGCAGATCGTTTTATTCACTTTTCTAATAATTTAGCACGCTGCATGCATTGCGCCTTGTTGTTTTTGCAAACGAAAACTTTTCAGCAATCAGTTTTTGTGCTCGGTGATTCGTAAATTTGTTCGTTGTTACATGCGTAAAAACACGTATCACTCAATTCCCAGAAGATTGTTTATTCACTTTTTGAGTTATTTGGAACACTGCTAGCCTCGCATTTGGCTGGTTTTCAAAAGAATACTTTTATCAGAAGCGTAGAAATAGGTTGACCAACAAAGCAGTCAATCTTTCGCAGTATGCGTGTTGTAGACAATAGATTTGGAAATCTTTCGATTTGGTTTTCGCATTCAGTTTAAAAGCCAAAATTGTGTCAAGTTGCCTTCGCATTTGGACATTGAAGGCAAAGCAGAAAGGCGTGGTAAAGATCTGGCATTTCGTAAGGTTTTGCGATTTCTTTCACAAGACTACGGTGAGACCTTTCCTGTTTTTTCTATTTCTAACGGCCTGTAGCAATGTCTGATAATTCCAGTAGAACGTTTTAGCACACCATGATTGGGAAAGCGTGGATTTAGGATTCAAGACTTCCATGATGTGTATTCGATATGGCCTAAGCCAATCGCAATTTATGCAAGCAAAAGACTTAGCATTTAGCCCGCATTTAGCCTACAAATTCTTATTTCAGTCTGTTTCAGGTAAACCAGCATCCAGTGTTTCTTCAAACCGCTCGTTTGATTTGAATTGCATTTCAATTGGTCATGTCTTTGTCACTTTGCCTACTAAGGGTGCTCAGCCTGGCTTGCTTTCAACCAGCTTATTATCCCAGAATTTTTTTTTCTTTGACCAAAATGTCTGTTTCCAGTGATTTTGTAGTGATGTTCCAGGCTATTTTAATGTTATATTCATTTGATACGGGATCAGACTCGAAACGACGCGTTTTTGGCATCTCAGCTACTTCTATGATGCTATGATAATTTATTTATCATTTGGTCGTTTAATTGTTTAAGAACCACATGCAACATATTTTTGTATGTTTGTTTGTATATTTTCCAGGCTACCTACATTTTGTTGATTTTCTTGCCAATGTGGATCTTTTGAGAGCGTTTTGCTCCTGTTTGTTTCAGCTGAAGAAATAGTCATTGGAATGCAATAAACTATGAGGTGTCACCAATAAAGTTTCGATTTTTGGGCGGGGTTTGGTATTTTAATAGATCCTCCCAGTCATGCTTGCATTTATTCGTTGCTTGCCTTGTGTTTTTATTTTTGGGAATAATCCCAAAATCAGCAATCAGTAAACAGATTTATTACCGGTAGTTATTTCCAATTGATGTAATAGCGTTTGAAACTTTTAGATTCTAACCTGACGGTCATGTACTGCTTTAGAATGGCACTTGCAACTTTTTAAAGGCAATGCCTCCGTGTGAGTTCAGCCGGCGTAGACACTCTTGTCGGAATTGTGCTGGCATGGTGCTGACGGGGGGCCTGGGGGATGCGGTGGTTGGCGGAATTTGACGGACCACATGCAGGCTAAGGTTTCAGCTTCGGAAGTGCAACGGCAAGTAGGTCATCACTTAGATCACTCTTTGCCCGTAGTAAGCTTCATTACCAAGGTATTCACATGGAATATCATGTAAAATTGACATGCCCCCAGCGGTGCTGTGGTGCTTGTATGGACGCATTGCCTTTGAGATAACTTTTAAACCGTAAGAAAAAGTTTACTGTTTACTGCATTTCATATTCTGGGTTATTGTGAAACAGTAGAGCTGATGCGTTTCTTGCTTCATTTTCAGGTCTTTCACAGGAATGCACCATCGACAAAACTATAGTTTTTGATATTAACTGGAAGCAACTGCTCAGCAATCGCCAGTAGCCGCAAAGCAAATAAAATAAAAACAAAAGCAAAAGTGCCCATCAGCACACAAAATTAAAATGTTGCAAATGAAGAACGAAAAGTCTTTTCTAAGTTTTGTAAAATAGTTCGTCAGCTGAGCGGCGATGGTTCGGTTTTCCCTACGTCAGAATTGACTTGGCTAAGATTTGTGGGTAGTTTAAGTAACGCTTTTCAAGCTTCGGGTTTTGGAGTTCATCCCTCAAAGTAAGATCGTTGAAAATGGAGATAAATGGAGCTGAAGATCCATGTTTGGGTTGTTTGAGTGTTTCCCTAGTTTTTAGGGGTTCGGGCCTTCGTGCAGGCTGTGAAACTCAAAGCCTGGTATCAGAAAGTTCTTTGTGCGAAAAGGTTCACGTAAATTGGGAAGAATTTATAAGCTCTGTACGTTATGAGCTGTTTATGGAGACCGCTTATAAGAAACAGAAGGCTCAATTTTTTCGAAAGTTAAAAAACATCCTTATCTGAATTGAAAAAGCTAAGAAACTTTTGTAATTTGCAAAATGTTTTGTCAGTGTACAGTTATAGCAATTCTTTGGAAATTATTGTGAGTGCAAATTATGTTATTTATTGGTTTTTGAGATCTTACTAAGTAATTTGGGAGCCCTCTTTACAAAGCTGAATTAGTTCTACACTTCCAGCATTGTGAGTATATGAAACACATAAACTGTTGCTAGCAAAACGGCGCAAAACTTTAAGAAATTTCCTACCAGCATCGGACCTTAGTTTAAAAAAAAAACCGATTTATTATATTTGTTCTTTTGTGGCTATTGTCCACGTTAATGTGGCATTGATACTACACTTATGTGTTGGGTTGCTTATGGAACTTATGTTTTGGTTAAGATAAGTAAAGTCTACTGTGCATGTTTTTTGTGCGCTAGTCTATTGAAGACTAGTTGCAATCATGCTAATTTAATGGCTGATTATCGGGAAGAAAGTTAATCATCGACATCAGATGTTTATCCAAAGTTAATTTGGTGCCATTGAGTTGGTTGTTGCACAAAGTTTACAAAGTTAATTGAGTGCCATTGAGTTGGTTGTTGCCCAAAGTTAATAAAGTTGATTGGGTGCCATTAAGTTGGTTGTAGTACAAAGTTAATAAAGTCAATTGGGTGCCATTAAGTTGGTTGTAGCCCAAAGTTTACAAGGTTAATTGGGTGCCATTGAGTTGGTTGTTGCCCAAAGTTAATAAAGTTGATTGGGTGCCATTAAGTTGGTTGTAGCCCAAAGTCAAAAAAGTTAATTGGGTGCTGCTTATAAGAAACGGAAGGCTCAATTTTTTCGAAAGTTAAAAAACATCCCTATCTGAATTGATAAAGCTATGAAACTTTTGTAATTTGCAAAATGTTTTGTCAGTGTACAGTTATAGCAATTCTTTGGAAATTATTCTGAGTGCAAATTATGTTATTTACTGGTGTTTAAGATCTTACTAAGTAATTTGGGAGCCCTCTTAACAAAGCTGAATTAGTTCTACACTTCCAGCATTGTGAGTATATGAAATACATAAACTGTTGCTAGCAAAACGGCGCAAAACTTTAAGAAATTTCCTACCAGCATCGGACCTTAGTTTTAAAAAAAACCGATTTATTATATTTGTTCTTTTGTGGCTATTGTCCACGTTAATGTGGCATTGATACTACACTTATGTGTTGGGTTGCTTATGGAACTTATGCTTTGGTTAAGATAAGTAAAGTCTACTGTGCATGTTTTTTGTGCGCTAGTCTATTGAAGACTAGTTGCAATCATGCTAATTTAATGGCTGATTATCGGGAAGAAAGTTAATCATCGACATCAGATGTTTATCCAAAGTTAATTTGGTGCCATTGAGTTGGTTGTTGCCCAAAGTTTACAAAGTTAATTGGGTGCCATTGAGTTGGTTGTTGCCCAAAGTTAATAAAGTTGATTGGTTGCCATTAAGTTGGTTGTAACCCAAAGTTAATAAAGTTAATTGGGTGCCATTAAGTTGGTTGTAGCCCAAAGCGAATTAGGCAGTCGTTGAGATGAGATGGTTGCCTGGTGAGCATTGAGATGAGATGTTTACCTTAAGTTAAGTTAATGAAATAGCCATCCATGAGGTGGTTGCCTGTTTTTTATGGCGGAAGATAATTGAAGTAACCATCAAGATGAGGTGAGTCCCTGTTTAGAGGGTTGTAAAGGGTATTTCGTGAAACGCGATCTGCAATATTTTTGGCCATATTTTCTTCTTGTGAAACGCGAAAAGCCGGTGTTTATTGACCGAGTAAACGCTATATTCTTAGTGAAATTGAACATTTTATTTTCGTGATTTGTGATCTTCACCCCCTTTACCATCCTCTGTTTATGGTGGATTAATATCAAATTCAAATAAATTTACAACAACAGCAATGGAAGATGATTGCACGGCCCACTGTAAATCAGTCCTTTGACTGACGTGGCCACCATGCCTAAAGAAATTAAAATCAAATCAAATCAAATTGGAATCATGTTGGAATGGCCATCGAGATGAGGTGGTTACCTGTTTATAGCAGCATTTTGGCAATCGTGTGAGTTTAGATGTTGCCTTGCAAATGTTTTTTTCACTTCTCGCAGGACGATAAAACAAAGAAATCTTAACAAGTTTACTTTGTTTATAGCAGTATTTTGGCAATCGTGTGAGTTTAGATGTTGCCTTGCGAATGTTTTTTCACTTCTCGCAGGGCGATTTAAACAAAGAAATCTTACTCAGCTTACTTTGTGCATAAAAACTAAAAGCAAATTTTATCTAAAGAAGCTAAGCCGAGCTGGCCGAGCCAAACAAGAAATGCCAGAGTGGGGTGTTCTCTCATCTTCGGTAGGGGTCCAGGAGGCTACATTCTTTTTCTCGGATATTTGGGGGTTGGGGGAACACATGTGTTCTGTGGTGGAGAAAAAATCTAAACATTTTTCTCTAACCCCCAACTATTTCGGTTGCTGCGGGAGTGCACATTTGACCAGTGCATTTGAAATCCCAAACTTTGGCCCCGGTGATGAGAGAACACTGCCCTTGGTGTCTGGCAACTGGCAAATTTTATATTTGTGATTGTTCTCAGCTCTGAGGGGCCACATTATTTTTAACTGAAGCAAGAATTAAATAGGGATAAGAATGAAATTTTATATCCCAGTTAACTCGCGGAAGATGCTGCGAGCGTTTGCTTATAAAAGGTGTCCCACAACCTTGATTAAGTTTCATTTTGTTTATGACATGGGTAACTACACGTATCACTCAATTATCAGCAGATCGTTTTATTCACTTTTCTAATAATTTAGCACGCTGCATGCATTGCGCCTTGTTGTTTTTGCAAACGAAAACTTTTCAGCAATCAGTTTTTGTGCTCGGTGATTCGTAAATTTGTTCGTTGTTACATGCGTAAAAACACGTATCATTCAATTCCCAGAAGATTGTTTATTCACGTTTTGAGTTATTTGGAACACTGCTAGCCTCGCATTTGGCTGGTTTTCAAAAGAATACTTTTATCAGAAGCGTAGAAATAGGTTGACCAACAAAGCAGTCAATCTTTCGCAGTATGCGTGTTGTAGACAATAGATTTGGAAATCTTTCGATTTGGTTTTCGCATTCAGTTTAAAAGCCAAAATTGTGTCAAGTTGCCTTCGCATTTGGACATTGAAGGCAAAGCAGAAAGGCGTGGTAAAGATCTGGCATTTCGTAAGGTTTTGCGATTTCTTTCACCCGCCCACCCACAACCTAACCTAAAATCGCACCATGCTCCTTTATTTCATGACGGGGATGTCTGTCTCTGCCATGGACATTGAGTGCACTGGTTTGTGGAGAAAAAATCTAAACATTTTTCTCTAACCCCCAACTATTTCGGTTGCTGCGGGAGTGCACATTTGACCAGTGCATTTGAAATCCCAAACTTTGGCCCCGGTGATGAGAGAACACTGCCCTTGGTGTCTGGCAACTGGCAAATTTTATATTTGTGATTGTTCTCAGCTCTGAGGGGCCACATTATTTTTAACTGAAGCAAGAATTAAAAAGATAATATCACACAGTCTTTCATATTTTTTTCAAAATGAAAGCGTTATTTTGAAGAAAAATCTTTGCACTTCAAAGAGGAATAAACCAAACGTTCGTATCTTCCACCATTGCTCCGATATAACTGGATTTTCTACGGTCATGTTTTGATAGCTTGGGTGAGGCTACCAAACAAATTGCAGAAAACAATGGATGAACAATAGACACGTGCATAAAATGATGGAGTTTACAGATTTCCTTACAGTTTGGCGACGGTTCCCCTTTAAGCAACGAAATTTCAAATTTTCAATTGTATTTCCAACTCTAGTTTAGAACTTGTGTAAAAGGATAACTCACAATCCATTTGCTTTCATCATGGCTTCAATTTCCTTGCATAAATCAGGAAACGAAGGCCTTACATCAGGATGTTCCAACCAACATTTCTTCATGATGTCCCTTAGGCCTTCTGCATTTTCAATCAGTTCGGAGACAGTTGGGCGGAATGGAGGCAACTCGCCGGCAATAACCCGTGTCAGGATTTCTGGAAAAAGAAAATGAATCAAATTTCAAAAATTTTGATTAGGGTCAAGTTATCAAAATTCTGCATTCAGAAAACATACAGTAAGACCTCGTTCATAATCGTGTTATAAAACCAGAGCCTAATGTTTAAACACAGTTGAAACTATTAAAAATGCACTGGTATCTTTCTTAACAAGGTGCTAAGTCAAAACTCTGACAACGAACTGTTTTCAATGAAACTACGCTCATCTTAATTGTATTATCATGGATAGGATATTAAAGTGAAGAAGCAAGCTCAATAAGGTTATTGAAAAAATAGTTCTTTGCACACAGGCTTATACTAAACTGCCTGGCACCATCTACTACTATTTGTACCAACAAGTTTCGCATGCTCAAAAGAAGGAAGGATACGCAAGACCAGAAACTAAAACCGATCGTGTTGCCTCATAATTTCATAGCTTTTATCATCAAATATAAAAAACTATTTACAAAAACAACAAGGCTAGTTAGCTACGTGCCAGCCCTAGTGGGAAAGGACTTATTGTCAGCGACCTAGAGGTGCACACTCGTGCACCTTCGGAGGTCCAGGCTAGCACGTTCACTTTGTCAGTTTCTGAAACTGAACTAGCAATTACGTACCGATGCCAATCAATATTGCTCTTTATTTCATAACTAGTACATCAATTTTCTTTGCACGGATCCCAGAAAACAAGACTCTACAGGGCTAGGGTGTTATAAAAAATCGACATGAAATTAAATACCTTTAGGTGCAAGGCAATTTCCAGACCATGGTCCTTGCCTCGTATGACATTCTTGCAGTATAATTGCCAAGCTGTAAACATCCCCTTTCTCTGTCCCTCTTGGTGGGGCGTTTTGCATACGCAATAACTCAGGAGCACGCCACAGGTATTCTGGAAATCAAAGGCAGTGATTAAGCAGGGCTCAAAAAATTTTTCTTCCTGGTAGCAAGGTAAGACCTTGGTTTCTTCATACATATTTTCTTCTTCTTTCCCAATATACTGCCCGATTCTATCCCATCTCCTTACTGTCTTAGTTTCTTTCCCTTCCCTTTCCATCCCTTCCTTCATCTCTTTCTCCTCTTTTCCCTTGCTTTCCGTTTCTTTTTTCTTTTTCCCTTCTTCCTTCCTGGGAAATTTGAGCATTTCAGCAACCTTCCTCGTAGCGCTGCTACCACGCTACTTCGTTTTTTTGAGCCCTGTGATTAAGTATCGATATATAACACTGTGAGTAGAAAGTTGGGCACTGGAAAAGAATAAAAGAAATGAATAGCTAGTTTTGTTCACAAGCATTGTTTTGTTCAATAGCAGTTTTGTTCACAATGTATTATCGTTTGATTGCTTACATATCCATAACCAATGAACCGACTTTCAAAAACTTTGCTTTATGAGATTGCGGAAAGGCTAAATTGTATTTAAAGATATTGGTTGTGGCTTTACGACGATGTTTTCATGTCGAAAAGAAGATTGATAAACCTGTTCAAATTCCAGCCTTAGATGGCACAAGAAAATGGCCTATTTTTCCAGTCAACATTTTAGATGTGATACAAAAGAATGAACTCGTATTGTATTCGGACTATTCTCTGAATTCATTATTAACTGAATTCGTATTCTATGAACGACATATAGGTTCAGCCTTTTGTATCACATCCAAAATGTTGACTGGAAAAGGTAGGCTGTTTCTTTTTCATGCCATCTAAGGCTTGAATTTGAAGGCTTATCGATCTTCTTTTCGACATGAAAACATCTGAAAACATCGGCATAAAACCACAACCAACATCCTCGAATGCAATTTAGTCTTTCGGCAATCGGGCAAAATAAAGTTTTTGAAAATTGGTTCATTCGTTGTAGACATACAAGCAATCAAACGATAATACATCATTTTGGGACACCCGGTATATTCTCTAACTAAATTCACACTCATTTGCTGTTGTTTTTCGTCGTATTGCGGTGTTTCTGCCTTCAAATTTATTCATTCATTCGTCACCGCAAGCATCTTCGGACCCGACGATCGACAATCGACGCTCGTAGGTATGGTGGGTGGCTTTCCTTTTTCAAAGAATTGTAATCAGTCTACTCAGGTACTTACTTTTGGAAGAGCCATCTCTATTTTCATTCATATGAGTATTTGACTGTTTGCCTCGCAATGATTGCAAACCAAAATCCGTGATTTTCAAAACCCATCGACTGTCAATTACGCAATTCGAAGATTTTAGATTTCCATGTGACTTGATTTCGCTTGAATGTAAGTATGACATTCCCTGTAAAAGAAATTTGAAGAACGCTGTTGTTAGAAAATATCAAATTTCAACTGGCTTTGTGCTACTTGTTACTCGTTGAATAGACTTTTTAGCTTTACCTATTCTACGCTGTTGTTAGAAAAATATCAAATATAAAAAAGTGCATGATAGAAGTACAGTAAGATAGCTAAAGTTCCTTCCTTTCAAGCTATTCAATCCAAATAAATATGTGACATTACACTATCTTGTTTAAAAATAGGAAGGCTACGCCAGCCAGGACCGTCGAGAGGAGGCGGGGGGGGGGGGGGGGAGTTAAAGGTCTGGGCCCCGGAGGGGCCCGCAAAAATATCGTTCCACAAAAATTAGTTATTGCTGTAAGTCATAAGAAAACAGTTTTCTTCTGGCTATACGTAAAAGTTTGTGCCCTCTTTTGAAAGTTAGTCACCTCGTAAAAGCGAATCTTTAATCTCTTGATCGTTTACCGTAGTTTTCTTAACAACTTTGTCATGGAATATCTAAAAAACTTTTTCTCAAACAACTTTTCTTAAACAGGGCGTTTCCCTCATTCTTCGAGAGTCTGAAAGGCGTGGCCTTGGAAAATTTTCTTGGGGGCTTGGCCAAACCCCCCTTCGAACCTGAAACCTGATCCTATGAATTACTTCAGGGCCCGACCTGGACTTGCTCCAAGTCTCGCTCTTGATCAATAAATGCAGGAGGGGAAAGGAGGAAAGGGGGGGGGGGACACGGGCAAAGGAAGAAAGAAAGGGAAGAAAGGAAGAAAGAAAGGGAAGGAGGGCTCTCCTTCCCCTTTCTCTTCCCTTTCTTTCTTCCTTTGCCCGTCTCCTGCCCCCTTTCCTCCTTTCCCCTCCCGTATTTATTGATCAAGAGCGAGACTTGGAGCTGACGCTAGTCCAGGATAAATGCAAATGTAAACAAACATACCTTGACAATGTCGTAGATCAGTGACAACAAAAACAACGTTTCCAGCTTTATTGAACTATCCAGTAAGACATCCTACGGATAAAATATCATCATTCAATTTGCAAACAAGACGCATATACTACACAAACCTACAAATCTGGTTTGGAGGAAAAAGGTTGAGTAAAATATTGAGAAAGGTTTTGTGAAAACTGAGAATCTATTTTTGCGTCATATCCACGGGGGGTGGGGGGGGGGGGTGGAGTTCTTGGCCAAATTTTGGGTAGGGGTCTGCCGCGAGCATCTTCAAAAGGGTACCGTTGGCTAGACCAAATTTTACGAAAATGGTACCCTTGGCTAGACCAATTTAACCATTCTCTGGATCAATTTTTACGAAAATGGTACCCTTGGCTAGACCAATTTTGACCATTTCCTCATCCTCAACCAATATTGTCAAATTTGTAACAAATATGATATCATGACCGTTCGCTGGACCAATATTGTCAAAAATGATACCTTTGGCTAGACCAGAAGTCGGAAAAAGTATACCCTTCGTTGCTTTCGCCACATCCCCAGGTACCTTTACTATGAAAGAACCCCCCCCCCCCCCCCCCCCCGTGGTCATATCGTTATATGAGGACAGTAAGTTAGCAATAAATCTAACCGTGTCTTCTCGTGGTAAATCTTAGGATAGGGCCAAATTAGGCCACTATTTTATTTTGAGTAAACGTCCATATCATTTTTGTACACGATTCTCGTCTCGCCTTTGTCCATAGAACGTCCTCACAATCTTTTTCAAGAAATGCTGAAACGTTACTAAGAGAGTCGTTCTTAGCCGAAGTAAAGGTGATGTCCTCAAAAATCTTTCACAAAATTGTAATAGTTTGCTCCAATGTTAGCAATGATCAAGCTAAAGTAAAGGGTGTTTAATCTTAGATCTTCCTAAAGATTGTGATTCATTAAAACTCCTTAAAAAAAATTCAAAGTCTAAATTTTTACAATTTCATACATAAGATTGAAAGAGGCATTCTAAGCCAAACTAAGGGGTGTTTACTCAAAGCTTTTCTGAAGGTGGTGGTAATTCATAGACTCACAGAAAACTGTCACAAAGTTGTGGAAGATTGTATGTTAGCACTGGCAAATTTGGGATCAAGCGAGGCATTCTAGGCCAAACTATAAGGGCGTGTTCTCAAAATTTTCCAAGGGGCTTCGCCCCCAGACCCCCGCTTCAATATTCCGAGTTGATTTACCTCAGCCAAGCGACTGTATTCTTCACTGATATCATCGAAAAGGATCATTCATAAATTATGGAAACCTTTCTTGACATTTAAAAACTTAAAAGTCCTTTTTGCGTTATTTTTACAAAAAGTTACAACGAGGAAAGCTGAGTCCTCGAGATCCAGGTTTGGAGGAAGGTCATTAACTTTTTGCAATTCTATGTCCAGAAAAATGCTCAACCTTCCTCCAGACAAAAAGATGTTTTTGATGAAACATTACTCAATTTAAAAAAGGGGGGTCATTCCTTTGTTTTAAGAGGCATCCCTGTCGGTCAATGACCGTGTGATCGTAATGTTTTCCTGACTCTGTGAATTTTAAACATGGCCCCGGGGTAGTCATAGTCTTGTGCTCCTCGGGGTATCGTCCGAGTAGTATTGTAAAGTAATTTTGTAAGTAGCGTAGCTTGTATTTATGTATTGTAACTTTTTAATGGATAAAAAAAAAAAAAAAATTTAAACACAAAACAAAGCTATAATTTTCTACTAAAACGATGCTTTAAAGCCTCATTTTGGTAATATTAGTTCTTCACAGGTTTAAGGAAGACACGTTTTCTTCCCTTGAGTGTCATACAAATATTTCAAACAAGCAGCTTATGAATGAAATCTATAAAATTGAAGATTAAAAGGCTCTCACATCGAGGCTGCCTCTCAACGCATACTGCGTAACAATAAGAACTCTGTCTGATTCAACCGAGGCTCCAATAAATTGATTGATATTGTCATGACGAATGTCTCTCATCTGAAAAAGAAACAAAATGTAAGAGGTAAACAGAATGGAGCACAAGGGCTTCTAGAAGGCCTAGGGTTATCTGAACAAGAGGCTGAAGGTGTGAAATCTTATCTTCGGGAAGGCAAATGTCAGAGAGATGAATCTTTTGCTTTACAAAATTCACCTTTATTGTGTTTGTAGGAATATAACGAGGACAGATAATGTTACAATAGAACTCGCTACTTTTTGTTTACACCCAAGTACAAAGCGATTAGCAATCGCAGACAAAGGCAATACTATACCTGGTTGGTCAAGTCATAAACAAAAACAATGCAAGCCGCAAGAATTGCTCTGAAACCCAGGCAGCTAGCTAGTTGGTTGTGCATTCCAGAAATGGCTTTTCAGAGTAAGCAGAAGCATAAATCCAAAGAAGAAGGATGTAGCTAAACTTCTGCTTCGGGTATTTTATTTGTTTGGTTCATAAGCGGATTGACAGGCGATTCAATTCCCGTATTTTTGGGGTGCAATTAAAATATTCAACTTCTGAACCAAACAATAAAATGCCCTAGGCAGAAGTTTAGATATATCCTTCTTCTTTGGATTTATGCTCATGTTTGCTCTTAAAAACCATTTCTGGAATGCACAAAGATCGAGCTAGCTACCTGGGTTTCAGAGCAACTTTTGCGGCTTGCTTTGTTTTTGTTTATGCCTGGACCCTTTGTCTTCAATCGCTAATCACTTTGTTCTAAGGTGTCAACCGAAAGTAGCGGATCCTATTGTAACATCATCTGTCCTTGTCATGCAATTGTTTTTTCATGGTGAAAAAAAAGTTTTCCTCGCCCCTTGAGATACGATTCGTATTTTCAGTTCTTCGCTTATCCCAAGGGAACGCTTTTTAATAGGAGCAAACATATTATCCATAACCCAATCCGTAAGCATTATAAAAGCTTTACACGTAAACAACCTTTCATCTTGGCCCAGCATTTTCATACACACCGTTCTCTCCGCTCCGCCTGATAGATGCGGCATTACCCCTGAAAACGGATGAAAACGGTGTCTTCTTTCCGTCATATTCTGAAAATTTGAATTACATATTTTCGGTTTCAGCACAAGAGGGATAAATTAGAAAATAATCCTCAAACGTGGTACCAGCGTTTTTCGTCACATTACTTACTGTTTCTTGTAGAAAATGAATATTGACATAAACTAAATTGACTTGAAAAAAATATCATACCTGTTTGAGCTCCAGCAATACTTCTCTGTTCAATTCAACAGCCTTCCTTCGTTTCTCTTTCACAGCTACATAAGTGCCCTTGAAAACAGCAATCACAGTCCGCGATTCTAAATTATTCATGAAATCGTCTTCCGGCTTAAGAGTCGGCATCAAGCATGTATCACTATCCTGTGAAATAGAAAATTGGCCTATCAGTCATTGAGGCAACGGAATTGTAGTTTTTCAAATCGGTGTTATAGTTTCTATCTTACGATGTTTAAAGGGGCTCCGTCGCCAAACCGTAAACAAATCCGTAAACTCGCACGTGTCGGGGATTATCCATTGTTCATCCACTGTTCTCTGCAGTTTGTTTGGTGGCTTCACCCAAGCCACCAAAAAGCGACCGTTAAAAATCCACTTATATCCGAGCAATCGTAGAAGATATGAATGCTTGGTTTGTTCCTCAGTGAAGTACAATGATTAATGCCCAAACAGCAACTTTCATTTTGAAAAAAATACGAAAATCCTGTGTGATATCACCTTTCAAAAAACTGCAAAAATCATCGTTTTGTTTACATTTTGACGACGGAGCCCCTTTAAAGAGTGGATATATTTGTCTGAACTCATCAGGTATAGGGTCCCATGTAAACAGTCTACTTTGAAAAACAAAATTAGTACACTTACTGCGCTATTCAATGAAGTTTGACTCAAGGACAGCGTGGATCTGCTGTTTGAATTGCGATTTATGAACGCTAAATCAGCAACGGAAACTTTCCATAACTTGCTGGTTAACTCACGTTCCAAACGGTATTGCCTAGAATAAATAATAAGGAAATAAGTAACCAAATAGATAAATGAAACAAGGGCAGATTTTGTAATACAATAGCAACAGTTGCGTTTGATTGACACCTCAATTCAAAGCGATTAGTGGCTGCAGACAAAGGAAATTCTCTCAAACATAAATTCAAAACAAACAAAGCCGCAAAAGTTTTTCTGAAACCCAAGTAGCTAGCGCACTCGTTGTGCATCCCAGATATTGTTTTCAAGAGCAAACATGAGCATGTATCGACAGAAGAAGGATAAATCTATACATATACCTCGGGCATTTTATTTCTTTGGTCCAGAAGCCGATTGGGAGGCGAATCAATTCTCTTTTTTTTTTTGGTGTAATTAAAACACTTACTGCACAGCTTCTGAGCCAAAGAAATAAAATGCCCGTGGTAGATGTGCAGATACATCCTTCATATTTCGACATGTGCTTATGTTTGCTCTTAAAACAATTTCTCGAATGCACAACGAGCGAGCTAGCTACCTGAGTTTCAGGGAAACTTTTGCGGCTTTGTTTGTTTTGAATTACTGGTTGAGAGAATTTCCTTTGTCTGCAATCGCTAATCGCATTGAAGTAAGGTGTCAACAAAAGAAACTCGTACTATTGTCTTACCAAATCTGTCCTTGTTGATAAATGAATAAATCATTATACTAACCCTTCCCCCAAACTAACATGAAATGCCAGAGCTTACGAAAGATTTCCCATCTATTTAGCTAAACAAGTTTGCATGTTAACTTTGATATGGTTTGGGATAAAAACAGCGTCGAACATTCCGTAAAATATTGGGTAAAAGTAGGGTAAAAGAACTAAGAAGCTACGATTTTTTCCTTGTCATTTGACTTTATGAATAAGCCCCCCTCTCTGTTAAGCCCCTCTCTATTAAGACCCCCTCTCTGTTAAGCCCCCTCTCTACTAAGCCCCCTCTGGAGTCTCGAAAATCAAATAAGCCCTAGGGGACTTAACAGAACCTCTACGGTACAGTAAACACCCATGGATAAGAATGTAGTGGATTAAGAACCTCCAGGGTGAAAGTGTTAAATTAGACTACAAGTTATAAGAACCAATCCATTGTATTAATTGTACAAAGAACCCAGGCTGACATTCAAACTTGTAGGTTCTTGTACGTTTACTGTGTATGAAGTAAACACCCGTTTACTGTATATGAAGTAAGTTGCTTTATAGAACCTAGTACTGTTAGCTGCTTTTGTATATGTATGAAACAAAAGAAACTGTGATAATGCTAAATTTGGTGTGCAAATTTTAGAATCTTACGTAAATATAGTTTTTGTTTGTTTACAAAGCATGTTGGTTCACAAGTGGTAGGAGTGTCTTTATCGCAGTTAGGTGCGACGGCCTTTCTGTTTATTTAGGAAAATCGGTCCATGTATGCTGCGTGCTCCGCTGCTGTTTTCGTTTTGTTCAAGCCAAGGAGGAACTATGTTTTAAGAATTGAGTAACGGAACTAATTTTTAAATATCTTGGTCTGACACTGATCACAGTAAATCGTCAGATCAGATTTGACGGGCAAGAAACGAGGCGCTGTGATTTTCAAACAAAGTTGAATCCTGGTATCTGGTATAGACTAGCGTACTCTAGCGGGAACTAAAAAGAAATTCCCTATGTCGGGAGTTTGCTAAACCATATAACTATAGTTATGTTGAGAAAATTAAAGGGATCACACATTTAAAGTCTGTCTCACAAATATCACGCGAAAATATCCGCAAATGAAAACAATCAAAGCGTTTTGCATAAACAATTTTGCGTTGTGGCAAATCTCACCTGACATGTTATGTGAGACAAACTAAACTTCTTCAAACCGGGAATTTCGTTCGTTATATCGGAGGTTCGGGATTCAACTGCATGTTTGAAATATGAGCATACAAGGCCTAGTTTAAACATCGTATTTTTACCGTGTCGAACCTAACTGTATTAAAAACTGCTGTGTTTAAAAATATGATTTAAACATCGTCTTTTACCATGTTGGATTGAAAATAAAATGTTTACCATGGCGTAGAATTGATTAATTAAACGCGGGCAGAAATACGATGCAGAAATACGCGGCAGAAATCAGGTCGCATTTCTGCCGTTTAACACGACAGAGCTGGTGAACTCCTGCCATTAACAATTTCAAACGGCTGGTGATTTAATCGTGTCGAACCTACAGTAAGAACCCGCAAAATAGAAACCACTTTATAAGAAACCTCAGGCTGATTTTTTTGAGAAATTGTGCCCTCATATAAGAAACTTCTCAGCCTGATTTTAGAAAGGTTTCTTATGGAGGGACCCCAAATAAATTCAGATTTGAAAATCTTTGTGAAACTCAGGTGCCCAACATTTTTAGACATTTCATGCAAAGGCATCTATATCTATAATGATAAATTTGGCTTGGCACGTTGAGTAAATTTAGAGAAAATGCTAGGTAACAAGAACATACTGTCAGCTAATGTTTGCTCTGGGTTTTCGTGAAAGATTAAGCTGAAATCATTGCAGGTTTCTTAACCATGTGATAAGAAACCTTTCAGCCTGTTTCAAGCTTATTGCCCTTTTAACAAGAAACTAAACAGGCTGTTTTGAAAAAACTGGTTTTTATTTTGCGGGTTCTTACTGTAACGTATTAAAAACTGCTGTGTTTAAAAATATGATTTAAACATCGTCTTTTACCATGTTGGATTGAAAATAAAATGTTTACCATGGCGTAGAATTGATTAATTAAACGCGGGCAGAAATACGATGCAGAAATACGCGGCAGAAATCAGGTCGCATTTCTGCCGTTTAACACGACAGAGCTGGTGAACTCCTGCCATTAACAAGTTCAAACGGCTGATGATTTAAACATCGTTTTCATGTGGAATTTAATTGACACTTGGAAATTTTAGCAGCATGTATAGCATAGGGCTCAAATCTTTCAAATCGTTAGAAAGGTGGGTGTAAAATTTTACAGCATTTTTGTTTGAATTGAATGGCTTGAAAGGAATTTATGATATTTTGCTGTAAATCTGCTGTGGAAATTTTTTGATATCTTGATTTTTTTCAAAATGGCAGCAATTTAATTTTTTGTGAAAAAAATCATGGAAAATTTTGAAAAGATTTAAATCATCGTAAATCCTAAACCAAGGGAGGAAAAATGATATAACCTCCAAGAAAACCATAGTTTATGAAGGTCTACAATATGGTTGCAAGCAGAAATCTGTAGCTTTTTTCTGGTTTAGGATTTAGAAATTTGATGACGTCATAGCCTCAAATTTAATGAATGTCGCCATTTTGAAACTAATCATGATATCAATAAATTTCCACGGCAGATTTACAGCAAAACACACTAACTTTCTTTCAAGCCATTTATTTCAAAGAAAGCTGTAATAGAAATTTACACCGACCCTTTATAGATTTGAGCTCTATGTTAGCATGCATTAAATTCGACACGGCAAAAAATACGATGTTTAAACTAGGCCTAAAGATAACAAAAGACCAACCTGTACATGAAGATTGGAAGAAGAAGCAAAATAACACCAATGACCGTCGTTGAAACGGAAATCGCAACGACAATATGAACTGGAAGAAAAAAATGGAAGAATATGTAATTTCCTTTGGTGGTAAAGAAATTGAAAACGATCTGACTAGACCACAGGTGGTGCAGAATGGTTCAGTAATAAATAACTTAAGCTAATTTCTAAAATAAAACGATTGTATTGGTGCCAATTCAGGTTTGCCAACGAGAGCAATCCTCAACTGGAGCGGATACGAAACGAGGCCAATTAGTTAACGAAATGGTATCTCTTCAGTTCGTCTTACCGTTCCCATTACGGTCATTCATGAGGCTGCAAATTGTACAAGTCTACCGTCTCGAGCTCTCTTGAGCAATGTTGGAATGGCAGATCCAGGAAATGACGGATCCGGGCACTACCGTAAAGGGAACGGTAAGACGGACTGAAGAGATAGACTTTTTTCAAATTGTGCCTCTAAAAATTCAATTTTAAAAATTTACAATTTACGAATTACTTAAGATTACAAACGAGCTACAATACAATACTACAGAAACGATACCAAGGGCAGCAAAAGATCATGACTACCCTGCCAGGGCCATCACATGAAGGAGATAAACTAAAATACAACTAAATATATAAGAGGAATCCCCCTAAAGCTATTGAACCAAACAAAGAAAAGAATGTAGAATTGAACGATATGTTTGCAAATGGAATTTTCGAATGTACGCGAATAGTGATAGAAGCTTTATCGCCACTCAATTTCGATCGAAAGTCGCGTATGAAATGTATAAGAAAGACGCTCAATCCAGGCTCTTTTGTAGAATAGCTAAAGGGTGTTGTTACGATCCAGGAAAGCTACTTACAAACAAAAGAACAAGAAAGACTTGCGCCAAGGCTAACGAATTGGAGACGCTCTGAACATGGTGCTTTGAAAAAACTTACGATTAGATTTAGGATTTTTCTTCTTTCCAGGGCATTTTTCATTTTTGAATCCACAAGGAGGCTGATCTAACGGCCTTTTTCCGTTTTCCCATGGTAATGCTCGAATCTTCCTGTACACAAGTTTGCCTTTTGCAGTTTCATTCTTAATTTTGATTTGGGAAAATTCACCAACGGGAGTAACAACTGAAAGTAGACGATAGTAAAAAGTTACGTCAAAGTAGGGTGTGAGATATCATGCTCTGTTCGAAGTACAATTTAGGGTGTCTGATAGCATTGGTTCCAAATCTTTAAATCGGCACAAAAAGGTGGGTGTAAAATTCTATGACCTATTTCTTCTAACTAAATGGCTTAAAAAGAAACTTTAGCTACGTATCTATAATTCTACCGTTGGACTTTTCAGAATTCTTGATTTTTTTTTAAACTACAGTATATGATATATTTCAGCTCATTTGAGGATGTGACGTCATCAAATTTCTAAATCGAAAACCAGAAGAGTGACAGACCTTTGAATGATACCATGTTGTAGACATCCATAAACTATGGTTTTCTTGGCAATTATTTCATGTTGCGTCAAACAGTTTAGAAATTACGATGGTTTTAAGGTTTTTTGCACATTTTTCTTGAATTCTCGAAAAAGAAGAAAAACATTCTTATTCTGAAAATATTGAAGGTTTCAGAAAAGTCCAACAGCAGAATCATAGCAAAATAGCAAAAGTTTCTTTGAAGGCATTCAGTTCAAAGAAATAGGTCTTTGAATTTTACACCAGCCTTTTTAAAGATTTGGAACCTATGTTGTCTCTGATTGGTACGAATTCTGAAAACGGTAGACTTGGTATGTTAGGCTCGGAATTTGTGTTTGATTGACTCCGAACTTCTCAAGATGGTACGTTTGGTAGGCCTTCTGAGCCTTCTGCTCCAAAACGCAGAAAGCTTGTCAGACTTTGGAGACATGGTCGTTTTCTTTAGCGAACCACTTTAAACGCCATGTTGAATCCACAACCAACCCTTAGTAAAGGTAATGTGTCCATGTAAGTACAGCCGTACACTCTTGTCAAAATATGCTGACGCGATGCTGACGAAGAGCCTCGAAGAGCGGACTGTGATTGGTAGCATTTAACTGATCACATGCAAAACTAGAATTTAAATTTCACAACGAGGCTGCCTGCTGTCAGACTTCGGGTTCAGCTCTGAAAATGCAACCGCAAGTAAGTCATCAGTCTGCTTATATTAGAAGTGGCTATCTTCATATATCCATGGTAAGGTGATCACGTGAAATATCACATAAAAATTGCAGCAGATTGGAAGAACAGGAAATGATTTCCGCATTCTTTCAAACTTACACAAAAGAAAGACTGCACGTGGCACCCAAGGGCCGGGCTGGCTCGGGGCTGGCTCACTATCGAATGTCTCATATAAAACCGAGCTGGCTTGGAGGCGAGCCAGCTCGCTAATGGGCCAGCCCGTCT
This sequence comes from Aurelia coerulea, assembly GCA_039566865.1. NCBI lineage: Eukaryota > Metazoa > Cnidaria > Scyphozoa > Semaeostomeae > Ulmaridae > Aurelia > Aurelia coerulea. The sequence continues at coordinate 20,215,650 of CM076955.1, forward strand.
CATACAAATAGGCCCTTAGGCCTATGAAGCAAAGCACAAATGTCCGAAAAGTCATAATCTAACTGCAAAATCCTCAATAAAAAGATGACATACTCATTATCTTTTTTCCCTTGTCATCAATATACTGATATGTATACAAGCTGTAATGTCCTTGTGCGTCTCCATCGTCGTTCATTGTCATATTGCTCCCGTCGATACCTAAGTGATAAAGATGTTAAAACACGTGATTTATGAAACAGAATTTAAAAACAGCCTTAAATAAAGGGCACATCGTTATAACCCTACAAACGCTACATAGAGACTTAATCTGCGGAAGGAAATATATCAATTCTTTCACAGGCTATTCATAAAGATACTGGTTGAAGAGGACTTAAAATGTGAACAAAATGATGATTTTTGCAGTTTTTTGAAAGATGATATCACACGGGATTTTCACATTTTTTTCCAAAATGAAAAGTGCTGTTTGGACATAGATCATTGTACTTCACTAAGGAACAAACCAAACATTCATATCTTCTACGATTGCTCGGATATAAGTGGATTTTTAAGGGTCACTTTTTGGTGGCTTGGGTGAAGCCACCAAACAAACTGCAGAAAACAATGGATGAACAATGGATAATTGGTGACACGTGCGAGTTTACGGATTTGTTTATTGTTTGGCGACGGAGCCCCTTTAAGTTGCAAAAACTGAAGGTAGCCTTGGACGAATCAAGCATTTCATTTTTAATGAAGTAGAAATCGACATTTGCTCTCATAACCAAAGGAAAGTTTGCGTTCCTTGTTCTATAATAATAATGCTACACATTTTACAGGTTATCCTTCATTTATCTAAGAGCGGGAATGGCTCAGTGGTAGCACGCTTGACCATCAATCTGAAGGTTGGTGGTTCGAGTCCTCGCCCTGCTGAACCTGCTACAAAAAGTGAGAAGAGTCGCAACTCTCTGTCATTCCAGGTTAAAGGAATCACGAGGTGTGGTCACATCGAGAGGAAGGACCAGGACGCTGCTTCGATAAGCTCAGCTTCACAGCGTCCAAAAACTACCTTCGTGTGCCAGGTAGAAATGTATAAAAAACATTTATCACATTTTGTATAAATTGAAGACTAAACAGGATTTACATACTTTGATATTGGAGTCTTTTGATATTCTCGGCAACTGCCATACCATCAGCAATTGATTTGTTCTGGTTCAAAGTTTTGTTCATGGCCAATGCTAACACACGCACAGCATCGTACAGGTAAACATTCGTCAATGGCACGCGTAACTAAAATTAAGATGGTAAATCGTGTAAATTGTCTGGTAAATTGATGGTAAACTGATGGTACATACAGGGTGTCCCAAAAAATGTATGCAGATTTGGTTGACTCTAGCGCTGTGAATTTAGCTTCAATCAATGGCTAATCACTCTCAAAATGTTCCTCGATAGTTAATTTGAACCAGTAACTATGCTTGAACATAGATACCTCGTTTGTTGGTATTGGTGCTTTGAGAGCATAAATATCAATCTTGAAAGCTCAAATTTGCGTTAACCTGGAAACAAGAGCTTTAGCCTTTTGGCCTAAGCAATTTCAGGCTATTTCTTTCGTCTGTTGAGCATTCTTCACATTGTTCATTCACTCCGTCAACGAAAGGGAGACATGGGAGGGTTAAAATTTGTATGCGATTTCTATTAGACTTAGCTTTAAACTGTAGCCTTACTTGTTGGAAGTTATCTCTTAAATTTGTAAATTGGCTGATTTATGATTTATTATTCAAAGGAAATTGCTAGAGAAAAGATGCTGATTATGATTGAGATAGCAGAATCGAGCGTGCTTCTCTTTATTCATTTACTCTGTCTATGGTCTTGACAAGTTTTAACATTGAATGAAAAAGCAACTGGTGTGAAAGCAAAATTCCAATACACTATCTGAATTCAAGCGAAAGATAGAATTATGGAATGGAAATACTTGCATCTGCAGATTGTGCAAAGTATTCATTAAAGATTTAGGGTTTTTGTAGGTTAGTAGCAAATTATATTATGAACTAAGCTTTGACTTATTTGTTGGCGTTAATTAGCTTATTAGCTATATATATATTTTTTCCTTTTTTGCCAACGTAAAAAAAATTGTTAATAATAATAATAATAATGATAGCGATAACTACAAACTTGTAATCAGTCTATATAAAAACATACCCGTGGACGGACTACATAATACGTGCTGTTAAATGGTGGTCGACTACTCCTTTTCTTCAGCTCATTGGTATACTTTCCATATTTAGCCCTATTTTGCTCACTGCCACGGCTTGGGCCTAAGACCAATGTGTATTTCTTGAACATATCCTCTATCAAGTGATCGGTGTCGAAAGACGAGCTGAAGGAACTCGTGAACCATTTATAAGGTTTATCCAATTTATCAACAAGATCCGTTTTGGTAAGCTCAACGACGATGAACACATAATCACCATTATTCATCCCAAGCCTGTGTGCATGCATCAACACCTCACGTGCAATTTGGTATTTTACGTATAAGATCACGACTGAAAAAGAATAGAAGAGTGACATTGGTAGCCTGCGCGCAGACTTTGATTACTGGGGAGGAGAGGAGAGAAAGTTCCTTTCTTCCCTCTCCTCCCCAGTAACCAAAGTCTGCACGCAGGCGATGACATTTTTTTTTTCTATCAAGATTAAAAACTACAATATTTATACTTACATTACACTGTACCATCCATAGTGAAGAAAGACATAAAGTCACCGGGTCTTCACTATGGATGGTACTTACAATTCAAATTAATTTTCAATACACAAAACAAAGAACAAAAACGAAAAAATTAAAGATACATTACACAAAACAGACAACAAAACAACAAAGCTAAGGCAGATTACTGGTTAAAAAGGAAGATTTGAACTTTTAAACTCGTAGGCGATGACATTGGAAGTATGGGCGTCGAATCTTTGCAAAATCTAAAGGTTCTATTTCACCCAGCATGCCTTGCACTTGCCGTCTCTTGGTTGGCCTTTGTTATTGCCATTTTCGTGGGCACTGAAAATGGCGAAAACAAAACCGCACGTGCAAGGCATGCTGGATGAAACAGACCCTTTAAAATTGAGCGTGTAAAATAGATCTTTCAGCTATTCACAACAACGTTCGAATCAAACGATATTTTGATACAATTCGATGAATTTTCGAATGTGCACAGTAGTAAGGGAATCTCCAATGCCACTTGATTGAACCTCGCCTGTAAAAATAACGCTTGATACAAGCGCTTTTGTAGAGTAGCTAAAAGGTCTGTTACGAGCTGCAGGAAACTTTGAATCAAGAATAAGATTGGTGTATGATACATGGAGCAATTGAAGTTTATTTCGTTTCTGACATATCAAGAAATCAAGTAAAAATTCAGAGTTTCCTGCAGCCCGTGCCCGTGTTAAAATTTTATTGCCTGAATTATCGAAGAAAATGTTAGGTAATCAGGTAATAGCAATGCTGAGAAATTGCATGAACACAAACTAGAAACAGGATGGGGCTCGAAACTTTGCAAAACTTTAAAATTAAATGTGTAAAATGTTATTAAAATGTCTAATTCGTTGGCCATGTTGAAAATGAAATCAGGCATGATGTCAGTGTCTTGCAATATGATTGGTTCTTTAGGTAGCGATCGCAAGCGCCCGCAATGGGAGTTGAATTTGTTCCTACTCCCAAAAAATGCCGAAGAATGGCCGCTGCGATCAAAGTGATCGCTAAGGTTTTATCAACTGCGCATGCTCCTGCTTGGTCGCAGCACCTCAGAAAACAGTTAATTTCTCCAATATTATTCGGCCTATCGAAAAGCGGTAAAAAGGATCTTGTTCTGTATAATCTGGGCAATCGAAAGATGTATAAATCGCAATGTTTCCTCAACCCTGGTTTCGCAAATCCTAGTTCAAATCTTTCTGCTAATTTCAGAAAAGTGGATTTATCTCCAAAACTACTCGAAAAATGTTCGATTTTTTTTCGTTTCATCTTTAGCTAGGTTGTTGATCTACAACTTTGCCAAGTCTGATTGAAAAAGCTAGGCTAGATTTCCTGCAATCGAATTTCGTATTTCTGTTTACTTTTCGACAGCAAAATGGAGAAACCTTGGTCAACAGATTACCATGCTATGAAGCACGCTTGCTAAAGCTCAGGCTTGAAATAACTTTCAGAAGTTTTTCCATTGGAAAACAAATGAACGTCATCTTTTGGGAATACCATACGCAAGTCTCAAAAGAAATCTTTAGTGCGCTTGTAAAAGTAACATTTGCATCTATTGATTAAAAATTACTGATTTTTACCAGCAACTTCACGAAACTATGCTTTGGGTGTCTTTCGAGACTCTCGTAAGCATTCAAAGATTATCAATTTCTTTTTAGAGTCCCCAATGAGCGTAGATCTTAGATCAAGAACTAATTTTTTTTGCAAAAACATTCTACCGGCGTTCAAATCGTTCTGCATGGGCTAAACTGTTGACCAACGCTTTCCCCTTCGATGTCGAAAAGTAAACAGAAATGTAAAATTCGATTGCAGGAAATCTAGCCTAGCTTTTCAATCAGACTTGGCAAAGTTTTAGACCAACTACTTAGCTAATGATGGAGTGAAAAAAAATCGAAACTTTTTCGAGTAGTTTTCAAGGTAAATCCACTTTTCTGAAATCAGCAAAAAGATTTGAGCAAGGATTTGCGAAGCTAGAGTTGATGGAAACATTGCGATTTATACATCTTTCGATTGCCCAGATTACACAGAACAACATTCTTTTTACCGCTTTTTTAAGAAGGCTTGTTGCCACTGGACCTTCAAGAAAAAACCATCAATAACGAACGGTGTGAAATGAACTCATAAATCGTAATAGAAATATACTTACTTCGGGCAATTTTTTTTACTTCTGCAATGGTCTCCTTCAGTGTTTCTTCGTGATTCCTCGGCTCAAATGTGTTTGTTGGAATTTCATATTTATGTGAGATGTAGCTTTTTAAATCACGAATTAAAGTATCTTTCGTTTCTTTGTGAGGTCCAGAGTCCTTTGGGTAAATCAATGCAACAGTGGTCCAGTTGAATAGGTTCAAAAGGGCTTTTAACGTTGGAACAACAAACTTTGTCATCGGGTATGTCCGGGCGAATGTAGGGTAGATTTGTTTGTTTGAAAGTTCCACATTGGCACACATCTGAAAATAAGGTACACAAATCAAACTTTGTCACAAAGCATTAAAAGTACCATGTTCGCGGATAGAACTCGTTTTGGAGTTTGGAGGAGTGTTGGGGCTTGTACACATCGCGACTGGGGATTCTTCAGTGTCTACAAAATTGAGCACGAATGGTAAATAGAAAGCTCTAGAATAACGGATTGGTAGAGTTGTAATTGTCCTTCAGTCTCCGAAGTGACATCAACATATCAAAGAACGCAGGGAAACCAGGGACTCAAGATCAAAGAATGCAGGGAAACCTGGGACTCAAGATCAAAGAATGGAGGGAAACCAGGGACTCAAGATCAAAGAACGCAGGGAAACCAGGGACTCAAGATCAAAGAATGCAGGCAAACCAGGGACTCAAGATCAAAGAATGCAGGGAAACCAGGGACTCAAGATCAAAGAACGCAGGGAAAGTAAGGATTCAAGATCAAAGAACGCAGGCAAACCAGGGACTCAAGATAAAAAAAACGCAGGGAAAGTAAGGATTCAAGATCAAAGAATGCAGGGAAACCATGGACTCAAGATCAAAGAACGCAGGCAAACCAGGGACTCAAGATCAAAGAACGCAGGCAAACCAGGGACTCAAGATCAAAGAACGCAGGCAAACCAGGGTCTCAAGATCAAAGAACGCAGGCAAACCAGGGACTCAAGATCAAAGAACGCAGGCAAACCAGGGACTCAAGATCAAAGAACGCAGGCAAACCAGGGACTCAAGATCAAAGAACGCAGGCAAACCAGGGACTCAAGATCAAAGAACGCAGGCAAACCAGGGACTCAAGATCAAAGAACGGAGGGAAACTAGGTACTCAAGAGGTCTACCTTAGTGATACTGGGAGTCTTGTTTTTTTCGATGATTTGAATATTCTCTGCGCAGCTAACAGTCTCACAGTCGACCAACGGTTGTACGATTACTTATCACATCAATTTTTTATTGAGAACTGCACGCAGTCATTGCTGTGTACTTTGACAATGCTGGGAAAGTGATTTAATGCATCTCGCTAAAAAATACATCTTCAGAAACATTACGTTTTACTTTACAGAAGTGGAGCATACAAAAGACTGCTCCCCTGCTCATAGGCGTAGGAGGTAGGGATCTAGGGGGCTGCAGCCACTCTTATCAGGGAAAATTAATCGCGTTGGGGGTTGCAGGTTCCTTCTGGTTACATATGTACAGTGTGTAATCTGTTCACTAGAACATCCAAGCTAACGCGAGGAATCTTAGGAAGTCCTGATCGAAGGGTGCCAAAGAAAAACTCCACCAATGGACAGAAATGTTTCTCTTTTAGAGGTGCCAAGTCTTGGAATGGCCTCTCAGCTGAGTGTAAGCTACAATTCTGGCCAAAAGAATTGGCCAGGACTTACCCAAAGGACACAGGCAAATCTCAGTGTCTTCATGATGTTTCCTAAAATATCGAGGAGAAAACATACGTTTAGAGTCTCCAAATCCCCCTCCCCCTTCTTCAATGTTGAGAAGGTCGAAAGGCGTTTGATTCAAGCAACTTTGAAACGGGGGGAGCGGGGGGCACGTAATCAAAGACCGAAGTAGTGCAATTTTATGATTTGTCCCAAGTATTTTGGCCAAGATTGTAGCATCCTCTATCAATATCTTCAAAAATTTGGCTGACTGACTGTATAATAGATGTTTGTATATTTGGACTTTCTTTTCACTGTAAATATTCATTTTAGTTTAAAGGTTTTTTATTAGTACCTTATGAATTGAAAATTGTAAATAGGATAGTTTGGTTTGTTTTCTAATAGTATTTTAATTTTGTAAGTTTTTGTAGCGGAGGGTCCCTTAAAAATCAGCATTGCTGAAGGGCTACCCTGCTTAAAAAAATTTGAAAATGAAATGAAAACTTGAAGCCATCATATTAGAGCAAAATGCACGATAATCAGTCTATCTTTCGTTTCTATCCATGAAAACCGTTGAGAAAATGGAACTGAAAAGCGCCACTTTTTACGGCCAAAAAAGTAAAGTCAATCTATAAAGGTGTAAAAGCCGCGAACTGTCAGCCCCTACGATCCCCAAATTAATAGTTGTGAACCTTGCAGTGTGTTTGGCTGCTGCACGGGCGTGAAGTTCACTTATAAATAAAATTTGGCCTAAACGGCAACTATAAATCAACACTGCAGTAGTTGAACTAACAGAACGGCTCAACTAAAAAAATAAAACTTTTCTTTCAGTCCAACTATTTCAACGTGGATCAATGGTTTCGGCTTAGGCCAAATTTATTTTTCAGACAGTCTGAATTTTAAGCATGCCCGCAAAGGACCCTGGGTGACAATGGCTCTTTGGTGTACGCTCCAATCTTCCCAACAGTCTGGCGTACATAATTTTACGGTCTGAAATCGGATACGCATTTTGGCTTGCTTGACCTTTGTGACACTATCACTGAAATTATATACTTTGAAACCTTGTTCATTGGGGAGCGGCAAATTCTAAAGATTCTTTGGTTTCTTAAAGAGGAAAGTATCAGTTTCAAAAGACAAGCTAGAAAATATTTGTGGGAAAAAGTTGGACCTGCTCCAGCTTTGGCGGGTTTACACAATTTTGTGGTAAAAGCACCAAAACTGCTACATCGCACTTCTCGTGTTCACCTGAAATTGAATGATCAATAAAGCCTTCTCGAAACTTGTAGCCCTGGAGAGACTGTGTGACCATATTACTAAAGAACACAAACTGATATATTTTCGGGAGGAAACAATTTTCAGAATGACAAAAGGAAGCTTTTTGTGACCCACGGAGCATAACTCTACAAATTCCAATAAAGCTTTGGAAACCTCAAATTGAAACTCAGCCTTTCTACATTATTATAGGATTCGCCCCATTTCTAAACTATCTTTTCCCCATTAACTCAGTTCCCTTTCAAAAATTAAATCTTATTCGAAACATCCCCAGTGGACAAGTAGAAATTTGCCAAACAATACCAAACTTTCCAAACAATGCCCCTCTTGTCGATACCTCCTCCATGAGTCAAGAACGGGTGAAAATTAAAAATGCGACAGAAGAAATATAGGCCTAACGCAACGGCCACATTTCATTCTTGAAAATATTCTTGTCATTATCATGGAGGATAAAAAATGCAAACTTTGAAATACATAGGTTGATATCTTTCATAACTAAGACAACTTCAACCCTTGAACCAAAATTAAATTTAAACGTCTTATCTCGTGTGCAAAAACCATTGCAACCAAATGAAATAATCCGCCTTAAACAATAGGCACTTTGTGTTTTGAAGTCCTCGTGCCATAACCCTTAGAACCAAGAAGCCAACTGCAGTGTCGGTACACAACCACGATCCTTTATGGCCTCAAAGGCGACTTTAGCATAGTGAAAGACGTTTCTGGCCTAGGTTCTGTTCGTTTTGATCTTCATTTGACGCGGAAAGGTTCACGGTTGGCAATAGGTCCTTAAAATGGGGGTCCAACAGAGGGAACTGTCCAATCAAAATCTGGTAAAAATGGTGACAGTTGTGCAGCAACAGCAGTTGCAAAGAAACTCCACTCCATTCCAGAGACACAGGAGACACTTTAACGTCGCCTTTAGTGTTTCGGAAGCGTCCTGCTATAATCTGAAAAATGCCCTATTCCCTCAGCTTTCTAGCATCTGCAAGTGCTACTGCAGCTAGGTACTTCGTTAAGAAGTGTTCATTGGCAATCCTCGATACCTTGATGTTGGTTCTTAAATTTTTGCTGAAATCGATATTGTTTTGTCTTATACTGTTATCCTCCGCCCACAAGCACCTACACGACTCGATCGGACGGGACTGAGATTTTAACAAGTCAATATTTCTGGCACTTCTAAACCACAAGGTTGAACTTTTCAGATGAAAAAAGGTTTATACTTATACCAGAAGATAGTATAGTCAGAAGGGTCCCCAAATCAATGAAGGGTCATCCAACAATTTAATTAATTAGCGACAACAACGACTCTTGTATCAAATCTAGAATGAAACCTCTTGGTCAAGCGATGCAGACATTTCACGGGCATATCAAAAGACATATTTTTCATTAGGCTGAAATTCACAACGTTGTTGACGAAATTTCACTTGTATTTTAAACTAACACAGTTCCAGAAAGCACAGGTGGAATACCACAGTTTCATGTCAGTTGGCTTTGAAACAAACACAAAAATGTTCAATAAAATGTCCCAACCGTTTGACTATCGAAAGAAAAGAAAGGAACAGGAAACTAAACTACAAAGTAGGGCGAAATTCAGTGAAATTATTGGTCCGTTTGAAACGTTGGCTCCGTTTTACCGACTTACGCGCAACCTCATGTACGCAAAAGGCCAAGGAGAATTTCCAAATAAAAGTGAACTATTTTCTGATGACGACATTGCATCTTTTGAACGTATGTTTTTACGATTGAATTCACTGTAAACTAACCAAACTGGAGCAGTTCAGGCCGCCCTTTTTGGACGTATCAAGCTTCGAGCAGTTCAGGCCGCCCTTTTTGGACGTATCAAGCTTCGAGTTCATTTCGTAATGACGACACTGAACTTCTTTGACGCATGTTTTACGATTGGATTCATTAATAAATAACCAAAAGCCACCAGTTTAGGCCCTTGGAATACGATATTCTTGCGATCAACTTTTCCTGCAAACAAACCGACCAGATTATTTTTCAACCAGTTCTGATAATAGACTAATTCACCAAAACCCACCAAACCTACATAATTATTAACACAGACCTGTTATTTAGGCCAGCAGGAGCTTGTGGTTTGCAGAAATTGCTTTAAACGTTTTAAAAACAAGATCATACGGCAAGATTTCGAATTCATTAGATCTTATCGAAAAGTTATGGCTTGATTCCGCTTGGTTCCAACATTGGATTTGTGAGATTAGAAAATTTAAAGAGCCAGTGTCACCCAGGATCCTTTGCAGGCAAGCAAAAATTTAAACATGAAAATCAAATTTGGCATGAACGGACGCTACAGATTCACAGTGCGTTTGCTATGAATCTGTAACCATGAGCGCACTTAAGGTGGATCTGCACTTAAGGTGGATCACTGGTGAAAATTTCAAAAATACGAAACAGCGATAAGGTGGCTCACTACCATTTAAAAATAAGTTAAAAACACACAAAAACAATTGGTTTAGGTGGCTCGCTACTGATAAAACTTTTACACACTTGGTGTCCTATCGCTCATGCTGTTTCAACTGCTGCAGTGTAAATCCATGGATACCGCGTAGGCCAAATTTTATTTCACACTGCCTGAAATTTCAGCATGCCCGCAAAGGACCCTAGGGAACCATGCTGTCCTGATGCTAACCCAACAAGCAAGACCGACAAAAAATGATAATAATCATAATAATAATAATCATCATCAACTTCCTCATCATAATCATCATCATAATCACCACCCTATCATAAGCTGCCTGAAAAGATCTACAGCTAGTTAGTCCATGCTAGTGCATATACCGCATCCAGTCATGGCAATCCTCGTCCCTTCCGAACAACGGAGCCCTTACGCATTTGCCAGCTCCTCCACTGTCAAGACCTGTCAAGACATACACACTGACCAAACATATTGATCATCAATATAGCAGTAAGTAGAGACACAGGTCTTGCCAACTCTCCCTCGCAGACGCAGATGACCTGACCTGAACGAGAAAGAGCGAGAGCGAATTGCTAATTTCAAGTTTCGATCCCATACACCCCCGAACATGCTCGAACCATCAATTCAAAATGTTCGATCTACCATGCCACTTTAAGCAGATGCCCAGATTAAAATGAATCCTATCGAACTCCTAAATTAAGTACTGGTTACATACATGTTGTCATTCAATGAAAATTAACATTCATATACAGGTTCGGTTAACCAACAAAGACAATTCTGAAGACTTGGTTGATCATTGATTACAACTCTCTTGGGCTGAATTCTGTAACACCACCTGCTATCGCTTCCCTGCCGGCTGTTTTGCAAACACACAAAAACTCTTAGCATGAGATCAATAGAGTAAGTAAAGAAATCTGCCATGGGGAGGCCTTATTAGGGAGGGCCAAGCTCTTCTTACACGTTCTTACATTCATTTCTCAAGGTTATTAGAAAATTATTCTATTGTGCGTCAAGCCATGAGCTTTAATTTTTGCTGCAGCTTATAAGAAAAGTAAGGTGCATTCTCAATCGAGCAAAAACAACCGTGCAAACTAGAAATGAAAAGTTGAAAAGACTTCAAAGACCTCAGCTTTTCTAGGATAGGGAAATCCTTCGTCTAATGTAAGCATGCCTCGTCACTTATCGACTTATCGCATGAAAATATTTGGCAAGTATGGGACTTCTAATGTCCCGAACTATATTTATATAAACTGTACTATATAATTCTAGTGGAAAAGCACCGTTGATCTTTGGTAGGACTAAAATGCCAAACAGCTAGAAGCATCCAGTAGTCACCTCTGCATTTACAAGTAACTAATGGAGTTAAAGAGCCATTATTGTCACCCAGGGTCCTTTGCGGGCACGCCAAAATTTCTGAAACTATCTGAAAATCAAAGTTGGCCTAAACGGAAATTATAGAATAGATCTTCAGTTAAAGTAAAACTTTTCTATCAGTCCAAGGACTGCAGTGTGGATCCATGGTTTCTGCTTGTGACAAATTTCATTTCATACAGGCTGAATTTCAGTGTGCCTGCAAAGGACCCTGGGTGACAAGGCTCTTTAAAACTCTGCTTATGAAACAATAACAACTGTTATACTCCTGAGCCTGCCCATATGGCCCTTGGGCCCTTTAATTTGCCAAAGTCATACTTGTGAAAGCCAATGGCCCCTCGATTTAGGACATGAAACGTGTTGGGCAGCGTGGTCAAGAACAGCAGTTCACTCAAAAATTGATTCTGAACAATAAAGGTTCTATACTTTTGAGATGTTTAATGGGAGAGCCAAACTTACTTCAGGGTCCATGGTCCCCTGAATGGTTAACTTTCCCTGTCAGTGCTAAAACCAAAGATAGGTTTTACAAAATTAATCTTTTTAAATTTTGCATTACAATAAATTCTAAAAATTCATTCAGTCCTGATTTCTGATTCCCCTGTTGCAAATATTAGAGACAATCTTGCTGTACTCTACTGTATGCTGCAAAACTTTTATGAAAAACGTTCATAACAACTTACTACGGAACTTGGTTTCTATGAAGAAAGAAGCGTGTATAGAACCATGGGTGGTTAGACGGTGCAGTTGTGCTTGATTCCCACAACTTTGTTCTTTGCGGAGGAAAACATCATTTACTTTTTATCTCCTCCGCAGGAATATAGAAATTATTCCTCCGCAGGTACATTTTAGTTCTAGCACTCCTCCATAGAAGCACACAGCTGAGTGCCTGTACGAAAATACAAGGCCATGTAATAGCCATGTACAAGCCTTGTAATGGCCTTGTAACCCTGTAATAGCCTGGAATAGCCTTGCTGTAACCTTGTAAATGGCTTGAAAAATGCTAATTAGCTTTGTAGAAGCCTTGTGGAAACCTTGTGTTAGACTTGTTGCAGCTTGGAATCTTACTGATAGCCTTATAATTTTCTTCCAAGGTTAGTACAAGGTCATAACAAGGTCATAATCCCCTCTACAAGGCTAAAACTTGGCCTGTACAAGGCCAAGTTTAGCCTTGTATTTTTGTACAGGTGTCTAACTGCCCATGATAGAGCACACAGTCTTCAAAATACTTCTCACAGACAGGGTGACCCACATAATTAAAGTTGCAGCAAAGGCATTTCTGTGGTATACATTAAGCTTTACTTTGTAATTCCATATGGTGGTATTTCAAATCAAGTATGCGGCACTTAATATCTTATTCAATGCCACCTAGCCTAATTGTTATTTACCTCAACCTTCAATAGCTAGCCTAACTGTTATTGACCTCAACCTTCAATAGCTGATAGTGCAACATAAGAACCAAAACATTTTGTTTGAAGACTTGAGGCAGGGCCTTTTATCTGCGCTGCTGAATGAACCTCGGGCCTCAGACCTGTCTTAGTAACTTGTTATCATTGTTCAGATGTTTTTAAGATACAAGATGTTCTGCTTCCATCAGCCAGGGACCGGGCAGCCATTAGGCTAGGGGGGCCAAAGCCCCCCCACTTTTTTCAAAGATAGGTCTAGAAATTTTCACAAATATGGAATTTTCGATATTTTCATACACGCAACTGCTGCATTTGCTGAGAGACCTTCTCAAATGGCTAGATTTCATAAACAACGAGCAAACACAATGTCCCCCTTAGAAATTGCTAACGATTTCGTTAAAAATTAGAATAGTCATCCAACTTTGGCACATTTTACTCTCACAGATCTTCAGTGGTAATAGTTTTTAGAGTTGAGAAGGCTTTGCTGCTAATTTTGTTGGTTGTAACGATGTCTCTTGTCATTGAAATCTTTTTGAACCAAACTGTATACAGTATAAATATGGACGTATTAAGAGGCAAGTCTTTTATTGAAAAGGGCGTTTTCCAACGTTCTAAAGGGCGTGGTCTCAAAACATTTTCCGGGGACAAGCCCCCGGACCCCCATTTTTGCTCGCTCCGCTCGCCGTTCAGCTCCCCCACTTTGAAATCGCTGCGCGGTTCCTGCCATCAGCATATATTGTGCAACCATCAAACTAGCCTGCATGCAGCCTCACACAGGCTACCATCAAACATGTTAGTAATGAAAATTAATAAAGAATAATAAATTTGAGCAAATTGACTTGAGCGATGCTCAGTATGCGTATCAAAGTTAAACTAAGGTAAATCAAGAGACACTGGAAAGTGCATCTAGATATCAGAGTTCTCACGTATTATGGTCTGCCAAAGAGTCACAAAATGGTGCAAAGTTTCTCAATTTTTCTTTTTGAATTTGCATTTTGCATATGACTTGCATATTTCATATTCTGAGTTATGTCTCCTGTATGAGTCTCAACCCAAGCCACCTGCAGACAACACAGCTCCATCTGATAAACATCCAACTATTTTCTATTCCAATATCTGCTATATTTATGACTGGCATGGAGTCTCTATGTTAATTGGTTTGTAAATTTCTTTAAATTCATTTCCTAATTACAAATTCCATGCTTTGCTTGACTACCACCATTTTTATTACAGAACCACTGAAAGATGTGACTGAGATGTAAAGTATGGGTATCCTTGATTCTCAAGTGCTCTTGGGACGAGGGACAGGACTCCTACCAACCCCTACCTCTGGGTAGCAGCGAAAGAATGAAGAGTCGTTAGGTTGCCTCTATCAACCTACTTAATTACTTTTTGTCAAGTGTTCATACCAGTTTCAGTTGGACTATTCTGCAAAATATACATTGAGCCACAAATGTGAGCTACTGTATTCAAAATTGGAATTGACAACTGCATATGAAAATCACCCCCCCCCTTTATTTTTGAACCGATCACAAAAACTGAGCTATAGGGACACGTCCAAGATTTTAGATTGACAGCAGTTTGTAGGGGCCCATAGTGGCATCACCAGGGGATGGACTGTGGTGAACGAGTTTATCCCACATTTATTGCATCTGTCCTTAACCAAAAACAATGTAAAAAGTCAGGTATTAAACTTTTCACAACCAGTTTTATCCTCCAAGATTTTAGATTGACAGCAGTTTGTAGGGGCCCATAGTGGCATCACCAGGGGATGGACTGTGGTGAACGAGTTTATCCCACATTTATTGCATCTGTCCTTAACCAAAAACAATGTAAAAAGTCAGGTATTAAACTTTTCACAACCAGTTTTATCCTCTTTCCACACAAATTATTTAGGGCATAAGTACCAAGAGAAGTACCATCCCTGGGGTCCCATATGAGGATCTCAATGTTCCCTGTTTTTTATTAAATTACTTGGTTGAATACAAAAAAACCTGCAATATTTGAACAAGAACCAAATAAAGATGGCAGGAAATGTAACAAAGCAGCACCTGCTTTCTAAAACAGACCAAACAATTTTCAAATTGCAAACTTAAATTAAGATTTTTGCAAGTTCAGCCTGCATTTGCAAACACCTGTTTGCTAGCTGCAAATAATCCTGTTGATTGACACTGCAAGTGTCAACATTTAATTGATGGCAAAAAGCATGAAGATGTTTATTGAGAAAATAGCTTTTCCAATATTGGAAGCAAGCAGAAAAAATGGGCTTGTTACAATTAGAGGTGCAATCTTGACCAACAAGGGGTGCGCCAAGTACAGTTCTCTTGCTATAACTCTTGTCCTTTCAGAACTGTGTCTATTGGGACCTTTTTAAAGTTCCTTAAAATCATTCCATCAGTGACATCATAGAAAAAGGGGTGTGAAATGACTTTTCACTCAAACATACAACTAAACAAAGTTGTTGTTCTGAAAACTTCAAAATCTAACTAAAATCTATTATTGATCCGGAATATCCAAGGGTGGGGGGGGGGGTCCTCCTTTCCTTCACTCAGATATTTTCTGGGAAAATAATACAGTAAAGGGACTCATACAATATAAGGTCCCATCTATTGATAGCTTTTGTTTTCTTATCTGGGAAATCTCTCAACAACAAATTAAATCTCTTCATGTTACTTTATCTCGGCATATTTTGATGTTACCTAAATACTTTAAACTATTCTGTGCCGTTTGACATTTTAATCCATTCACATAAACAAAATTTAATCTCATAAAAATCCATTCAAAAGAGGAATTTTAATTATCAACAAGGGACTCACGTGTGACACAACTGGCACTTTCATGGCACTTGCAAACTTTGCTGCGGTGCTGCATTCACATCCAAGACCAATAAACCCATGGACTGGCAAATTTTGCCGATCACGCAATTGATACTGATAATACATGGCCCGAATATTGTTTAATTCCGTGCATTTTGTATCGTTGTAAACATAATCCAATCTATAGCCAGGCAAAAGGGTAGGGTCGTTGTTGACTGCCTCTAAAGCGAGCAGAAAAGCTTCGGCATAAAACAGCGCTCCGCCATCATAATAACTGCGATGTGTTTCAAACGAAAAGGGTAATAACAACCCAATGAATATTGGTTTTCTGTTATCAGTAATATTTGAAGATCCATTTACTTTTGAAGTCGAACTGTTTGAATTTACAGAGCGAACAGAGCGACGAATCAATAAGTCAAGTTCCCTTCTCGTCTCTGCTTGCCTTTTTGTAGCCAGTTGTTTCTCTTCGGTTGAACACAAAATATCAAAACATAAACTTAAAACCACTGCTGCAAAAACCAAGCATCGTTTATAAAATAACATTTTGATTAATACTTCGATCCAGTCACACCACAATACAAGCTAATTTCAATTTCATCGAGCTGTTATTAGCTGTGATCGCGATGTCTGTCCAGTCAGCCGTCTATCATCACCTTAGGCCATCTCGCGAGTGGATCACCGAAGCTGTTTTTCTCCTGGAAAATGGACAATCGCCTTCTTTTCCATGTTCACAAAGTATCAATTAATACAAGCATGTATCATGTGTTTTTGGTAAATAACTTCTTGGTTTCCAGGTGTAATTAAATCCTTTACATCGCCGAAAAACCGCTTGTGTTCTCGCAGGCTTTCGCTATGTCCGGAAGTGGCTGACATATCAAGCTTGTGTTGTGTTGTGTTTCATGGTACGACCGATACGACCGATAATATCGCCCATTAGAAATGTCGGGTACGACTGTCGGGTATAGGTCGGGTTCATGTCGGGTGGGTAGTTTAGATAAAAAGAGAAAACTTGGACATTCATGCAAAGACGAGGGAATATCATGCTTCCAAAAATGAATGATTGGGTTTTGATAACTTCACTTCAAGCAATTTTGCATGGAAAAAGAAGGATTTCTTCGCCAGTCAATCGAGATATAAAACTTTTTCCTGATACCATACCCTAACCATGTTTTACTACCAAACGAAACGATCCTGAATCTAAAAACAGCCTACAGACATGCTTACTTATCATCCTTAAGAAAGGCTTTATTTCAGGTCTAGATGAATTTCTGTTTTTCATGAAAACTTTCTCTGTTTATCTCGCTAATTTTTCCTTTTCTTAATTTCAAAGGGCACTCCTGGAGGGACCATTATGGAAACAAGGTCGCATTGACCTTTTAATGCTATCCCTGCCATCTTTAACCATGGGGTGTTTTTATTAAATTAGATTTTAAATTAGATATGTAACTTTTGCCTGTAATTTTTTCAAACTTGTAAATATTGTAATTAGAGCTTTTTTTCTGAATCTGTTATTTTTCATTTTTATTTTGATGGCGAAATTTTACATACATACATACATACATACATACATCGATTTTCTATTGTCGATTTTCTAGTTTCGTTCCCTTCCAGCCACGAATTCAACCGAGAATTCAACTTCCTTGTTGCTTTGTGGAAATGGAACCATGACCGGCGCGCAGGAGGAGCATCACTGGGGCTGCTGAAAGCCACAGAAAACACATACAAACATTTCTTTACCTTGCGAAAAAACTGCAGTTATAAATAAATGAAATGTTGGTGGCATCATAGTTGACTATGGTGGCATCTTATTAAACAAGTTGCAGGCACACTGCTCCTCCACAGTAACGCATGACCAAGTACGTTTGCAAATGGCGGAGAGAGGAGCTTTGTGCAAAGAGCTAGCAGCTGTTTTCACTCATTATTTTTTAAGACTCTAAAAGCTTCTCAATTTTTAGGATAATCCTATGCAATGGGGTTACTTAGAGTGAATTTGAAAGCCACTGATGTGAGCTCGTATCCACTTTCTTCTTCCGTATGCAGTCCAGCTCTCACTCTAAAAGTCATACTAATCTGGCCTAAATGTTTCTAACTGAATAAATGTATTTCTAATTCCTTTACCTTCTTGCTTGGCAGTCTTGCTTCCTACTAAAAGCTGTGTCGATCTGGGAACTAGCGCTCAGGCCATAGCTTTCAGAGCGCGGCACAGGTAGCAGGGTATGATTGTAAAATTAGTAAACTTTTAAATTAGTAAAAATGAATATATGAATATGATATACAACCATATGTATGATATACAACCATATTATATTCCATATCGTCTTTCTCTGTTTTGATGATGTGACCATGTATCAATAAGTTTAAAGGCAGAAACACCGCAATACAACAAAAAAACAACAGCAAATGGTTGAAAAAATTTTATGCCAATATTTCGTCCTGCCATGCAGGACTTCTTCAGGGCTGTAATGTTACCATGTATCCCCAACAAATGTTCCTCGTGCGTGTCTCTCCACCAAAATATTAGGCCTATCAGTCGACCCAGTCCACTTTTTACAATAATACGCTGCTACCTGTGAGCGCGGTAACAGTTTGAAACTTAGGCCATAACGAACCAAGGTAACGAGATACATTTATTTAGGAAAATCAAGGCCACAAATTGTGTCCACAATATCCATGACCTAATCGGACTTTTGCCCTTTAAAGACCCATTACTAACCATGATCCTTTGCGGCCTCAAATTCTACTTTTGTTTGATATAAAAGTCGTGACTGGCCAAGGTCCTGTTTGCTTCGCGTTTCATTCCAGGCACAATGCATCATGGTTAATAATGGGTCTGTAATGTACGGCATGTAATGTAAACTTTCTTGTTCGACCCGCTGCTCCCTCTTGACAAATCATAAAATCGTGTATGGAAGAATACTATAAGTCTGGCTCAGTGTCGTACCCGACTTGAAGAAAATCTGATCTGACATTTCTTTTGTTGCTTTGGATGTCGCCAATGATTGAAAAGAAAACCAATATATATTTCAATGCTACTGCCGTCAACCAACGCATTCCCTCTAACGTTGATAATCAATTTCCTAAAAGGGCTTTGAATTATATTTTGATTTTTATGTTTGCTTGCCAAAAGTAATTATCATGGTATTTTAGCTCAGCAATTAAATTTTAACAAAGCATGCTGTTGTTTTTTCGGTGTTTCTGCCTTCAAAAGAAATATGTGCTTGTCAGAATATTTGCGTCATTACAAAACGATTCGACCCAGGGCCGCATCGTGCAATTTGCAAGCTTGCAATTTGCAGAGAGTAGAAAGTCTAAAGATATCCTATTCAAATCGAAGCTGCACACAAAGTAAATCTAATGCCGCAATGATGCGTGTTGTTTAGGCCCTTTTAGGCCCTTTCCTCAGCGCTGTTCGCCAAACTTTTGATTAGTCTGCCTGACTTTTTTCATTAAAACTCAGCTGCTTCAGTACTTCACATTGTCAAATTCTCTAACGTCGTGAGATCAAAACAACCAACTCCGAATGCAACTTTTTTGTTGACGAACTTCCAAATGTTTTGGAGGATAACATAAAATCAAAAAATGTGTTTATGTTCTCTTATACCATGTCATTTATCTGTTCGCGTGCCATGACGTGCCTTGTAATCCATTCTTAGTTTTGTATTAGATTCATCAAGCAAGATTAGATAAGATGTCGTCGATCGATAAGCGCATAGGATAAGCGGTTGCCATTCGTTACCATGGAAACTATGTCGGTGCGTGCAGAGTTAAAAAAAATCGGAAAAGAAAAGGGTAAAAATAAGACCCATGGTGCACCAGATAGATCGTTTTATTTGTTTAGGTAGGTGTTGAGTTGAGGCTACATTTTTACCTCCATTTCTTTATCAACATATATATTGGTAGAACCATGTAGAACGTTGTACGAATAAACTGTATAAAAGAAGTTCGGATGTAAAAAAGACAAGATATTTAGCACACTGAGGCCTTTCTGACTTGTGTCTTCATCAGAGTGTCAAGTCACACTCTGATGAAGACACAAGTCAGAAAGGCCTCAGTGTGCTAAATATCTTGTCTTTTTTGAATCCGAACTTCTTTTATGCAGTTTCTTTATCAACAAGTGCTTCTGTCCAAGAAGATATGCCGAATCCTGGCCGAATCAATGAAGAAAGAAATTAGTTTCCTTTTATCCTTTTTGGTAGACCAGCTACACGACTAATCTCAGTGAGCTACGCCCGCTATACCAGTCCCTCGATTATTGCTACTGTTTTGTGTTGTTGTACACCTTCGTACGATTTCATGGAAATGCAGAGATCCCTAAAAATGGCTATTACGAAACATATTTTCTGTGCAGGCTGCATTGCTACAGGATCTTCTCTAGAAGCTCACCATGTTTTTATGAAGTGTTTTGGAAAGCTGTTGCCCAAATCTCTCTGGAATCCAACGACTTTGATTTCTTAAACAATCTGAGAAGGCTCACAAATATTGTCATTTAATGTGATGAATAATATGTCATTTTTTCTAGGTTTAAAGATTATCTGGTCTGCAGACGATTCTCAACGATTTATTTGCCATGACAATTAAGACCAAACAAGATTTCGATGACACTTATCTTTTTGAGCTTCTCTATTTCAGATCATCAAATCATTCAAATCTAATTTTCCATCCATCTGCAAGTAGGCCCTAGGACAAAAGCAAAGCTTAAAAAAGGTCAGAGGAAGAAATAAAAATAGCACAGCACATCAAACGAAATTCTCATCACATTACAAGTATTTTCTTATTAAAAACTAAGAATTTAGGCCAGTAGCCCGCACTTAAGGTCAATAAGATAGGCCGACTAAGTTTAATCTAGACTTATTACCTGGTGCCTCTCGTTTCCCTGTGCTCTTTGACTTGATGATCGATGACGTTCGTAGTCTCAATAAACACTGGAGCCTCACTGGAGCGACAACAATAACATCAATTCACTTCAATGAGATGAGCGAAAGTGTAGGGTCCTTGTGTAGTGAGGCTAGCCTAGACTCACGAAATAGTCCCAGTTATCGCAACAACAACAGCAATGACAACAACAACAACAATATATACTTTTTCTCAAACTGGGACTTATGGACTTTCACATCAAAACGTGGGACGAAAATAAACAATGGGCGCACAGATTTTGCTATGCCCTTTGAAACGAGGTTAATGGCCTCTTTTCGGTATTTGGAAAATTTCAGGAGCTGTGGCGTTTGGCGTGCACTATTGCTAGATGAAGATCGCCTTCTAAATGAGGAACTTCTTGTTGAAACTGAAAGGTTTGTCAATTCTTAAATTAAAGAAACATTCATGCGAATACTAGTGGCTTTTGTTCATTGCTAACGTCACTCAAAACTTGAATTTTGAGGCGTTTTATTATCTGACGATTCAGCTGACAATTTAGGCCCACCGCCATTACTCGCCTTTTCGTACAGTGTTGCTATGGTTTCCATATCGGACATGAAATCGAGGGAAACAAGTTCGTCCCAATTTTCAATGTGAAAGTCCATGAGTCGTAGTTGTAGCGTCCATCAGCCTATCAATAGCAATAACTGCGAACTTGCAATCAGTCTAAGGCTAGCCTATCAGTTCACCCTCTGCACCACAATGCACTGTGGGTCTAAATAGTAGCATGCCCGCAAAAGACCTTGTGGCAATGGCCGGCCAGTCAGTCAGATAAAACAATATACGACACAACTGCATCATACAAGTCGCACGCCTTATTTACTTCTTTCGTCATGAAATAAGACCATCAAAAATAATCATAGATAAACAAATTCTTTTCGAACTGATGGCTGACTGTTGAAAATTTAACGAATTCTATGACGTCAATAGATTTTAAGTTAAGCTATTCTGTTTAATTAGCGAAAAGCGAGCCTGGATCCTGTCTAAACACACTTCAATACGGCGCCCAAAAACGGCATGTTGTCAGCTAAAAATGTTTGAAAAGGATTTACGACTTCGCTTTGATTTTCTCCGTACCCACTGGACTCTTCGCTCTTATCTATATGCTTGGCACTCACTTAAAAGAACCATTGTCGCCCAAGCTTCATGGGTGATAGGTTTTTGGGCCCCAAATTCTCTAAACAAGGGTCCTTTTCGGCAGATTTTACTTTGTTTGGCTGAAATTCGCAAACATTAGTAATAGTTAAAAATGGGTACTTTTCTGCTAAAATTCATCATAAAAATGGGTACGAAGGCAAACTGTGGTAATTAGAAGAGAAGCTTTCTTAAAATCGGGTGGCACACCCGGTCCATTCACAGGTCATGTTCAAATTGGCCTAAGTTTGTGTTTTCCGTTGTTTATAAGCAATGCGATTGGTGCAACAGACGATTACGCTAAAGATGGCGGCGAGGAACTTTTTACCAAGATGCATTGCGTTAACGATTCTATAGGAAATCGATTAAAGAACGCAATGCATCTTCGTAAAAAGTTCCTTGCCGCCATCTTTAGCGTAATCGCCTATTCATGCAGTGTGTACAGTTTCTTGGCCAATCAAAATTTGGTGTCAATGTTAGGTAGAAATGCCCCGAGCCGAGAGGGCGTATCGCTCTTCCGCAAAGGCGTACACGATTTTTAAAACAATAGGATCTTTAGGGATTTTTTACGAATTTCTATTATCGAACAACTCGAGGATACAACTTATCGAAGGGCGTATCATTCTCTAAAAATTTCGTATACCTTTGGCATCCTTTTGCTTTCAAGAAAAATCCGTAAAACATCCCTGCAAATCCTATTGTTTAAAAAAATCTCGTACGCTTTTTCGGAAGAGTGATACACCCCTCGATGTGTGTAGTGTTTATAAGTGTGTAGATATGAAGAGCCTTGAAACATATTGAAACGAATTCAGCACCATCGAGCGAAAAGCCAGTTTCTGTCTGCATACCCGAATCGGAGGAGGGGGTGAATGAGTGTTTTGTTTTTGTATAATAATTTTTGTCAACTTGCAATTAGAAAAATTTGTTATTATTTTGTTATTCGAATTAGATTAATTTCTTTTTATTTTGTAATTAGAAGCTAGGATAATTTTTTTTCGAATTAAAATAAGATCACACATATACCTTGTTTATTACATGGGTGTCGACCGAAAATATGCTGCGGTGAACTCGAAAACACTCAGTGTTGTCGCTTCCAGAATACAGCGAAAATCTAAGGGTGTGCTTGATAATTCTGATAAGATTAGGAAATGATAATGAACTGGATGTGTTACGATGAGTTAAAATCTACTAAATAATTCAACAGTATTTTGAATTATTAATGAACAGCCGTCTTCCTGACACCAATTGCCAATAAAAAGAAGTTGTTATTCAACATTCTGATTTCGCAGCTTCCCACCGAACTGATTGTTGGTAGTCATAAAATCTCTTGATGGCGCCGAGTAGGCAGCATGGCTGCAATCATTACCTGCTGATGAGCTGGAGGATTTGTCCGATAAAATGGTCCGATTTTTCCGATGCAAAATGAAACTGACATGACAAATCTGAGGATTGATAGAAGTTGTTTAACCATGGGTGGCAGGACACAATTGTGTTGGATTGGAATAAGCAGAATAAGTTAGATTCTTAGCCTACCTTGACATAGACCTTTAAGCCATTCTGAAAAGAATCAGAATCGAACGATATTTTGCCACATTTTGTAGAATTTTCGAAGGTGCACAATAGTGATAGAAGCTCTATCGCCACTCTATCGAACGTCGCGTATAAAAATAACGCTCGATCCAGGCTCTTTTTTAGAATAGCTATAAGGTCTATTGGCAGCCTTTCTCAGCCATATTTCATTGTTTTGAATTCAGAGCTCTGCCTCGAGTGATGGGCCTAAGCTACCATCGTGGAAATAAAAAATCCCTCCTTGTAGCTTAGGCCCATCACTTGAGGCAGAGCTCTGGATTCAAAACAATAAATTATGGCTGAGAAAGGCTGCCAATGTCAATGAAGGGAGATTTATGGCATTTCAAGGTAGGCGAAGATTCTAATTTATTCCAATCCAACACAATTGTGTCCTGCACACTCATAGTTCAACTGGCAGCTAAGCTGACTCGGAAAGGTCATTTAAATATTGCAGGATACCTCCTGCGGATATAAGGGTATGCACTTATACCCAAATATCTTATATATGTCTAGCGTGTTAAGAATAATTCATATAAATGGGTATTTCCAGTTTTCAGTGGACAACCATGATCTTGCTATTCGTATAATATTTCATGAACTATCATACATTATTTCACACACCGACGAAGGGAATGCTACTATTTATTCAAAGCACGTTACCAGTTACAAATTTGATCTTTCTGATATAGGGTAAAAATTACTAAAATGTTTCATATACATAATTTATTAAAATTCTAAAAATTCTACTGATATTGTTTGTACGAGTATGATACTACAATCCTGATAACTATTCAAATAATATTGTCAGTAAATACATCAATTTCTGTCTGTACCGGGTGTGCCAAAATAAACTATGCACGTTTCACAGGCCACAATGAATCGTACACTGGACCGATTTTGAAGATTTATTACTTAATCGTTAGCAGAAAGCCTGAATTAGATGCTGGGATTTTTTGCAAATTTTTTCATTGTCAGTTTCTAGAGCTAGAAGCGAGTTTCCCAAAATTTTAATTTTCGAAAACACTGAAAATGATCAAAAAACATCGATCAAGTTTTCTAAAGAATCGACATGAATGGACAAAAGAGAGAACTTGTTCATGGTGATTTGGGATTTAGAAATCGATTAATTGTAATCTGCTGTACGAGAGTTCGTACTAAACTCCCAAATCCCCCTGAAAACGTTTTCTCTTTGCTCATTCATGTTGAATCTTTTAGAATTTGACCGATGCTTTTTTTATCGTTTTCGATGTTTTCGAAAACAAACATTTAAAAAAAACTCGCTTCTTGCTCAAAAAAATGAAAACGAAAAATTTGCAAAAAGTCCTAGAATCTAATTCAGGCTTTCTGCTAAAGATTAAGTCATAAATCTTCAAAATCGATCCAGTGCACGATTTATTGTGGCCTGCCAAACGTGCATAGTTTATTTTGGCGCACCCGGTAGCAATTCAAATCAATGAGAAGTTGTCATGAGGTTGTATTACTGTTACACTAAGACTAACCGGGTCTCCCAGAAAAATGTGTACAGATTTGGTTGCGTCCAGCAAAACATTTAGCTTTAATCAATGGCAAATCGATTTCAAAATGTTCCTCAATGGTTAAACTGAACATATATACTTCATTTGTAGATATTGGTGCTTTAATAGCTGAAACATCAATCTTGAAAGTTAAAATTTGCTTCCACGTCCAAATCAGAGCTTTGGCATTTTTTTTGGCCTAAGCAAATCCCTGAAGTATATCGAAATTTGAAACCAAAATTAAAGAAAAGTGAAAGACGGCCCAGTAGTTTAATTCTAGCTAAGTTTAGTTCAAATTCTATCAACGCTATTGTTGATTCATTCGCTGTGCTTCAAGAATTCGCTGTGCGACCTAGCCCCAGAATAAAGGTGACATTATGATACCTAATCCGAGAATGCAATGCAACTAAGGTTCAAAATACTTGTTTTCACTGTAAAATTAAAATTTGAAACATGATTGGAAAAATTACTGGAATCTTTTGGGAACAACTAGACCCCAATCCCAGAAAATTTCCAGTAAATGTATACCCGATGCCCATTCCCAGAATCTTCTTGCCAAAACTACCCCAAAACTGGCGCGCCCCAGTTTGATCGGCTAATGAAGAACCCACCCTTGGTTATCCCTACTTGACCCTGAGCCATGATAGAATTCGCTGCCCCGCTAACATCTATAGTGACAAAATCTCATTACAGCCCTAGGAGCTGTGCATAAACTATTCAAGTCTTGAATACGTCCATTTAAGCATTGTTCGAGCTGAAATCACATGCAGACTATCTCGCTGGAAGCAGGAAATCGATCTTTCTTTTAAGAAGCAGGAAATCGAGAAAATTCTAGAATCGAATATGGATCCTTTGGATAGGAATCAAGGGGAGAAATTGTATAGCAATTTCAAAAATAAATTATGAAATGGTATTTAAATAACATCCTTTCTATCATTCAAGATTCGAGGTGAGTTTGAATAACCATGAAACAATGGATGAGACGACTTCACCATGAGTCAGGCATCCTTGGGAGCCCTGGTCAAACGACTCGAGTGACCAATGTGCAGCGAAAAGCGATGATGGGTGATCAAACGACCAGACTTCCTCACTAGATTTTTCGCTGGAACAAATCAATCACTTGTTTCACAATAAACTAAGGCTCGGGTTTCCCAAAGAAGCCCTTGTTTTTATCAAGAGTTATGTCATAGGTAAAATGGAAAGACCTGCAGAAGGTTAATGTTCCCATTTCCTCGCCCATTTCCTAAAGTCCATAAGTCCTTTGGTTTGGTAAGTTTCTCTTTGAAATAGGTTAAGGACTTACTGAACTCACACCAGGCCAGATCTTAAGAAAGCCTAAACTGTGGGCCTAAACAATGGGCCTAAGCAGTGGGCCTAAATAATTTACGAGGGAGAAACATGGGCTTCACGTTTCAATAAATATGACATTTCAAACGTTTCATATGCAAGGGGGTATTAAAAAGGAAGAGATTTCGATTGACCTGAGCAACCAGACTTTGGGGCAATTCATTGTTAAATGTTCCTGCATATTTTTACGCAACAAATGTTCACAGGTATCTGTAATGTTTAGGAGGTTCCTCAAACATTCATATCACCTGGAGCTCACAACTCATCAGAGTTCGTGACATAAAGTAGCTATCATGGTGTCAATATCCATGTGAAAATATTGGACGTGAGAAAAAAGATTTCAAGTCTCTGTGTCTGCTTCCCTTAATACGTCAGTACTGTCTGTCAAAAATGTGGATGCATCTCTTGGGCCGTCCAGTGTATTTGTCTCTTGTAAAGGGGTTTTAAATCCAAGCAATATGGTTGCAGCTGAAGAATTGCTCTTTTAGACTCTGCGATTACGATTCACATTCGGTTTCTCTGCTTCAAACCTTCTTTTCCGAGAATAACGATGTCGCTGTAA
This sequence comes from Aurelia coerulea, assembly GCA_039566865.1. Taxonomy (NCBI): domain Eukaryota; kingdom Metazoa; phylum Cnidaria; class Scyphozoa; order Semaeostomeae; family Ulmaridae; genus Aurelia; species Aurelia coerulea. The sequence goes on from CM076955.1 coordinate 20,242,520, forward strand.
ATTGCAGAGTTATTTAGATACTGCATTGTAAAACAACTTTAATAGCATGCCACTCTTGTGTCTGGGTTCTCAAATTCTCTTGAGAAGCGTCCTTAGAGCAAATTAATTCTCTCCCTACAAAGCAATAGTAGCACTTTTCAGCTGAGCTGTCCGTATCCGATATCTAATAACCGGAATGCAACCGGCACAGCCCAATCTTGATGGTCCGGTACGCTTTCGTTGGAATCACCGAGGTCATATCTGGTCACCGAGGTCTCGTAGCAACATGATATCACAAGTCGGGCCTAACTCAAGACAACCGAGGCAAATTGAAATCTCACTGTGACTGTCAGGGTCCATTGTCGTATTTCCGTACATCTTGGACAAGCATGGCTCATCATGTAAAAACACGAGGACTTAGGCCATCTTCTGGATATATCTTAGGCCACCATTTAGGGCATTTTCCGATCAGATTCTCTTGCCAATATCTCCAGACATATTTTACGCTGTTGGGAACACAAATTCGAGCGAACCAACGGGTGTATCTCTCGAGTCAGTCCTTCCTAGGAGTCGATGGCCTAACTCTAAAATAGTCGCTTCGGCTTTAGGTTTGTCATTTCCAATGTCTTTACGACTTCGATAACGAGAACCTTTACGAAGCAGAGTTGGCGAAGCACATGGGGATGGACACAAAGAACTTTGAGGGCTTCGTCCTGGTTTTAATTTTGCTCGAATCATCGGTGAATTTCTTATCATGTCTATATTTCTTTCTCTGATCGTCAACTCCGCACAAGTGACTTCATGTTTTGTAAGCAGCTGACTCCATTTATCATCAACACCTTCCAGCCAATATGTCGTAACGACTCCTTTACCCTAGGAAATTGATAAACAAGAGATTAGTTAAAAACATCCAGGAAGAGACCTTTTCAAAAATCTTTTAAAGCAACATTTCGCAGCCGATTTGTCGTAACGATTCCTTTGCCCTCTGAAATTCAAGAACAGAAGATTAGTTGAAAATTTCCAGTCTGAGACTTTTCCAGATATTTCGCGGCAAACGTGCCGTAGCGAGGAAAGGCAGTGGCGGACTGGCTTTGATTTTGCACCGGCCATGGATGAGTTAAGGGGGCCCTAAAATGGGTGTGGCCTCGATGATGAGTGTGTGGTTAGGGGCAAAATTCCTCGATTTCTTACCAATAGCCAAGCTAATCTCAATTTCTTTGAAAGTGAGGCATATGTCTCACGATATATCTTCTCGTGGCACAATTAAATCTTTACGTCGTCTCTAAAAGTGATTTTGACATTTTTTTATATTGCTGGGCCAGACGATCGATAATTTTTTCGTTTCTCGAACTGTTGAGCAACCCTTCCCTGATCTTCGCCCAACAGTGTGGTCAGGGCAAATTAACTTACAGAGTATCAAAATAAGGGGTCTAGGGGCAAAGTCCCCAGAAAAATTTTTGAGGACACTCCCTCTACTTTGGCTTAGAACGCTTCTCTTAATCCCATGTTTGCGGATGCTAAAGTTGAATTTTTGATAATTTGTAAACAGTGGTTTTATGAATTAGCATCCATAGTACAGGGAAATTTTTCGAGTAAACATCTGTTCTTTGGCTTAGAATGCCTTTTGCCATCCCATCTTATCAGAGCAGAATTGGAAACTTAGAAATTTTTCAAAACTATGTTTGCAGTTTCCTATCAATGAACACTCTTATGAAAATGTTCAGGTATAGGCTCTTAGTTTTTCATAATCAAATTTTTGCGTGCCCCCAAAGTGGAGGAGTTGAAAAAGTTTGTCCCAGAAAATTTTTGAAATTTGCAGCCTTTACTTTGGCTTAGAGTGACTCTCCCAGTCATTTATCTTACCCTATGCTATCTATACTCAACTATTTTATTTGAAGGAATCTCGAGAACCATCTTTTGGCAGAAGTGGAGGGGCCTTTAATTTTTTCTGCAACGTTGCTACTCTTCACCATCCGTATCTTCGCTCTCGACTGTATTCATTTCCTTGAACAAGTTCATTGACATTGAAGGATTCAAATGTGAAGTTAAATGTCAATTATTCAAAAATGCAACTCTACTGAAGAATTCCCTAATTTTGCAAAAAGGGGCCCTAATCCAGCAAAAATGGGGCCCTTTTTGCAAGATTTTGAGGGGGGCCCACCGGCCACGGGCCGGTGGGCCGGTGGGCCAGTCCGCCACTGAGGAAAGGCATAAAGTATTCGAAAACATTGCATGATTGGTTAATTCATCTTTCGTTTGTTTTTATGGCTTGAAAGGAATATCAGGTATTTGGTTATTAGTGTTCATCGGCAATCTTTGATATCTTGCTTATTTTCAGAATTGCAGTGTCTTCTTTGTTTCAAACAATTTTTTGGTTGTGACGTCATCAAATTGCTAATTCGCAAACCACAAAAGTTATGTAAAATCCTGGGCAAAATTCACTGTTTTCATGATGTTTCCTAAAATATCGAGGCGAAAACATACGTTTAGAGCCTCCTGATCCCCCCTCCCCCCTAATTCAATGCTGAGAAGGTCGAATGGCGTTTGATTCAAGCAACATTGAAACGGGGGGAGCAGGGGGGGGGCACGTAATCAAAGACCGAAGTAGTGCAATTTTGTGATTTGTCCCAAGTAGTTTGGCCAAGATTGTATATTTCCGCTTACCGTCATATTATAGACCTTCATAAACTACAGATTCCTGAAGACTGCACCTAAAGTTTCTTTCAAGCCATTGAATCAAACGAAAGATGCATCAACCAATCGTGCAATGTTTTTCAAAGAATTGATTCCTATGCTTCACTGTACAAAATATAGAGCATGATATCACATTTCTTACCTTAACTGTAATTTCTCCCCTCTCCTCAGTAATGAAACCACCAATTACATCTAAGGCAGCTTTCGTTGACTGACTTACTTGTATTTTTAAAGCTACAAAAACAGAGAAAAGATTGAATACAACATGGCCAGTTGCAATCCTCGCCAAAACCCTTGTCAAAAAACGGGAAAAAGTAGATCTGAAGAGCAATTACCCCCCTTTACCCCCCAGTCAATGTTGCTAACTTGGCAAATATCATGCAGCAAGTGTCCTGAGTGAACACAAACAACATTGATTTGGGGGGATTGGTTTCTGAATAAGATTTCCTGACAAAACCAAGCAGGGATGGATGGGAAATGATGCAATGCAAGCTGCATGTGGAAATCGTGTTTTAAAATGTAAACAAATGGGTGTCAAAAAGAAAGTATAATCATGCTAAGAAAATCAAATTAATTCGATTTTCTGAGCAGTCACAATCTTGAAATTTGTGTGCGATTGGATCAAGGATCAAATTATTTTTCCAATGACAACTTGATGATAAGTTTGAATGATAAACGAAGTCGTCCTTTCTGCTTCTTTCAAGATGACTTGAGGAAGTCCATCGTAAACCCTATGATGGCAGGGAACTGTTACAATTTTTATTGTGTGAGTGAAGGTGAAGGTGAGGTGAAGTTGCGTTTTTAGCGCCGCGCCAAGCGCTGGGATCACAGAAGTAGAGAAGACCTAATCGAGTCTACGACCCCTTGTCATGACGCTCAAGTGGTGGGCTCTACCTGGGATCGAACCATGTGTACCTAACTGTTCTGGTTTCAAAGTCAGAGGACTTAACCACTGCGCCACAACACCCTCATTTTAAAAGGAAGAGAAAGAAATTCTAACCAAACGTGTGTAGTTTGTTGTGACAGATGCTGTTCGTAATAGTTTAATTACCTTCGCCAGTTGATTCCATTCTTGACGCAGTATTGACAGTGTCACCGAAAAGACAAAACCGTGGCATTGTCGTACCAACCACGCCAGCAACTACAGAGCCTACAAAGAGAAACGTACTTTATCTAATCTAACATATGCTATGGTACAATTGACTATTTCAGACGCAAACATTGTAAATGGCTGCCACAGAGCTTCTACGAGTGATAAATTTCCCTCCATCGGAGTGTTGGTTCTAATTTTTTGACAGTAAAATTCCTAGCTCTGTTGCTGTTCCAGCCTTTTCCCACTGGTCTTTCACTGGTCTTTCTTTGAGCTATTCTACGGAAGAGCCTGGATCGAGCGTTATTTTAATACAATTTTATACGCGAGGTTCGATCGAGTGGTGTTAAAGCTTCTATCACTATTGCGCACATTCGAAAATTCTACAAAATGTAGCAAAATATCTTTTGATTTTGATTCTTTTTAGAATAGCTAATGAGTCTATTAGCAATAGACCATTACGCTAAAGATGGCGGCGAGGAACTTTTTACCAAGATGCAATGCGTTCGAATTACGAATCTGTAACGATTCTATAGGCTTTCGATTAAATAACGCAATGCATCTTGGTAAAAAGTTCCTTGCCGCCATCTTTAGCGTAATCGTCTATTGCAAACAAAAGTTTGAGAACATCTCATCCCAAATCGTAATGCACATTACCTGAGTTAATTCCTATTCGAATGGAAAGCTGCTTGTCCCTTTTGTGAGGTATGGTGAATGCCTGAACAGCATCTCTGATATGCAATGCCATTAATGTAATCTCTTTTGCATGCTGTATGCCATTTCGGATTGGCAGCCCAGATACAACCATATAAGCATCACCGATTGTCTCCACCTGAACAACAAAGATAAAGTTGAACAACAAAGATAAATATAGATCTACAATCTTGGCCAAAAGACTTGCAACGAATCATAAAATTACACTCCTGTAGAATTTGATTACGTGCCCCCACTCCCATTTCAATGTTGCTTGAATCAAACACCATTCGACCTTGGCAACATTGAATTAGGGAGAAGGGAGACCAGAAGGTCCTACGTTTTCGTCTCGATATTGTTGGACAAATCACACAACAACACTCAAATTTGCCTATGTCCCAACTAGTTTTGGCCAGGATTGTAGGTAAAGGTTTTGACGACACGGATTGCATATACCTAATGGCCTAAAATAACTTCTGACGTTTGAAAAGAATTACAATTCAGTTTAGGAACTAATCATCAAAGATTCTTTCTGAGTGTCTGCGCCAACAATGAAAGCAATTTTACACCGTTTTTCTGCTACACGAGAGAGACCCAATAACTAAATCTAGTAAAACCACTTTCAGATACAGCATTTAAAAAAGTTGCTGTCCACCGTTAAAATCAGAAGATGGAAATCCAGGGCGTACCTTGTATACATCGTAATACTTTATGATACTGTCAAACAGTGTATATAATTCATTCAAAAAATTCACAACCTGAAAAGAAAACAAATGAGAGTTAATACAAATCCTTTGTGCGAAATTAGGGAGCTTGCACTATTATCTTACAAGGCAAATAACTCTTCAACAATTAAATAACGGACACATCGTACAGTAAGAACCCGCAAAATAGAAACCACTTCATATGAAACCTCAGGCTGAGTTTTTTTTAGAAATGGTGCCCTCATATGATAAACTTCTCAGCCTGACTTTAGGAAGGTTTCTTATGGGAGGATCCCAAATAAATTCATATTTAATAATCTTTGTTATAAATCAGGTGCCAAACATTTTTAGAGATCTTATGCAAAAGAACAAGGGCAGATTTTGTAATACAATAGCAACAGTTGCGTTTGATCGACACCTCAATTCAAAGCGATTAGCGGATGCTGACAAAGGAAATTCTCTCAACCAGTAATTCAAAACAAACAAAGTCGCAAAAGTTTCGCCGAAACTAGTAGGGCAAACTCTCGCCTTGTGCAAGCGAAAGGTGGTTTTTAAGAGAAGTTACGTGCTTATAACGAAAGAAGAAGGGTAAATCTAAAGTTCTGTCGCTTAGATTATGTTTATTTGATTCAGGAGCCGAGCAGAAGGCATTGTAATTCTCGCATCTTTAGGGCTTAGAATGAAACGATTACAAAACAGCTCCTAAATCAAATAAACATAATCTAAGCGACAGAGCTTCAGATTTACCCTTCTTCTTTCGCTATAAGCACATAACTTCTCTTAAAAACCATCTTTCGCTTGCACAAGGCGAGAGTTTGCCCTACTAGTTTCGGGGAAACTTTTGCGACTTTGTTTGTTTTGAATTACTGGTTGAGAGAATTTCCTTTGTCTGCATCCGCTAATCGCTTTGAATTGAGGTGTCAATCAAACGCAACTGTTGCTATTGTATTACAAAATCTGCCCTTGTTATGCAAAAGCATTTCCAGCTACAGTATACTTGGCATGTATGATCTGATTGAGTAAATTTAGAGAGAATGCTAGGTAACAAGAACATACTGTTCGATAGTGTTTGTTCTGGGTTTTCTTTAAAGATCAAAGTTGAAATCACTGAAGGTGTCTCGACCATGTGATAAGGAACCTTTCAACCTGTTTCCAGATTAATGCCCTTTCAATAAGAAACTAAACAGGCTGTTATGAAAAAACTGGTTTCTATTTTGCGGTTTCTTACTGCAAAACCACAAATGCAACATTAGATACTGTATTCTGTGGAAAGAAAACTGTTAACTCCTGTAAAAAAATAAGAACCAATTTAACTTGTAACGAGAATGAAAAGTGTTAAATCCTGCAAGATAAGCAACGAATTAACCTGAAACCTTGAAAGGAGAGAAAATGGGTTAGTAGCTGCAATAAAAGCAATGTTGAATAATCAAAAACGTGTTTCGTCGCACATTCGTCAGTTTGGTTCGTGCGAAGAACAAATTTGGTTGGCAAACTCTCCGGTTACAGGTAAATTTGGTTGTTATTCTTTTACAGGGGCTAATGGTTTTCCACAAATGACAGTGTCTATTGTTGCATTTGTGAGTTTATTACAATGAGTCCGTTATTCACTGTGAAAGACAACATTTGTTCGACATTTTATGCTTGATTTATCCGACACATCGAAATTTTACGCCAAAATGAATCTTTTAAAAAGGAGTCCATACGATCAAATTTTGTTTGCTGCTATTATAGCCCTAAATATTTTGCAATTCTCACCTAAAATTTTCAGCAAAAGCAATTTAGCATTTTCAACATAAAAGGTAGGAGATTTTTGAAAGATTGTCTACCTCTTTCTGTGGATTATAAAAAAATACTGAAACTAACCTCCAAGGCTGTACTTTCTGCACACAATGACGTGAACCCAACAATATCACTAAAATAAATAGAAACTTGTTCAAAGGTTTCTGCTTCAACTTCCTTGCCTTGTTTCAGTTGCTTTGTTACAGCTTTGGGTAACATTCTCGCTAATATATTTTCAATCCTTTTCTTTTCTATGGATAATTGTCCGTTTCTTTCTTCTACTAAATCCTCCATATTTCCTGTATGTTGTTCCATCATGTACACCATATTATCAACGATGTCTCTTTTGCTGAAACGAAAAGTGATAAAGATTAGGAACTTACCAATGTAGTAATCGCACAAAATAGCGAAAATAACGAAATCTGTAAGTCGTTATATTTTGCACCATTCCTTGCAGTCCATTAAGCTACATTTCCCCCTAGATTTATGTGGTTTCATAACGCTTTTGCGCTTAAAATTTAACAAATGACATTGAATTACACTCCTATATTTCCACCTAGCATCCGAAGCAATTTTTAGGACACTGACAAGCTAAGCTTATCGAAGCACTGTCCTGGTCCTTCCTCTCGATGTGACCACACCTCGTGATTCCTTTTGCCTGGAATTACAGAGAGTTAGCGACTCTTCTCACTCTACGTAGCAGGTTCGACACGGTGGGGACTCTACTCACCACCAACCCTCAGATTGGTAGTCAAGTGCTGACCGCGGAGCCACCCCTGCACAATTACCCTTACCTATGTATAATCTGAATTTCTTGGGAAAAGCAAAGCTTGTATCTTTAAGGATTTTGTAGGTTTGCCTCAACAAAGGTAGTTCAGTTTCTATAGGACCTTTGCAAACTCTTAATTTCAATAAATTGTGTGAGTAAAGTTCATTCTATGCTAATCTTTCTTTAAAAACGTTCTGAATTTTAGTGTAGCTATCACTTTGTTTACCAATATTTCCTGACATAAGACCGGTTAAGAACCAAGAAACACTGACTTGAGAATAAGTCTTCTCATCGAAAGGCCTTTATATCAACTGACAATGACCATTCACACCATAAAAATTGGAATAAGACAAGCAAAAGAAAGCACGAGAACGTGCAACTTAGGAAAGATACAAAAACAAAATAATCTTCGAAAACTTTGAAAGAAAGTTGATACTCACAATCCATTTTCTTTCATCATGGCCTCGGTGTCTTTCTTTAATTCCGAAAACGAGGGCCGTTCATAAGGGTTCTCATTCCAGCATTTATGCATCATCATTATCAACCCTCCAGCGTTTTCAATCGCATTTGGTAACGAAGGTCGAAATGGTGGTGACTGGACGTTTATGACTTTACTGACAATCTCTGCAAAAGGAAAACTCAAATTCAGATAAGACTAATAATGCATAGGCTATTTACAATAATCATCAATAAGTGAGTTAATTTTTTACAGTAGGCCAAGAAACGTCAAATGAAAAGTAAATGTAGTTGAAGCAATACGTTACAGTAGTTAAAATTATTTAAAAGAGAAATTGTACCCAGAAAACCTATAGTTGTTACAATGAATAAAGGCTGGTTTTGAATTGTAGAATGTTGTTGTTGTTCCAAACTTTGGCTCCTCTTGGTCTAAAAAATGATGAGGTTTTTCCACTTGCGTGCTCCATTGGTTGCTGCTGATCTTGTGTTCATCTGGTTCATCTTGTGCTGATCGCCTGAATCTATCAGACAGATGATCAGGGGCCTGCCCATTTAAACACTTAAGCATGCCACTTAAACATGATAATTGCAGTATTTCTCTTAAATCTTTCATCTAGTGATGCAAGATCTGCTAGTAACTTCTCCTTTATTTTCAGAGCCTTATTCTACATATTTGTTAACTTTCAAAGCGATGTCAAATTTGCTGACGACCAGATCTTTTTTCAGAAATTTTATTTGCGAAATGCTTGGGAGATTTAGCGGAGCATATCATGTTGCCATATAGTAAGGCTGTTGAGAAATGTTGTCCTACCTTCACAACCAAGGTCAGTATCACACCACGGGCCTCTTCTTGTGTGACATTCTTGCAAAATAATTCCAAAGCTGTACATATCGCCTTTTTGGGTCCCTCGGTCAGGAGGCTCGGTCATTCGAAGTAATTCTGGTGCAACCCACAATTGAGCTGTAAAAAGATTTAACAATCGTGGAATCAGATATATTAAGCAACAGAAAATGATATCAAATTTGCAAACAATACCTTCAGCAAGACAAATTACATACAGTATGATGAAAAGACACTTTGTAGGAAATCAAGTGCCAGATAGCTTAGGTTCCAAGTTTTTAAATAGGTGTAAAAAGGTGGTCGTAAAATTCTATGATCTATTTCGTTTCGCTGCATGGCTTGAAAGAAACTTTAGCCACTGCTCTAAAATTCTACCGTTGGATTTTTCAGAATCTTACATATTTTTACGTAATAAAATTTCAAAATCGTAAACCAAAAGAGTGCCAGGCTTTTGCTTGATACAAAATTGCAGACATGCATAGACTATGGTTTTTGTTGAAAAGTATTTCATGTTTCGTCACAAAGTTGAAAAATTACGATGGTTTTAATTTCTTCAAAACTTTTCTTGAATTCTCAAGAAAAAAGAAAAGCACTCTAATTCTGAAAATATTGAAGATTCAGAAAAGTCCAACGGTAGAATTATAACGAAATAACCAAATTTTCTCTGAAGCCATTCACCTCAAAGATATAAGTTATAGAATTTTCAACTAACCTTTTCACAGATCTGCAACCTATTCTGTGCCAGATAAGTTGAATATGAAAAAGTGTGGTTCACCAGCGCTTACCCCAGAGCATGAACAATCACATTTCAGAGTTCCGTCCGTACACAATTTCATTTTCAAAACAGGTCAAGAAATGCGAGGGGGAATACGAACACCGTTAACATCCGTAATCTAGGACGGTAAGGGAAATTGAAATCTGTTTGAGAAATCCAATATTCGAAATAATTTCATTCCAGGACAATCTACACGATTGGCAAAATTAAAATTGGTTCAAAAATGGCGAATGTTCGAGATGACGGGCAAATGTAAACCGTATTCCGGTAGCTTCTACTCACATCTACTGTCCAATATCTTGTTATAAACTGCAGAAGATCTTTTCCCTTTCAATGTATGCAAACCAAAGTCTGTGACTTTGCAAACCCATCGGCTATCAATAACACAATTCGATGATTTTAGACTTCCATGTGATTTTAAGTCAATTGAATGCAAATATGACATTCCCTGAAATTTCAAAGAGAATAAATTTATCAGAATGACGAAGTTAATAAATTAAGTTTGCCATGGCAATTGATTTCTTGAACAATCAAAAAGATTGTTTGAGTTTTGGTTCGAGGACGAACAAATTTCAAAGTATATGAACGGAGGTACAGCAATCTAGTTTATAAATAGGACAAAAGATAGCCACGTGCCATTTACTTTTATTTTCCAGTTCCCCTTGATAAGCAAACTTTAATTTCGCTGATTTTTAAGATTGGTAAGTTTTAATGAATGGGACTTTAGTATAAAGGTAAAAGCAAGTTAAAATTCGTTCAGAATACCAAAGTGCTGTCCAACACATGGCAAATAAATTTTTGTATCTAAAAATATGTCTGTATGTTAAGCACGCAATGAAGAAAATAATATGCGGTTATTGAACGATTACGAGGTCCATGCTGGAAAATATTTGGATCGCAGTTTGACGTACGGACCGAACGCAGTGAGGTCCGTACAATGAACTAAGGTCCAAATGTTTTCCAGCATGGATCGAGTAATCGTTTAATAAAGGCTTTATTATATGGCAGAACATTTTGAGAACGTTGTTTATAGTATCGTACTTTTCTGTTGTGTCTTTGATCCTGTGCATCACTGTAGTTGCTCGTTGCGACGTTAACACGTTGTTGGCATTTTCTTCGTGTATAATTGCCAGTTCGTCTTCAAAGTTTACACAAAAGAAATCTTCGATGAATAAGCTAAACTTTGGCTGACACTTCTTGCGGCCTACGCCTACACAAGAAGCTCCTCCCTTGTTGTTGATTTTTAAGGTAACGCCCGGTCCAATACGGCTTCGAACGAAAATTACGGCTTTTACGGACCGATCAAGAACCAATCGAATTGCTGCGTTGCCGGTCCGAGGAGCCGTATTTTCGAACGCCATGTAATAATAGGAAATAATTACAAGATTTCTTGTAAATAACCAAGTCAATAATCAACTTACTTTTGTAATATCGTAGATCAAAGACAAAAGGAACAACGTCTCTAATCTTATTCTGCTATCTTCCAGGACATCCTGCAATTTAAAACATCAACTTTAGAATGAGACAGGGGTGGAAAAAAGCGGACAACAGCACCAATGGTCCAAAAATTTTTCAGGTCTCCAGAAAGAAAGACAAGTAGAATGAAAAGAAGAAGGAATAGGGATACAGAAAGAAAAATGAGAAAAAAGAGGAACTTAGGGTTATCCATAGAAATGGGGTTATCTAACAGTATATAAAAGACCCAAATTTTCTCTTTGCATTTCAAAGGAAGTGGTTGGAAAATTTGATGCTGTACAATCATTCAAGATTGTTCCCAGACTGACAAATTTTTGAGACACTGTTTATAATTCAGGAAGCAGTCAGCCAAAAAGCAACCAGATTTGCCAAAGTAGTATTTACCATTGTGCCTAAAACTTAATAATCACTATTCAAAACTTTTTCAATGTTTACATATCATGACCTGTCACAAAATGGATACTTTTTGGCACATCTGGCTCTCACAGAAATTCTCCAAGACTTTTTGTAAGTCCAAGAAATTAAAATAATTTTTCCACCCGTGGGATTAGATGAGAAATACAATGAAAGTGGGTGGAGGAGTTAAAAATCTGTTCATATTTTGAGACAATCTTCCTAAAAGTCAGTCCAGATCACAAAGCTCTAAAACGGATCTCAATGCAAATTTTTTTTACCACATTCCAAAGAGAGTTCGAATGTGATGATAGCTGGGAACGAGGAGGTAAAAATGCAAATAAGGTGATAATTATGTACCTCTAGACTTCCACGTGATGCATATTGTGTGACAATAAGAACTCTTCCAGGTCTTACATGCGCACCAATAAATGGGTTGATGTTGTCATGGCGAATCTCTTTAATCTGAAAATATGATGGGTATAAAAATTCACTGCAAATAATAAAGGGTCATTTATACATAGAAAACACGAGAGAAAAAGGTCTGCTTAAAAGTTGTAGAGATTAACCTACAGTATCAAAAAATGATTTGAATGCTAAACTATTTCCAAAGTAGGTTTCATTCACTTCCCGCCACCTAGAGCTAATTAAGGCCTACTTTACAAAATTTTTACAATGTCTAAAATAAATTTACTAAGGATGTTTATGTATATATATTTCAAGAGAATAGCAGAAGAGGCCCTCTCAGGGGCCCAGGACGGCGAGCAGCCCCCCGGGAGACGCCGCACGAGGGAGCTCCCCGACGCAGACACCAAACCACCACGGCTGCAACGAGAGAAGCCACCCACAAACCACCGCACCCAGCACCAACCAGCGGCACACGGAGGACAAGAAAGGCCCACAACACGATTACCTCCATGCTGCAATGATTGCTGCATGCTCCTGCAATGCTTGCTTGCTGCAATGATCTTTACAAAAGAGGGGTATTTCTTGTCACCAGGTATTACATCCTGCAACAGCTTGATTGCAAATATTACATTTAAGTCTTACTTGTTTTAATTCCAACAAAGTGACTCGTTTGACTTCGACATTATGATCTTCAATGATTTTAACGGCCACATATTGAGACTTATATGTCGCCATGATACTTGAAACTTCAGCCTTTGGTCCAATATTAGGAGTTATGGGGGCTGTAATTTCACCGGCCTAAAACGAAAAATATAGTTTCATGAAATATGATGCTTCAAAGGCTGTAAAGAAGTAAATCTTGCTGAGCAAATTAAATATTTCATACCTCTTAAATTAAATATATAAACCAGTTATCTTCAGCAAAGAACTGTTATAGGAATTTTCCAAAATGTTTTCTGCTCTAGAGCTTACGTCATGAAAATCTTTCCAAAATTGATAGAATCAGTCATTTTAGTAAAATCGCTCATAAATATACCGGGTGTCCGAAAAAAGTACTACCGTTTGAAAAATCGCCAAAATTCGAATGTGAAAGCTATCGAAAATTTTCTTTTTTATCTTTTTGGCCAATGATCCAAATGCATTTAAAGATGACAAAACGTTTGTTTTCATTACTGAAAGGGTATGAAATAACGCATTGGAAAAACTCATTCCGAATTATACTCATTAAGCAACGTCGTTAATCTTGCCTCTAAAAGCCATTATATTGAAGTTTTTCATTATCCTTCAAGTCTACAATAGTACTTTGCGTTTCATTCTAACATTTATCACCAAACCAGAAGCTTAATAAACAAAAAAAAATTGCTCAGGAAATCATCAGTGCTTTTCGCAGTATGCTTCAAAAACAGGCAGCACTAAAAAGAGCTAAATTCACTAATTTAAAAACGAATGAAGATCAGCTATGCCTGGAAAAATAGTTTGGTCATGGATCTACTTGCCTAAAAAAGAAATTTGAAGATCGGCCTTTTTATAAAATGTTGGTGATTTTGCAAACAGGAGCACTTTTTTAGGACACCCGGTAGAACGAATCATCAATTCTCAGCTCCAACTTGGCCTTTTCTTTGAGAAAACATTTCAAACAAGTGAAGTTGCGAAATAAGACTACGTTCACACGATGCAAGCACATTTTGAGAACGGTTTTTTTTGTACAAAAACGGAGCAGTGTGAACGGGGCCTAACTGTAGCCATAACAATTCTCAAACGCACCACGCCTTATGTTACTCATTCGGTATATAAAAAGAGATCAACTTAAGAACAGGGCTTACCATGCTTGCAAGAGAAATAGCTGGAGACAGTACACAATCAACGAATTCCAATTTCTCAACATCAATTTGCCAAAACTTGTTTTGCAGAGATAGCTCCAGGCGGTAATTTCTGCATTTGAAGAAAACTAAATTGTGTTAGCTCTGAGGAATGTTTACGAGTGGTGAGTAGCAGCGTTTACGACAAAATACTTCTTTGGTTCAGAAGCTGAGCAGTAAGTGTTTCAATTACATCCAAAAAATAAGAGAATTGAATCGCCTCCCAATCGGCTTTTGAACCAAATAAATAAAATGCCCGAGGCAGATGTGCAGATATATCTGTCTTCTTTCGATCTATGCTCATGTTTGCTCTTAAAACAATTTCTGGAATGCACAACGAGCGAGCTAGATTCCTGGGTTTCAGAGAAACTTTTGCGGCTTCGTTTGTTTTGAATGGTGCCACATGTTTTGAAGATTTCATCAATCGAATTTGCTCCACAAATCGTGACTCTTTCAAATACCAACAGGCAACAACACGTGTACATCAAAAGCAGCAGAAACAAGAAAGAGACCCTATCAATCAAATACAGTTTTCAAATTATCTCCAGTTGAAAATTTGGCTCAAAGAAACGCCCCAACACCTCAAAAATTACCAGAATGGTCACCTTTGCAACATTATGAGCTTGCTTACAAATTGTTCATATATTTCTGATATTCAAACTGTTTACTCAGAGTAGTTTTGCATATTGTCTTTGATAAGCAGATTTCCACATCTGATGTTTTAGTTACCCTTTAATGCTCTCCGGAACTAACTTTACAATTCTTCTGCTCCGGCCAAAAAATGGGGGAGGGGGATTCCCTATTCCTTGTTTTTATTGGTGTTCTAGCAGCCAAAGGAGTATTTCTTCTTAATGTAGCCTCACACAGAAGGACTACAATCTTTATCGTAAGATAATAGCAATTCCTCATACCTGTATTTGAAGACAGGCAGCAGGATCAACATGACAACGATGATTGATACTGAAACGGATATCGCTAATGTTTGCACAACTGAAAGAGAAGAGCAGAATAAAGGATGAGTTACAAAACACAACCCCCGGTTTGCAAGGCCACTGCTCCCTTGATATCACAGCAATAATATTTGCAAATATATTGTGCACGTGTTGTCCTCTTGGGAGGATGAAATCACCCGGAATAGTTTTGTTGCACTCCCAAGGGATGGCGCTTTCATCCCCCAAAAGGGATAGCACGTGGTAAGGCATGTACAAGTAACAACGCCAGATTTTGTAAGACAATAGCATGAGTTGCTTTTGTTGACACCTTAGTTCAATGCGATTAGCGATTGCAGACAAAGGAAATTCTCTCAACCAGCAATTCAAAACAGACAAAGCCACAAAAGTTTCTTTGAAACCCAGGTAGCTAGCTCGCTCGTTGTGCATTCCAGAAACTGTTTTTAAGGGCAAACATGAGCGTAGATCGAAAGAAGAAAGATGCATCTACACATCTGCCGCGGGCCTTTTATTTGTTTGGTTCAAAAGCCGTTTGGGAGGCAATTCAATTCTCTTATTCTTTTGGGTGTTATCAAAACATTTACTGTTTAGCTTTTGGACCAAAGAAATAAAATGCCCGCGGCAGATGTGTAGATATATCCTTCTTCTTTCGATCTATGCTCATGTTTGCACTTAGAAATGATTTCTGGACTGCAGAACGAGCGCGCTAGCTACCCGGGTTTCAGAGAAACTTTTGCAGCTTAGTTTATTTTGAATTACTGGTTGAGGGAATTTCCTTTGTCTGCAATCGCTAATCGCTTTGAATTCAGGTGTCAACAAAAGCAATTCATGCTATTGTATTACAAAATCTGTCCTTGTTGGCACTCATACAATGAGGGCACTCATATGATTAGTCAAAGACGATATTCATCCAAGGATTTACAGTAGCTATTGCAATAAAAATATGCGAGGTAGATTGCAAATAACTTACAGTTTTCGTCGTTATTTCCACAATCCTTCTTACAAAGCGTGGAAGGTGTATCGGAAGGTATTCCTGCTGGCCATTTGATTGGTGAAAGCTCCATGTATACGACTTGAGACTTGTTGCCATTCTCTTTATCAACAAAGCGTGCATTATTCACAATAACTGCAAAACATGAAATAGGCCTTCTTCAGCTGGACAAATCAACAAGGACAGATAATGTTACAATAGAACTCGCTACTTTTCATTGACACCTAGATACAAAGAAATTTGTGATTGCAGACAAAGGGAATTCCATGCTCGGTTGGTCAGGACATAAACAAAAAACAAAGCAAGCCGCAAAAATTGCCCTGAAACTCGGGTCGCTAGCGCACTCGTTGTGCATTCCAGAAATGGTTTTAAAGAGCAAATATTAGCACATATCGAAAGAAGAAGAATATATCTAAACTTCTACCACGGCCATTTTATTTCTTTCGTACAGAAGCTGAGCAGTAAGCGTTTTAATTACACCTAAAAATTACAAGAACTGAATCCCCTCCCAATTAACTTCTGCACAAAATAAACAAAATGCCTGAGGCAGAAGTTTAGATCTATCCTTCTTCTTTCGATATGTGCTAATATTTGCTCTTTGAAACCATTACTGGAATGCACAACGACCAAGCCAGCGACCCGGGTTTCAGGGCAATTTTTGCGGCTTGCTTTGTTTTTGTTTATGTCTTGACCAATTCCCTTTGTCTGCAATCACAAATTGCTTTGTATCTAGGTGTCAATGAAAAGTAGCGAGTTCTATTGTAACATTATCTGTCCTTGTTGGACAAATCAGGAGACCATGCGCTGTCCATGCAGCATTCAGAGTTCCCTTGGGATTATTTCATTGTTTTCATGATGGGAATTCGTGCAAATGTTTCATAGCACATCCCTGAACTGAAACAGTGAGCCAAATCATTGGAAATACTAAATATTAGATCTACCACATTCCTATTTTCATCCATAGCTTACGTGAAATTACTGTTACGTCCACAAATAATAATTCATTCATTGCTATAAGGAACAAATATTTTTCAACGTTGTTCTTTATTGCAGTTACTGTTGAGTTACTAACTTATTTCTTTCCTTTCAGACTTTAAGATTAACTGGTTTTTCTCTTGCAGGATGCAACAGTTTTCTCTCTTGTTGCAGGTTTATTTCGTATTTTTGGTTGTTGTTCTTTTACAGGAGATAACAGTCTTCTTTCCACAGATTACAGTGTTTTGAGTCCGTTATCTAAGGCTATTTTCAGATTTTATACCATAAATCATTTGTTTAACACCCTGCACTGCAGCTGCCTTCCCTCTTACGCTTCTGTTTTAAATAAGTTACAAAGTTTTACACCTACTCGGAACGTAGACTGACGACGTAATTCCTTGTATTCGTTCCCAATTCAAGGCGGAAAACTGAAACTCATCGTCGTACGGAACGAGGAAAATCCATACGGACTTGGGTAAACCACACTCGCGAAAGGAAATATCCTCAGACCACATAATCAGGTATACAGATCATATGACATTTACGACTCAATTTCCATTGAAGTATGCATTTGCCAAGAACTTTTCTACATAAAGACCCATTGTCACCCAGAGTCCTTTGCAGGCACGCTGAAATTTCAGACAGTCTGAAAATCAAATTTGGCCTAACAGGAAACTATGGATTCACACTGCAGTTTTTTTCTATCAAATCTTAAAAAGCTGAAAAAACTACAACTACAATTCAACTGTGCCAATTATTCCAGGCGATTTCATCTTCCCAAGAGGATAACACATGCTAAAACATGTTAAGGTCATTGCTGTAAGTCAGAAATATTTGAGAAATTTGGTCGTGATTTCATGCCTGTTTTGAAACTTTCTTGAAGGGGCCTTCTCGAGAAAATCCCCGATAATTTTGGAACAGAGTGGCCAATTGCATCGATTTGTGCAGGGAATGAGAAATTAAAAGAAGGGCAGGGGTACTACAGTAACACCCCTGTTTTATCAGTCATCAATGCCGTATATGCATATGCTTATGCATTCAGACACACGATTTGGTATGAATGTATCCGGCATTACAAAATTCAATCTAATTACATACCGTATGAGCTGCCATTGAGTACTGCAGTAAATATTTTGTAGTTGAATTTGACGTAGACTCCTTTGCCTTTGAGCTTTGCAACAGTCATGTCATGTCCTAAACTACCTGAAAAGGAATTTAAACTCTGGTAAGTACATTGAAAATATCAGTATAAGTTACATAGGCATCAAGTACGCTCAACTAGATGTCACCTGAAATTTGCGATCACGCAAAATTCCTTTGCAAAACACTTCTATTGTTGTTATTCGCGGACATTTGCACGTGACACCTAATTTGAGACAGACTATAGTCTAAAAAGGATTGCAAGAGTGGTTGATGCATCTTTCTTGTGATTTAATGTTGCCAGTTATTGATTTCGTGAACATTTTCAGAATTACAGCACCGGGGGGGGGGGGGGGGGGGGTAACTTGAGTTCTCCATGGTACGGGGTTGTGCCTTTTTTAGGGTACCTTTTTTAATGATAGAGTCCGGATTTACGGGTATGCTTTTCAATCATTTTGTATTTTCCGGATTTATGGGTTTGATTTTGTGTAAAATTTCATTTCTGGGTGAGCTTTGCTAAACTCTCAGGGAACAGCTGGATTTATCGGTATACTTCTCAGAAATTTTCCGGATTTATGGGTTTGATTTTGTGTAAAATTTCATTTCTGGGTGAGCTTTGCTAATCTCTCAGGGAACAGCTGGATTTATCGGTATACTTCTCAGAAATTTTCCGGATTTATGGGTGGTAGTTTCACGCTTTGCTACGGGGCACAACCCAGTATCATGGAAACTTAAGTTACCCCCCCCCCCCCTATGGTTGATCGAGTTTTGAGGCTGTGACGTCATCAAATTGATGCATTGTAAGCCAGAAGAGCAACAAATGTCTGCTTGCCACCATATTGTAGATCTTCACAAATTATGGTTTTCAAAGAGATTGTAGCGTTATTCGCTATCAATATAAGATTTACGATGATTTCAGGATTTACAAAAATCGGTTCTACATTAGCCAAGTTATGAGACTCGAAAGTGGTTGAAGTCAGATTGAAGCCAGATTTTGGCCTATATTTGGTATCGTGGTAGACCATAACTAAATTAACGATTAAAGTAAAAGTACAGCCTGAGATGCCATGCTTTTTGCTGACGCCTTACAAACCACCGAATCTTAAAACATAATTTGCGAGAAGCATGACATTACAGCAAACTCTCACAACAGCAAAGTGGTTCTGTTCCAACAAGGGAATGGATTCAACTAAAACCCTCAACAGATATCAAAATAAAATATGAAAATATGTAAACATTTTGTACGAAGCAGATTGCCCTTGGACCACTGAATTGCACAAGTCGTCTCGAAAGAAATGCCAAAGAAAAAAGACGATGAGGTCGGAACAGCTCCTCGTAGGACCCAGACACTCGCAACCAGACCTGCCAGAAATCATCCGGCTATCCAGCAGTGAGCAGTTGGGAAAAAGTCGCGTTTCCTCTCATTCCTGGGCAAGTCCACTGAGATTATATCTCGCAAATTCTGATGAAGATAAATAGAACAGCGCAGCACATGCCTCTTATATTTTGTAGAATATCTACGATAACAGTAAGAAAAATCTTTTCTAATAACATAACATTTATGTTTTCTTTCCTCTGGCCTGGAAAGAATCATTATCCTAACTCTTAAAAGCAGGCTCAGGCCATTAAAAAATATGCCCTATCGTATTTGATAACCTTGACACGTGCCAGCTTATTGTGTAGGAAAAGAAAAAACGGGCGGGTAGGTGTTTTCCTTGAAGCGGTCGCTCGATATAGCTATTTCTCTTCCTTTCAATCCACATTTCGATAGCTTCCCCGCAAAGCAATCACGTGCTCACAAAATCTACAAGTCTTATTGGTTCAATACAAAAGTTTGGACAAAGGTTCGACACTTATCGACCAATCAGATGACTCCATTTACACAGCACGTGACATGTCGAAGGGGGTCCTGGTGGAAGGTGGATTAATAGAAACCCGCAAAGAATTTTCAAACCTGCAAAAATGCTGCAACCTGTCTTTGCGGTTTTGATAGCATTAAAGGTTTAAAGAATTCTATCGAGAAAAAACACGAACTAGAGTTGCTTCGTGTCGAACAGTAGATAGTAGTTTGTTGAATTGTTTGCTGGCTTGATCTTGGAATGTTCCTTTTATCAACGAAGACATCAGCTTTAGGTCATTGCTATTGCGAAGCATGCGACCCGTAGATTTGATTTCTATTTGGTTGATTGTTGGCCAGTTTTCATAATGAATAGCTTTGTATGCGAGTTTCGTGGGCAATTAAACGCCTGTCTCTCTTCTACAGGAAGCCATCTCAGTTTTAGGAGATCTTTAGTGAAGACATATCTGCCGAAAACAAAAACTGTAAAAACATTTGCAGCGAGTGCCGTTTAAGTCAATCTGTAATCGCTTTCTTGCAGTTTGAGTTTTTTTAACAGAAAGTTTTTGTGCATTTGTCAAGGGCGAGTACCCGGCGGGTGCACATGATCGTTCACTGAGATAGGGTGAAAAAATGTCTAGGATTTAGAAAAAAGGGGGGTTATTTTACAATCACTTGATAATATCAAGCACTAGTCATTACGCACTTGATGTTGAATGTTGTCATGAATTATAATAGACTTTCTTAGTTTAAACGAAGTCTAATAAAAATCTAGGCATAGCTTTCTCAATAATGTGAACAATATTCAAAGGCAAGTAAATTGTTGTCATGTGCTTGATGTTTTTTTAAATGCTCCAATCTGCAGTTCCATAAAATAACAGAAAGTTTTCTGTAGCAGCTTAGAGGCATCTTCATACTAAAACATGTTACCACATATGATTTCTTGCAAGTAAGAGGTTCCTTTAATGATTGCTGAGGGAAAGCCAGAGGAACGTGTCCAGTGCAATTTGGTATAGTGCCATAGGTAAGATGGTTACCCCCTAGGCCTATAAATTTGAAAGTGTTTACCTGTACGCCGAGGAGAAATATCAGCCTACTAAATCAACATAAATGAAATCTTCCATAGTGCAGGCACAGATTAACAAATGTTCCCCACACTATGAAACCCGAGAAGACATAACAATTTGTTCTTGTGGTGGCGAAATCACTAGAGCCCAGTAAGCTTAGGAAGTGCACCCGCCGGGAGTGTTTATAGCGCCTACCTCAACATAAAAACACGAAGTTATAATTAAACACCGAGTCAGCTAACTTTGAATCAGACAATGTAGGGCAGTCCAAAGGACGATAGGTTGATAAGATTGTCCTTACCATACGACCCTGCATGTGGCTGTACTATCGAATCACAAGAAAAACTAACCATGCTTTTGTTAGCAATTTTTGATCGATCAAACCCTCCAATTCTATCTTTATCTTAATCTGGAAATTGTTTTGATTAGTCATGGGGAAACATTCTTTTCAGGACTCCTTCTGCCCGGGGGGGGGGGGGGGCACTTGACCAGAATTTGGACAGGGATGTGCCATCCAAGCTTCAAGAACGTACTCTTTCCTTATGCAAATTTTTCGAAAGAGTACACCCGACTTTTACCAATTTTTCGAAAAATGACCTATCTATTCGTTCTTAATCACAAAATAGTGAAAATCAAGTCCATTTTCTCCATCCTAACCTAATCCAAGCCCCTCTGAAGTCACGTACTGGGGCGATCTACCCCTTGCCCCCCTCTCGGATGGTCTGTCTCTTAAAAGCTGACATTTCCTATTTTCTAAATATTCAACAATAACAATAATGAATGAATTCTTACTTCTGTATCGAAGCCCATCAAGGTTGTTATAGATCGTCGTTCCATTTCTGATGCTTCCATTCTCGGAAAGGGTTTTATTTGCAGCCATTGCATAAAGCATCACAGAATCATATAAGTAATAGGCATATATAGGAACCTTGAAAAGAAGCAAAGAGATAATATCAGTAAGAGGGACATCCTTCAGGTGAAATCAAATTACTTCGCAAACGTATTCTGCTCAGCATAGGTTCCAAATCTTTAAATCGGCATATAAAAGGTGGGTGGGAAATTCTACCACCTACTTCTTCTAACTGAATGGCTCAAAAGAAACTTTAGCTACCTATCTTTAATTCTACCGTTGGACTTTTCAGAAATCTTGAATATTCCTTTAGATTACAGCACATTTTATATTTCAGTTCATTTGAGGATGTGACGTCATCAAATTTCTAAATCATAAACCAGAAAGAGTGACAGACTTTTGCTTGATACCATATTGTAGACATCCATAAACTATAGTTTTCTTGGAAATTATTTCATGTTGCGTCAAACAGTTTAGAAATTACGATGGTTTTAAGATTTTTTGAAAAATTTTCTTGAATTCTCGGAAAACAAGAAAAACACTCTTATTCTGAAAATATTGAAGGTTTCTGAAAAGTCCAACGGCAGAATCATAGCAAATTAGCTGAAGTTTCTTTGAAGCCATTCAGTTCAAAGAAATAGGTCATTGAATTTTACACCGGCCTTTTCAAAGATTTGGAACCTATGTTATTCTGCTCGAGTTTCTTTTTGTAATTCTTTTTGTATCCACCGGTGGTAGATCACCTGTGCCTCCATGGAAATTTCACAGCAAAAATGCTTCCGCGGCAGGGCCGTCGAGAGCGGGGTCGGCAGCCAGCTCAGGCCCCGGAGTGATTTTCATCATGCCCATGACTGTGCCCTTTACACTCCCCGAAAACGAAGGAAACGCCATTTCCAAGGAATAATTGTTTTGAAAAATTCAAAGGCCTTACAAAAAATGTATCTAAGGCCATCTTTTTTGTCAGTGAAATAAAAAATATCAAGAAGAGACTCGCACTCAAATAATCCTTTGGAGCCTGCCAGTGTATTTATTATATCCTATCCTTACCGCTATAGATCCGTCAGCCCAACCTATCGTAACTCACTGTATTCCTCATGACGTTTTTGGAACACGCTATACAATACCACAGTCACAGGCAAGCTACAGAATATTACAAAATGATACTTGTTGAGAAGGGGCACTGTCACAAAATTTAGGCTGATAAATTGTCGACAAAATACGTAGCTATTTCATTTTCTTGTGGTAATTCGATACTTTCCGAGAATGGTGGTAATCAGACCCCTTTGGAGCCCGGGTCCCAGGCCTTCTACCTCCCAAAACCACACCCTTTCGATGCTCCTGCCTATTAGTATAAGAAGAAACTGTCCAATGGTTCTGACAGTGCAAAGTCAACTACAAACTTGACTTGCGTGTAATGGCCTTGAAAGTTTTGTTTCTTATACTATTTTCATATGAAAGAATATATGCAACAGAGGCGGATGGTTAGAGCTAGATTGTCAAATTCTCAATTAGTTCTTGCAGAACAAGGGCAGATTTTGTAACAAAATAGCATGAGATGTTTTTGCTGACACCTGAATTCAAAGCGATTAGTGGCTGCAGACAAAGGAAGTTCTCTCGACCATAAATTCAAAACAAACCAAACCGCCAAAGTTTCTCTGAAACCCAAGTAGCTAGTGCGCTCTTTGTGCATTCCAGAAATTGTCTTTAAGAGCAAACATGAGCATAGATCGAAAGAGGAAGAATATATCTACACATCTACCTCGGGCATTTTATTTCTTTGGTTCAGAAGCGGAGCAGTAAGTGTTTTAATTATACCCAAAAAATAAGAGATTTGAATCTCCTCCCAATCGGCTTTGGAATCGAATAAATTAAATGCCCATGGTAGATTTGTAGATATATTCTTCTTCTTTCGATATATGCTCATTTTTGCTCTTGAAAACAAATTCTGGAATGCACAACGAGCGAGCTAGCTACCTGGGTTTCAGAGAAACTTTTGCGGCTTTGCTTGTTTTGAATTACTGGTTGAGAGAATTTCCTTTGTCTGCGATCGCTAATCGCTTTGAATTGTGGTGTCAATCAAAACCAATTCGTGCTATTGTCTTACCAAATCTGTCCTTGTTTTCTTGCAGTGATTCAATGCCCTCCAATGCCCCACAAAGACATACGATTTTGAAATCCAAACATTTTCTTTGGAATAAGAAAAATTCCACCTGTCGTTATGTCATTGAAGATAATTTTGCTTCAAATATTCTGCATTTGAGACAACAGCGTAAATAGCATTAAATAATCTGAAATGTTTGAGGTTCATAATATTGACATGACTTAAACAAAATTCAAGGATTGGCAATGATAATGATCAAGGACCACCTGTTGCAAAATCAATGTTATAATCTAAACAAAATGTCACTTTGGGTATAATGAAATTGAAAGCACAATTCATTTTCAACATTGTTACCATATGTACAGTGAAGTCCTTGCATACATTAATATGGTTTTTCTTCCAAAGAATGCTCAAGAATTCTTGAGAAAGGTTTTCAGCTTCTCACAAATTCTTCTTGTGTGAAGAATTATTAAAATTTCTTACAAAGTCTTAAGAGCTCTTTAGAATTCTTGGCATGATAATTCTTACAAGGCCTGTGATGTCTGCAGATATCATAAGGGGATCAAAGGGCAATGCTCTTATTCCTGAATACTACAATTCACGATAATACATGATTATGCTAAAGATGGCAGTGAGGAACTTTTTAGCCAGAAGCAATGCCTTCTGGTATAATCAAATGCCTATACCGGGTGCGCCAAAATAAACTTTGCACGTTTGGCAGGCCACAATAAATTGTACACTGGACCGATTTTGAAGATTCATGACTTAATCTTTAGCAAAAGGCCTGAATTAGATTCTAGAATTTTTGCAAAGTGTTTTTTTTCAGTATTTAGAGCTAGGCGCGAGTTTCTTAAAATGTTAGTTTTTGTAAACACTGAAAACGATCAAAAAACGTTGATCAAATTTTCTAAAAAATTGACATGAATGGACAAAGAGAAAACTTGTTCGTGGTGATTTGGGATTTAGAAATCATCATGTTCGATGTTTTTTTATCGTTTTCAGTGTTTACGACAAGTGTTTCAGTGGTTATAATCAAATCCCTATAGATTCATCAAAAATTCCTATTTGAATGCTACTGTATGCAGTGTATCTTGGTGAAACGTTCCTCACCACCATCTTTAGCATACCATCTAACAAGGCTTTTGCAAACAAGCATTTGTAATGAAACAAAACTTACCGCATTATTGATATATTTCCCATTATATTTTCTTTCATATGCTTTGCTGAAAAATGGGGCTTTGGGACTTTCAGAGATCACTTGTTTCTCAAACTGTTCCACTTCTTGGGACTCACTTATTGTTGGGCCAAGAATAAGCGTTGTCTGAAAAGCTCTTTTCACAGCTTTCTGCTGACTACCACGGTAATTGTAAGGAGAAAAGAACAATTTGAAGGGAGCTCTGATTTTCTGTCTGAGGCTCATTGGTGACATGATAATAACAATAAACACAAACTCTCCATTGGTCATTCCAGCTTTATCAGCCGCAATCAGTGCCTCGACTGATAGAGTGTAGGAGCAAAGGAATAGTAGAACTGAAAGATGAAATATCAATAGATACTTTATGAATATTTTAACAGATGATTCATGATACGGTACAGTACAGCCTTCTCTTAGTAGGAAAAAATACAGTTTGCACAGATTTTGCAATTAGTTTGAATTGAGTGTGCTCTGTTTGTTCTTTTGGAGTTTGCAAGTCTGCATGAAGTTTGTGTAAATTTGCATGTTTACAAGCAGGCCTCATAAACGTGCATGAGTGAGCGAGCCCCGGTCGCAGGCACAAAATATCATTACATATTACTAGTTACTGGCACATTTAGTGTACTCAGAGTTAATTGATTGCAGACACATCTTTCCTAGCCATTTGCTAACAGCCTTTCATCTTGCTAACAGTCACAGAATAGTTTTAATATGGCCAAGAAGCCTCAAACAAACGGTTGCAAACTGGTGTGGTGCAAAACCAAGCCCTTTGCAAACAATTTATAAATTTCTAAATCTGTACTCAAAACAAACTTTGCACAGCTTTGTGGACATTTGCTGCAAACTAAAGGCAAACTAAATGCAAATTAAATCCCATTATTTTTAACCATAGTTGAGCATATTAAATTCAAGAACTCTTCACAGTTTGGGTTAAAAATTCTCCAGGCATATGTTGACTGTTAAACAAGACTGTTTGAATACAGGAAATCCATATAATTGTGCCCAGGCCTGCACTGTATTTAGACAGATCACTCATATAGAAGTATTGAGCTTGTCAATTCCAAATAAACAATCATGAAAGTAGAAGCTCAATGATTCTTGAGATGGGGGGATGAGCACTGATGTTTTGATATCAACGGAACTGACTGCAAGACTGGCATCAATCTTCAGATCTTGTAATGCCAATAGAGCAAGGCCTATCAATATTTGTTCCATACATGGTTTTATTTGTTTTCAATGCCCAAAACGATGCACTCACTAACTAATGCTTTTTCCACCGGGTGAATAAAAAAAAGTTACACAGTATTTGGCATTGAAATTCAAATTAATTCAATAATCAGTTTCAGAAATAGAATTTTGATTTTGATAGTATGTAAATCACGGACCCTACCAGAATAGAAGGTGGAATTTCTCAATTCCCATAAAAACCCCTTACAGGCATTTTTCTCATTTTTGGGTCTGAATGATTTTACCAAACAAAATTCTCTCATCTTAGTTAACCTTAATCTAATAGATCAACATCTTAGTTTTCAATATCAGCAGCAACATACTTTTGCTCCACAGACCACCAAATGTGTAAACTTTTTTTGACTCACCTACAATCCTCGCCAAACCACAAAAGAGGAAAAAGTAGATACTGAGAATGGAAACCCCCCTTGCCCCCCCCCCAAGTCAATGTTGAGGATTTCTCTAAATCGGAAAATATCATGCAACAAGTGTCCTAACTAAAAAAACAACATTGACTTGGGGAGGAGGGGGGGGGGGGGGGTTTCGGTAAATATTTAAGTTAAAATTGGTAGGAAGTGTGATTTTTGCTGAAAAAGTCTTAAAAAAGGAGTTTGTGACAAGAGGTTTTGGCGAGGATTGTAGTAGTTATTAGGATAATTGTAAAAAGAATTGTCTTACTTCTTGCTTTTTTCTTGATTTTTTTCATTGTAGGGATTAAAATATTGAAATCATTCCAGTATTCATGGTCTTCAATTGACGCCTGGTGAACGATTTCTATACCAAGCTCCTTGAATTGTTTTACAATGTTCTCATTTTGTGCCACTTTTAGTGCATCCAATGCTGTATTCTTGATCAATGCAATCCTCTGCCAGTTAAACCTCTTCAGAATGGCTGCCACATGAGGAACAATTTGCAGTGTAAATGGGTAGGTTCTTGCAAAACGGATACCAGAGTCGGTAGAAATTTTTAATTCATCATTACAAAGCTGAAAGGGAACATAATTTGTCATAGCAAATGCAAAGCTGAGAGTGAAACTGAATTGTCATAACAGATGCAGGCATCAAGGATCAACAAAATGGTCATGTGATCAACAAAAATTCTAGAAGAAACGATGCAACATAGTATCTAATCTGCCCCACAAATAAACATCTAAGTTAATTATTGTTGATTTATGTGCAATTGGACATCAAACAGGCCATTTCGCACATTATATCTTCAGCATCTTTCACAAATTATTGTGGAAATTTGCCAGTTCAAAAACTCAAGGTATTCGTCTCCCATTGGTCATGTGATATATGACAAATTCTCAAAGAAACAATGTGACACAGTACTTTCCAATGCTGGACTCCAGCTTCCTGTACGAAGATACAAGGCCACGTATAAATAGCCATGAACAAACCTTGTAGTTATGGCCTTGTACTTGTTCTAGCCTAGAAAATCCTTGCTGTAACCTTGTAAATGGCTAAAAAAATGCTAAAGCCTCGTAATTTTCTTCAAAGGTTAGGACAAGGTCATAATCCCTGCTACAAGGCTTTGTGTTTTTGTACAGGAAGGGAGCAACCAGACTGGAAAGATTCCGAAATGTGCATGGTAGATGTGGGCCTGGCTATTGTTAGAAAAACTATGACTCCGTTGTTCTTACTTCGTTATACTTGACATCATCTAACAAAGGGAAACAAAATGCAGTCTGGGGGAGCGAATTTTTAAAAATTATATTTTTGGGGAACAAATATATGAATTTAATTATATTATCAATTTGCCCTACAGGGGGCAAAGGCCTGCAGGCACTATGCATATTTTGGGCATGGGGACATGCCGTTGGGAAGGGTATTATTTTCACAATTTTGGTATACGGTATAAGGTCAAGCATACATTGCCAGAAAATTGGTACAAAGTCAGGCATAGTTTTTCAAAAATCGGTAAGAGGAATGGTTGGATGGCACGCCCCTGGCCAAAATCTGGTTAAGTGCACCCCAAGGAACACAGGATCAATAGAGAATAACTGGGGAACAAAGAAACTCTAACTCCCCCCCACCTGGGAGAGCTTCCTGACTTTTTGGTGATGAACAGGGCTAAAAATAGCAATACTTGCTGTAAAAGAAACAGAAGTACATAAGGAAGTGGAACAATATTTTGTTGCAGTGGTCGAAACAAAAGTCAGCGAAACATGTGATGTACCCTAGATAAGAAATGATTGGATACGTACATAAGAAATAATTGGAACATTAACTGCGGTAGCGATAAATGCAGCAGAGAGACATGACCAGCCAAATCCTACAAATGCGCTCACATTATGCCTGTTCAGTTGCTCATAAATCGCTTCGATGGATTTAGACTCCTGGAGTTTGGTATCGTTGTAAACAAACTGTATCTCATGATTAGGTAACAACAATCTGTCGTTATTCACTCGATCTACGGCGATCTTGAAAGCAGCAGCGTAGTCTCCTGCAAGAACATGTGGATTTTTATGTTTGCTAGATGAATAAGGAAAAACAAGTCCAATTTTTAATATCTCTTTCGTTGATGAGTTGGGTCTTTTGAGGCCACCACCTGGATCTAACACCATGGGTCTGGTCACAGCGACGGTTGTATCATTCGATGCAGTGCTTCTAGGAACGTGATCTTCGCCATGAAATGTTTGTAAAATATTCATAATCAATAATAAATAACTCCAGATGTAAGGCATCGTTTCGATCGTAATATAACAATAACTATTCCATGATAAATCAATGTATTTCAGCTTCTCCTTGCCGCCTTTCGCGTGTCTCACTTCCAAATGATAATATCCTGAAGAAATTGATTTCAATTAAAATGTCATGTTTCATAAGTTGATGTAAATGATATCATACTCAGCATGGGTACAAGAACACTCAGCATGGGTGCTCCTTGCTCATCAATAATAAGGCTCGGGGCTAGCAGGTGGTTACTTAAATTTTAGAATACGTTTGCTATCAAAAGTTTTTGATGGACTAATGAGTTTCTTACATCTTTAATGCCGGAAGTGTATATTTGATTTAGTTGTGTTAGAAAGACTCACAAATTACTCACATATCTTATAATATCTTATCGGGATCTTATCAGCACCTATCGAGATGAGCAGGTGTGAAATTAATTGAGAGCTTTGGGTGCAAATTGCAATAGTTTCTTAGCGCTCTTAATTTTAGCCTGATAACCAGACCCGATTTCAAAACAAGAAATTGGGTCTGGTTACAGTTTCTTTAGAAGGTGCGGTGCGAGGGGTGTATCATTCTTCCAGAAAACGTGCGAGATTTTTAAAACAATAGGATTTACAGGGATTTGTTATGGATTTTTCTTGAAAATAAACGAATTTTAGCCAAAGGTGTACGAGATTTTTAGAGAGTGATGCGTTCTTTGATAAGTTGTTTCTCATAAAAGTATAAATGGCTCATAACCCATGATGTTTTCACGCGTGTTTAAAACTCGTATCGTAGATTTTTTCTATTGACTAGATATGCTCGTCTTCAATTTTCAATTCTGTGCTGTGATGATGTCATTCACACCATGGGCGCTAGAACCCCTTCTGCTCATATGATTATTTCTTTTCCACCTTCATAAATTTTCAATCATGTGATTACGTCAATCTCAGTATGGGCATTTGGAACTCCTCCTGAAAACTTACTTCTTTTTCCTTTTGTACATTACATTTCCTGAAGTTCATACAATAGAAAGAAACAGGACAACGAGACTCCTTTGGAACAAGGCACAGTATCTCATATGAATTTACTTATCCCATGAGAAAACTGTAGCACTGTATATAATAAGGCCCAAGGGACTACAAGGTACAAAAACAAAAAATGAGGCTATTTTTTGTTGAGTTATAACGGGATTGGTCCTTATCTCCAGGGATACAAGGATGTAACACCTGAATCTTTAAACAAAAATAGCAACAAACAAGGCATGAATTTATGAACACTGATTGAATGATCAGCTGTGATGATGTAAGATCTAGTAAACAAAAAATAAACATTATGTCACCTTTCCTAATCATGAATCAATAGTATCGCGTAAAATTCAGCGAATCTATTGTGTTTGAACCAGTCTGAACCCGTTTGAGCAAACATGACAGGCCGCTGTTTCCGCACAAATATGGCATTTCATGCAGGAATTGACAAACATGACATTTCAAGCCACAAATATAGGCACCCGCTGCCTCTATTCAAACCTGCCTCGCAAACGGTCATTGACGTCATTCCAATCACAGCGTCTCTTCAAAAAGTAAATTTTGACCACATGAGCCCAAAAGAGCATTGTGAAAGTGGTTTTGGTTAGCCCGAAAGAGCATTGTGAAAGTGGTTTTAATCTAACCTATCTGAATCTATCTGAATCTAACATATCTTCTTACCAACAGCTGCTTGTCTGTTGTCGTCGACCTTTAATTTAAGAAAGCAAAGTGGCTGGGGCTGGAATTAAATGACGCTGGCAAAACAGGTCAAAATTCTGCGCGCAGCAGGCTTGTCCAAATCATTCCAAATTATGTTTTATTTTACATGCAAAAATTTTCCCGCAGCAAATGCTTTCAAATGAGCTGAAGGAATTCATTTTCAACGAAGAAAAGTTGAAATAAACAAACTTTTGACTTAACTTATGTAGCACACTTTTCGATTGGCAAATTTCAAAGTGCCCTTTACGTGTATGAAGTTTTCCTCTATTTATTTGGGCACTGGATTACCTGCACTGTACGTGCCACTTTGACAGGGGTTTCCTTCACAAAGAAAGCTGTCGTTTTTCAATACAAGGAACTTGATCACAGCTAGATTTTGTTGTGGTTGTAAACTGGTTTTGACAAGGAAATACAGAGGCGAAAATAGGAGGGAGTGAAGGAAATACAAAGGGATGTTACATTCTTTGTAACCTTATCATTAGTATGTTTTGATCACAAGATAGATTTGGAGTGGTTTGGCCAACATTTGTGGCCTTGAAAATATCAAAACTTAGCCTTGCCTTGGACGTTTAAACTTGCAGTAAAATAATAAATATACATACAGTCGAATAGGGAATTGAAATAGTATAACAAACCTTTCCCGCAACAGGTTTTAAAATAGCCTATTGCATTTAATAATCTTTGCGCATGCATGGCACTGAATTAAGCATTGTGTAGCCAATGAAACAATGAGTGAGTAGGCATTTTCCTTGCGTTATAAACAAGGACAGATTTTGTAACACAATAGCACGAGTTGTTTTTGTTGACACCTGAATTCAAAGCGATTAGCGACTGCAGACAAAGGAAATTCTCTCAACCATAAAGTCAAAACAAACAAAACCGCAAAAGTTCCTCTGAAACCCTTGTAGCTAGCGCGCTCATTGTACATTCCAAAAATCGTTTTTGAGAGCAAACATGAGCATATATCGAAAGAACAAGGATATATCTAAACATCTACCTCGGGCTCGGGCACTTTATTTATTAGGCTTAGAAGCTGAGCAGTAAGTGTTTTAATTACACCCAAAAAAAGAAGAGAATTGAATCGCCTCCCAATCGGCTTTTGAAGCAAACATATGAAATGCCTGAGGCAGATATGTAGATGTATCCTTCTTCTTTCGATACATGCTCATGTTTGCTCTTAAAAACAATTTTTGGAATGCACAACGATCGCGCTAGCTACCTGGGTTTCAGAGCAACTTTTGCGGCTTTGTTTGTTTTGATTACCCTGGGTACCAGACTCTCTAACATAAAAACAGTTTTTATGTTAGAGAGTCTGGTACCCAGGGTAGTTTTGATTTACTGACTGAGAGAATTTCCTTTGTCTGCGATCAATAATCGCTTTGAATTGCACTGCATTGTCAATCAAAAGCAACTCATGCTATTGTCTTACAAAATCTGTCCTTGTTTTGCGTTATATGGTGTTTTTTGGTATTAGTCTGATCAATGGTTTCTGGCCAAAAAGCTCTTTTGTGGTACCTTGCAGTCATTTTCAAAGTCTAACTGGTTTCTGAAACATGTCTTTGCCTGTCTGTGCTAAATATGGCTCCCACCAGAGCAGTGAACTGGACTACGTGACCATCAGCTGGAGCCAGGGTGAAACTTACAAAACAAAGGATCTGATTGAGACAAAGCGATTTTGCAACCTGAAGAATAGATTTCACACCTTCAACGCAACCAACCATAATGTGTACACTCTTTGTATGTTTTGATTTGATTCAATGCACTCAGAGGTGTGAAATCTATTCTTCAGGAATACAAATCACGTTGTCTTTTCGGAAACTTGCAATTGCACTCTGAATAGTCTTGTTTTAAATTCTTCTTCAGTAGCTAGAGCATCTCACAAATATCACATTGCAACCTTGAAGCGCGCAACCTACCAAACAAACAAACAAGTAAACAAACAAACAAACAACAGCAATGCTTGAAAAAAGTTCAGTTTACTGCCGATTTATTGGACTCGCTACGAGTCTTGCCAGGTTATAAAATCGCCCTCGGTTCACAATAGACTCAGTTCGCTTGAAATTATTTCTTGCAGGAAGTCCACCGACTTTCTTGCCTTTGCCTTGCTCAAAGAAAAGCATGTCATATTCGAAAAGGTCTTTTACTACAGTATAATACTTAGAACAGCTAAATATCCCCTCCTACACCTTTATTCCTGTCAAAGGAAATCTCAAACAGGCTTACAGTGATGTTATTGTGAGGGCACGCTTATACCTGCATAAAAACAATTATTGCGAAATATGCAATAAGACTAGGAGCAGATGCAAATAAGACTGAATAGAAATGCAGCCATCTTATAAAGCATAATCCATTCCTGCCGGGAAAAGATATTGCCTTTTGTGCTAATTTTATGCTTTGGTATCATTGACAGCGAATACTAAAGCTGTTTGCGATTTTATTTGCTTGCACCACGCACGATTCATTTGAACATAAAATCCTCTTAGTATATTGCACAGCGAGCACCTGATTACTCGAAATCTCGGATTTGATAAATTCAATTAGAATCCTTGCAGAAGGACTACCAGATGCTTGCCAAACAAAACAGATTGCATGCTGTGTGTTCCATAAAAAATTCACAGGTTTTTTTTATTTTAGCATCTGTAAGTAAGAATGATACGGGTGAGTCGGAAAAATGCTAGACTTGCCCCAAGTTTATTTCTTCTGTCCGTCTGACGTTCCATTCACCGTAGTTCGTGGCTTCGCTAACAAGGGCAGATTTTGTAATACAATAGCAACAGTTGCATTTGATTGACACCTCAATTCAAAGTGATTAGCGACTGGAGACAAAGGAAATTATCTCAACCATAAATCCAAAACAAACAAAGCCCCAAAAGTTTTTCTGAAACCAAAGTGGCTAGCGCGCTCGTATTTTTTGGGTGCAATTAAAACACTTACTGCTCAGCTTCTGAACCAAACAAATAAAATGCCCGATGTAGATGTGTAGATATATCCTTCTTCTTTCAATATATACTCATGTTTGCTCTTAAAAACAATTGCTGTGATGCACAACGAGCGAGCTAGCTACCTGGGTTTCAGAGAAACTCTTGAAACGGCTTTGCTTGTTTTGAATTACTGGTTGAGAGAATTTCCTTTGATCCCTAATCGCTTTGAACTGCGGTGCCAATCAAAACCAACTCGTGCTGTTGTCTTACCAAATCTGTCCTTGTTGGCTCCGCTAATCCAACATTCCGTACTGGAACTGACGGAATGCTGGAACGGTGGATCCAGGAATTACCAAAAGGGATCCGTCCTACAGACCGAGGAAATACTTGGGGCATTCTGTCAGTGTCAGTTACCTCGATCGAAGAACCTTTGCGTTCTTGGAAAAATTAATAATGTCGTATTTTGCTCAATTTTCTAACTGCTTCGAATAACACTTTTAAATTGAACGGAACAAAGTAACAAAAATTGCTTTTTCAATAAATACTAACAAATATAAATCAGCCTTCTCCGTCATTTTTCAACCCAAAAGTTTTATACAACCTTTCTTGTCTTTTACTCCTTTGATCTTGCAAGTTATTAGCATAATCCTTTTCTCTCAAAAGAACTTTATGTTGTTCTTCTAACTGTTTCTTATGCTGATATAAAACTCTGGTTTGCTGAATCAGACCAAGAAGTTCTTTTCTGAGTGCTCGATTTTCTTCTTTGATACGCGAAGTGTGGTCTTCTAGGCAATGCCTTGCTTCCTGCGAAGGTAAACAATACTGAGTGAGTAAGTACGTAGAAAAGCATCGGTGAGCAAAAAACTTGCATTTTTTAGAAAGTAATAGATATTGACCTAATTACATTATAACATGACAAAAAAATTTAAAACTTGAATCTTTTTTAGGAATTCATAGAAATTGACCTAACTACATGAAAACGGTGTATATTTTTCCTTCCTTCGGAGTGTTCCTGTTCGTTTGCAATGTTTGGAAGCTGAAAATTGTAAACACGTAGCCTACGAGTACAGTAAATCCCCAGCAATGAGAACCTACAAAAATTAGAGCCTAAAGGCTGTTTTCACTAAATTATGCACCTAGTAATTAAGAACCTATTTCATTTAAATGAAAAATATGTTCTTATTGCAGGGGTAGCAAAGTTGGTTTTTCATTGCAATTATTAACTTTATATTGTCCCAGTTGGCTGCTAAAGTTTGAATCTCTTCCCTGGCTGTTTGTAAGCTTAGAATTGGTAGTCACCAGCTCCATAATAACTTTGCCAGAACTAATAACACGGTTAAATATCTTTATTGAAGAGTCTGAACAGGCCAACATAAGGCACCCTTCGAATAAGAACCTTTATACCTTGAAATTAGCTTTAGTACCTTTAAAATAAGAATCTTTTTCAGGCTGGCTCTTATGTGCGGGGAGTTACTGTAGACCCATTATTTATATGAAGAAAGGATTTACGAAACAAAGAGCATTAGCTTGCTGACTACTTCTAATTATTTCTTATTATCTTAGCCCTCTATTCAAATAATGTGATCTTAGAGGTCGTAGAAAAACATGCCAAATGAATACACATTCTCAAAACGGTAGACCTGCCAGGCTTCGCAGATAAATATCCCAAAGAATTAGAATTTTGAAAATGGGAGAGAGTTCGAATGTGGTGTTCGACCGAGCGAAGGTTTTCGAGGCCTCGGACGTCTACCCTTTTCAGAAGCCCCCAAAAGAATACGACCAAAATCTCTCGGAAGTCTACCAAAACAGAATAACTAAAATAATAGGCTCTATAATAGTCAAAAACTATCTAAAGACTGCGAAGTCTACTATTCTCAGCAGAATGGCACCAAAAGAATTGGATTTTAGCTCCTACCAACTCTACCGTCTTCAGAAGATGCCCATAAGAATATGCCCTTCGATTCAATTAGACGTATTCTACGCCAGATCTTAAATAAGCGCCTTTCCAAAATCATAACGTCAGGTTTAAAAGTGCAGCTTTAAATATAAATATTCGACTAAGCACAGGGAAAAAGCAAATAAAATAAACAAGCGCACGGATTAATAGGATCAATATAGAAACCATTTCAACAGAACCAAAAAGCGCTCGGAAATTAAATGCAATGCGGAACGATTTCTACAAAAGTGGAAATAAATCCATTGATTTTTTAGCAAATGTTTGCCAACCAGGACTTTGCAAAGCTGCGAAAAGGTAAACAGATGGCACGATAAACCTGCCAAACGAATGCCTTGTACATTAAAAAATGTTGACACAATGTGAGTTTGTCACCTGAAATAATTATCGAAAATAAATCCAAACATTTCATCAAGGAAAATCGAGGGCATCGTTATCGTATAGGTTTTGTAATGTGATCAAAAGATTCCTTCTGGTTGCATGTAGCGCAATAGTACGATGATAAACAACTGAACAAAGCAATTGGCACACAAACGTAAAATTAAAGTGTCAAAATATAATTTAAGATACTAGAACGGCAAAATACACATGTTTAAAATCTATATCTGTTTAATTTGATAATGGAATCTTTAATACCGTTGGATTTAGTTTAAAATATCCTGCAGCTGTATAATAATCTTTGAAGAAGTCTGGGCACTAAAGCTATTTCTAGTTTTTGGCGCGAATTTTAAAATGACGTACCATATAACCTGCGTGCAAGTGGCCTATATGAAAATGCATTTGTTGCACAATATAAAATCATAAGTCATGAACTATTTATACCATAAAATATAAACCATGAAAGGTGAATTTTCGTGACTGGATTTTCCAATTCCTTTATGAACGAAAATTAAATTTGTTTGATAAGAATCAAATAAAATAATCAAAAATTCATTCTTACCAGATTAGCTTCTCTCGTTAGCTCAGTTATTTTCCCATCTGACTCCTTCTGAAATTCACATTTTTCAGCGATGAATTTCGCTTTTATTTTTTGCACAGCTTCGGAATGTTTTACTCTCATTTCATGAGTTTCTTTTTCCAG
Organism: Aurelia coerulea; assembly: GCA_039566865.1. Lineage (NCBI taxonomy): Eukaryota > Metazoa > Cnidaria > Scyphozoa > Semaeostomeae > Ulmaridae > Aurelia > Aurelia coerulea. Next base: position 20,279,127 of record CM076955.1, read on the forward strand.
CCTCGCAATTTCTGCTTCTTGTTCACGTTGAAGAACCTGAAAATTAATTGCAGTTGCACATGTTAATGAAAGATCTATTCCTAACCATTATTCTTTGCACGCCCAATGGAAAGCAGCCATACCGGGTGCGCCAGAAAAAATTCCCACTCTCGAAAATTCGTAGCACCACAAGTACATCATGGATTTGAATGATTCAAATTCTAGTTAAAAGCCAATAGATCAAAGTATTTTGTGATTGTTCTCGTCTCCTTAGGAGCACTGCAAATATAGGTAAATTCAACTTTACAAATATTTGATGGTTGCAAAATTACTGAAAAAGGGCCTAAAACACTTGATCAAATCATTAGGACTCTCCTCACACAGAGCAATACTCACGGGCATTTCATTTCTCTCAAGAGTTATAACACATAGATTCTCAAACAGATACTAAAGATTTTCAATCCCATGGCAGTAAATGTGCATACGATAGCTCTCACCCATGCAAAATTACATTTTCTCTGTTGTTTTGAGCGAGGAGTCTTTTATGATTTGATCAAGCATTTTAGGCCTTTTTCAGTCATTTTGCAACCACCAAATTTTTGTATACTTGAATTTACCAATTTTTCCAGTGCTTGTAAGAAGGCGAGCAAAATCACAAAAATACTTCGATCTTTTGGCTGTCAAGCAAATATTGATTCATTCCAATCCATCCAGTACTCTTGATGCTATGAATTTTCAAAAGTGGGAACTTTTTTCTGGCTCACCCGGTAGAATCTAGGCCAACAACGAAAGTCGATCTTGAGGTTGCAAAGGATCATGTTTCGCTATGGGCTTTTAATTTTCAAAACATCATGTGCCCAGCATTCTGTATCAAAAATAATAATATTGAACATCTTTTATAACAGGGGTTTCATTTCAGAAGAGCTAAGGAATTTTTTTGCGGTCTTAACTTCATAAAACATATTATAAAATTTTGCACAAATAATATCAAATCTTGACAAACGATCCTGTTAACAAAAACCAATTCGGTAGTTTGACAGTTTAACTTTTTCCTCCATAATTTACTGTAGACGTTATGGTGCTTTCCTTGTTTATCAAGCTTTGAATGAGTATTTTTCAGACTCTCTTTCATAAAACGTAAAAAGCTGCAATTCTGAAGACATTAATGAATCAAGGCGAACTTTTCGACCTATTCAATCCAAAGAAGGATAAACAAGCCATTTGCACTAGCATTTTTAAAGATTTGAAGTCAATGCTTCAAGAATTTAAGAATGGTAATAAATACTAGACTTACGACATTTTGTCCCTTGTTTCCCTGCGGTTGGAACGCAGGGAAACAAGAGACTCCAGGTAATAAGTCTAGATAAATACCTGGTACTCGTCAAGGCTTTCTAAGTCTCGTTTTGCAGACATAAGCTCTGCCTCTTTTTCAAGGATTTCTTGTCGCAATACTGAAAAAAGAAAAGGGTGGATAAGAAAGGATAAAATGAAGTATTTTCAAGGCTTTCAAAGTCTGACAGTGTTATAGTTCCTTGAGAGTGGTATTAAGCAACAGAACTATTTATCATAAATCCCCTGTCAGAATCGTTCATCAAAATTTCTAAGTTTATTAAAGAATGTCATCCATTGGTACAAAAGAGAATAGTGTAAATTTTGCTGTGAATATTGAAAAAACACAATGACAGCAAAAAATTATTAATTGAATTTAACTGAAAATTTTAGAACAGATTAAAAATCACAGAGATTTTGGTAACCAGAAAGCACCAACAATTTTGGTTTGTACAACCCTTCCAAAATTCACAGACCAACATCACCTTTCTCCAATTAATTGGAATTTCAAAAATACCTTCTTGTTTTCTCTTTGTAATTTGCAGTAGAATTTTACATTTTCGTTGAAAATTTCTCAGAAGTTCACCATGATAATTTCGGAGATTCCCAGAGCAGTCAAATTTACTAAAATATCTTGCACTAATTTTTTGTATGTAATTATAGAAAGAGCATGCTGGAAGATCGATTCACAATATGCCATAAATACATGCAATTGGTACACAATTTTGAACATACACCGTCACCCTCTGCAGAAGCATATTATTCACATTACGGCCCTGAAGAAGTCCTGCATGGCAGGACGAAATATTGGCATAGAATTTATTCAACCATTTGCTGTTGTTTTTGTTGTATGGCGGTCCCATTGCGGTCCCATTGCGGTGTTTCTGCCTTTAAACTTATTTACCTTACCTGACTTTTTTGCTTCATAGTCTTTCAACATTTGCATTTTCTGATCATTTGTTTTCTGTATTTCAAAAGCATTTCTGTCACTTAATGAAACAATAGCAGATTGTCTTTTTTGTGTCTTCTTTGCCATATAGGACATGTATTCATGCTAAGAAAGTAAGGAAGAGGATTGTCATGTTGGATCATTATTGTGGAATTTGAAATGCACTCATCAAAACATACACTCTCAATTCTTGTTTCTTGAGCTTCTTGTTGCAGCCATTCATTTTCTAATCGACTGATTGAAGTTAAGAAATTTCAAAACAGAACAGATGTGAGAATTGATATCAGGATTGTTCAGGGCATTTTGAAACATCAGGCTTTCTTTGTAAATGTTGTGAAGATATTAAGTTTTGAAAATGCCATCTTTTGAAAAGCGAATGTTTCAAGAAGCCTGAATTAAAATTCTCAATGATAATTTGCATCTAAAAATGCATTATTCTTGTGAGTTCTTAGTGTGCGGTAAAAAAAAAACAGATTTTGTTGAAGGGTAACCATTCATAGAAACTGACAAAATAGTAATACATGCAGTATGAATGATTTGATCAATAAACAATTGGTAGATGTTACTAGTCATTGCAAAGGATACAGCTCTTCAACTTGCTTCTTCAGCTTCTCTAATTCTGATGTTACCCTTTCTAACCTTTGGGAAGAAAACAAGGTTTAATTTTGGGGTTGGGATATTTTGAAAATTTTGAATGAACATTGGAGAAAGAAAAGGTTTTTTATAAATGTATGTATAGAAGTTGTTGGACTGGGTGGTTGATACACATATTTTTTTGTAAAAAACTGCTTATAATAAAACTTAACTCTCAGATTGCCAAAAAATTAAGAAACTCTTGTATGGGAAACTATTACTCAATAACAAACTATGTAGCCGCTATAAAAGGCTGAAAAAACGCCCACAAACCCATTGTTTCTTAAGCTACACAATGAGACCGGATGGTCAAAGTGGTCAAGTATAAAGAATAGATTTTTGACCAGGCTCGGGCCAGCTTTTAACTATGTCAATTCCCTTTAACATATTTTCATTTCATTTTCACTTGTTTGCTGTATCATATTACTTGAAAGGTATTTGAGTAATGTCTAAACATGGAAAGGATTCAAGAAACCTTGTTTTGAGTAGATGATGATTACGCTAAAGATGGCGACAAGGAACTTTTTACGAAGATGTATTGCGTCCTTTAATAGAATTCATACAGCATCATTAAAGATTCGTAATTCAAACGCAATGCATCTTGGTAAAAAGTTCTCCACTGCCATTTTTGGCGTAATCATCTATTGTTCACGAAGGCACAGCCTGTACAAAAATACAAGGCCATGTAATAGCCATGTGCAAGCCTTGTAGTTATGGTCTTGTAACCTTGTTATAGCCTGGAATAGCCTTGCTGTAACCTTGTAAATGGCTTGAAAAATGCTAATTAGCCTTGTAGAAGCCTTGTGGAAACCTTGTGTTAGACTGGTTGCAGGTTGGAATCTTACTGATAGCAACAACCTTGTAATTTTCTTCCAAGGTTAGTATTTTCAAGGTCATAACAAGGGTCATAATCCCATCTAGAAGGCTAAAACTTGGCCTGTACAACGGGCCAAGTTTAGCCTTGTATTTTTGTACAGGAGGGTAGCAAACATGAAAATTGTTATGGAAAGTTAAGAAACTCGTGAGAAACTCTTAGCACTCAAAATCTGAGAATTATAAGGAGCTTTCAGCACAGGCAGGAAAGGTCCTCTGCCGCCTCTCTCTCCTCCTGCATCATACCCTCCCTCCAAAAGAATATACGTTCCGTTCTTTCCTTCATACTTACTCTTCTTTAAGTTGCAACTCTCTTGGGGTAGGCCCTCTCTCTACCTCCTCTTCTGCAGCTTTATTTTCATCTTTTTTCTCCTTATTTCCTTTCTTCTTCGGCGCCATTTTCCAACAGTCTGTTGTCCTTTTCACTTTGGCAACCAGCCTCGCCTTCAAGGCGAGACTGTAACATTTGCTTCTGGTGTCACTTTTCGTAGACATCTTTAGTTTTTGTTTCTGGCCCACAAATCTTCAAAATCTATTGATCATTTGTTCAAAATGTTATAAAAGATTACCATTCGGTAGTAACAAAAATTCAATTTGTAACGTTGAACAAATTTTGCAAGGTCTTTCAATACATAACTTCATTTTGAAGACATTGCTTGGTGACACTTTTGCACATGCAGTTAAAGAACACCGGTCAACCAGCATACTTTGCGCGCGTCGCATTTTGCCTGCGGCAGCCATTTTCATATGACATTGTACATAGCAGTGCTCAGCAAAGCGCAACCGCAAAGGATGCTGGTCGACCGGCATTCTTTAAATCATTTAACTATTGCTGCTTGTATAAATGGGATGGTTGGACTTAAAAATGAACTATTCATAACTTTGTATTCAACAATTTAAACTGTTATTTTGTAAAAATCAAAAATCGAGATCGGCCCGAACTTAATTCCCAGCAGTCATCTATCCCCTTAGTTCTTTTTTGATGTGCCTTATTTCATTCACTTGGGTCTTAGGCCCCGGGGTTCCCTCTCACGTAGGAAATGTAACTCGCGCTCGTTTACCCTTAATTACTTGTTTATCTTAGGGTATAAATTACCGCTTAACACTTAATTATTCGCTGAAAATTGTTTGGACTTTTTTAGTTTGAACTTCGATGTTAAATTAAATCTTCTCAGATAACATCATAAAATTCAAATTTAATCAGGAAATTCACAAAAAACAGCACAATGAAATTGCATTGTAATAACTTCATGTAATAACATTTTCTGCTTAGACTTTGAAACCACGGCTCTTTCTGCGGCCTCTGGCTCTCTCAAACTTTCGTCCCTTAGCTCTGACAAATGGCCTGCAAGGAAAAGACAGCATCATTAAAGGAAAATCAAGACAACTCGTTAGCATAACGTAGAGTGAAAATACAAAAATAAATGCTAAAACTGCAGACAAGTGTTAAAACTAGAGAGTTTATCATCTTATTTTGTAATTTCAGTGGTGTCCAAGTAATGATAAACCAAGACAAAGAAAAGCGTTTGATGTAAAAAGAGCACTGGATAGGCTTTACTGTTTTAAGGTTATTTTATGCAAAAAGAGCTTCCCTTTATATTCAAAATTTCTGATAGTTGCATTACCATTTTCTCCCCAATAAAAGTACAAGGACCAGAGCAAATATTTTGTGACTTTTAGGGTTGTGAAAAGAATGTCTTTAGTTCATGAACATGAAAAGGGCATATGTCATGAAGCTGATTGGTTCATGCAATACAATTCTCTCTATTGTTTATTACGAAGCACAGGATCGAGGCTGAATTTTCATTGTAATAAAAATTAATGAAACAGAAATAAAAAGTCTTGAAACAATGGAATACCACTCCAAACTTGCTTGTTGTATTAACCAATTGCTAACGTGACGTATGTCCTTTAAATCAGATTCAAGTTTGAGCATATCAACAGCACACATGTGAAAGAAATTGCAAGTAAAATAAGTGGTACATACTTGGTCTTGCTGTGTGGGACACCTGGTGCCTTTCCAAAGTGCCTGTTGGCCTCTCTTGCAGCTCTTGGTCCTAAAATAATGATTATCTTGGTAAAATAACAAAATATAAGCGCAGATAAAATGACCACATTCTACTTCAGGAAGCTTCCGTGACCTTCAAAAACAGCTACATGGGTTTGCCATTTTATATCTCAAATGTGATGCAGGAATTGTTGATAAATCTTTGGGGATTAACCTGATGAGCAAAAAATTGTGAAAAAGAGCAGACCAGTACTCAAAATTTGATAATCTTTTGAAACTTTCAGAACTGGTCCAAATTCTTAATTTCTAATAAAAAATATGTGCATCAGATTTTCAATCACACTTTGGAAAGAAAGAATATGAATGGATTTTGGATTCCATCAGAATGTGTTACCAGATTTTGGCTAAATTTTGCAAGATTGCCAGATTCGCTCCGTCTCAACATGTCACATTTTCCTTCATCTGATTTTTTCAAAAAATCTGTGAAAATGATGAGGGTTCAGAACAGAACAGCTAATTTACCTTGCATAAGAAGAGTCTTCTTTCCAGTTGGTGCTCTCAACGCCAATTGATCAAAAGTCAAGCATTCTCCTCCGGCCTTCAAAATCCTAGCTCTTGCACCCTCGGTAAATCTGAGAGCACAGACAGTCAACTTTGGGATCACAAGGACTCGGTTATCATCAGTCACTGTTGATACTGTAACTACAATCTTGCCATCATTTCCAGGTTTTTTTACCCTTCGTACCTAGAAAAGAAAGCTTCCGTCAATTATATCATTTTGGTGAGTTTCAGTTCACTTTGGGTTCAGGTGAAGTGAAGGCAAAGTTGCGGTTTTTGCGGACCATGGCCTAGAAGTGATTAATTAAACATGGCAGAAATACGATGTTTAATCAAGTCAATTTTTCTGCCGTTTGACACAACAGAGCTGGTGTACCCCTGCCATTTTATTTATTTAAGAACAGCAGGTGATTTGAACATCATTTTTTGTCGAATTTAATTGACACTTGGAAGTTTTAGCAACATCCATTAAATTTGACACGGGAAAAAAAAACGATGTTTAAACTGGGCCTTGCCCTTTTAGGTCTTAGTAAACATGTAAATATATACTCACAATTCTAGCAATAGAAAGTGGGGGCCTGTTGATCTTGCTCATAAACAGCCTCTTGAGGATCACTTGGTTGAAGCTTGAGGTTGTGCGGCGTGCCAAGAACCTGTACAGCTAGAAAGAAAAACCATAATTATCATAAAGAACTCCACAAATGAGTCTGGATTGAGAAATATCTTTATACATCTCTGCAAAAAAAGGTTCATTTTACTGTTTTACTATTACTGTTTTTCAGATTGCAAAAATTTCTATATGTGCCATCATGTTCATGTGAAAGCTGCCAAGAAGGGAATTGACTGGTACGTTCTGTAAATTACAGGCAAGCTTGGCTTAGGCAGTCTCTAATTTGGAAAGGGTAGTAAAACGTTGCAAAAGAATGCATGCAACCAACAAGTATAATGTAAGCCAAGGAAGGTAGGTAGGCCAACAAGTATACAATGCAATGTTTGTTTTTCTTGCCTATTATATGATATTCGTAAATAGAGCAGACCATCGAAAACATAAGTCTTTCGACGGAAGGTGGTAGGAATACAACGATGTCTGGGGACATGCATATTTCTAACAACAGGAATTTTCTGTGTGAACTAACCTTTACGAGGAGACGCAGGTAGACATCTTGGGATGTCGGCTCCTTTCTATGCTTCTTTCTTTCGAAGCGGTGGTCGATATCAATACCCTTAAAAAGGAAAAATGTAACGCGTCAAAACTCAATAGTTCATAAGATTGATAGCAAAACGATGTACAAAATATTGCTAGATTTGAGAACAAATCTTTTCAACCTACCATTTTGGTATTTGGATTCAGAGAAGGACCGAGTGACCGCGTGCACAAAAGGTGGACTGGAGCGAGTGGCAATCTAGCCTCTCTTTGGCGTTAAAAGTAATATTTTCAAATTTTGAAGCTATATTTTCCAAAGTTTTTAGTTTTTGGAGATTCTTATAAAAATGCGTGTACCGCGGGGAGGGGGGGGGGGTACTTGACTTTCAATTGTACGGGGGTGTGCACTCCGAGAAATACTTTTTTTAACCGGCTTTCGTGTATAAGAGACCCAAGAGATATCATCTTTTTCTCGGCTTCGCAAAATCGAAATTGCAAAGAAAATAAATGGGCAAAACTGTTTCTGATAATACAGTTACGCAACATCAACTCACATGTTAAAGAAAACTTTAGCTTTTGCGAATTAAGGTTTCTGGGAGTACGGGAACGGTGCAAATGTGCGTAAAGCATGTATTTGCACCGGCGTTCCCGTTACGGTCTTTACACATTTAGTATGCACTTTTCGCGCTACATAACAATTCAACAGTGTGAGGCATATTTTCAGCCAATACCAGAAAGTCCCAGTTGTTCCTCTTATATTGTCTGACAAGCACATTTTCCCTGGACTTCGAAATAAGCTGCACATTTTTAATCATTGCCTCACATTGTAATAGGAACGGACTGTGTACTAAATGTGTATACACCGTTCCCGTTACTACATGAGATGCGCATTTGCATCTTCTCTAACGCTACAGCCTACATACCCAAATTTTGGGTCCAAAAAATTATGAAGTTTCCCTTTTTCCCAAACATAAACCTTATTCTAGGGAGGGAATAGTGATTTTTTTTGAAAATCCACTGAGTACAGATACATGTACCAAAGAGTATACCCCATATGCCTTTTTCATTATATTCACAGACTCCAAACAAGAGAATGAGTGTAGATCATCAATACTTTACAAGATAAATATGAATTTAGCGAATGTTAGCAAGTTAAAAATTTGTTAGTCAAACATGCATAAATATGAAATAAATATCTTCAACAGTTTTCTACCAAAATGGTTTTTAAAAAGTTCTTAACAATGCATCCTCTGTTGAATTTGAAGTAAATTACTGCAACCGCGACTGCAACCACAATAAGATAACAGGTTTACTTAACAATGTATCCTTGCTTTCAGCCCAATTTCAGGTGTGACAACATGCTAATATTGTTTTCATTGGTGTACACCAGGAGGACTGAAATACAGTAAATCCAGTATATAAGAACCTACTTTTTTGAGAGCTAGGTTCAAAAGTACTAATACAAAAATCAAGGTATAACGGTCCTCGTTTGAAGAGTGCCTTGCGTAGGCCATTTTAGAACCTTTTGCCAACGATTTTCAGCCCTACTATTTGTTTTGACAGGGTTATAATATACCTAATAACGAATGCTAAGCTTTCAAACTGCAGGGAAGGAGATTCAAACTTTAAAGGCCTACTGGGACAAAAATGAACTTAATAATGACAGTCCAAAATCAACTTTGCTACCCCTGGTATAAGAACATATTTTTCATCATTTTTCATGCGGGGATATACTGTATACTAGTCTCATAAACTAATAGTGATGTTATATTAGGACTTGGGGCATGAAATTCCTTTCTTTAAGACTCACAATTCTGCTAGGTCTCTTCTTATGGAAAACATAGAGCAGGTAGGGCCATTGGAGCCTTCTTCAACTTTGGGGGCACAACAGTTGAAGGGGGCTTTCATCACAATTGCCAAGGGGGGCACATGGCCCCCAGTTCCCACATCTCTGATTTCACTAAAGACCAAAATCAAGTACCAGATGAGGAGACCCTAATCCATCACGGAGCAAAGCCATGTTGCTTGTCAGCTTCACTTCGTTTTAATGGAGCAGAATTAAATGAAACCATAAGAATACCAAGAACGTAAGCACCAACCATTACATACCCTCCTATATCCCCTCCTACTTTCTCTATTGCAGCCCCAACTATATACGTCAAAATAATACCATAAATATTTCCAACAAGTAATAAAATTCCAGAAGTTGTTCCTTCAGGAATTGGATAAGTTATTTCCGCAGCATGTTCCAAACCAGCACTCATGTATGGGTATGAGAAGAAGCCAAAAACACAGAAACTTATAAACATCAGCATAAAATTGTCATGGTATGTTAGCAGCAGGGTGAAAATCAGTAATGTTACTGCACATGTAGTGAAAATGGCAATGGAAAGACTCTTGTACCGTTTAGTTTTATCAAGCCAGATGCCGCTGAAGAATATTGCAAAGAGGCCACAAAGGACTGCGGCAAATCCCATGTATCCGATTTCCTTTTCTTTACCAGGATATCTTGCAATTACCATTTGATTTAGGATTGTGTTGTATGCAGCAAAAAGACCAAAATAAAACCCATAAGCCTGGCACACCAAATGAAATGACTTGTCTTTTACCAAAACGAAGAGGGACTCGTAAAATGTTGGAAATTCTACACTGTTGTTTGCTCCTTTGCAGTGTCCATTGCCGGAATCAGGAGTTGACTCCGTTTTTTCTTGTGTGTCATAAACTTTATCATTTAGTTGCGAGTTGATGAATTTCTTGTCTTTCATTTTCAACACCAATGCCTGGGAACGACTTGCTGGGGTGGGCGGGGCTGATTGAACGAGCAAGATACTGCTAAATGCAAGTAGGGAACAAAATAATGCTTGTGACAGTAACATATTGTACATCCCATACCTGACACCACAATCCATTTCGCTTGGGTCACTTGGCACCATTGTGCCACCCATTAGAAACCCTAAAGCCACGCCCAACATGTTCATGAGGACCCCTATTGAGGAAGCTGTGGCCCGTTCAAAATCTCCAAACCAAACTGATGCAAGGCGTGGGGGGACAAACAAAATAAAACACTGTGCAAGTGCAGCAGAGGTATTTCCAAGAAATGCAAGTGGGAAGCCATCACGGTTGGCACCAATCGCCCTGAAACAGCTGCCAATCGCATTGAGCATTCCTCCAACAATGATGGTAAATCTTAGGCCATATTTATCCAAGATGAATGAAGATGCTATTACGAAGATGTATAACAACATGTAGATCATTGACAGCCAGTTAACAGCGATGGAATCTACTCTGTAATATTCTTGCACGATGCTTGTAATTGATGATAAGCTTATCCATATGATTTCATTCGTCATAGATATCAACGAAAATACTGCTAAGATCAACCATCTTCGTTTGTAGAGGGTGAAATTCTTTGAGTCCATGTCGGCGAGGAGTGCTTTCCCTTCATCCTTCTTCAGTTCTTCAGTAACCAATTTCTCTTCTTCGGCTTCCTGAGGCCGTTGCTCATGATCAGTCTCCATTTTGCTAAGTCGATCGTGACCTTACGATGTCTTGCCTCAAGGTTTTTGCATGAATGAGATCCAACCCCACCACAGCATGCCACATCTTTGATTGCCGCCTTTCTTTAGGCCAAAATGGGTTTGGCACTTTGTTTTGATTTGAATGGAACCGGCCACGTGTTCCTTTGAAATTCCATTCCTCCCCAGAGGCTGCTCTGCGCTTTCATCTATAATTCCCATTCAAACATGTCAGGGAGGGGCGTCCATCAACAAGAAAAGTCCATCAACAATTTCTAAAAGTCCTATTTTTCGTAAAAATCTCGTAAAAATCTCGGAAGAGTGATACACCCGTCGCATCAACGAATATATCTTGCAAATCCTGAGCATGTCTACCTTTTTATGGCCTAACTGCTTCAGGTTATTTAGAGCAAAAACATGGCGAATGAATTAGAGGAAGAGAATCCAGCAACACAAATAATATTCATCACAACACAAAAGTATCAATCAATTCTGAAATTCAATTTCATCGTGGAAATCATATAAAACTATTTGACATCTTATAATACATATTTTAGAAAACGATAACTTGATTAAGAATCAACAAGAAAATAGTTTAAAAGTGAAAGTAAGTCTAGAAAATACGTTATAGTTCCTGAATTTTAATATAGAGGTTTTGTCTTCTTGGGGTAATTGGGGGTAAAGTAAGATCGAACTTACAACGGGAACATTAACTACATTGTTTCGTCCGACGCTGATCACAGCAAAATGGCTTGTGCACTTACTTGAAATAGCAAACAGGCATAATCATGACTTATCTTGCATTTCGTGACCCTTTTTCTTTGATCTCTCTTATAAACGTTACTTTTAACTGTTTGATTTTGAATACGAGCGCAAAGAACATTGCTGTGACCAGCGTCTGACGAATGTATCCAGAAAATAGTTCAGTCATTCAATGACTAAGTTCTGTATCGCTTGGAGCAAGACCTTGCTTGGAGGCAGCACTTCAATGGGTCTGATTTTCTTGACCAAACTGCAAACATCATGCAACCTCTGTCATCTGGGAGGTTCTCTGTGAATTACTTGTTGGGAAGTCTTTCACTGTAAAACGATGGAAATACATTATTACGTGACCAGCCAGTTACAAGTAAATTCATTGCACACGTTCAGTAGAGTGGGGGCAAATATACAGGGATTGATAAGGGACACTTACTTAGACGTAAGTAAGGAAAAGGTATTACAATACAAGGCTACTACTTTGCTCATGAGCACCATGATAAAAAATATGATCAAATCAAGAGTAGGTTTACTTTTAATAAAAATGTTTTGAGCCTTACCAGTAATCCTATTTGGCTGTATCGTGGTTGTATGACTGGTGTAAAGCTCTCTGAAAGGTAACAGAAAATGTCAATTGATTTAGATAGTTCGTTGCTCGCACATAAAACTTGGATTCCAAAAATAGCATATAAATAGAAAACCGAGGGGCATTTCACTCCCAAGAAATCTGGTACACCTTTGGCAAAAATCCTTTTGTTTTAAAGAGAATCCATCAAATATCTGTAAAAATCATTAAGACGATACGGTATAAAGAAAAGATTTGTTTCTGAGTATTCCATCTTAGACTGATTACAAGTTCGTAGTTATTGCTATGTTGTTGTTGTTGTTCTCATTGATGTTGTTGTTGATGCGATAACTGGGACTAATTCCATCTTATACAACTAAAAAGAGCAAACATTTGTTTGCTGAACACTTGCATCGAGGCCTTACCTGTATGTCTGCGACTGTTTTAAGTATTGTCTGCAAAGCCTGATTTCTTTGAGCAGCCTTCTCGCGTCATCACCCTCAAACAAGGGCATACTGTCACACTGTAAACATAAAGACAACGTTTAAAACACAATCCTCATCTGAGACAATGAATCAAAACTTCATGAATGAAAAGTTGTAGCTACCTACTGGATGAAACGTCAAATCTGTTTCAACTGGCACGTTTTGTTGTTGCCATTTTAATAGTTAAATCAGACCCTTTAATGTTGTCTTTAGCAAACAGCAAGAAATATGTAACAGTAAATATTAAAATGCTCACTTTTTCGTCGTTATAATCTATCGAAAGAAGTCTGTGTGTTGAAACTTCTGTGTCGGCAATTCCTTGATAGCGATGGTACCTTTTAGAAAGGAAGACAACTTTACAGAAAAAATATTTAGCTACAAAAAAGCCCAAAAGAGCAAATTGATTTAAGGAGCAATGACCTAATAAGGATGATATTAGTTACATAAAAATTAGACAGAGGAGTTGCAGAAACCTTTATCGACAGGATTTTGTATATGACCTTTCCGCATGCAAAAGTCAGGGAAATACGAGTGACTTCCCCGTGACTTCTATCAGATGGGCAAAGAAAATGATTTTGAGAGGTTATCAAAGGCAAGTGTGCAATGGTAAATAGGCTCCTCTATAAATAAAGCAAAGAAATCTACTCTTTGTTGGCATTGTGTGTAACTTTGATTTGAATGGGGTATTTTTAGATTTTCTGCTCTCTGCAAATGCAAGCTTTTAACCTTGCACAAACCCTGTGAACGGCTTGGATTTAATCAAAAACGTTGACATTTATTTTTTCTTTTATGCTTAAACTGACAAATTCTCGAGGTGAATCGTTGTTTCCATGGATACATTAATCTTTCTCATTAATTTTGTTATGCCAAGATGCCAATGAATAGTAAATGGTAACCATATCGACCAGGCCCAGGCAGTCACATCGAAATTAGACTTGCCCAAAACAAGGGAAGATCTTGTAACGCAATATCATCAGTTGCTTTTGATTGACACCTCAATTCAAAGCAATAAACGACTGCAGACAAAGGACATTCTCACAACCATAAATTCAAAACAAACAAAGCTGCAAAAGTTTCCCTGAAACCCAAGTAGCTAGCGCGCTCGTTGTGCATTCCAGAAATTGTTTTCAAGAGCAAACATGAGCATATATTGAAAGAAGAAGGATATATCTACACATCTACCTACGGCATTTCATCTCTTTGGTTCAGAAGCTGAGCAGTAAGTATTTTAATCACACCCAAAAAATAAGAGAATTGAATCGCCTCCCAATCGGCTTTTAAATCAAACAAATTAAATGCCCGAGGCAGATATGTAGATGTATCCTTCTTCCTTCGATCTATGCCAATGTTTGCTCTTAAAAACAATTACTGGAATGCACAACGAGCGAGCTAGCTGCCCGGGTTTCAGAGAAACTTTTGCGGCTTTGTTTGTTTTGAATTACTGGTTGAGAGAACTTCATTTGTCTGCGATTGCTAGTCGCTTTGAATTGAGGTGTCAATCAAAATCAACTCGTGCTGTTGTCTTATCAAATCTGTCCTAGTTTTGACGCAACAGACTAAAGGCGACATACATGTGTCAATGAACATAGAAATAATTGACCTGAACGATAAGTTTTTACACTAACCTCCCACCAGTCTGTGATGCAAGGAGCTGGAGAAATCGATTGGCAATGCTAGAATAGAACGAAAAACAACATTTGATAAGAAATAAAATGAGGATCTCTCATTGGCTGGATTCAAATAAGAGCTCAGTTCAAATAATGTTGTTTCGATCATACAGTTGTTTAGAAATGGGTCTGGGGACAGCAATGTTTTGTTGGTAAATGGTAGCTTCATACTGAAAATAGCGTGAATGGAATGTAGTCTTTGTCGAAAAAGGGGCGGGGATGGGGACCACGCTCCCTTCTATATCCGATATTCAATGATGATTTTTCCAATCATCCATGTCGGTAGAAAAGTTATTAGCTAATCGCTTTAAATTGCTCGATAGTGTAATGAAGGAAATTTTCTGCCACTAACTCGAATACGAGAAGAGAATAAAATCATGTTGGACGATCAAGACTCTGGAATAAACTCCCAGAAAACATATCAATAGCGTAAAATTATCTTCTAACGAAGTAAAAATCTTAAACTCCTTCAATACCAATAACAAAGAAACAAAAACAACAAATTAAATGAAATACAAAATTTAACCATTATGCTTTTACCAGTTAGCCACTACTACCGGTATTCTTCTCGTTACGTTTTGTACACATTTCGCATGTTTTGTTCTCAGAGTGGCTCAGACTAGATAAGCTTTGCTTATTCTGAGTCGTATAAGTTATACAGTACGTTGTATTATGTATTGTGTATTTCTTATAAACAAAGTTTGAATTGAATTGAATATCGAGAGCAAAGCATGTAGTGATCTATTTATTTGCTGCAGCTGAAATATTGCTCTAGCCCTCTAGAACATGGTAAACAGACTGCAAATCTAGTTATTGAAAAGGAACACACTTTCTACCGATTCTTCCTTGTTTATCTTTAATCAAGCATTTCAAATTCACTCACCTATCTTCGCAATTAAAAGAAATCGTATGAATCTTTAATTTCTTTGATGCACATAGAGTTGCTACTTCTCTCAAAACACTAGTTGTGCTTGTATCCTAAAAAGAAATAAAATTTTTACATATTTGGGATGGAGGCAAAAAGGCTGAAGTATATCAAGTAGGTCTCATGAAGGTTATATGAGCTAACGGCTGACAAAGCTGTCAATGCACAAACAATCTTTTCTTTTATTGCATGCGTGTTGCACAATGTTTCATTAAATACAGACAAAAACAGTATAAATAATTGTGCTTTGAACAGAGTTTTATTTTGTACGACATAACGGGCCTAAACCCATTATCAAGTGAAGTAAGATTAGTGGAACGAACGATAAAAGAAGACTAAATTCGAAAGAATAGAATTACGGAATCGATGTGACGTAAATGAAAGAATAATAGGATAGGTAAGCATTAGACTGATTGCAAGTTCGTAGTTATTGCTATTGATAGGCTGATGGACGCTATAACTACGACTCATGGACTTTCACATTGAAAATTGGAACGAAATTGTTTCCCTCGATTTCATGTCCGATATGGAAACCATAGCAACGCTGTATGAAAAGGCGAGTAATGGCGTTGGGCCTAAATTGTCAGCTCAATCGTCAGATAATAAAACGCCTCAAAATTCAAGTTTTGAGTGACGTTAGCAATGAACAAAAATCACAAGTATTCGCATGAATGCTTCTTTAATATAAGAATTAACAAACCTTTCAGTTTCAACAAGAATTTCCTGATTTTGAAGGCAATCTTCATCTAGCAATAGTGCACGCAAACAGGGCACAGCTCCTGAAATTCTCCAACTACCGAAAAGAGGCCATTAACCTCGTTTCAAAGGGCACAGAAAAATCTGTGCGCCCATTGTTTATTTTCGTCCCACTTTTTGATGTGAAAGTCCATAAGTCCCAGTTTGAGCAAAAGTATATATTGTTGTTGTTGTTGTCATTGCTGTTGTTGTTGCGATAACTGGGACTATTTCGTGAGTCTAGGTAAGCATATCAAAAAGCAATCTTTGCTTTGCTTTTATCATGCCTAGCTAGACTTACCGGTTTTCCATCAGATAGGAGATAGATTGCATCCAAGTTCTCGACTTCAAACGCCAGCTAAAATGTTAAATAAAAGTCTTAAATTCATCTTATAATACAAGTACTTAAGGCATATCAATTTCTACCGCTGCGTTTGATAAGGATTGATTGATAACGCGTTGAAAATGTCAGTAAATAAGAAATTTGAATCTATGGAAGATTTGGAACCTATGGTGTTCAAACGGACAGGTTTCGAGCCCCACCTAACGCTTTTTGAGCGTCATGACAAAGGGATCGCGGACTCAGTTAGTATTTGGTTACTTCTGCAATCCCAGCACTTGGAGCTAAAAAAGGCAACTTTACCTTCACACCTTCACCAACCAATTTCTCCAGAACTGATATGCGGTTATTAAACGATTACGAGGTCCATGCTGGAAAATATTTGGGCCGCAGTTTGACGTACGGACCGAACGCAGTGAGGTCCGTACAAGGAACTAAGGTCCAAATATTTTCCAGCATGGATCGAGTAACCGTTTAATAAAGGCTTTATTATATGGCAGAACCTTTTGAGAACGTTGTTTATAGTTTCTGTTGTGTCTTTTATCCTGTGCATCACTGTAGTTGCTCGTTGCAACGTTAACTACATTGGCATTTTCTTCGCGTATAATTGCAAGTTCGTCTTCAAAGTTTACAGAAAAGAAATTTTCGATGAATAAGCTAAACTTTGGCTGACACTTCTTGTGGCCTAAGCCTACACAAGAAGCTCCTCCCTTGTTGTTGATTTTTAAGGCAACGCCCGGTCCAATACGGCTTCGAACAAAAAATACGGCTTTTACGGACCGATCAAGAACCAATCGAATTGCTCCGTTGCCGGTCCGAGGAGCCGTATTTTCGAACGCCATATAATAATAGGCCTTATTCACAATCAATGTCAATTCGAGGCGAATGCTGAAAATCCCAGCAGAGCAAGAAATCTACACCACGCCTATTTAGGCCGTATGCGATGTAATATTGTATTGTGCTTCAAATAAAATGAAATGAATGCAAATACACATACAAAACTACTTCATGCGTTGCTGAGAGCAATGTACGCTTTTGGGATTCACCTTCACAACATATCGAGGAGAAGGATGTGTTTCAAAAGAATTGATGTCATTATGAATATGGTCGATACTTACTCGTATTGCATCTATAGTACATGTCCCACCATAAGCTTCAAATTCTGATATCCATGAAAGCACTTCTTTGCAGTTCATTTCATTTGGCTCCATAAGGGTATCATTCCAAAGTATAGGTTCAGTTGAGTATTTCATAATTGTGAATCTGCAAGAGATACTTTGGTTATTTAGTATATCGTTTGCTCCAAGACTTCAGGGAGCAACGCTTTTCAGATTTTGGGGAAAAAACATACGAAATGAACAGAGCTACACAATCAACTATGCTAACAAAACATCTCGCCACATCTCAGTGAAAACCTACAAACTTTCAACAATTATCTTTCAAAATGATTCCAGGTCCAAAGTTTTGTAAAAAGTCGTAAATCAGTGAATAGATAGAAATCTAGGAGCACAATTTTTTTCACATGAAAATGTAGAGAACTTGATTTTGAAGATTTTTATTCACAATTTTCCTTCAGCAAATTACAAATTACAATCCTGCCAATAGAACTCACTGCATTGCTATTATCAGCAAACATACCAGCTTAAGATTTATTACTGTTAAAGATCGAGTCATTTCTATAGATCATGAAAAATAACAGACCAAGGTAAGATCCTTGAGGTATGCCACAAGTTTCAAGATCGTCTGAATTTGCTATTTGCACTATCTGAAATAATGCCTGCAGGTAGAGAGCAAGAAAAGGGTATTTATTGAATAAAACGTACTTGATACAGTTCTTGTGAATTTGTTCCCAAATAATACTGTTCATCTCTGTTTTTAGTTCGTCTATGCTTGTTACCATTGATCCAGAGACATCCACCAGTAGTATGACATTTTGCTCAATTATTGAACCAAATACTTTCCTACTTCCTATAAGGAAAAATGAAAACACTTGTTGACCATTCGTTTCTAATAGCTAGTCTCATTTGCCGAAATATCATAGCAGGTGACATCTAATTTGAGGCAGACTATACAGTCAAACCATTCCATCAGTTCAACTATGGCAGTGTGAATCCATATTTTCCACAACGGCCAAATTTCATTTTCAGACAGTCTGACATTGCAGCGTGCCCGCAAAGGACCCTGAGGCCTAGTTTAAACATCGTTGTTTTGCCGTGTCAAATCGAACTGTATTAAAAACGGTATAATCTGCCGTGTCTAAAAATCTGATTTAAACATCGTCTTTTTGCCGTGTCGGATTAAAACTAAAATGGTCAAAATAAAATGGCCATTTCTCAAAATGCACATCACACGTAGAAACCACAGACAATGGCCTAGAACTGATTAATCAAACGCGGCAGAAATAGTTATTAAATATGATGTTTAAATCAAGTCGTTTTTCTGCCGTTTGATACGACTGGGCTGGTGAGCTCCTGCCGTATTCATCTATCCAAAACGGCAGGTGATTTAAAAATCGTTTTTATGTCAAATTTAATTGACACTTAAAAGTTTTTAGCAACATCTATTAAATTCGACACGGCAAAAACAATGTTTAAACTGGGCCTGAGAGACAATAGCTCTCTAACAAAGAAATGACAGATACAGAAAGAATGCATTTTTGGCTCACCACTTAAAAGCCACTGCAACCTTTTAACATATCTTTGCAAAACCACTTCTAGTTTGTCTTCATATTCCTCCAGTTCTTTGGGTTGTAAGTGTAGATGTTTTGTTACGCCCTATCGAATGGAAAAAAGACACATTATAGCTTTCAAAATGAAAGAGAAATATAAAAAAGAATGCAATCAAGATTTCAATAATTTCAGTACTTTTTCTTCTCATTTCAATCTTTTGTTTTGTCCGATTGATTACTTTCTGTCACGTTTTTTTTCCAGTAATTTATTTTGAGTGGGCAGGAAGCATTTCTAGCTACTTAAAGTTAATTTAAGTCCAATATGCAAGCCGCATCCAGGCATGGGACCCCTAGTTAAACGTCCCTTCCGAAGGACTGGAGCGTCTGTTGAGCACGAGGGGAGGGGTACTTCCTAATAATAACAGATAATAATAATGATGATAGTTACGAATATTTCATCTGGATAAATGCTTCAAGCTACAAAAGCTATTTTCAATGTGTGTCCAGCAAAAAATAAAGAATATAACCTAAACCTGCCCAACCTAAAGTAAAGCAATATACAACAACAACAATAGGGTAAAACAGAGCATGCGTCGTTACACACCTCAGTTGTGCTTGATTCTCACAGCTTTGTTCTTTTGCGGAGGAAAACATCATTTACTACTATGGGGGAGCTAGCATATCCAGCGCTCCTCCACAGGAGCACAGCACACCAGCAGTGGCTAACTACCCATGAGTAGAGTAGAATATAGATCTTCACAGCAAAATTATCAACGCGTTTCAGCTAAAATCTTTGCACCTAAAATGCTCTTGAGTATTGTACAAGTGTGTACCCCCGAGTTTTAGACGACGCATCCTCTCTTATGATGACGTCATACCTTAGACTTACTCCATTCGTCTAAATGTTTTTACTCCATTCCATTTGTACAGTATGATTACTAGCGGAAATACGTTGTTGCGCAGGAGTATAAAACTTAACAATTCAAATGTAAAACATGTTCTCGTTGTTGTGATAAATGAATTTATTAACAGTACAATAAGAAACTATTTTGTTGTAGCATCGTTAAGTTTCCTAAGGGAATGCTGTTGCACGCTCTCCGTGAAGGCATGCTTAGTAGGCAAATATAAAAAGCTCTTAAAGGCGTGGAGAATCACAGGTCGATAGCAAGTACTTTTATGAAAGATATGACCCCTCCCGCCCATCCCCTCCCTGTTTTCAGATTCAGGTTACATGTATTGAATGAACGTAGGAGCGATACGAATAATGTGCTTTCCGTGTTTGCTCTATTTTGGCACACCTAAATACAATCTTGCTAGACTGAACTCACTACTATCTGTGTATTGTGGTTTAGTTAATAAATAAAGTTATTTTCGATTGAATGCAATGAATTAGAAAATAACTGGGACTGTGTATTGAGTCTAGTCACACCCTGCTAAACAACAGCAATTGAAGCAGGCAAAAAAATGAACCTTCAAGACTTACATTTAATGTTATTGTTGGAAATATTTCGCAGTATTTTGCAGTTACGAGTTTACCAAGAGTTGAAACTTTGCTTTGGGAATGAGAACATTCCGTTGCGTTGATAATGGTATTCAAATCCAGTTTCATCTTTGAAAGGCTGTATTTTCGTAGCCACTGAAAAAGAAATATAAAAGAGGTCTAGATTATATTTTGAAAATATCGTTTTCAGCCCTAGTCTTATATAATTTGCATGTCGTAGTAGTGACGTTTTATGAACGAATTTTAGAGACTGATGGTCTTTTGAAGGCAGCTAAAATTTCTAGAATTATCTTGTTTGGAAAAACTTTCACAAGGAACAAAGATAGCTCGTTCGTTGTGCATTCCAGAAATGGTTTTCAAGAGAAAAACTGAGCTTACATCGAAAGAAGAAGGATGTATCTACACAGCTGTTTCGGGCATTTAATTCCTTTGGCTGAACCAAAGAAATAAAATGCACGAGGTAGATTTGCAGATATATCCTTCTTCGTTCGATATATGCTCATGTTTGCTCTTGAAAACAATTTCTGGAATGCACACCGAGCGAGCTAGCTACCTGGGATTCAGAGAAACTTTTGCGGCTTTGATTTTTTCGAATTAATGGATGAGAGAATTTCCTTTGTCTGCGATCGATAATCGTTTTGAATTGCGGTGTCAATCAAAAGCAACTCATGCTACTGTCTTACAAAATCTGTCCTTGTTGCTCGCAGGCTAGGGCTGATTGCCGGCTAGGATACATCGGAAAAGTCAACTCTCTTTCATGCAAAAACGTACCTCCTTTGTCGTTATATTGTCCTCCTTATCGGGAATTATTTTATTTCCAGCCACCGCAATTCTTTTCTTACTGATAGGGTTTGACGGAGCTTGGTATGACCGAAACACATAGCCTACAAGAAAAAAGTATATGGCATTAGGTTACAGCAAAATTGAGAATAGAAACACCTAGGAATTGCTTTGAACATTAAATACTTTTCGTTACAATCATAAATGTACGGGAGGATAAAACCTGGGGGGGGATGCTGCCTGATATAAAGTCGAGGGTTTACGAAATTTTTCCCGCCTTAACGGCAGACCAAGGGCCGATTTTTGTACGTTTTTCCAACAATGTGAGGCTGTCATCCCCCAACCCCCGTCTCCTACGCCAATGATTACAGTAATGACTTCAAGTAGTCAAATAAAAGGTGGAGTACAAAGTGTAAATTCTCAATTTGAAAAAAAGTTTTGGAAAAAATCTCAATGCTAATTTAGACTTAAACTATTCATGGTAATTCACTGAGTTACCTCAGAAACTGATGTCAACTCTTAGACTGATTATATGGTCGTAGTTATCGCTATTGAAAGGATGTAGTAGTCTCGTTTTAAATAGCGATTACTGGGACTCATCGTTATAAGTCTAGTCAAATCTGACTTTTGTACGAAAATCCAAACTCACCTCAATATGGACGGCCTAAGCCATAGTTTTTCTGCTCTGGAAAAAGTCAACCACAATAAGCATAATAACCATAACCACAATAACAATCATAGCCACAATAACAAACAACTACAACCACAATAACAACAACAACAACCACAATAACAAGAAGAGATATAGACAAACCTGTATCATTTCCAATTTCTGTGTAGAAAACTTGTTGTTCAGCTTTGATGTGAGATTTCGAAGACTTTGTAGAGGTGGTTTGTAAATGCTCATCGGATAAAGATACTGCAAATAAAACAATAGAAATTACAAGGATGTACCGCTTTGAATCGAGCTGCCATGAGCGATATGTTTTCGGTGCAATTTTCTTCAAAAAGATCCTACACAACGCATATTGTTTCTGTCTACATTAGGATTCAATTCGCATGAGCGACAGGACACCAAGTGTGTGCCACCTTAACGTTATTTTGGTAGCGAGCCACCTTAATCAATTGTTTTTAGTGATTTTTGCCTATTTTTACTTGGTAGTGAGCCACCTTATCGCGGTTTCGCCATTTTGAAATTTTTGGTAGTGAGCCACCTTAAGTGCAGATCCACCTTAACCGTAAAGGTTAAGGTGGATCTGCACTTAAGGTGGCTCACTACCAAAAATTTCAAAATGGCGAAACCGCTCACTACCAAGTAAAACATAGGCTTTAAAAACACTAAAAACAATTGATTAAGGTGGCTCGCTACCAAAATAACGTTAAGGTGGCACACACTTGGTGTCCTATCGCTCATGAAAAGACTTCACACCTCTGAGTGCATTCAATCAACTAAAATAAACAGAGAAAGCAAAACATTATGGTCGGCTGCGCTGAAGGTGTGAAATCTACTCTTGAGGCCGTCAGATAAGTTGAACAGAACAAGGACAGATTTTGTAAGACAATAGCACGAGTTGCTTTTGTTGACACCTGAATTCAAAGCGATTTTCGATCGCAGACAAAGAAAATTCCCTCAACCACTAATTCAAAACAAACAAAGCCGCAAAGTTTCTCTGAAACCCAGATAGCCAGCACGATCGTTGTGCATTCCAGAAATTGTTTTTAAGAGCAAACATGAGCATCTATCGAAAGAAGAAGAATATATCTATACATCTACCTCGGGCATTTCATTTATTTTGTTCAGAAGCTGAGCAGAAAGTAATCTAACAACACCCAAAAAATAAGAGAATTGAATCGCCTCCCAATCGGCTTTTGAACCAACTAAATAAAATGCCCGCAGTAGATGTGTAGATATATCCTTCTTCTTTTTGATCTATGCTCATATTTGCTCTTAAAAACAATTTCTGGAATGCACAACATGCACGCTAGCTACCTGGGTTTCAGAGAAACTTTTGCGGCTTTGTTTGCTTTTAATTACTGGTTGAGAGAATTTCCTTTGTCTGCAATCGCTAATCGCTTTGAATTAAGGTGTCAACAAAAGCAACTCATGCTATTGTCTTACAAAATCTGTCCTTGTTGTTGAACAGAACTATATCCTTCGTTTCACAAAATTGACCATTGCCATTGCCAATGGGACTAGAAATTTACTTACATGGAGGGATCAGATTCGATGTACTCAAAGAAGTGCTTGGTTTCCAAGCTATCGATTTTATATCATCTTTGGAAGTTAGAGCACTGTGAGGTCGATTTCGAGATTTGCTTTTGTTTGGGGTCGAATTTGATACCTTGGCAGAAGTAGGTCGAGCTCCAGTCTAAGAAGGGACGAAAAACATGATTATTCCTTGTAGAAAAGAGAATATGCTGGCAGAAGCCGGGCGTTAGCTACAGTGCCTCGCTCTATGAGCAAAGAACTTCCTTGCAGTTATTGTTGTTATTGCAAAAAGTCTCTTTTTGACGAAGTAAATGTGAATGCACACAGCGTAAAGCGTAACAATCTAATCATTTCTACATGACTGCAGGCCGATAACCTTATTTAGAAATTGAACTGCTTGATAGAAGCTTACTTTTTAAGTATTACAAAGTATTATAAAGTATTTCTTCATGCCGTGTAGAAATAAAATATCATTATTATCATTATCAACTGACGAAGATTCTATATCGAAATGTTTGCACTAGAACAGTTGAGTTTTTATCATTTTTCTTTCTGTTTTATTTTGATTGTGGTTAAGTTAAATATTATTACTATCATTATTATCAACGACGAGATTTAATCCCAACGCACATACAAGGTAGGACACAAATCTCGAAATACTTATGTCTACAAATAGGCTTTCACAAGATCTTTTTACAATCACCAATGAACTTAATACATCAACTTACAATCCTTGCTTGACTCAGTGCTGTCTGTCTTGGTGGGCCAATACGCCTTTTTGCACTTGATGGTGGCCTTGGAACCAGTTCCATACTTTCCAGCGGTTCAGTCTGTCAAAAACAAATAACGTTATATGTTTAGGGCCAGGTAAACGTTTTTGTATGATTGGAGTCATTGCAGGGATATAGGAACCGTGGGGCACTTGTAGCACGTCCCCTAAGATTCTGCTATCACATTGAAAAATGCCCTTTTTCGTTTAGGGAAGGGGCCCTTTAGAACCTATAGCCACAGGGCAGCTAGGAAATAAATGTTGCTAGAAATAAAAATTGTCTTTCTTTGTCCCCTGTGCTAGCTCTGTGTCATTTTTTAGTCCTCTGTGTTCTAGTTGCATAGCAAATGGTAGACACAGAGCAAGTACAGGGGACAAAGCACAGTGATCCAGGGTTGGAAAAAATACCCAAAATTCAAATTGAAAATTTGATTTTTATTTTATTTTTCTGTTGTTCAGAAGGAATTTATCACCAAGATGCAAAAAATTTGAAACGAATTGAGCGATCGGTTGCGGAGAAACAATTTGTCAAACTTTCAAGAAATCCTATTGCATCGTTTCTAATCAATTTCAGGAAGAAATTGACCATTGTTTACAAAACATAACAAACTTGAAAACGCTGCTGTATCACACTCAGTACTCCGATTTGCAAAATCTTTTTTTTATTTAAAAGCCAGTAGAGTCCATCTATGCTCTCCTTGAAAACGTATCTGTTAATAAATTTCATCCAGGCAAATTATTGCAAAATTCACATTGTACTATTTTTTAAAAATTTAGGCCTAAAAGTTGTTGATTTTCAACTTTAACGCTGAAAATAAAAAATAGATGTCAAAAGATGTCTTAGATATTGGTTTAGCCATTAAGTTTAAAGTATGTTGTACATATTGACCAAAGATCTCGTGCAGAAGCGTACCCAATTTTTTATCACAGAATTTTCAAATTTTTAGCTCTTTTTCAGTACTTTCTCTCAATTTTTGAGAAACAATTTAAGAATCGATGAATCAACTTTAATGATTATTTAAAAGGTGTCAACGATTTAAAATCGATGTATGATGATTTCACAAGGTAGATTAGGAAAGAATTCCAATAATGTTTTGAAAAATTTCGATAATACAGTATTGTTTGCATCATCCCTGAGAATCACCATCCCTTAAGCCATTGTGGAGAGTGGTTCAGTCCATGAAACATACATTTAACGTTTGTTTGGACATTCAAATCCCACGAAAGCAAATCGCATGTCCCTGTTTCTTTCGGCCTAGCAACAGTTATAGTACTGTTAATGATTTCGCATAGACCTGATCTATGGAAAATGAGACAATTGTTCTGAAATGCTTTTGGACCTACAACATCCTTTCCCATCTCTTATTGCTATCTCAACATGAAGGTAACCTAAATGTACCTAAAGGGAAATGTTGCTAGATATTGTCAAGCTTTGCTGAACTGAAATGATTCAACTGACTGTTCCTTTTTGTTAGTTTTTCTAAGAAACACCCAAAGCTTCCACATTGTTATGAAGAATTGATACCCATTGAGAAAAGAGCAAAAGAAAACAGTTTTTTTTTTCTCTGCAGCAAGCCATGTAGAGGGAATCATAATTGGAATGTACACTTGACTGACATTAGAAATGATTTAAAATTTAGACTTTATCATTGCTTTCTGATAGTTTTGTGAAAAATAACTGCTGTCTTGTTGGCTGCTCGTAATCGATTAACAGACGCCTAAGAAAGGCTGTCTGTAACAGGCTACAGGTTTTAAAATTTTATGACAGTTTTTGGGCAGGCTTCTGCACAAGATCTTTCTTCAAAAAATTCATAATACTTCAAATTCAAAAGCTAAACCAATATCTAAGACATCTTTGCTATCTTTTTTCATACCGTAAAAGCTCTTCTCTATTGAGCCCCCCCCCCCCTCTCGAATAAGCCCCTCCCTCTGAGCCAAATTTTAAATAACCCCCCTCTCTATTAAGCACCCACTAATATGAAATTTTACAGATTACCAAAGGTTTTCCATTCATTGAGCTAAATAAGCTTGCATGTAAATTTTTTATGGTTTGGGATAAAACTGTGTCAAATGTTGAATTTATGTATTTGACTCGTAAAATTGTATGCTGAATCCGCAAAATATGGTGTAAAAGAACTGAAAAGCTGTCATATATATCCTTGTCATTTGATTTTGTGAATCAGCCCCCCTCTCTCGTTAGCCCCCTCTCTTTCAAGACCCCCTCTGTAGTATCCGAAATTAAATATATCCTTTTGGGGCATGAAAGACCTTCACGGTATTCGGAGTGAAAGATGAATTTCAACAACTTTTAGGACTAAATTTTTGCAAAGTATTATTCGAAATTTTTTCAAAATATAGTTGGAATTCCTTCCTGATCTACCTTGTGTAATCATCATATATATATTTTAAATTGTTAACACCTTTTGAATAATCAATTAAGTTGATTCATCGATTCTTTAATTGTTTCCCAAAAATTGAGAGAAAGTACTGAAAAAGAGCTAAAAATTTGAAAATTCTGTGATAAAAAATTGGGTACGCTTCTGCACGAGATCTTTGGTCAATATGTACAACATACTTTAAACTTAATGGCTAAACCAATATCTAAGACATCTTTTGACATCTATTTTTTATTTTCAGCGTTAAAGTTGAAAATCAACAACTTTTATGCCTAAATTTTTAAAAAATAGTACAATGTGAATTTTGCAATAATTTGCCTGGATGAAATTTATTAACAGATACGTTTTCAAGGAGAGCATAGATGGACTCTACTGGCTTTTAAATAAAAAAAAGATTTTGCAAATCGGAGTACTGAGTGTGATACAGCAGCGTTTTCAAGTTTGTTATGTTTTGTAAACAATGGTCAATTTCTTCCTGAAATTGATTAGAAACGATGCAATAGGATTTCTTGAAAGTTTGACAAATTGTTTCTCCGCAACCGATTGCTCAATTCGTTTCAAATTTTTTGCATCTTGGTGATAAATTCCTTCTGAACAACAGAAAAATAAAATAAAAATCAAATTTTCAATTTGAATTTTGGGTATTTTTTCCACTTTTTGACAAATCTGGATCACTGTGCAAAGAAAGACAATTTAAACATGAAAAGTTGCAGTTTGAGCAACTGTTAAACTTTCTATGGATACATAGAAACCTGCAATTTATAGAATGGTATCACAGGTTCACTACATTAGGCGTATTACTCTTGCGAAAAGCATGAGAGATTTATGAAAAAAGAGGGGCTTTAGAGCTGTTTTAGGAAGATACCCTTTCAAAAAGTCCAAGAGATTTTTGGAGAGGGATATTCCCCTCAGTTCACTACTTGACATTTGGATACTTAAATTGCATGGGTTTTCAAACGTAATTTTATGCTCAAATTTTAGAGTTTTGCTTTATCAAGCATAGACAACTCACCGGTTCTCCCTTTGAATATCGCTGCTTCAATGTTTCCAGCAGAACTTCGGCCTGAAAGACAAAATGATTCACGGTGAACTAACTGCGTTCATCTGGTTTCATGATCATAAGCCAATTCTAGAGGTAAGGCTGTCCTCCACATATGAAATCGTCAGTTGCCAGCATGCAACTGCTTAACGCTATCTAGTAATCGGTCATTGCTTAATGATGTATGATTTTCGTTGTACCTTTTTGCGATAATTATGAGCTTTGTCCATTTCATCACAAACCATTCTGACATCATCGCTTTCCATTATATCTGCAAAAAGAAAAAAGAGTTTGTGAAATTTTCGAAGGGCAATTTCTACATTATCTTTAACTGGTCTAAAAGTTTTGCTTTCATCAATGCTGGACATCGGAGCTCTACTGTTTTTCGTCTTGTGTTAAATTCCTCATTCACGTATCTGAGAGTACGTCTCATCGAATCGTTTTAATCCGGGTCTGAAAAGCAGATTTAAAAAAATTTACATCATAATTCTGGTCTCAATGCACAATCTTCTCCTTTGCTTGTCGTGTACCTATCACGTATAGGTACAACAGTTACTCTCTGAAATCTCTGAAATCATATCAGCTCTGAAATCCTCTAAAGATTTTATCACCCAGGGTATTCTCCTCCTGGAAATCTCAAACACTTTTTGAAGGAGTCAGTGGTAACATTAAATTTTGAAATCCGGTTGTCCTTCTGACATATTTCGCAGTGTTTTCGACTTTGATGGCATATCTCAAAATTCTATCACACATTTTCCAACTTACCATTTCCTCTTATCCAATGAAATCTTCCTCTTGTCGAATGAGCCAAATCTTTAAGATAACCCACAGTTGTTTCTTCATCAGCATATCGACCAGCGACGGGCACAGGATCTGAGTCATCTGGTTCGTAATATATGCAATGAAAAGCTGCATCTCTGCCAGCGAAGGCTTCTTGAACATGTGCACATGCAACGTCCTGTAATCAAAATTAAGAAGTACAGCTTTGATTGAAGCATCAATATCGTAATCTTAAAGAGCCATTGTTACCCATGGTCCTTTGCAGGCATGCTGTAATTTCAGATTGTGTGAAAATCGACCACTGCAGTGATTAAACTAACACACAAGTATTAAACTGCAGTCAAATTTTTTTTATCAGTTTAAGTGCTGCAGCGTGGATCTATATTTTCCGCTCAGATTAAATTTGATTTTTAGACAGTCATGTTTTTCCAGTAATTTATTTTGAATGGGCTGGAAGTATTTCTGGGACTTACAGCTAACTTAAGCCCACTTTGCATGCCGCATCCAGGCATGGGAACCCTAGTTTAGCGTCCCTTCCGAAGGACGGCGAGGTGAGTTGCGAGGTCAGGCCTCCGAGAGGTCACCCATCCAGAGTTTGACCTCATTCGACCGAGTTTAACTTTAGTCACCTGACGGAAACTGTATAGGCCGCTCGGCCACTCACACCCTTTAGTCTAAAGTTGTAGCATGCCAGCCATGAGCCCTTTAACCATAGAGCTCAATTTGAAAAAAATTGTAAACACATGTTGACGTTTTTCGATGAATCAATAATGTAATCTTGATTAAAACTGATAAAGATCGAAGATGAAAATGTTTGATGTACAAGAATTGTGAAATTTAGCTGGTTCAGTTTTCGAGGATACTTTGATTTATTCCCACACAAATTACTATCCTACGTGCAGACTCTGCTGATTTCTTTTCAGAGAGGTTCAAAGAGGATAAGCAATCAGGAGGGTCCGCACGCAGGTTTCAAATAAAAGTAAAACTCAGAACGTATAATTTCCTATTAAAAGTGACAAAATTATACAATCATCAATGAAGTATAATAGAATGCAAATTTAAGATTGGCAGAAAATATTTCAGACTTTTTTAGTCAAAACTTTCAGTTTTAAGATTGGTATGAACAGCTTTCAGAATAACATATTGCCACATGGCGTTTTTAATCTTTTGTAAATCAAGATTAAAATCTATTCGTTGTCGACAAAAGAAGTTGGTTGCCTCTTTTTCCGATTTAAACTTAGATCAGGCAGTCATACCTTCGGTTCGTCTGGTATGCCACTAGTTACCAAGTAAACACCATCAACCTCTGCAACGAAAGATGAAAATTGCAATTCAATTTTGAACTTGTGTACTCTTGGACTGTGAGATTATACAACGTCGAAAGGCAAATAGACAAAGTTCAACGGAGTATAACAAAGAGAAAGTATTCCAGGAAGAAAATTTTACCTATGCCATTTTTTCGTTCTTCTTCGTTTTCCATCGCAAATCTAAATGCATCCATAAATTTCCGACTACCAGTGCATGTTTGTCGCATAAACCATCTAAAGAATTGAGAGAGGGTGTTGTGAGTACGTCAGGACATTTTTAAGATTTTAAGAGGTTTCTGCTCTGAAATGTTTAAAAACTGCAAAGATATTAATGCGAAGCAGTGCTCAAAAAGGCACTCAGTGAAAATGTAAAAAAGATGAATTGCACATCACAGTTACCTGTATGCTGCATCTAAATTTGTATTCGACGACTCGACCATACCAGGCTGAAAAGCAGTGATTGTTGACCCAAAGCTGTAACATAAGAGAAAACATGAGTAACTACAACCAACATATATAAGCCTTTGGTAAAAATAACCATGCAAATACAATAGGCCGAACCATATTTGGGTAGCTGATCTACGTCAACAGGAAATACTGATATCTGATTGGCTTGAATTCGACTGCAAGTGGCTTGAGCCACTTTTATTTGCTTACATTCCCTTAAAGAGCCAATTGAGTAGGGAATATTTTAGTGCCACTATTTTGAGACAGGTAAAACAGGATTCCACTAACAAGGACAGATTTGGTAATACAATAGCAACATGTGGGTTTGATTGACACTTCAATTCAAAGCGATTAGCAGATGCTGACAAAGGAAATTCTCTCAACCAGTAATTCAAAACAAACAAAGCTGCAAAAGTTTCCCCTAAACTAGTAGGGCAAACTCTCGCCTTGTGCACACGAAAGATGGTTTTTAAGAGAAGTTATGTGCTTATAGCGAAAGAAGAAGGGTAAATCTAAAGTTCTGTCGCTTAGATTATGTTTATTTGATTCAGGAGCCGAGCAGAAGGCATTGTAATTCTCGCATCTTTAAGGCTTAAAATGAAACGATTACAAAACAGCTCCTGAAATCAAATAAACATAATCTAAGCGACAGAGCTTTAGATTTACCCTTCTTCTTTCGCTATAAGCACATAACTTCTCTTAAAAACCATCTTTCGCTTGCACAAGGCGAGAGTTTGCCCTACTAGTTTCGGGGAAATTTTTGCGGCTTTGTTTGTTTTGAATTACTGGTTGAGAGAATTTCCTTTGTCAGCATCTGCTAATCGCTTTGAATTGTTTGAATTGAGGTGTCAATCAAAACCAACTCGTGCTAGTGTCTTACCAAATCTTCCCTTGTTGATTCCACTACAATGGAAAGCATTTGCAATTCAGCATTTCAAAACATTAGCTATAGAGAATAGCCAAATAGCAGCAGTTATAGTTAGACTATGTATATGATAATCATTACCATATGATGTTGAAAAGATCTTTGCTAGGAATCTGCTGCTCAAGTAATTGTCGAATATCACCATGGAGGCGCATGATTTCACCACACATTGCAAGAGACATATCGACCAAAACAACCACCCTGAAAGAAGTTGAGAAAAACCATCAATTGCAGGTTAGGTTAGGTTAGGTTAGGTTAGGTTAGGTTAGGTTAGGTTGGGGGTAGGGTAGGGTAGGGGGTAGGGTAGGGTAGGGTAGGGTAGGGTAGGGTAGGGTAGGGTAGGGTAGGGTAGGGTAGGGTAGGGTAGGGTAGGGTAGGGTAGGGTAGGGTAGGGTATGGTAGGGTATTATGTTCATTTTACATCTAGATTTATTGTAACTATTTATTTCATTTTTCTGGTATTTTAAATGCATGGCTTCTTGTAAACAACAATTGCTGAATGGGCTACCATGCTTAAACAAATCATGACATGATAAGATTTGATTCGATTTCAAAGAGAAAACTCCATTGCTAGCCTTGGAACTAAGTTGTGAAGTCAATTCTACATACCGTTTTTCGACAAGTGTGCCGAAAACATTTCGACTCCCTGTAGTAAGCCATTCCAT
Organism: Aurelia coerulea; assembly: GCA_039566865.1. Classification (NCBI taxonomy): domain Eukaryota; kingdom Metazoa; phylum Cnidaria; class Scyphozoa; order Semaeostomeae; family Ulmaridae; genus Aurelia; species Aurelia coerulea. The sequence goes on from CM076955.1 coordinate 20,311,074, forward strand.
TCTCCTTCGATACAGTTGTAAAACAACATCCAGATGGCGCTATGGAAAAAATCATAACAAAGTTAGACGCATTGAGTCATGATAAATAGACGTGCTTTGCCGTGTATCATGTGACCCATGTGAGGAAGATCAATTATCACTCCCAGCAAACTAAAAGGACCCGCTGTTTCACAATGCATTTCATGTGATCAGTTTCATTTCACATGAACGTTAGCCAATCAGATGCGCCATCCAGAACCATGAGTCAGCAAATTCTGACAGATAGGGTATACCTGGCCGTCTTATGCTGATTCAATTCCTTTAAGCAAATAATCACCACGCCTCTTACTGTCAGTTAATTGTCTCATCAGTTGCAAAGCTTCTACAACTCTTTTAAAGCGATTCGATGAGTAAGAGAGACATGAGATAACATGTCCACAGTTGAAAATCAACAAAATGGGGTTCTTGAAGGGACGTAGGAAGCATCTCACACTTGGGTGGGCACGACATTTTAAGGGCACCTTTTTCATTAAGCTAAAGGGGCACTTCCTGAAAATAAAAAGGGCACTTCTTTATTTATTGGGGGGCACGTGCCCCTCCCCCGTTCCCACGTCTCTGGTTCTTGGGCTTACGGAAGTTTGCAAAGAAATTGATACAAATAACTTCCACATTGGTTTATTACCTGGTAGCCGGATAATGTGACTGGATCTACATGCACGTTCTTCGTACTACCATCATACCATTCCAGTTGAACCATACTCTACAGAAAGAAACATATTTCAGCAATTTTTGCAATTTTTGTAATTTCTGTAATTTTTGTAATTTGCAATTTGTAATTTGCAATTTCTGTAATTTCTGTAATTTTTGTTATTTCAGGAAATAAAGTTAACCATTAAAAAAGATATGTTTCAAATTTGTAAAGAAACAGTAGTTCTCAGCTTGCAACTGGAAAAATCTCGCAGAAAAAAGGATTGAGGGCTTTACGCATTGTCACTATCTTTGCATTTCCTGCAATATTTTTAATCAATATTTCTCGCATTTTCTTGCCAGTAACGAGCCCGTAGCAGGCTGCATATAAACATGACTTTAAGTATCATGATCATGATCATGATTATTCTACAGTTTAAAGATCAAAATATCAATTTATTCTTCGTTTCCTTTTCTTGCCAATTTTTTGTAAAAATATAGATGTCACCTACACTCGTGGCCAAAAGGTTAGTGGACAGCCGTAGGCCTAAATGCGTCTTTAGAGTTATACCCTTCTCTTGGTTTAGATTGTTTGCCCAGTCATGATCTCATGCCTTCACTTCTACTTGTTATTTTAAATGTCATGCTTCTAAATGCTTCTAAATGATACTTACTCTATGATGAATTTGAGAAACAACGCTTCTATTTATCGAAGATACATATCCATCTACATAACTGAATGCATTCGGGGCCATGACTTGGTAAAGCGTCAGTCCCTTAGCTGAAAAAAGAAGAAAATACAATCAAAGTTGCGAAGTTAGTATACACGTATTTTTTTAAAAAGAAACTACCCATAAGAAACTCAACTCTCAGATTGCCAAAAAATTAAGAAACTCCAATACTGGGAAAATATAACCTAAGAAACTATTTACAATGATAAAGGAAATCCTTGTCACTTTTTTACTTCATTTTCACTTGTTTCCTGTATCACATTACTCGCGAAGTACTTGAGTAATGTCCAAACATCGAACAGGCTTCAAAACACTTCGTTTTGAAATGTTGACGAGGGCACACGTAACGAACATGAAGATTGTTATGGAGCCTCTAAGAAACTCATAAAAAACTGTAAGTACTCCAAATCTGATGTTCTTAAGAAACTTTCAGTACTGGCCCAAATTCTTAATTTCTAAAAAAATACGTGTAGCAGTCAGGCAAAATGAACCCCAGAAAATGATCGATCATGCAACACAGATAACACTTGAAGTCAAAATTCATTTGATACCTTTCAAACCATGTTCTGTTATCCATTCCTTCGATGTCCTAACTGGAAAAGCTGGTTTCTCCACGGCTAATGGAACGACCTTTCCCTCATATCTATAAAAAGAAGACATCTTTTAGCAAAGCGACTACAGTTAAAAACAAAACAAGGTTTTATGTTGAATCCTTACCACGATGGGAGAGAGGATAAAAATCTCTTTAACGGCTGGTTTCCACTGCGCAATGAGCCTCCAACGCTTTCCTCGTCGCCAATTATGAAAAGCGATGAAAATTCATCTTGCACCTGTGAACGACATTTTACTGAAAGCTTGATACGACCAGTGTGAATGAAGCTTTACAGTCAAAGGTCATTCCCAGTGCAAGATGAACTTCATGGCATTTGAAAAATTGGCAATGAGGAAAGTAATGATAGTTCATCGCAAAGTGGGAAACACCCTTAAGAGAATTAATTTCCAGGCGAATTTCCAGTCACCATTGATAAAATTTTGATGTCTGGGGGCACAGACCCATTCTGCTTCTACCCTTGGCTACATAAAAAGTAGCAGTCAGATAAAAGTCTGCATATTACTTTCAAACCGATAATTTTCTAATTGAAGAAAAATTCTTAAAGACAAACGACGGAGATATAAGGCAACTTAATTTGGGGCCTGGGCAACCTAAATATAGCCCATTTTATTCTATTGTATTTGATGATCTCGAGAGATTATCAAAACAATTGGACAAATGAACACACGTGGCGTTCTTTTGTTCTATATCCGTCATTTGTATTTAACACACTTACACTTGAATTTCTTTTCCAGTTTTTGCTTGAACGATCTCTAAAGAGGGCTGTGAAAAGATGAAGAATGGCTTTAAAACTGAATTAAGAGTAGGCAATTGCAGAGCAATAAACCTGTCAGCTATTGTATAAAAGAGCCTGGATTGAGCGTTATTTCTATACATTTTCATACGCGTGGTTTGATCGAGTGGCGTTAGAGCTTCTATCACTATTGTGCACATTCGAAAATTCAAAACTGAAGCAATAGCTCAAGTTTTCAGAATAGCTAAAAGGTTTATTGCCTTTCAAATTAAATTCACAGAATGACGTTTTTTTTCAGAAGAAACTACAATCTATCTCAATTAGATGTCACGTAAAATGCCCGCGAATAACAACGATCGAAGAGTTTTGCACAAGTAATTATGCGTTAACGCAAATCTCACGTTACATCTAGAGACAGGCTTCAGACTTCGGTGAAATGGACGAAGCATCTAACTTTTGATTCAAATGAAGAATAACGATAAAAAGAAGCATTCATTCTTACTTGATCAGCTATCGATATGACTTTATTATCGACCATGACACCATTCTTCATATCTTGTATCTGTGATAAAATGTGGACTGCCCTGAAATGAAGGATTGGGATTTGTTAAATTAAAATATTCCGTTATTATGCATTTCGTAAAGTGGAACATATTCTGGAAATGAAAGCAAAGGGCTCCAATGTTTCAAATCTTTAAAAATGTGGATGTAAAATTTTATGACATTTTACTTTGGATTGAATGGCTTGAAAGGAACTTATAGTACTTTGCTATAAAACTGCCATGGAGATTTTTTGATATCTTGATGTTTTTCAAAATGGCGGTAATTTAATCATTTTCAAAAAGATTCATGGAAATTTTCCAAAACATTTAAATCATCATAAATCCTAAACCAATAGAGGAAAGATGACATAACCTTCAAGAAAACCATAGTTTATGAAGGTCTATAATATGGTGCCATGCAGAAATCTGTAGCTTTTCTGGTTTAGAATTTAGAAATTTGATGACGTCATGACTTCAAATTTTATAAATGTCGTTAATATTTTGAAACTAATAAAGATATCAATAAATTTCCATGGCAGATTTACAGCAAAAAACCGTAATTTCTTTCCAAGCCTTTTATTTCAAAGAAAACTGTAATAGAATCTTACACCAACCTTTTTAGAGATCTGAGCCCTATGTTGGAAATGAGAAGTAAATATTTTTTGCGTAGCTTTGGACAATGGCCCTGGCAATGACACAATTTTAGAGACACAATAAATCCAATGTGTCCAATCAATGATGGTATAGAGGATACGGAACACTTTTTGTTGCTTTGCAATTCTTTTAAAGAACACAGATGCAATCTTCTCACTGATGTTAATGTTGTACTTCAAAATAGTGGGCATTCTGTCTGGAGCAACAGCTTTTTGCAACTTCTTTTGTACGGTGATGAGAGTCTGTCTTATGAGGTAAACAGATCAATTCTAACTTTGACTATTACGTACATCCTCAAGACAGAACGTCTTGATTAAAGATTTTTCATATTATCCCAAGAAATCTTCCCGTTTCCTTCCATTTCCTTCCATTCCCTCCTTCACGTCGTTACGTGTAGTGCTATGTTCGTGTTCCCTGTTTTATGTTGCCATGAGGCAGTCATAGTTTTTTGCTCCAAATGTTATTGTAATAGTAGTAGGGTATAGTATTTTGTAAGTAGTGTAATTAAGTAATGTGTATTGTAAGTTTTTAGATTGAATGTAAAAAAAAAAAAAAAATGGCCCTGGCAACAAAGTCTTTGAATACAATGTCGATACAAGATTCAACTACCTTGAAAATTTGTAAATTTAAGAGCTGCTCCAGTTTAAAGGACAAGTCCGGGGTGAGAATAATTGTGCATAAAATGAAAGATTACAATGTTGTGAATGGTGTGTAGTACTTTTTTCCAACCTTCTTTGTCTTTTCTCTGCGAAATTGTGTACTTCAATCTGCGAAATGAGCGTCATTATTCATGACGTCATTTCACCCACTTCGTCTTCGACCTGAACGAGGCTGTTTTCTTATAGAACTCTCATAGTAATTTCCGACGACACAGTCGAACCTCCAAACCGAGGCTAGCCATTTCATCGCATTTTACAAAATGGCGACGACATTGGGCCTAACTTACGAGAAATGTTGTACGAATTTACAACAGAAAGAGATCTCAAAACGTCGAAAGAAGTCACAAGTGATGTTCGGCAGTTGGTAAGGTTGCTTTTTGACATTAGTTGTAGAAACCCCGGACTTGTCCTTTAAACTACATTTTCAGCTAAACAAATCAATTTAAATTTCCTGAAAAACAACTAATCAAAGTATACTTACGTTCTAACTTCCTGTGAAAGCAGTTGGAGGTCGGTGCCTGACATTAAGTCTGCCTGGAATTAAAAAGCATAGAATTTAACATCTATCGAGATTGATTCACATTATCAAAAACATGGATTAGATAGACTTGAAAGTGTAGAAAAAGTAGTAAAAGAATATTTACCTCACTTGTAGCTGAGTAGCAATGATAACGACCTTGGGACACTTTAGCAAGCTCCTCCAGAAACATCTACAATAAAAAAGAATAGCATTGCATTATATACCACCAAATTGTAATGGATGTATTGCTTGTACTACATATTTATATTTTTTACATTCCAATACGAATTTACTAGTTACACTACTTACAGCGTATTTTGTCTCCTAACTCATTAGAAGGATGTGACGTCATCAAATTTCAAAATCATAAACCAAAAGAGTGATAGACTTTTGCTTGATACCATATCGTAGACATTCGTAAACTTTGGTTTCCTTCGAAATTATTTCATGTTGGGTTAAATATTTTAGAAATTACGACGGTTTTTTTTTCAAGATTTTTCTTGAATTCTTTAAAAAGAAGAAAAACAATCTAATCTAAAAATATTGAAGATTTCTGAAAATTCCAACGGTAGAATTATTACAAAATAGCTAAAGAGTCATTCAGTTCAAAGAAATAGCTCATTAAACTTTACACCAACATTTTTAAAGATTTGGAACCTATGCTTGTTGGAAATGAACTCTTCACTCACGTTAGTAGCTGATATGCTGCAGTTGTAAGCAACGGTATGAAAAGGTAATGATTTTCCGACAATAGCTTCATGAACATAGTCAATAATCACTTGAGGATTCTGGTCAGGACTATAAGAAAGAAATGGCAACTATTAAAACATGAGAGAAAATTAAAGAAAGAAGATTGAAGGCCTATTGTGCATTTAATACGCAAAAAATGATAAATACCGTATAAGCACACAAAAACTTGTGCAGAATACAATTGGTTCGAAATAAGCGTCCATTTCCTGATATATCACGACCATACACTTAGAAAAGAAAGATAGCTTTCAAAAGAAAAACTAAGAAAATTCTCACCAATTTCCGAGAATCAGTATGATGCTATCAATATCGGTTCTTTTCACAACTTGGCGCACAGCAGACATGACATTGCATCCACCATCAGATTGTAAACATTGAATCCAATGATTCATTTCTTCGACGCTGAAAAGAAAGAAATGATTTCCTGGTTAAATTCATGCTGAGTTAAAAATTTCATTTATTCAGGATACCCTTCATTGATAATTTTCTCACATCATCTGATATAATTCGAATATACTTATTTGAATATAATTATAATTCCCAAATTTTCCCATAGTGCTTGACTTCCCTCGTCATTGTGCCGTCCAGTTGCTATGTGATGGTACAAAGATGATGAAAGTCTACACTACAATACAAAAGGGTTACACCTATTGCATGGCTTGGTGTGGAACTGCCAGTCTCCTTCTTTTCTTTTGACTATTTGTGTTGTTTTCTTGTTTTGTTTTGTCCCTCGTATTGCTGTATTTTTTCTTTTTCTTATATATTTATATCTTGAAGTTGTATTTACAAATTGTAAGTACCGTTCTTGGCGTAGGCCAGATGACCTTGTGTCTTCTTACACCAAGAGCGGTACAGAAGTAATGTATTTAATTTAGTTTCAATTTATTATGAATAGAAAAAAAAATAATTCGAAAGCAAAAAACTAAACATATGCAACTAATTTCACGGAATATCTTTGAAAGTTTTACTTTGTATTGATTTTGTAAGTGCACTTTTCACTAATAATCAGAATTTCAACATCTTCAAAACAAAAGAGACACTTCGCTGAAGTGTATGACAATTGATACCATGTTTATGGAAATTATGAACAATTCATCACGAGACCCTTTATTGGTTGCTAACACTATTTAATTTCAACAAGTGATTCGTGGTACAAAATTTAAAAATAGCCTTAAATAACGGTTTCATAATATTAAACCCATAAACACAATAAAAACACTGAAATCAGTAGAACGAAGACTATTAACTCCTGTAAAAGAAACAACAACCAAAACAAGCCTGTAACAAGAGAAAAACTGTTAAATCCTGTAAGACAAAACGATTTATTTCAATTTAATTTACAAATGGCAGCTAAGACAAAGAAGCCCTTTCTGTAGAGTCTGTCCAATTTGGAAATGAAAGCCCATACTTACATTCTGCAGTTTACATCTCTCGCAGTACTCCAGAGGGGTTGGACATTAGTGCCAAAAGAACAGACGTATAGTTTCTCTTTCTTAACCAACTGCTCGCCAACAAGGTGCTGAAATGCAAAACAGAAGAAACGATCGTAACTAAGATTGCAATATAAATACATTTAAATAAGACAGTTCAATCTTCGAGAAAGGAGAGAAAAACAGCTGGCTGCGTCCTAACATTACAGGCTCTATTTGTCTAAAAGCAACCAGAACATGTTCTGCATGGAACACCTTGAAAAGCTGTCCGCTCATACATTGATGGATCCCCCCTCACCATAAATGTACAGGAATGTGCAACTGGGGTAAAGAGATTCTTACCTTATGAGAGAGCAATTTTTCAAACTGAGTGCTCTGTATGGAAGCAAATCGGCAAGGAAACAAACAAATTGATAGGCCTATCCAATCAAAATCATAATCCTGTAAGAAAACAATTATTGGACAATTTTGTACCCTTTCGGTAGCACCATTTGGCAAAATGGATACCCTGTTCGGGAGCAAAATAGCTGAAAATGCCACATACCAGGTACAAAGAATGGTTTAGTTTAGTGAAAACATTTTCTCGAGTAAAGCACATACCCGAAGTGATTCTTGTATCAGTTTTAACCTGCCAAATCCAGTGTTCGTTTCTGATACATCGAGCAGTATGCAAGGACGACTTCCAGTTATTAGACCAAAGGCCTTCAAAGAAAATAGATCAATGTTAGAATGAATAGATACGGGCAAATGTAGCAAATATCTGCAATAAAATAAAAACCTGCATGAAAAAAACTGCAGATTAAGTTAAGAACATACAGGCCGATTTTTGGCCAATTTTTCACCTTCTACATAAGAACCACTATATAAACAGTCACCATGATATAAATGTGTAGGAGCCAGTTCAGCCTCAGATCAGATCAGTCGCGGCGCTAGTTCTAAAGAATTCGAAAAACGTGGTGGGGGGATTCTGATGTAATTTTTAAGCCTAAAGATGTACCCAACTAATTTCATGTCATTTTACTTTGACAGTTTTGCCGACTTTCGGAATCTAGGGGGACATGCCCCCAGTCCCTCCCCCCCCTAAGGCGCCGTCATTACAGCCTGTTACAGAAAATCAGAGGTCCTTTCATACGGGTTTTTACTGTAACGACTTCAAGGTTAAACAAAAGCTGAGTACATAAACATAGGATATCTTCTTATAAACATAGGTCTAGCGATGAACAATCGAACATCGGCCAAAAAGATCCGATTTCTCCTAATAATTAATCAAACATTCAACACTTTATAATTACGGCAGAAAGTCAGCAAATACTTTCCCTAATAAAGTTTTGCTAGTTTTGCATTCCGCTATCATTATTGTAAACGCCCTAAACTCGATAAGCTATGCTTCTCTAGGGCGTATGAAAACGTTGGTAGTTAGTTTTAGCATCAATTTGTTTTCATAAATCAATATAAAATCAGATGCTATGAAAATATCAAGCAAACTTGAGAACTTTGTACATACCCTTCTACTATCCCTCAATAGCCATCGAATTCTTTCTTGGCAAATTGTTAAAAACCTACAAAGGACACAAAATAAGTAACTTGAGCAAAGAGCTGCAGAAAGGAAAACGGTCTTTTCGTCAGTGATAACGATTGATTTGAAGCATAGGAATAAAAGGTTTCCACCGATTTCCTTCTATAATCATTCCGCCAAACCTGGAGATATTTTAACTGGCATCCAAACTTATACCCGAACATCTGGAGAGTAGATTTCTTAAAATAATTCGGGAAAACTCAAGCAGTTTTTTGACCTGGTTGCGTTTTATGAAGGTAAGTAAAATTTAGAAAATCTTCACGGGCTTCTTTTGTCCTCTTCGCTTATTCGCCGTCTGATTGATCCATGAAAATGAGGCTTTGGCGGTTTCGGCCATGGGCCACGAGCCATTCGGCTATGGACGACATTTGATTCTTATGCTTTGAGTTGATAAAAACTTTTTTAGCAAGATGCAACATTTTACGAAACTAGAAACCGATGAAGGTGTTCGGTGAAAATTTGCGAGCCATACCAAAGAGCTGGGAGATGGAGGAAAGATTAATAGCAAAAGATCTAGGATGCGTACCTTTTCAATTTCGATTCAAACTCGTTGAGCACAGCTGAATAAAACTTTAGATGCTGACATATTTTATTTGAGTCAATTATGCTGCTTCTTGGCCTGACAAAGAGAAATAATAGTTACAAAATCAACTTTCAGAACACTGAGCCCAGAATCACGAAATAGTCCCAGTTATCGCAACAACAACAACGACGACGACAACAACAACAACAATAACATTGCTTTGCCCAAAGTCCATGAGTCGTAGTTTGAGCATCCAGCAGTCTATCAATAGCGATAACTATGAACTTGTAAGCAGTCTACTCTGAGCCCAACATTATTCATAATTTTTCTTTTCATAAAAGGTTCAGGGCAACATGGAGAAGTTGTCACATGAAATTCGCGAATACAATAAAATGTTATGCGTTGAACGGCAGGTGTAATCTGCATAACGCAGGTTGCATAATGCAGGTTATGTTTTATGGCCAAGGGCTGCATGGCTGTACGAAGGGGCTATCTCGGAACAGTAGTTTTTACGCAATGCTTTGCAATCCCTCTGAAACAGAAACTTTAGCGTTTTGTGGGTAGCAGCCCCTTGGTACAGCCATACAGCCCTTGACCATAAAACATAACCTGCATTATGCAGCCTGCGTTATGCAGATTACACCAACCGTGCTTTGAACGATTGGAGCTAAGTGACGGCGGCAGTTGTGGTCGTTGTTCTCTTGGGTGGGGTTTTGGTCGCTCATCATTATCGCGTATGCTTGCCTGGCATCCAATGTGCAACCGGCTCAAGTATTTTTATCAGTAGAAATACTTTATGTGTAGCCATTTGTAATTCTACATCTAGTTGTGATTTAGTAGTGTGTTCTTTGTGTAATGGACTCAAGATCTTTTGCTTCCCTGGGAATAAATCTTGTAGTGTTATAAAGTAGTTCATACGTAGTGTAGCTTGGTTCGTTTTTGTAGACTTGTTACATGGAATAGATGCTAAACTTACTTGACAGGTATCCCTTCTTTCAGTATATCATCAATTGTTAAATTCAAAGCTGTGAGACTGTGGTTCTCCAACCATGTCTTTGAGCTTTGTCCTTCTGCACGAGCAACTTCGATATCACGAACAAGCTAGTGAGAAAAATAGAAAAGCACGTAAAAGGGAGAATCCTATTGGTAGAAGTGTCGCAAGAAACTTAACAGACGTTACACCTGTGCCAACAAAGCCAATGCTAATCTCGGAACAATACTCCAGCCCCAGCTGATTTTTTACACAAATTTAAGATAAAAAAAAGTGGCTTTCAAGAAATGTTCGCGTGACACAGATCACAGAAATTAATCGAGGATATAGGAGAAAAAGAAGTATAAAATGAACTGTAGTACAACTGTCGTCAATAAACAACTTTAAGGCCCACACACATTATTTTGCATGGTAATTCTGTCTGTTATCTTTTAAAATACTTTCACAGGCTATATTATCATTTATTCTCTTTCTTCTTGGATGCTACCTGATGATTTGATATGACTGGTGTCAGACGATAAGCTACTTTACGGAAAAAACAATGAATTGAACTTTTTAGCTGACTTCTTGCGGAAACGTAGGCGCGTTCTTTTCCTCCATTGAAGACCATCTTTCCACCGATACTTCTGTAGCAATTTAGCAGCCATTTCGTCCAAGGGCCAACCAGCAAAATCACCTAACTGCACATCACAAGACGTACCAGAATAGCTAACTACCTCGTTGAAGTAAACATCAGTTTCTTCGTTAAAGTGTTCATCTTCCAATCTGGACACTTGTCTGAATCTTTCGGCTAACATCTTTCCCTCAAATTTTGTCTAATTTACGATTAGTATTTGCAACAAAAGCTATCCTTACGGGATTTGAACTATTTCTAAAACATATTTCCTTATTTTCTAGTTAGGCCTACCAAAACATCATGACCGTTCAGTCAACGCCATTTTATATACAAGTCATGGGCTCATGGCAACTCAAAACAACAGGTTCCCTTATGCATTAATAATGCTTAGACACCACAATAAGTCAGATTTCTGCCTACAAAAACATCTGTTATTTCCTTGTGCTGTTTTCACTTCAACGATATCTAAAAAGTATAGCGGATTGAAAATTGCATGATGGAAGTAATATTGAGTTGAGTAAAGCCTAATTTCCAGTGAGTGGAATTTTCCGAGCGGACGGAATTTAGACAATAAAAGGTGATTCGGCCGTGGCTTTCTATTCAATTTCAGAGCTACAGTTTCTCTCGTAAAGGCTAATTTCCAGTCAGTGGAATTTTCCGAGCGGGCGGAATTTTAGACAATAAAAGGTCGCTCAGCCGTAACTTTCTATTCAATGCCAGGGCGACATTTTCTCTCGAATACAATAGAAATTCCGCCCGCTCGGAAAATCCCACTGACTGGAAATCAGCCTTAAGGCTGATTTACAGTCAGTGGAATTTTCCGAGCGGGCGGAATTTCTATTGTATTCGAGAGAAAATGTCGCTCTCGCATTGAATAGAAAGTTACGGCTGAGCGACCTTTTATTGTCTAAAATTCCGCCCGCTCGGAAAATTCCACTGACTGGAAATTAGCCTTTAAGCAAAAGAAAATCCGCCCGCTTGGAAAATTCCACGGATTGGAAATCAGCCTTAATCTACATACATAGATCGGCGTCCCAAGCACCCTGAGAATTTCCCTTGTTTTAACGGCTTTGAGAAAATTCAAAATAGAAAGGGCTTGGGCCTAGCTACAACAAAAAACCCCGCGAAAATAGTTTGCTGACGCCATTGAGTGGACTCCTGCTCATTTTCGTTGACATTCATGCATAAACGTAATTATGGTGAATTTTGCAAGTTGGCCTTCTTGGAATGGAATTGTAAGTGCCTTAAAATCCTCCTTCATCTTTTGTAGAGGTGTTTTTATTTTACTCCGTGAAAAGTTTAAATCTTACAGCAAATGGAAAAAACATGCCACAAAATCTTGATCTGCCTCTCCAGATTATATTTAGAAAGAAATCGACAAGATCCGTTCCAGGGGGTTGTGACTACGAAGCAGTTAGATTGTCAGTTGTCGCTCATTTAGAGCACACTGTACTTCTAAGATTCTCTGCGAAGCTATTATGCCACTCCGGGTCAGGGGTTGCTCCATGAAAGGATCGTACACAATTCATGAGAAATCCTTCTATTCACGAAATATCCCTAAACATCCCCAAAACCCTATTGTTTAATTTATTTTTTACTATTGTTTAAAAAAATCTCGTAAGGAGAATGGGTTAAATAACTGTCAGAAAAGAGTTCAAAGAAAGATTGGCGTTATTTTCTATGGATCTTTGTTGGAGAAATATGGGAGAAGCGGGGGTGCTCAAAGGGGGTGAATTTTAGAGAATTAGGCCTTTTTTAGGCTGCTTATCGTGTTTAAGTCGCTGGCTAAAGAAAAAGAAAGCTCAGATGATGCTGGCGTTAAAGAGCAATCTGTCACAAATTGTTTGTTTAGTCAAGGAAATCCTAGCAAATTTCAATTTATTGTCACTTATTTCCTGTATCATATTACTTGGAAGGTACTTGAGTAATTTCCAAATATTTCTAACTGATGCTAGGCTTCTTTTTAGAAGGCATTCAGTATATTGGTAGAAGGAAAGTCTTTAAAAAATTTTTCTTGGAATTTTCACAAATAAAATTGAAGATTGTCAAGGAAATAATAAGAAACTTGTAAAAACCGATAGACTCAAAGTCTGAAAATATTAAGAAACTTTCAGTACTGGCTCAAATTCTTAGTTTCTTGTTGAAAAATACATGTGCATAAACCCTTAGGAAAGAATATGAGGCTATTTACCAGACCTGTGCTTCATATGGACTCTAAAGAAATTTCTTTGTTAAGTCAATCTGATTTTTGTCATGCGACCTACCTGTAGTTCATTGTTCTGTCTTATAGAAGTAACCATCAAGTCACCCTGCGGAGCAGTAGATGTACCAGCGGGAAAATCTCTATTCCATGCAGGATTTGGTGATCTGGTCCTGAACGTTCTTTGCAAGGAGGATTGTTGAGAATCTCTAGTCATAAGAAAATTCATAAAATATCAACTTCAATAGTCCCCATGTTGAAGAAAGCTCAAAAAATGCTTTGGAGATTGAAAAACAATAATGAAAACACTAAACATTTTTATTACTTCATCAAGAATTTCAAAACAATTTTTTAACAGAACTGATACTGGAATTTTCCAGGAATTTCCTTTGTAAGATTTGAGAATTACGGAATACATTTTTCCCTGCTCCTCCAAATGCAGTACAGGCCTTGTGCACACCAAGATGGTTTTCCTGCCTGAGAATTCTCTCAAAACAATTTACAGCCTTTCATATGGCTCAAGACTTCTCATGATAATGTGTGTGTAGAATTCTTGAAAATTCTTAAGAATTCTTGTCATGTTAATTGTAAATGAATTAATTGTTTTCTAAACATTTGCAGACTTTTCAGGTATCTTTTTCAGAAAATAGTCCAACAAAAAAGACTTTAAAAATCTATCAACCTAAACCCAAACCAGATCAGACATACTTTTGGGACGTAAGATTTGTATTCAAAATGACAAACCTTCCATTGTTTGCAGAACTGCTACCACTGCTGCCAGATGGAATTTCAATATTTGAATGAGTTATGCTCCAAGGCTTCTTTGCGGCATCTTTACTGAAAGAGGAAAATGACAAATAATAAGATACAATGTCAAGGGTAAATATGTGAAAAAAAACATGACAGCTTTTCTAAAATTTCTTTCTTTACTTCATTTCCCAGATATGGTGAATTTCACCACATCAGTGCACTGAAATTATTTCTACATTTGACAAACATTCTAAGGGCCCGTTGAACGTTTTCTTTCTTGAAAAATTGAATTATGGGCTTATGAAGAGCTTGGTCTCCATTACTCATGCTAAAACAGGCATGCAAAATCACATAAGTTTCAACTCTGACATGAACACCTTCTCCTAAGTCAATGTCAGAAAGCACAAATAAAATTGAATTGATGTGGTGTTCATTTGGATGTTTGACATGAAAACATTTTTGTTTCCAATTTTGAGATTTTGTTCACGCCCAAGCGTCAAAGACCTTGTATTGATTCAGAACATATGGTGTTCTCACCAGAGTTAAGAAATAAATGCGATTCATCATATCTTGTTTGATATGTTACACCAACAAAGGTGGCAATGAAGCCCAGTGGAGGTGCTCAGGTTACTTTTTTGGGTCTAAAATTTGTGCAAGAATTATTTTTTTGGATCAGTCATTTTTACGATTATCTCTTTGGGTTCATGAAATTGTGGATTTACTGTTTTGGGTCTCAAATATCAGAAAAAGTAAAAAAGAAATCGAGGAAAAGATACCTTACAAAGAAAGTCAAAATCAAGCAACATTACTGAAATCAAAATACTAAAATATCTAAAAACATTACATGAAAAATGCATTACACGTTTTTTTTTATAAGGAACTGGTTTATAAGAAACTAGTACTATGATGACCAAAAATTTAAGAAACATTACATGAAATCAATGCATTAGTTGTTAGCGTGTTTTTCCATACATTTATCAAGATGTAGTCTTAATTATTGTTGGTTATGTTTATGTACTAGATGTGAGAGAAATGATCTGTTTGGGTCAATCTTTATGCTAGAAATTGTTTTTTTTTAATCGTCACTCTGATGTCATTATGGTCGAAATCGGAAACATCAGATCTTCCATAACTCTTTGTAAGCACTAACTAAAAACAATTCAAGACACGGTTGAGCCTTGTCTTATTTTGCGAAATCAACTGAGTAAGATAAACCATACCTTTTTGGCTGCTCACTTTATTTTTGCTGCCAAAAAAAATCGAGAAAAATTTAGGCCCCCTCTCGCTCTCTTCTCTCATTCCCCTTGATTAGTTATAAATTTCAAAGATAATATGCGGTTATTTATTTATCTCTGCTGAGTACCTGTTGGTTGCAGTCTTGCGCTGCTTGGACTGGCCATCTCTTGATTTCATCTGATCTTTATTTATTCATCAAACTTTAACAATCTTTGCATCAACATGGCCTAAGCGCGCCTCTTCAGTGATCTTGTTTACTTTCAATAAATTCAATGCTTTTCTCATGGCGTTGCTACGGTAAATTTCCTTCGCAGTGGCTATGACGGCAGCACGAAAGAGCATCAGTGAATCAATCAATCAATGATTTGAGCAAATGACAGAACGGGAAAGAACCTAGTTGATTTTAAGAACCTATTATAGTGTGAAATTGTCAAATTTTTTCAATTGTTTTATCAGAAACAATCCATTATTATGCAAGATAGTAGCCTGCGTGCAGCTTGCGATCGCTTAGCGACCATAGCCTGCATCACAGACATGGTCGCAGACCGAATTCCAAAAGGAAAAGTGTTTTAGAATAAGCTCGAAAGTATCAAATTACAAAATCTCCTTCCTACCTATAGACCTGAAAGAAGCTTATTTGCTGCCCCAGAAGGTAAAGAGAAAGATAAACACAAGAAAGATACAAGGTAATTTATATTCTTTATTTAATACCAATTTAGTTCATTCTTGGTAACCTAAATTTATCCTACAACCCATTGTAAAACACTGTTGCTTTGAACGGACTCCAATTCCAAACAAGCGTACTGGACTGGACAAAGTAGACTTTTATAAAGACCAATGAAGGTTTCTTTGGTCTTGCATGGCTTCAAAAACAAGTTGACGTGAGTCAGAATTGAAAGATGAAACCGCCTTACTAGTTGACCGTAGTTCCTTCGGAAAAAGCGATTTTGATCAATTTCGATACTACTAAAAGTGGAATATCTCTGTAACTATGATACTTACAGCAATCTGAGTGGCTTTTTTGAACTCAGTATTCAATTCTGCATCGAAACATTGCTATGAGAAGTCAATTAATGATTCTCCATAAATTTCTCACCTCAATGGAATAGATGCTTTTCTGTGGTAGTGATTCTCTACTAAATTCTCGCATCTATTGCAATCTATCGCAAAAGTTGATTATCTCTGCTTCTAAAATATTACAGCAGTCTGAGTGCTTTTTTGAACTCAGCATTCAATTCTGAATCGAAACATTGCTATGAGAAGTCAATTAATGATTCTCCATAAATTTCTCACCTCAATGGAATAGATGCTTTTCTGTGGTAGTGATTCTCTACTAAATTCTCGCATCTACTGCAATCTATCGCAAAAGTTCATTATCTCCACAACTACAACAGTTACAGCAATCTGAGTGACTTTTTTAACTTAGCATTCAATTCTGCATCGAAACATTGCTATAAAAAGTCAATTAAGGATTTTCTGTAAATTTCTCACCTCAATGGAATAGATGCTTTTCTGTGGTAGTGATTCTCTACTAAATTCTCGCATCTATTGCAATCTATCGCAAAAGTTGATTATCTCCACAACTACAACAGTTACAGCAATCTGAGTGGCTTTTTTGAACTCAGCATTCAATTCTGCATCGAAACATTGCTATGAGAAGTCAATTAATGATTCTCTGTAAATTTCTCACCTCAATGGAATAGATGTTTTTCTGTGGTAGTGATTCTCTACTAAATTCTCACATCTATTGCAATCTATCGCAAAAGTTGATTATCTCTGCTTCTAAAATAGCTACAGCAGTCTGAGTGACTTTTTTGAACTCAGCATTCAATTCTGCATCGAAACATTGCTATGAGAAGTCAATTAATGATTCTCCATAAATTTCTCACCTCAATGGAATAGATGCTTTTCTGTGGTAGTGATTCTCTACTAAATTCTCGCATCTATTGCAATCTATCGCAAAAGTTGATTATCTCCACAACTACAACAGTTACAGCAATCTGAGTGACTTTTTTGAACTTAGCATTCAATTCTGCATCGAAACATTGCTATGAGAAGTCAATTAATGATTCTCTGTAAATTTCTCACCTCAATGGAATAGATGCTTTTCTGTGGTAGTGATTCTCTACTAAATTCTCGCATCTATTGCAATCTATCGCAAAAGTTGATTATCTCCACAACTTCAACAGTTACAGCAATCTGAGTGGCTTTTTTGAACTCAGCATTCAATTCTGCATCGAAACATTGCTATGAGAAGTCAATTAATGATTCTCCATAAATTTCTCACCTCAATGGAATAGATGCTTTTCTGTGGTAGTGATTCTCTACTAAATTCTCGCATCTATTGCAATCTATCGCAAAAGTTGATTATCTCTGCTTCTAAAATAGCTACAGCAGTCTGAGTGACTTTTTTGAACTCAGCATTCAATTCTGCATCGAAACATTGCTATGAGAAGTCAATTAATGATTCTCTGTAAATTTCTCACCTCAATGGAATAGATGCTTTTCTGTGGTAGTGATTCTCTACTAAATTCTCGCATCTATTGCAATCTATCGCAAAAGTTGATTATCTCCACAACTACAACAGTTACAGCAATCTGAGTGACTTTTTTGAATTTAGCATTCAATTCTGCATCGAAACATTGCTATGAGAAGTCAATTAATGATTCTCTGTGAATTTCTCACCTCAATGGAATAGATATTTTTCTGTGGTAGTGATTCTCCACTAAATTCTCACATCTATTGCAATCTATCGCAAAAGTTGATTATCTCCACAACTACAATAGTTACAGCAATCTGAATGACTTTTTTGAACTCAGCATTCAATTCTGCATCGAAACATTGCTATGAGAAGTCAATTAATGATTCTCTGTAAATTTCTCACCTCAATGGAATAGATGCTTTTCTGTGGTAGTGATTCTCTACTAAATTCTCGCATCTATTGCAATCTATCGCAAAAGTTGATTATCTCCACAACTACAATAGTTACAGCAATCTGAGTGCTTTTTTGAACTCAGCATTCAATTCTGCATCGAAACATTGCTATGAGAAGTCAATTAATGATTCTCTGTAAATTTCTCACCTCAATGGAATAGATGTTTTTCTGTGGTAGTGATTCTCTACTAAATTCTCGCATCTATTGCAATCTATCGCAAAAGTTGATTATCTCCACAACTACAATAGTTACAGCAATCTGAGTGGCTTTTTTGAACTCAGCATTCAATTCTGCATCGAAACATTGCTATGAGAAGTCAATTAATGATTCTCTGTAAATTTCTCACCTCAATGGAATAGATGCTTTTCTGTGGTAGTGATTCTCTACTAAATTCTCGCATCTATTGCAATCTATCGCAAAAGTTGATTATCTCCACAACTACAACAGTTACAGCAATCTGAGTGACTTTTTTGAACTCAGCATTCAATTCTGCATCGAAACATTGCTATGAGAAGTCAATTAATGATTCTCTGTAAATTTCTCACCTCAATGGAATAGATGCTTTTCTGTGGTAGTGATTCTCTACTAAATTCTCGCATCTATTGCAATCTATCGCAAAAGTTGATTATCTCCACAACTACAACAGTTACAGCAATCTGAGTGGGTTTTTTTGAACTCAGCATTCAATTCTGCATCGAAACATTGCTATGAGAAGTCAATTAATGATTCTCTGTAAATTTCTCACCTCAATGGAATAGATGCTTTTCTGTGGTAGTGATTCTCTACTAAATTCTCGCATCTATTGCAATCTATCGCAAAAGTTGATTATCTCTGCTTCTAAAATAGCTACAGCAGTCTGAGTAGCTTTTTTGAACTCAGCATTCAATTCTGCATCGAAACATTGCTATGAGAAGTCAATTAATGATTCTCTGTAAATTTCTCACCTCAATGGAATAGATGCTTTTCTGTGGTAGTGATTCTCTACTAAATTCTCGCATCTATTGCAATCTATCGCAAAAGTTGATTATCTCTGCTTCTAAAATAGCTACAGCAGTCTGAGTGACTTTTTTGAACTCAGCATTCAATTCTGCATCGAAACATTGCTATGAGAAGTCAATTAATGATTCTCTGTAAATTTCTCACCTCAATGGAATAGATGCTTTTCTGTGGTAGTGATTCTCTACTAAATTCTCGCATCTATTGCAATCTATCGCAAAAGTTGATTATCTCCACAACTACAACAGTTACAGCAATCTGAGTGGCTTTTTTGAACTCAGCATTCAATTCTGCATCGAAACATTGCTATGAGAAGTCAATTAATGATTCTCTGTAAATTTCTCACCTCAATGGAATAGATGCTTTTCTGTGGTAGTGATTCTCTACTAAATTCTCGCATCTATTGCAATCTATCGCAAAAGTTGATTATCTCCACAACTACAATAGTTACAGCAATCTGAGTGACTTTTTTGAACTTAGCATTCAATTCTGCATCGAAACATTGCTATGAGAAGTCAATTAATGATTCTCCATAAATTTCTCACCTGAATGGAATAGATGCTTTTCTGTGGTAGTGATTCTCTACTAAATTCTCGCATCTATTGCAATCTATCGCAAAAGTTGATTATCTCTGCTTCTAAAATAGCTACAGCAGTCTGAGTGACTTTTTTGAACTCAGCATTCAATTCTGCATCGAAACATTGCTATGAGAAGTCAATTAATGATTCTCTGTAAATTTCTCACCTCAATGGAATAGATGCTTTTCTGTGGTAGTGATTCTCTACTAAATTCTCGCATCTATTGCAATCTATCGCAAAAGTTGATTATCTCTGCTTCTAAAATAGCTACAGCAGTCTGAGTAGCTTTTTTGAACTCAGCATTCAATTCTGCATCGAAACATTGCTATGAGAAGTCAATTAATGATTCTCCATAAATTTCTCACCTCAATGGAATAGATGCTTTTCTGTGGTAGTGATTCTCTACTAAATTCTCGCATCTATTGCAATCTATCGCAAAAGTTGATTATCTCCACAACTACAACAGTTACAGCAATCTGAGTGACTTTTTTGAACTTAGCATTCAATTCTGCATCGAAACATTGCTATGAGAAGTCAATTAATGATTCTCTGTAAATTTCTCACCTCAATGGAATAGATGCTTTTCTGTGGTAGTGATTCTCTACTAAATTCTCGCATCTATTGCAATCTATCGCAAAAGTTGATTATCTCCACAACTACAACAGTTACAGCAATCTGAGTGGCTTTTTTGAACTCAGCATTCAATTCTGCATCGAAACATTGCTATGAGAAGTCAATTAATGATTCTCTGTAAATTTCTCACCTCAATGGAATAGATGTTTTTCTGTGGTAGTGATTCTCTACTAAATTCTCACATCTATTGCAATCTATCGCAAAAGTTTATTATCTCTGCTTCTAAAATAGCTACAGCAGTCTGAGTGACTTTTTTGAACTCAGCATTCAATTCTGCATCGAAACATTGCTATGAGAAGTCAATTAATGATTCTCTGTAAATTTCTCACCTCAATGGAATAGATGCTTTTCTGTGGTAGTGATTCTCTACTAAATTCTCGCATCTATTGCAATCTATCGCAAAAGTTGATTATCTCCACAACTTTAACAGTTACAGCAATCTGAGTGACTTTTTTGAACTTAGCATTCAATTCTACATCGAAACATTGCTATGAGAAGTCAATTAATGATTCTCTGTAAATTTCTCACCTCAATGGAATAGATGCTTTTCTGTGGTAGTGATTCTCTACTAAATTCTCGCATCTATTGCAATCTATCGCAAAAGTTTATTATCTCCACAACTACAACAGTTACAGCAATCTGAGTAGCTTTTTTGAACTCAGCATTCAATTCTGCATCGAAACATTGCTATGAGAAGTCAATTAATGATTCTCTGTAAATTTCTCACCTCAATGGAATAGATGCTTTTCTGTGGTAGTGATTCTCTACTAAATTCTCGCATCTATTGCAATCTATCGCAAAAGTTAATTATCTCCACAACTACAATAGCTACAGCAGTCTGAGTGACTTTTTTGAACTCAGCATTCAATTCTGCATCGAAACATTGCTATGAGAAGTCAATTAATGATTCTCCATAAATTTCTCACCTCAATGGAATAGATGCTTTTCTGTGGTAGTGATTCTCTACTAAATTCTCGCATCTATTGCAATCTATCGCAAAAGTTGATTATCTCCACAACTACAACAGTTACAGCAATCTGAGTGACTTTTTTGAACTCATCATTCAATTCTGCATCGAAACATTGCTATGAGAAGTCAATTAATGATTCTCTGTAAATTTCTCACCTCAATGGAATAGATGCTTTTCTGTGGTAGTGATTCTCTACTAAATTCTCGCATCTATTGCAATCTATCGCAAAAGTTAATTATCTCCACAACTACAATAGCTACAGCAGGCTGAGTGACTTTTTTGAACTCAGCATTCAATTCTGCATCGAAACATTGCTATGAGAAGTCAATTAATGATTCTCTGTAAATTTCTCACCTGAATGGAATAGATGCTTTTCTGTGGTAGTGATTCTCTACTAAATTCTCGCATCTATTGCAATCTATCGCAAAAGTTGATTATCTCCACAACTATAATAGCTACAGCAGTCTGAGTGACTTTTTTGAACTCAGCATTCAATTCTGCATCGAAACATTGCTATGAGAAGTCAATTAATGATTCTCCATAAATTTCTCACCTCAATGGAATAGATGCTTTTCTGTGGTAGTGATTCTCTACTAAATTCTCGCATCTATTGCAATCTATCGCAAAAGTTGATTATCTCCACAACTACAACAGTTACAGCAATCTGAGTGACTTTTTTGAACTTAGCATTCAATTCTGCATCGAAACATTGCTATGAGAAGTCAATTAATGATTCTCCATAAATTTCTCACCTCAATGGAATAGATGCTTTTCTGTGGTAGTGATTCTCTACTAAATTCTCGCATCTATTGCAATCTATCGCAAAAGTTGATTATCTCCACAACTACAACAGTTACAGCAGTCTGAGTGACTTTTTTGAACTCAGCATTCAATTCTGCATCGAAACATTGCTATGAGAAGTCAATTAATGATTCTCTGTAAATTTCTCACCTGAATGGAATAGATGCTTTTCTGTGGTAGTGATTCTCTACTAAATTCTCGCATCTATTGCAATCTATCGCAAAAGTTGATTATCTCCACAACTACAACAGCTACAGCAGTCTGAGTGACTTTTTTGAACTCAGCATTCAATTCTGCATCGAAACATTGCTATGAGAAGTCAATTAATGATTCTCTGTAAATTTCTCACCTCAATGGAATAGATGCTTTTCTGTGGTAGTGATTCTCTACTAAATTCTCGCATCTATTGCAATCTATCGCAAAAGTTGATTATCTCCACAACTTCAACAGTTACAGCAATCTGAGTAGCTTTTTTGAACGCAGCATTCAATTCTACATCGAAACATTGCTATG
The DNA here is from genome assembly GCA_039566865.1 of Aurelia coerulea. Classification (NCBI taxonomy): domain Eukaryota; kingdom Metazoa; phylum Cnidaria; class Scyphozoa; order Semaeostomeae; family Ulmaridae; genus Aurelia; species Aurelia coerulea. Next base: position 20,333,690 of record CM076955.1, read on the forward strand.
AGAAGTCAATTAATGATTCTCCATAAATTTCTCACCTCAATGGAATAGATGCTTTTCTGTGGTAGTGATTCTCTACTAAATTCTCGCATCTATTGCAATCTATCGCAAAAGTTGATTATCTCCACAACTATAACAGTTACAGCAATCTGAGTGGCTTTTTTGAACTCAGCATTCAATTCTGCATCGAAACATTGCTATGAGAAGTCAATTAATGATTCTCTGTAAATTTCTCACCTCAATGGAATAGATGCTTTTCTGTGGTAGTGATTCTCTACTAAATTCTCGCATCTATTGCAATCTATCGCAAAAGTTGATTATCTCTGCTTCTAAAATAGCTACAGCAGTCGGAGTAACTTTTTTGAACTCAGCATTCAATTCTGCATCGAAACATTGCTATGAGAAGTCAATTAATGATTCTCCATAAATTTCTCACCTCAATGGAATAGATGCTTTTCTGTGGTAGTGATTCTCTACTAAATTCTCGCATCTATTGCAATCTATCGCAAAAGTTGATTATCTCCACAACTACAACAGTTACAGCAATCTGAGTGACTTTTTTGAACTTAGCATTCAATTCTGCATCGAAACATTGCTATGAGAAGTCAATTAATGATTCTCCATAAATTTCTCACCTCAATGGAATAGATGCTTTTCTGTGGTAGTGATTCTCTACTAAATTCTCGCATCTATTGCAATCTATCGTAAAAGTTAATTATCTCCACAACTACAATAGCTACAGCAGTCTGAGTGACTTTTTTGAACTCAGCATTCAATTCTGCATCGAAACATTGCTATTAGAAGTCAATTAATGATTCTCTGTAAATTTCTCACCTGAATGGAATAGATGCTTTTCTGTGGTAGTGATTCTCTACTAAATTCTCGCATTTATTGCAATCTATCGCAAAAGTTGATTATCTCCACAACTTCAGCAGTTGCAGCAATCTGAGTAGCTTTTTTGAACTCAGCATTCAATTCTGCATCGAAACATTGCTATGAGAAGTCAATTAATGATTCTCCATAAATTTCTCACCTCAATGGAATAGATGCTTTTCTGTGGTAGTGATTCTCTACTAAATTCTCGCATCTATTGCAATCTATCGCAAAAGTTGATTATCTCCACAACTACAACAGTTACAGCAATCTGAGTGACTTTTTTGAACTTAGCATTCAATTCTGCATCGAAACATTGCTATGAGAAGTCAATTAATGATTCTCTGTAAATTTCTCACCTCAATGGAATAGATGCTTTTCTGTGGTAGTGATTCTCTACTAAATTCTCGCATCTATTGCAATCTATCGCAAAAGTTTATTATCTCCACAACTACAACAGTTACAGCAATCTGAGTAGCTTTTTTGAACTCAGCATTCAATTCTGCATCGAAACATTGCTATGAGAAGTCAATTAATGATTCTCTGTAAATTTCTCACCTCAATGGAATAGATGCTTTTCTGTGGTAGTGATTCTCTACTAAATTCTCACATCTATTGCAATCTATCGCAAAAGTTGATTATCTCTGCTTCTAAAATAGCTACAGCAGTCGGAGTGACTTTTTTGAACTCAGCATTCAATTCTGATCGAAACATTGCTATGAGAAGTCAATTAATGATTCTCTGTAAATTTCTCACCTCAATGGAATAGATGCTTTTCTGTGGTAGTGATTCTCTACTAAATTCTCGCATCTATTGCAATCTATCGCAAAAGTTGATTATCTCCACAACTTTAACAGTTACAGCAATCTGAGTGACTTTTTTGAACTTAGCATTCAATTCTACATCGAAACATTGCTATGAGAAGTCAATTAATGATTCTCTGTAAATTTCTCACCTCAATGGAATAGATGCTTTTCTGTGGTAGTGATTCTCTACTAAATTCTCGCATCTATTGCAATCTATCGCAAAAGTTAATTATCTCCACAACTACAATAGCTACAGCAGTCTGAGTAACTTTTTTGAACTCAGCATTCAATTCTGCATCGAAACATTGCTATGAGAAGTCAATTAATGATTCTCCATAAATTTCTCACCTCAATGGAATAGATGCTTTTCTGTGGTAGTGATTCTCTACTAAATTCTCGCATCTATTGCAATCTATCGCAAAAGTTTATTATCTCCACAACTTTAACAGTTACAGCAATCTGAGTGACTTTTTTGAACTTAGCATTCAATTCTGCATCGAAACATTGCTATGAGAAGTCAATTAATGATTCTCCATAAATTTCTCACCTCAATGGAATAGATGCTTTTCTGTGGTAGTGATTCTCTACTAAATTCTCGCATCTATTGCAATCTATCGCAAAAGTTTATTATCTCCACAACTACAACAGTTACAGCAATCTGAGTGGCTTTTTTGAACTCAGCATTCAATTCTGCATCGAAACATTGCTATGAGAAGTCAATTAATGATTCTCTGTAAATTTCTCACCTCAATGGAATAGATGCTTTTCTGTGGTAGTGATTCTCTACTAAATTCTCGCATCTATTGCAATCTATCGCAAAAGTTGATTATCTCCACAACTTCAACAGTTACAGCAATCTGAGTAGCTTTTTTGAACGCAGCATTCAATTCTACATCGAAACATTGCTATGAGAAGTCAATTAATGATTCTATGTAAATTTCTCACCTCAATGGAATAGATGCTTTTCTGTGGTAGTGATTCTCTACTAAATTCTCGCATCTATTGCAATCTATCGCAAAAGTTGATTATCTCCACAACTACAACAGTTACAGCAATCTGAGTGACTTTTTTGAACTATAGCATTCAATTTTGCATCGAAACATTGCTATGAGAAGTCAATTAATGATTCTCTGTAAATTTCTCACCTCAATGGAATAGATGCTTTTCTGTGGTAGTGATTCTCTACTAAATTCTCGCATCTATTGCAATCTATCGCAAAAGTTGATTATCTCCACAACTATAACAGTTACAGCAATCTGAGTGACTTTTTTGAACTTATTATTCAATTCTGCATCGAAACATTGCTATGAGAAGTCAATTAATGATTCTCCATAAATTTCTCACCTCAATGGAATAGATGCTTTTCTGTGGTAGTGATTCTCTACTAAATTCTCGCATCTATTGCAATCTATCGCAAAAGTTAATTATCTCCACAACTACAATAGCTACAGCAGTCTGAGTGACGTTTTTGAACTCAGCATTCAATTCTGCATCGAAACATTGCTATGAGAAGTCAATTAATGATTCTCTGTAAATTTCTCACCTGAATGGAATAGATGCTTTTCTGTGGTAGTGATTCTCTACTAAATTCTCGCATCTATTGCAATCTATCGCAAAAGTTGATTATCTCCACAACTTTAACAGTTACAGCAATCTGAGTGACTTTTTTGAACTTAGCATTCAATTTTGCATCGAAACATTGCTATGAGAAGTCAATTAATGATTCTCTGTAAATTTCTCACCTCAATGGAATAGATGCTTTTCTGTGGTAGTGATTCTCTACTAAATTCTCGCATCTATTGCAATCTATCGCAAAAGTTGATTATCTCCACAACTTTAACAGTTACAGCAATCTGAGTAGCATTTTTGAACTCAGCATTCAATTCTGCATCGAAACATTGCTATGAGAAGTCAATTAATGATTCTCCATAAATTTCTCACCTCAATGGAATAGATGCTTTTCTGTGGTAGTGATTCTCTACTAAATTCTCGCATCTATTGCAATCTATCGCAAAAGTTGATTATCTCCACAACTTTAACAGTTACAGCAATCTGAGTGACTTTTTTGAACTTAGCATTCAATTCTACATCGAAACATTGCTATGAGAAGTCAATTAATGATTCTCTGTAAATTTCTCACCTCAATGGAATAGATGCTTTTCTGTGGTAGTGATTCTCTACTAAATTCTCGCATCTATTGCAATCTATCGCAAAAGTTGATTATCTCCACAACTTTAACAGTTACAGCAATCTGAGTAGCTTTTTTGAACTCAGCATTCAATTCTGCATCGAAACATTGCTATGAGAAGTCAATTAATGATTCTCCATAAATTTCTCACCTCAATGGAATAGATGCTTTTCTGTGGTAGTGATTCTCTACTAAATTCTCGCATCTATTGCAATCTATCGCAAAAGTTGATTATCTCCACATCTATAACAGTTAGAGCAATCTGAGTGACTTTTTTGAACTTATCATTCAATTCTGCTTCGAAACATTGCTATGAGAAGTCAATTAGTGATTCTCTACTAAATTCTCGCATCTATTGCAATCTATCGCAAAAGTTGATTATTTCCACATCTATAACAGTTAGAGCAATCTGAGTGACTTTTTTGAACTTATCATTCAATTCTGCTTCGAAACATTGCTATGAGAAGTCAATTAATGATTCTCCATAAATTTCTCACCTCAATGGAATAGATGCTTTTCTGTGGTAGTGATTCTCTACTAAATTCTCGCATCTATTGCAATCTATCGCAAAAGTTGATTATCTCTGCTTCTAAAATAGCTACAGCAGTCGGAGTGACTTTTTTGAACTCAGCATTCAATTCTGCATCGAAACATTGCTATGAGAAGTCAATTAATGATTCTCTGTAAATTTCTCACCTCAATGGAATAGATGCTTTTCTGTGGTAGTGATTCTCTACTAAATTCTCGCATCTATTGCAATCTATCGCAAAAGTTGATTATCTCCAAAACTAGAACAGTTACAGCAATCTGAGTGACTTTTTTGAACTTAACATTCAATTCTGCATCGAAACATTGCTATGAGAAGTCAATTAATGATTCTCCATAAATTTCTCACCTCAATGGAATAGATGCTTTTCTGTGGTAGTGATTCTCTACTAAATTCTCGCATCTATTGCGATCTATCGTAAAAGTTAACTATCTCCACAACTACAATAGCTACAGCAGTCTGAGTGACTTTTTTGAACTCAGCATTCAATTCTGCATCGAAACATTGCTATTAGAAGTCAATTAATGATTCTCTGTAAATTTCTCACCTGAATGGAATAGATGCTTTTCTGTGGTAGTGATTCTCTACTAAATTCTCGCTTCTATTGCAATCTATCGCAAAAGTTGATTATCTCCACAACTATAACAGTTACAGCAGTCTGAGTGACTTTTTTGAACTTATCATTCAATTCTGCTTCGAAACATTGCTATGAGAAGTCAATTAATGATTCTCCATAAATTTCTCACCTCAATGGAATAGATGCTTTTCTGTGGTAGTGATTCTCTACTAAATTCTCGCATCTATTGCAATCTATCGCAAAAGTTGATTATCTCTGCTTCTAAAATAGCTACAGCAGTTGGACTGACTTTTTTGAACTCAGCATTCAATTCTGCATCGAAACATTGCTAAAAGAAGTCAATTAATGATTCTCCATAAATTTCTCACCTCAATGGAATAGATGCTTTTCTGTGGTAGTGATTCTCTACTAAATTCTCGCTTCTATTGCAATCTACGTAAAAGTTTATTATCTCCACAACTACAACAGTTACAGCAATCTGAGTGGCTTTTTTGAACTCAGCATTCAATTCTGCATCGAAACATTGCTATTAGAAGTCAATTAATGATTCTCTGTAAATTTCTCACCTCAATGGAATAGATGTTTGTCTGTGGTAGTGATTCTCTACTAAATTCTCACATCTATTGCAATCTATCGCAAAAGTTTATTATCTCTGCTTCTAAAATAGCTACAGCAGTCTGAGTGACTTTTTTGAACTCAGCATTCAATTCTGCATCGAAACATTGCTATGAGAAGTCAATTAATGATTCTCTGTAAATTTCTCACCTCAATGGAATAGATGCTTTTCTGTGGTAGTGATTCTCTACTAAATTCTCGCATCTATTGCAATCTATCGCAAAAGTTGATTATTTCCACAACTATAACAGTTACAGCAATCTGAGTGACTTTTTTGAACTTATCATTCAATTCTGCTTCGAAACATTGCTATGAGAAGTCAATTAATGATTCTCTGTAAATTTCTCACCTCAATGGAATAGATGCTTTTCTGTGGTAGTGATTCTCTACTAAATTCTCGCATCTATTGCAATCTATGGCAAAAGTTTATTATCTCCACAACTACAACAGTTACAGCAATCTGAGTAGCTTTTTTGAACTCAGCATTCAATTCTGCATCGAAACATTGCTATGAGAAGTCAATTAATGATTCTCTGTAAATTTCTCACCTCAATGTAATAGATGCTTTTCTGTGGTAGTGATTCTCTACTAAATTCTCGCATCTATTGCGATCTATCGTAAAAGTTAACTATCTCCACAACTACAATAGCTACAGCAGTCTGAGTGACTTTTTTGAACTCAGCATTCAATTCTGCATCGAAACATTGCTATTAGAAGTCAATTAATGATTCTCCAACTACAATATTGATTAATAAGTCAATTAATGATTCTCCAGTGATTCTCTACTAAATTCTCGCATCTATTGCAATCTATCGCAAAAGTTGATTATTTCCAAAACTATAACAGTTACAGCAATCTGAGTGACTTTTTTGAACTTATCATTCAATTCTGCATCGAAACATTGCTATGAGAAGTCAATTAATGATTCTCCATAAATTTCTCACCTCAATGGAATAGATGCTTTTCTGTGGTAGTGATTCTCTACTAAATTCTCGCATCTATTGCGATCTATCGTAAAAGTTAACTATCTCCACAACTACAATAGCTACAGCAGTCTGAGTGACTTTTTTGAACTCAGCATTCAATTCTGCATCGAAACATTGCTATTAGAAGTCAATTAATGATTCTCTGTAAATTTCTCACCTGAATGGAATAGATGCTTTTCTGTGGTAGTGATTCTCTACTAAATTCTCGCATCTATTGCGATCTATCGTAAAAGTTAACTATCTCCACAACTACAATAGCTACAGCAGTCTGAGTGACTTTTTTGAACTCAGCATTCAATTCTGCATCGAAACATTGCTATTAGAAGTCAATTAATGATTCTCCATAAATTTCTCACCTCAATGGAATAGATGCTTTTCTGTGGTAGTGATTCTCTACTAAATTCTCGCATCTATTGCAATCTATCGCAAAAGTTGATTATTTCCAAAACTATAACAGTTACAGCAATCTGAGTGACTTTTTTGAACTTACCATTCAATTCTGCATCGAAACATTGCTATGAGAAGTCAATTAATGATTCTCCATAAATTTCTCACCTCAATTGAATAGATGCTTTTCTGTGGTAGTGATTCTCTACTAAATTCTCGCATCTATTGCGATCTATCGTAAAAGTTAACTATCTCCACAACTACAATAGCTACAGCAGTCTGAGTGACTTTTTTGAACTCAGCATTCAATTCTGCATCGAAACATTGCTATTAGAAGTCAATTAATGATTCTCTGTAAATTTCTCACCTGAATGGAATAGATGCTTTTCTGTGGTAGTGATTCTCTACTAAATTCTCGCATCTATTGCGATCTATCGTAAAAGTTAACTATCTCTACAACTACAATAGCTACAGCAGTCTGAGTGACTTTTTTGAACTCAGCATTCAATTCTGCATCGAAACATTGCTATTAGAAGTCAATTAATGATTCTCTGTAAATTTCTCACCTGAATGGAATAGATGCTTTTCTGTGGTAGTGATTCTCTACTAAATTCTCGCATCTATTGCAATCTATCGCAAAAGTTGATTAACTCCACAACTTCAGCAGTTGCAGCAATCTGAGTAGCTTTTTTGAACTCAGCATTCAATTCTGCATCGAAACATCGCTATGAGAAGTCAATTAATGATTCTCCATAAATTTCTCACCTCAATGGAATAGATGCTTTTCTGTGGTAGTGATTCTCTACTAAATTCTCGCTTCTATTGCAATCTATCGCAAAAGTTGATTATCTCCACAACTATAACAGTTACAGCAATCTGAGTGACTTTTTTGAACTTAACATTCAATTCTGCATCGAAACATTGCTATGAGAAGTCAATTAATGATTCTCCATAAATTTCTCACCTCAATGGAATAGATGCTTTTCTGTGGTAGTGATTCTCTACTAAATTCTCGCATCTATTGCGATCTATCGTAAAAGTTAACTATCTCCACAACTACAATAGCTACAGCAGTCTGAGTAACTTTTTTGAACTCAGCATTCAATTCTGCATCGAAACATCGCTATGAGAAGTCAATTAATGATTCTCCATAAATTTCTCACCTCAATGGAATAGATGCTTTTCTGTGGTAGTGATTCTCTACTAAATTCTCGCATCTATTGCAATCTATCGCAAAAGTTGATTATCTCCACAACTATAACAGTTACAGCAATCTGAGTGACTTTTGTGAACTTAACATTCAATTCTGCATCGAAACATTGCTATGAGAAGTCAATTAATGATTCTCCATAAATTTCTCACCTCAATGGAATAGATGCTTTTCTGTGGTAGTGATTCTCTACTAAATTCTCGCATCTATTGCGATCTATCGTAAAAGTTAACTATCTCCACAACTACAATAGCTACAGCAGTCTGAGTGACTTTTTTGAACTCAGCATTCAATTCTGCATCGAAACATTGCTATTAGAAGTCAATTAATGATTCTCTGTAAATTTCTCACCTGAATGGAATAGATGCTTTTCTGTGGTAGTGATTCTCTACTAAATTCTCGCATTTATTGCAATCTATCGCAAAAGTTGATTAACTCCACAACTTCAGCAGTTGCAGCAATCTGAGTAGCTTTTTTGAACTCAGCATTCCATTCTGCATCGAAACATCGCTATGAGAAGTCAATTAATGATTCTCCATAAATTTCTCACCTCAATGGAATAGATGCTTTTCTGTGGTAGTGATTCTCTACTAAATTCTCGCATCTATTGCAATCTATCGCAAAAGTTGATTATTTCCACAACTATAACAGTTACAGCAATCTGAGTGACTTTTTTGAACTTATCATTCAATTCTGCTTCGAAACATTGCTATGAGAAGTCAATTAATGATTCTCTGTAAATTTCTCACCTCAATGGAATAGATGCTTTTCTGTGGTAGTGATTCTCTACTAAATTCTCGCATCTATTGCAATCTATGGCAAAAGTTTATTATCTCCACAACTACAACAGTTACAGCAATCTGAGTAGCTTTTTTGAACTCAGCATTCAATTCTGCATCGAAACATTGCTATGAGAAGTCAATTAATGATTCTCTGTAAATTTCTCACCTCAATGTAATAGATGCTTTTCTGTGGTAGTGATTCTCTACTAAATTCTCACATCTATTGCAATCTATCGCAAAAGTTGATTATCTCTGCTTCTAAAATAGCTACAGCAGTTGGAGTGACTTTTTTGAACTCAGCATTCAATTCTAGATCGAAACATTGCTATAAGAAGCAATTAATGATTCTCTGTAAATTTCTCACCTCAATGGAATAGATGCTTTTCTGTGGTAGTGATTCTCTACTAAATTCTCGCTTCTATTGCAATCTATCGCAAAAGTTGATTATCTCCAGAACTATAACAGTTACAGCAATCTGAGTGACTTTTTTGAACTTAACATTCAATTCTGCATCGAAACATTGCTATGAGAAGTCAATTAATGATTCTCCATAAATTTCTCACCTCAATGGAATAGATGCTTTTCTGTGGTAGTGATTCTCTACTAAATTCTCGCATCTATTGCGATCTATCGTAAAAGTTAACTATCTCCACAACTACAATAGCTACAGCAGTCTGAGTAACTTTTTTGAACTCAGCATTCAATTCTGCATCGAAACATCGCTATGAGAAGTCAATTAATGATTCTCCATAAATTTCTCAGCTCAATGGAATAAATGCTTTTCTGTGGTAGTGATTCTCTACTAAATTCTCGCATCTATTGCAATCTATCGCAAAAGTTTATTATCTCCACAACTATAACAGTTACAGCAATCTGAGTGACTTTTGTGAACTTAACATTCAATTCTGCATCGAAACATTGCTATGAGAAGTCAATTAATGATTCTCCATAAATTTCTCACCTCAATGGAATAGATGCTTTTCTGTGGTAGTGATTCTCTACTAAATTCTCGCTTCTATTGCAATCTATGGCAAAAGTTTATTATCTCCACAACTACAACAGTTACAGCAATCTGAGTAGCTTTTTTGAACTCAGCATTCAATTCTGCATCGAAACATTGCTATGAGAAGTCAATTAATGATTCTCTGTAAATTTCTCACCTCAATGTAATAGATGCTTTTCTGTGGTAGTGATTCTCTACTAAATTCTCACATCTATTGCAATCTATTGCAAAAGTTGATTATCTCTGCTTCTAAAATAGCTACAGCAGTTGGAGTGACTTTTTTGAACTCAGCATTCAATTCTAGATCGAAACATTGCTATAAGAAGTCAATTAATGATTCTCTGTAAATTTCTCACCTCAATGGAATAGATGCTTTTCTGTGGTAGTGATTCTCTACTAAATTCTCGCTTCTATTGCAATCTATCGCAAAAGTTGATTATCTCCAGAACTATAACAGTTACAGCAATCTGAGTGACTTTTTTGAACTTAACATTCAATTCTGCATCGAAACATTGCTATGAGAAGTCAATTAATGATTCTCCATAAATTTCTCACCTCAATGGAATAGATGCTTTTCTGTGGTAGTGATTCTCTACTAAATTCTCGCATCTATTGCGATCTATCGTAAAAGTTAACTATCTCCACAACTACAATAGCTACAGCAGTCTGAGTAACTTTTTTGAACTCAGCATTCAATTCTGCATCGAAACATTGCTATGAAAAGTCAATTAATGATTCTCCATAAATTTCTCACCTCAATGGAATAGATGCTTTTCTGTGGTAGTGATTCTCTACTAAATTCTCGCATCTATTGCAATCTATCGCAAAAGTTTATTATCTCCACAACTATAACAGTTACAGCAATCTGAGTGACTTTTGTGAACTTAACATTCAATTCTGCATCGAAACATTGCTATGAGAAGTCAATTAATGATTCTCCATAAATTTCTCACCTCAATGGAATAGATGCTTTTCTGTGGTAGTGATTCTCTACTAAATTCTCGCTTCTATTGCAATCTATCGCAAAAGTTGATTATTTCCACAACTATAACAGTTACAGCAATCTGAGTGGCTTTTTTAAACTCAGCATTCAATTCTGCATCGAAACATTGCTATGAGAAGTCAATTAATGATTCTCTGTAATTTTCTCACCTCAATGGAATAGAGGCTTTTCTTTGGTAGTGATTCTCTACTAAATTCTCGCATCTATTGCGATCTATCGTAAAAGTTAACTATCTCCACAACTACAATAGCTACAGCAGTCTGAGTGACGTTTTTGAACTCAGAATTCAATTCTGCATCGAAACATTGCTATTAGAAGTCAATTAATGATTCTCTGTAAATTTCTCACCTGAATGGAATAGATGCTTTTCTGTGGTAGTGATTCTCTACTAAATTCTCGCTTCTATTGCAATCTATCGCAAAAGTTGATTATCTCCACAACTACAACAGTTACAGCAATCTGAGTGACTTTTTTGAACTTAACATTCAATTTTGCATCGAAACATTGCTATGAGAAGTCAATTAATGATTCTCCATAAATTTCTCACCTCAATGGAATAGATGCTTTTCTGTGGTAGTGATTCTCTACTAAATTCTCGCATCTATTGCAATCTATCGCAAAAGTTGATTAACTCCACAACTTTAGCAGTTGCAGCAATCTGAGTAGCTTTTTTGAACTCAGCATTCAATTCTGCATCGAAACATTGCTATGAGAAGTCAATTAATGATTCTCCATAAATTTCTCACCTCAATGGAATAGATGCTTTTCTGTGGTAGTGATTCTCTACTAAATTCTCGCATCTATTGCAATCTATCGCAAAAGTTGATTATTTCCACAACTATAACAGTTACAGCAATCTGAGTGACTTTTTTGAACTTATCATTCAATTCTGCTTCGAAACATTGCTATGAGAAGTCAATTAATGATTCTCTGTAAATTTCTCAACTCAATGGAATAGATGCTTTTCTGTGGTAGTGATTCTCTACTAAATTCTCGCATCTATTGCAATCTATCGCAAAAGTTGATTAACTCCACAACTTCAGCAGTTGCAGCAATCTGAGTAGCTTTTTTGAACTCAGCATTCAATTCTGCATCGAAACATCGCTATGAGAAGTCAATTAATGATTCTCCATAAATTTCTCACCTCAATGGAATAGATGCTTTTCTGTGGTAGTGATTCTCTACTAAATTCTCGCATCTATTGCAATCTATCGCAAAAGTTGATTATTTCCACATCTATAACAGTTAGAGCAATCTGAGTGACTTTTTTGAACTTATCATTCAATTCTGCTTCGAAACATTGCTATGAGAAGTCAATTAATGATTCTCCATAAATTTCTCACCTCAATGGAATAGATGCTTTTCTGTGGTAGTGATTCTCTACTAAATTTTCGCATCTATTGCAATCTATCGCAAAAGTTGATTATCTCTGCTTCTAAAATAGCTACAGCAGTTGGAGGGACTTTTTTGAACTCAGCATTCAATTCTGCATCGAAACATTGCTATTAGAAGTCAATTAATGATTCTCTGTAAATTTCTCACCTGAATGGAATAGATGCTTTTCTGTGGTAGTGATTCTCTACTAAATTCTCGCTTCTATTGCAATCTATCGCAAAAGTTGATTATCTCCACAACTATAACAGTTACAGCAATCTGAGTGACTTTTTTGAACTCAGCATTCAATTCTGCATCGAAACATCGCTATGAGAAGTCAATTAATGATTCTCCATAAATTTCTCACCTCAATGGAATAGATGCTTTTCTGTGGTAGTGATTCTCTACTAAATTCTCGCATCTATTGCAATCTATCGCAAAAGTTGATTATTTCCACATCTATAACAGTTAGAGCAATCTGAGTGACTTTTTTGAACTTATCATTCAATTCTGCTTCGAAACATTGCTATGAGAAGTCAATTAATGATTCTCCATAAATTTCTCACCTCAATGGAATAGATGCTTTTCTGTGGTAGTGATTCTCTACTAAATTTTCGCATCTATTGCAATCTATCGCAAAAGTTGATTATCTCTGCTTCTAAAATAGCTACAGCAGTTGGAGGGACTTTTTTGAACTCAGCATTCAATTCTGCATCGAAACATTGCTATTAGAAGTCAATTAATGATTCTCTGTAAATTTCTCACCTGAATGGAATAGATGCTTTTCTGTGGTAGTGATTCTCTACTAAATTCTCGCTTCTATTGCAATCTATCGCAAAAGTTGATTATCTCCACAACTATAACAGTTACAGCAATCTGAGTGACTTTTTTGAACTTAACATTCAATTCTGCATCGAAACATTGCTATGAGAAGTCAATTAATGATTCTCCATAAATTTCTCACCTCAATGGAATAGATGCTTTTCTGTGGTAGTGATTCTCTACTAAATTCTCGCTTCTATTGCAATCTACGTAAAAGTTTATTATCTCCACAACTACAACAGTTACAGCAATCTGAGTGGCTTTTTTAAACTCAGCATTCAATTTTGCATCGAAACATCGCTATGAGAAGTCAATTAATGATTCTCCATAAATTTCTCACCTCAATGGAATAGATGCTTTTCTGTGGTAGTGATTCTCTACTAAATTCTCGCTTCTATTGCAATCTATCGCAAAAGTTGATTATCTCCACAACTATAACAGTTACAGCAATCTGAGTGACTTTTTTGAACTTAACATTCAATTCTGCATCGAAACATTGCTATGAGAAGTCAATTAATGATTCTCCATAAATTTCTCACCTCAATGGAATAGATGCTTTTCTGTGGTAGTGATTCTCTACTAAATTCTCGCTTCTATTGCAATCTATCGTAAAAGTTTATTATCTCCACAACTACAACAGTTACAGCAATCTGAGTGGCTTTTTTAAACTCAGCATTCAATTTTGCATCGAAACATCGCTATGAGAAGTCAATTAATGATTCTCCATAAATTTCTCACCTCAATGGAATAGATGCTTTTCTGTGGTAGTGATTCTCTACTAAATTCTCGCATCTATTGCAATCTATCGCAAAAGTTGATTATTTCCACAACTATAACAGTTACAGCAATCTGAGTGACTTTTTTGAACTTATCATTCAATTCTGCTTCGAAACATTGCTATGAGAAGTCAATTAATGATTCTCCATAAATTTCTCACCTCAATGGAATAGATGCTTTTCTGTGGTAGTGATTCTCTACTAAATTCTCGCATCTATTGCAATCTATCGCAAAAGTTGATTAACTCCACAACTTTAGCAGTTGCAGCAATCTGAGTAGCTTTTTTGAACTCAGCATTCAATTCTGCATCGAAACATCGCTATGAGAAGTCAATTAATGATTCTCCATAAATTTCTCACCTCAATGGAATAGATGCTTTTCTGTGGTAGTGATTCTCTACTAAATTCTCGCATCTATTGCAATCTATCGCAAAAGTTGATTATTTCCACAACTATAACAGTTACAGCAATCTGAGTGACTTTTTTGAACTTATCATTCAATTCTGCTTCGAAACATTGCTATGAGAAGTCAATTAATGATTCTCTGTAAATTTCTTACCTCAATGGAATAGATGCTTTTCTGTGGTAGTGATTCTCTACTAAATTCTCGCATCTATTGCAATCTATCGCAAAAGTTGATTAACTCCACAACTTCAGCAGTTGCAGCAATCTGAGTAGCTTTTTTGAACTCAGCATTCAATTCTGCATCGAAACATCGCTATGAGAAGTCAATTAATGATTCTCCATAAATTTCTCACCTCAATGGAATAGATGCTTTTCTGTGGTAGTGATTCTCTACTAAATTCTCGCATCTATTGCAATCTATCGCAAAAGTTGATTATTTCCACAACTATAACAGTTACAGCAATCTGAGTGACTTTTTTGAACTTATCATTCAATTCTGCTTCGAAACATTGCTATGAGAAGTCAATTAATGATTCTCCATAAATTTCTCACCTCAATGGAATAGATGCTTTTCTGTGGTAGTGATTCTCTTCTAAATTTTCGCATCTATTGCAATCTATCGCAAAAGTTGATTATCTCTGCTTCTAAAATAGCTACAGCAGTTGGAGGGACTTTTTTGAACTCAGCATTCAATTCTGCATCGAAACATTGCTATGAGAAGTCAATTAATGATTCTCGATAAATTTATCACCTCAATGGAATAGATGCTTTTCTGTGGTAGTGATTCTCTACTAAATTCTCGCATCTATTGCAATCTATCGCAAAAGTTGATTATCTCCACAACTATAACAGTTACAGCAATCTGAGTGACTTTTGTGAACTTAACATTCAATTCTGCATCGAAACATTGCTATGAGAAGTCAATTAATGATTCTCCATAAATTTCTCACCTCAATGGAATAGATGCTTTTCTGTGGTAGTGATTCTCTACTAAATTCTCGCTTCTATTGCAATCTATCGTAAAAGTTTATTATCTCCAAAACTACAACAGTTACAGCAATCTGAGTGGCTTTTTTAAACTCAGCATTCAATTCTGCATCGAAACATCGCTATGAGAAGTCAATTAATGTTTCTCCATAAATTTCTCACCTCAATGGAATAGATGCTTTTCTGTGGTAGTGATTCTCTACTAAATTCTCGCATCTATTGCAATCTATCGCAAAAGTTGATTATTTCCACAACTATAACAGTTACAGCAATCTGAGTGACTTTTTTGAACTTATCATTCAATTCTGCTTCGAAACATTGCTATGAGAAGTCAATTAATGATTCTCTGTAAATTTCTCACCTCAATGGAATAGATGCTTTTCTGTGGTAGTGATTCTCTACTAAATTCTCGCATCTATTGCAATCTATCGCAAAAGTTGATTAACTCCACAACTTCAGCAGTTGCAGCAATCTGAGTAGCTTTTTTGAACTCAGCATTCAATTCTGCATCGAAACATCGCTATGAGAAGTCAATTAATGATTCTCCATAAATTTCTCACCTCAATGGAATAGATGCTTTTCTGTGGTAGTGATTCTCTACTAAATTCTCGCATCTATTGCAATCTATCGCAAAAGTTGATTATTTCCACAACTATAACAGTTACAGCAATCTGAGTGACTTTTTTGAACTTATCATTCAATTCTGCTTCGAAACATTGCTATGAGAAGTCAATTAATGATTCTCCATAAATTTCTCACCTCAATGGAATAGATGCTTTTCTGTGGTAGTGATTCTCTTCTAAATTTTCGCATCTATTGCAATCTATCGCAAAAGTTGATTATCTCTGCTTCTAAAATAGCTACAGCAGTTGGAGGGACTTTTTTGAACTCAGCATTCAATTCTGCATCGAAACATTGCTATGAGAAGTCAATTAATGATTCTCGATAAATTTATCACCTCAATGGAATAGATGCTTTTCTGTGGTAGTGATTCTCTACTAAATTCTCGCATCTATTGCAATCTATCGCAAAAGTTGATTATCTCCACAACTATAACAGTTACAGCAATCTGAGTGACTTTTGTGAACTTAACATTCAATTCTGCATCGAAACATTGCTATGAGAAGTCAATTAATGATTCTCCATAAATTTCTCACCTCAATGGAATAGATGCTTTTCTGTGGTAGTGATTCTCTACTAAATTCTCGCTTCTATTGCAATCTATCGTAAAAGTTTATTATCTCCAAAACTACAACAGTTACAGCAATCTGAGTGGCTTTTCTAAACTCAGCATTCAATTTTGCATCGAAACATTGCTATGAGAAGTCAATTAATGATTCTCTGTAATTTTCTCACCTCAATGGAATAGAGGCTTTTCTGTGGTAGTGATTCTCTACTAAATTCTCGCTTCTATTGCAATCTATCGTAAAAGTTTATTATCTCCAAAACTACAACAGTTACAGCAATCTGAGTGACTTCTTTGAATATAACAATCAATTGTGCATCGAAACATTGCTATGAGAAGTCAATTAATGATTCTATGTAAATTTCTCACCTCAATGGAATAGATGCTTTTCTGTGGTAGTGATTCTCTACTAAATTCTCGCATCTATTGCAATTTATCGCAAAAGTTGATTATCTCCACAACTACAACAGTTACAGCAATCTGAGTGACTTCTTTGAATATAACATTCAATTCTGCATCGAAATATTGCTATGAGAAGTCAATTAATGACTCTCTGTAAATTTCTCACCTCAATGGAATAGATGCTTTTCTGTGGTAGTGATTCTCTACTAAATTCTCGCATCTATTGCAATCTATCGCAAAAGTTGATTATCTCCACAACTTTAACAGTTACAGCAATCTGAGTGACTTTTTTGAACTTAACATTCAATTCTACATCGAAACATTGCTATGAGAAGTCAATTAATGATTCTCTGTAAATTTCTCACCTCAATGGAATAGATGCTTTTCTGTGGTAGTGATTCTCTACTAAATTCTCGCATCTATTGCGATCTATCGTAAAAGTTAACTATCTCCACAACTACAATAGCTACAGCAGTCTGAGTGACGTTTTTGAACTCAGCATTCAATTCTGCATCGAAACATTGCTATGAGAAGTCAATTAATGATTCTCCATAAATTTCTCACCTCAATGGAATAGATGCTTTTCTGTGGTAGTGATTCAATGGAATAGATGCTTTTCTGTGGTAGTGATTCTCTACTAAATTCTCGCATCTATTGCAATCTATCGCAAAAGTTGATTAACTCCACAACTTTAGCAGTTGCAGCAATCTGAGTAGCTTTTTTGAACTCAGCATTCAATTCTGCATCGAAACATCGCTATGAGAAGTCAATTAATGATTCTCCATAAATTTCTCACCTCAATGGAATAGATGCTTTTCTGTGGTAGTGATTCTCTACTAAATTCTCGCATCTATTGCAATCTATCGCAAAAGTTGATTATTTCCACAACTATAACAGTTACAGCAATCTGAGTGACTTTTTTGAACTTATCATTCAATTCTGCTTCGAAACATTGCTATGAGAAGTCAATTAATGATTCTCTGTAAATTTCTCACCTCAATGGAATAGATGCTTTTCTGTGGTAGTGATTCTCTACTAAATTCTCGCATCTATTGCAATCTATCGCAAAAGTTGATTAACTCCACAACTTCAGCAGTTGCAGCAATCTGAGTAGCTTTTTTGAACTCAGCATTCAATTCTGCATCGAAACATCGCTATGAGAAGTCAATTAATGATTCTCCATAAATTTCTCACCTCAATGGAATAGATGCTTTTCTGTGGTAGTGATTCTCTACTAAATTTTCGCATCTATTGCAATCTATCGCAAAAGTTGATTATCTCTGCTTCTAAAATAGCTACAGCAGTTGGAGGGACTTTTTTGAACTCAGCATTCAATTCTGCATCGAAACATTGCAATTAGAAGTCAATTAATGATTCTCCATAAATTTCTCACCTCAATGGAATAGATGCTTTTCTGTGGTAGTGATTCTCTACTAAATTCTCGCTTCTATTGCAATCTATCGTAAAAGTTTATTATCTCCACAACTACAACAGTTACAGCAATCTGAGTGGCTTTTTTAAACTCAGCATTCAATTTTGCATCGAAACATCGCTATGAGAAGTCAATTAATGATTCTCCATAAATTTCTCACCTCAATGGAATAGATGCTTTTCTGTGGTAGTGATTCTCTACTAAATTCTCGCATCTATTGCAATCTATCGCAAAAGTTGATTATTTCCACAACTATAACAGTTACAGCAATCTGAGTGACTTTTTTGAACTTATCATTCAATTCTGCTTCGAAACATTGCTATGAGAAGTCAATTAATGATTCTCCATAAATTTCTCACCTCAATGGAATAGATGCTTTTCTGTGGTAGTGATTCTCTACTAAATTCTCGCATCTATTGCAATCTATCGCAAAAGTTGATTAACTCCACAACTTTAGCAGTTGCAGCAATCTGAGTAGCTTTTTTGAACTCAGCATTCAATTCTGCATCGAAACATCGCTATGAGAAGTCAATTAATGATTCTCCATAAATTTCTCACCTCAATGGAATAGATGCTTTTCTGTGGTAGTGATTCTCTACTAAATTCTCGCATCTATTGCAATCTATCGCAAAAGTTTATTATTTCCACAACTATAACAGTTACAGCAATCTGAGTGACTTTTTTGAACTTATCATTCAATTCTGCTTCGAAACATTGCTATGAGAAGTCAATTAATGATTCTCTGTAAATTTCTCACCTCAATGGAATAGATGCTTTTCTGTGGTAGTGATTCTCTACTAAATTCTCGCATCTATTGCAATCTATCGCAAAAGTTGATTAACTCCACAACTTCAGCAGTTGCAGCAATCTGAGTAGCTTTTTTGAACTCAGCATTCAATTCTGCATCGAAACATCGCTATGAGAAGTCAATTAATGATTCTCCATAAATTTCTCACCTCAATGGAATAGATGCTTTTCTGTGGTAGTGATTCTCTACTAAATTCTCGCATCTATTGCAATCTATCGCAAAAGTTGATTATTTCCACAACTATAACAGTTACAGCAATCTGAGTGACTTTTTTGAACTTATCATTCAATTCTGCTTCGAAACATTGCTATGAGAAGTCAATTAATGATTCTCCATAAATTTCTCACCTCAATGGAATAGATGCTTTTCTGTGGTAGTGATTCTCTTCTAAATTTTCGCATCTATTGCAATCTATCGCAAAAGTTGATTATCTCTGCTTCTAAAATAGCTACAGCAGTTGGAGGGACTTTTTTGAACTCAGCATTCAATTCTGCATCGAAACATTGCTATGAGAAGTCAATTAATGATTCTCGATAAATTTATCACCTCAATGGAATAGATGCTTTTCTGTGGTAGTGATTCTCTACTAAATTCTCGCATCTATTGCAATCTATCGCAAAAGTTGATTATCTCCACAACTATAACAGTTACAGCAATCTGAGTGACTTTTGTGAACTTAACATTCAATTCTGCATCGAAACATTGCTATGAGAAGTCAATTAATGATTCTCCATAAATTTCTCACCTCAATGGAATAGATGCTTTTCTGTGGTAGTGATTCTCTACTAAATTCTCGCTTCTATTGCAATCTATCGTAAAAGTTTATTATCTCCAAAACTACAACAGTTACAGCAATCTGAGTGGCTTTTTTAAACTCAGCATTCAATTCTGCATCGAAACATCGCTATGAGAAGTCAATTAATGTTTCTCCATAAATTTCTCACCTCAATGGAATAGATGCTTTTCTGTGGTAGTGATTCTCTACTAAATTCTCGCATCTATTGCAATCTATCGCAAAAGTTGATTATTTCCACAACTATAACAGTTACAGCAATCTGAGTGACTTTTTTGAACTTATCATTCAATTCTGCTTCGAAACATTGCTATGAGAAGTCAATTAATGATTCTCTGTAAATTTCTCACCTCAATGGAATAGATGCTTTTCTGTGGTAGTGATTCTCTACTAAATTCTCGCATCTATTGCAATCTATCGCAAAAGTTGATTAACTCCACAACTTCAGCAGTTGCAGCAATCTGAGTAGCTTTTTTGAACTCAGCATTCAATTCTGCATCGAAACATCGCTATGAGAAGTCAATTAATGATTCTCCATAAATTTCTCACCTCAATGGAATAGATGCTTTTCTGTGGTAGTGATTCTCTACTAAATTCTCGCATCTATTGCAATCTATCGCAAAAGTTGATTATTTCCACAACTATAACAGTTACAGCAATCTGAGTGACTTTTTTGAACTTATCATTCAATTCTGCTTCGAAACATTGCTATGAGAAGTCAATTAATGATTCTCCATAAATTTCTCACCTCAATGGAATAGATGCTTTTCTGTGGTAGTGATTCTCTACTAAATTCTCGCATCTATTGCAATCTATCGCAAAAGTTGATTAACTCCACAACTTTAGCAGTTGCAGCAATCTGAGTAGCTTTTTTGAACTCAGCATTCAATTCTGCATCGAAACATCGCTATGAGAAGTCAATTAATGATTCTCCATAAATTTCTCACCTCAATGGAATAGATGCTTTTCTGTGGTAGTGATTCTCTACTAAATTCTCGCATCTATTGCAATCTATCGCAAAAGTTTATTATTTCCACAACTATAACAGTTACAGCAATCTGAGTGACTTTTTTGAACTTATCATTCAATTCTGCTTCGAAACATTGCTATGAGAAGTCAATTAATGATTCTCTGTAAATTTCTCACCTCAATGGAATAGATGCTTTTCTGTGGTAGTGATTCTCTACTAAATTCTCGCATCTATTGCAATCTATCGCAAAAGTTGATTAACTCCACAACTTCAGCAGTTGCAGCAATCTGAGTAGCTTTTTTGAACTCAGCATTCAATTCTGCATCGAAACATCGCTATGAGAAGTCAATTAATGATTCTCCATAAATTTCTCACCTCAATGGAATAGATGCTTTTCTGTGGTAGTGATTCTCTACTAAATTCTCGCATCTATTGCAATCTATCGCAAAAGTTGATTATTTCCACAACTATAACAGTTACAGCAATCTGAGTGACTTTTTTGAACTTATCATTCAATTCTGCTTCGAAACATTGCTATGAGAAGTCAATTAATGATTCTCCATAAATTTCTCACCTCAATGGAATAGATGCTTTTCTGTGGTAGTGATTCTCTACTAAATTCTCGCATCTATTGCAATCTATCGCAAAAGTTGATTAACTCCACAACTTTAGCAGTTGCAGCAATCTGAGTAGCTTTTTTGAACTCAGCATTCAATTCTGCATCGAAACATCGCTATGAGAAGTCAATTAATGATTCTCCATAAATTTCTCACCTCAATGGAATAGATGCTTTTCTGTGGTAGTGATTCTCTACTAAATTCTCGCATCTATTGCAATCTATCGCAAAAGTTGATTATTTCCACAACTATAACAGTTACAGCAATCTGAGTGACTTTTTTGAACTTATCATTCAATTCTGCTTCGAAACATTGCTATGAGAAGTCAATTAATGATTCTCCATAAATTTCTCACCTCAATGGAATAGATGCTTTTCTGTGGTAGTGATTCTCTTCTAAATTTTCGCATCTATTGCAATCTATCGCAAAAGTTGATTATCTCTGCTTCTAAAATAGCTACAGCAGTTGGAGGGACTTTTTTGAACTCAGCATTCAATTCTGCATCGAAACATTGCTATGAGAAGTCAATTAATGATTCTCGATAAATTTATCACCTCAATGGAATAGATGCTTTTCTGTGGTAGTGATTCTCTACTAAATTCTCGCATCTATTGCAATCTATCGCAAAAGTTGATTATCTCCACAACTATAACAGTTACAGCAATCTGAGTGACTTTTGTGAACTTAACATTCAATTCTGCATCGAAACATTGCTATGAGAAGTCAATTAATGATTCTCCATAAATTTCTCACCTCAATGGAATAGATGCTTTTCTGTGGTAGTGATTCTCTACTAAATTCTCGCTTCTATTGCAATCTATCGTAAAAGTTTATTATCTCCAAAACTACAACAGTTACAGCAATCTGAGTGGCTTTTTTAAACTCAGCATTCAATTCTGCATCGAAACATCGCTATGAGAAGTCAATTAATGTTTCTCCATAAATTTCTCACCTCAATGGAATAGATGCTTTTCTGTGGTAGTGATTCTCTACTAAATTCTCGCATCTATTGCAATCTATCGCAAAAGTTTATTATTTCCACAACTATAACAGTTACAGCAATCTGAGTGACTTTTTTGAACTTATCATTCAATTCTGCTTCGAAACATTGCTATGAGAAGTCAATTAATGATTCTCTGTAAATTTCTCACCTCAATGGAATAGATGCTTTTCTGTGGTAGTGATTCTCTACTAAATTCTCGCATCTATTGCAATCTATCGCAAAAGTTGATTAACTCCACAACTTCAGCAGTTGCAGCAATCTGAGTAGCTTTTTTGAACTCAGCATTCAATTCTGCATCGAAACATCGCTATGAGAAGTCAATTAATGATTCTCCATAAATTTCTCACCTCAATGGAATAGATGCTTTTCTGTGGTAGTGATTCTCTACTAAATTCTCGCATCTATTGCAATCTATCGCAAAAGTTGATTATTTCCACAACTATAACAGTTACAGCAATCTGAGTGACTTTTTTGAACTTATCATTCAATTCTGCTTCGAAACATTGCTATGAGAAGTCAATTAATGATTCTCCATAAATTTCTCACCTCAATGGAATAGATGCTTTTCTGTGGTAGTGATTCTCTACTAAATTCTCGCATCTATTGCAATCTATCGCAAAAGTTGATTAACTCCACAACTTTAGCAGTTGCAGCAATCTGAGTAGCTTTTTTGAACTCAGCATTCAATTCTGCATCGAAACATCGCTATGAGAAGTCAATTAATGATTCTCCATAAATTTCTCACCTCAATGGAATAGATGCTTTTCTGTGGTAGTGATTCTCTACTAAATTCTCGCATCTATTGCAATCTATCGCAAAAGTTTATTATTTCCACAACTATAACAGTTACAGCAATCTGAGTGACTTTTTTGAACTTATCATTCAATTCTGCTTCGAAACATTGCTATGAGAAGTCAATTAATGATTCTCTGTAAATTTCTCACCTCAATGGAATAGATGCTTTTCTGTGGTAGTGATTCTCTACTAAATTCTCGCATCTATTGCAATCTATCGCAAAAGTTGATTAACTCCACAACTTCAGCAGTTGCAGCAATCTGAGTAGCTTTTTTGAACTCAGCATTCAATTCTGCATCGAAACATCGCTATGAGAAGTCAATTAATGATTCTCCATAAATTTCTCACCTCAATGGAATAGATGCTTTTCTGTGGTAGTGATTCTCTACTAAATTCTCGCATCTATTGCAATCTATCGCAAAAGTTGATTATTTCCACAACTATAACAGTTACAGCAATCTGAGTGACTTTTTTGAACTTATCATTCAATTCTGCTTCGAAACATTGCTATGAGAAGTCAATTAATGATTCTCCATAAATTTCTCACCTCAATGGAATAGATGCTTTTCTGTGGTAGTGATTCTCTTCTAAATTTTCGCATCTATTGCAATCTATCGCAAAAGTTGATTATCTCTGCTTCTAAAATAGCTACAGCAGTTGGAGGGACTTTTTTGAACTCAGCATTCAATTCTGCATCGAAACATTGCTATGAGAAGTCAATTAATGATTCTCGATAAATTTATCACCTCAATGGAATAGATGCTTTTCTGTGGTAGTGATTCTCTACTAAATTCTCGCATCTATTGCAATCTATCGCAAAAGTTGATTATCTCCACAACTATAACAGTTACAGCAATCTGAGTGACTTTTGTGAACTTAACATTCAATTCTGCATCGAAACATTGCTATGAGAAGTCAATTAATGATTCTCCATAAATTTCTCACCTCAATGGAATAGATGCTTTTCTGTGGTAGTGATTCTCTACTAAATTCTCGCTTCTATTGCAATCTATCGTAAAAGTTTATTATCTCCAAAACTACAACAGTTACAGCAATCTGAGTGGCTTTTTTAAACTCAGCATTCAATTCTGCATCGAAACATCGCTATGAGAAGTCAATTAATGTTTCTCCATAAATTTCTCACCTCAATGGAATAGATGCTTTTCTGTGGTAGTGATTCTCTACTAAATTCTCGCATCTATTGCAATCTATCGCAAAAGTTGATTATTTCCACAACTATAACAGTTACAGCAATCTGAGTGACTTTTTTGAACTTATCATTCAATTCTGCTTCGAAACATTGCTATGAGAAGTCAATTAATGATTCTCTGTAAATTTCTCACCTCAATGGAATAGATGCTTTTCTGTGGTAGTGATTCTCTACTAAATTCTCGCATCTATTGCAATCTATCGCAAAAGTTGATTAACTCCACAACTTCAGCAGTTGCAGCAATCTGAGTAGCTTTTTTGAACTCAGCATTCAATTCTGCATCGAAACATCGCTATGAGAAGTCAATTAATGATTCTCCATAAATTTCTCACCTCAATGGAATAGATGCTTTTCTGTGGTAGTGATTCTCTACTAAATTCTCGCATCTATTGCAATCTATCGCAAAAGTTGATTATTTCCACAACTATAACAGTTACAGCAATCTGAGTGACTTTTTTGAACTTATCATTCAATTCTGCTTCGAAACATTGCTATGAGAAGTCAATTAATGATTCTCCATAAATTTCTCACCTCAATGGAATAGATGCTTTTCTGTGGTAGTGATTCTCTTCTAAATTTTCGCATCTATTGCAATCTATCGCAAAAGTTGATTATCTCTGCTTCTAAAATAGCTACAGCAGTTGGAGGGACTTTTTTGAACTCAGCATTCAATTCTGCATCGAAACATTGCTATGAGAAGTCAATTAATGATTCTCGATAAATTTATCACCTCAATGGAATAGATGCTTTTCTGTGGTAGTGATTCTCTACTAAATTCTCGCATCTATTGCAATCTATCGCAAAAGTTGATTATCTCCACAACTATAACAGTTACAGCAATCTGAGTGACTTTTGTGAACTTAACATTCAATTCTGCATCGAAACATTGCTATGAGAAGTCAATTAATGATTCTCCATAAATTTCTCACCTCAATGGAATAGATGCTTTTCTGTGGTAGTGATTCTCTACTAAATTCTCGCTTCTATTGCAATCTATCGTAAAAGTTTATTATCTCCAAAACTACAACAGTTACAGCAATCTGAGTGGCTTTTTTAAACTCAGCATTCAATTTTGCATCGAAACATTGCTATGAGAAGTCAATTAATGATTCTCTGTAATTTTCTCACCTCAATGGAATAGAGGCTTTTCTGTGGTAGTGATTCTCTACTAAATTCTCGCTTCTATTGCAATCTATCGTAAAAGTTTATTATCTCCAAAACTACAACAGTTACAGCAATCTGAGTGACTTCTTTGAATATAACAATCAATTGTGCATCGAAACATTGCTATGAGAAGTCAATTAATGATTCTATGTAAATTTCTCACCTCAATGGAATAGATGCTTTTCTGTGGTAGTGATTCTCTACTAAATTCTCGCATCTATTGCAATTTATCGCAAAAGTTGATTATCTCCACAACTACAACAGTTACAGCAATCTGAGTGACTTCTTTGAATATAACATTCAATTCTGCATCGAAATATTGCTATGAGAAGTCAATTAATGATTCTCTGTAAATTTCTCACCTCAATGGAATAGATGCTTTTCTGTGGTAGTGATTCTCTACTAAATTCTCGCATCTATTGCAATCTATCGCAAAAGTTGATTATCTCCACAACTATAACAGTTACAGCAATCTGAGTGACTTTTTTGAACTTAACATTCAATTCTGCATCGAAACATTGCTATGAGAAGTCAATTAATGATTCTCCATAAATTTCTCACCTCAATGGAATAGATGCTTTTCTGTGGTAGTGATTCTCTACTAAATTCTCGCATCTATTGCGATCTATCGTAAAAGTTAACTATCTCCACAACTACAATAGCTACAGCAGTCTGAGTGACTTTTTTGAACTCAGCATTCAATTCTGCATCGAAACATTGCTATGAGAAGTCAATTAATGATTCTCCATAAATTTCTCACCTCAATGGAATAGATGCTTTTCTGTGGTAGTGATTCTCTACTAAATTCTCGCATCTATTGCAATCTATCGCAAAAGTTGATTATCTCCACAACTTTAGCAGTTGCAGCAATCTGAGTAGCTTTTTTGAACTCAGCATTCAATTCTGCATCGAAACATTGCTATGAGAAGTCAATTAATGATTCTCCATAAATTTCTCACCTCAATGGAATAGATGCTTTTCTGTGGTAGTGATTCTCTACTAAATTCTCGCATCTATTGCAATCTATCGCAAAAGTTGATTATCTCCACAACTTTAACAGTTACAGCAATCTGAGTGACTTTTTTGAACTTAGCATTCAATTCTACATCGAAACATTGCTATGAGAAGTCAATTAATGATTCTCTGTAAATTTCTCACCTCAATGGAATAGATGCTTTTCTGTGGTAGTGATTCTCTACTAAATTCTCGCATCTATTGCAATCTATCGCAAAAGTTGATTAACTCCACAACTTCAGCAGTTGCAGCAATCTGAGTAGCTTTTTTGAACTCAGCATTCAATTCTGCATCGAAACATTGCTATGAGAAGTCAATTAATGATTCTCCATAAATTTCTCACCTCAATGGAATAGATGCTTTTCTGTGGTAGTGATTCTCTACTAAATTTCTCGCATCTATTGCAATCTATCGCAAAAGTTGATTATCTCTGCTTCTAAAATAGCTACAGCAGTTGGAGGGACTTTTTTGAACTCAGCATTCAATTCTGCATCGAAACATTGCTATGAGAGGTCAATTAATGATTCTCTGTAAATTTCTCACCTCAATGGAATAGATGCTTTTCTGTGGTAGTGATTCTCTACTAAATTCTCGCATCTATTGCAATCTATCGCAAAAGTTAATTATCTCCACAACTACAACAGTTACAGCAATCTGAGTAGCATTTTTGAACTCAGCATTCAATTCTGCATCGAAACATTGCTATGAGAAGTCAATTAATGATTCTCTGATAAATTTCTCACGTGAATGGAATAGATGCTTTTCTGTGGTAGTGATTCTCTACTAAATTCTCGCATCTATTGCAATCTATCGCAAAAGTTGATTATCTCCACAACTTTAACAGTTACAGCAATCTGAGTGACTTTTTTGAACTTAGCATTCAATTCTGCATCGAAACATTGCTATGAGAAGTCAATTAATGATTCTCCATAAATTTCTCACCTCAATGGAATAGATGCTTTTCTGTGGTAGTGATTCTCTACTAAATTCTCGCTTCTATTGCAATCTATCGCAAAAGTTTATTATCTCCACAACTACAACAGTTACAGCAATCTGAGTGACTTTTTGAACTTAACATTCAATTCTGCATCGAAACATTGCTATGAGAAGTCAATTAATGATTCTCTGTAAATTTCTCACCTCAATGGAATAGATGCTTTTCTGTGGTAGTGATTCTCTACTAAATTCTCGCATCTATTGCAATCTATCGCAAAAGTTGATTATCTCCACAACTACAACAGTTACAGCAATCTGAGTGACTTTTTTGAACTTAGCATTCAATTCTGCATCGAAACATTGCTATGAGAAGTCAATTAATGATTCTCTGTAAATTTCTCACCTCAATGGAATAGATGCTTTTCTGTGGTAGTGATTCTCTACTAAATTCTCGCATCTATTGCAATCTATCGCAAAAGTTTATTATCTCCACAACTACAACAGTTACAGCAATCTGAGTAGCTTTTTTGAACTCAGCATTCAATTCTGCATCGAAACATTGCTATGAGAAGTCAATTAATGATTCTCTGTAAATTTCTCACCTCAATGGAATAGATGCTTTTCTGTGGTAGTGATTCTCTACTAAATTCTCGCATCTATTGCAATCTATCGCAAAAGTTGATTATCTCTGCTTCTAAAATAGCTACAGCAGTCTGAGTGACTTTTTTGAACTCAGCATTCAATTCTGCATCGAAACATTGCTATAAGAAGTCAATTAATGATTCTCTGTAAATTTCTCACCTCAATGGAATAGATGCTTTTCTGTGGTAGTGATTCTCTACTAAATTCTCGCATCTATTGCAATCTATCGCAAAAGTTGATTATCTCCACAACTACAACAGTTACAGCAATCTGAGTGACTTTTTTGAACTTAACATTCAATTCTGCATCGAAACATTGCTATGAGAAGTCAATTAATGATTCTCCATAAATTTCTCACCTCAATGGAATAGATGCTTTTCTGTGGTAGTGATTCTCTACTAAATTCTCGCATCTATTGCAATCTATCGCAAAAGTTGATTATCTCCACAACTACAATAGCTACAGCAGTCTGAGTGGCTTTTTTGAACTCAGCATTCAATTCTGCATCGAAACATTGCTATGAGAAGTCAATTAATGATTCTCTGTAAATTTCTCACCTCAATGGAATAGATGCTTTTCTGTGGTAGTGATTCTCTACTAAATTCTCGCATCTATTGCAATCTATCGCAAAAGTTTATTATCTCCACAACTTTAACAGTTACAGCAATCTGAGTGACTTTTTTGAACTTAGCATTCAATTCTGCATCGAAACATTGCTATGAGAAGTCAATTAATGATTCTCCATAAATTTCTCACCTCAATGGAATAGATGCTTTTCTGTGGTAGTGATTCTCTACTAAATTCTCGCATCTATTGCAATCTATCGCAAAAGTTAATTATCTCCACAACTACAATAGCTACAGCAGTCTAAGTAACATTTTTGAATTCAGCCTTCAATTCTGCATCGAAACATTGCTATTAGATGTCAATTAATGATTCTCTGTAAATTTCTCACCTCAATGGAATAGATGCTTTTCTGTGGTAGTGATTCTCTACTAAATTCTCGCATCTATTGCAATCTATGGCAAAAGTTTATTATCTCCACAACTACAACAGTTACAGCAATCTGAGTAGCTTTTTTGAACTCAGCATTCAATTCTGCATCGAAACATTGCTATGAGAAGTCAATTAATGATTCTCCATAAATTTCTCACCTCAATGGAATAGATGCTTTTCTGTGGTAGTGATTCTCTACTAAATTCTCGCATCTATTGCAATCTATCGCAAAAGTTGATTATCTCCACAACTACAACAGTTACAGCAATCTGAGTGACTTTTTTGAACTTAGCATTCAATTCTGCATCGAAACATTGCTATGAGAAGTCAATTAATGATTCTCCATAAATTTCTCACCTCAATGGAATAGATGCTTTTCTGTGGTAGTGATTCTCTACTAAATTCTCGCATCTATTGCAATCTATCGCAAAAGTTGATTATCTCCACAACTACAACAGTTACAGCAATCTGAGTGGCTTTTTTGAACTCAGCATTCAATTTTGCATCGAAACATTGCTATGAGAAGTCAATTAATGATTCTCTGTAAATTTCTCACCTCAATGGAATAGATGCTTTTCTTTGGTAGTGATTCTCTACTAAATTCTCGCATCTATTGCAATCTATCGCAAAAGTTTATTATCTCCACAACTACAACAGTTACAGCAATCTGAGTGACTTTTTTGAACTATAGCATTCAATTCTGCATCGAAACATTGCTATGAGAGGTCAATTAATGATTCTATGTAAATTTCTCACCTCAATGGAATAGATGCTTTTCTGTGGTAGTGATTCTCTACTAAATTCTCGCATCTATTGCAATCTATCGCAAAAGTTGATTATCTCCACAACTACAACAGTTACAGCAATCTGAGTGACTTTTTTGAACTTAGCATTCAATTCTGCATCGAAACATTGCTATGAGAAGTCAATTAATGATTCTCTGTAAATTTCTCACCTCAATGGAATAGATGCTTTTCTGTGGTAGTGATTCTCTACTAAATTCTCGCATCTATTGCAATCTATCGCAAAAGTTGATTATCTCCACAACTTCAACAGTTACAGCAATCTGAGTGCTTTTTTGAACTCAGCATTCAATTCTGCATCGAAACATTGCTATGAGAAGTCAATTAATGATTCTCTGTAAATTTCTCACCTCAATGGAATAGATGCTTTTCTGTGGTAGTGATTCTCTACTAAATTCTCGCATCTATTGCAATCTATCGCAAAAGTTTATTATCTCTGCTTCTAAAATAGCTACAGCAGTCTGAGTGACTTTTTTGAACTCAGCATTCAATTCTGCATCGAAACATTGCTATGAGAAGTCAATTAATGATTCTCCATAAATTTCTCACCTCAATGGAATAGATGCTTTTCTGTGGTAGTGATTCTCTACTAAATTCTCGCATCTATTGCAATCTATCGCAAAAGTTGATTATCTCCACAACTTTAACAGTTACAGCAATCTGAGTAGCTTTTTTGAACTCAGCATTCAATTCTGCATCGAAACATTGCTATGAGAAGTCAATTAATGATTCTCCATAAATTTCTCACCTCAATGGAATAGATGCTTTTCTGTGGTAGTGATTCTCTACTAAATTCTCGCATCTATTGCAATCTATCGCAAAAGTTGATTATCTCCACAACTACAACAGTTACAGCAATCTGAGTGACTTTTTTGAACTTAACATTCAATTCTGCATCGAAACATTGCTATGAGAAGTCAATTAATGATTCTCTGTAAATTTCTCACCTCAATGGAATAGATGCTTTTCTGTGGTAGTGATTCTCTACTAAATTCTCGCATCTATTGCAATCTATCGCAAAAGTTGATTATCTCCACAACTATCAACAGTTACAGCAATCTGAGTGACTTTTTTGAACTCAGCATTCAATTCTGCATCGAAACATTGCTATGAGAAGTCAATTAATGATTCTCTGTAAATTTCTCACCTCAATGGAATAGATGCTTTTCTGTGGTAGTGATTCTCTACTAAATTCTCGCATCTATTGCAATCTATCGCAAAAGTTTATTATCTCCACAACTTCAACAGTTACAGCAATCTGAGTAGCTTTTTTGAACGCAGCATTCAATTCTGCATCGAAACATTGCTATGAGAAGTCAATTAATGATTCTCTGTAAATTTCTCACCTCAATGGAATAGATGCTTTTCTGTGGTAGTGATTCTCTACTAAATTCTCGCATCTATTGCAATCTATCGCAAAAGTTGATTATCTCCACAACTACAACAGTTACAGCAATCTGAGTGACTTTTTTGAACTATAGCATTCAATTCTGCATCGAAACATTGCTATGAGAAGTCAATTAATGATTCTCTGTAAATTTCTCACCTCAATGGAATAGATGCTTTTCTGTGGTAGTGATTCTCTACTAAATTCTCGCATCTATTGCAATCTATCGCAAAAGTTGATTATCTCCACAACTACAACAGTTACAGCAATCTGAGTGGCTTTTTTGAACTCAGCATTCAATTCTGCATCGAAACATTGCTATGAGAGGTCAATTAATGATTCTCTGTAAATTTCTCACCTGAATGGAATAGATGCTTTTCTGTGGTAGTGATTCTCTACTAAATTCTCGCATCTATTGCAATCTATCAAAAGTTAATTATCTCTGCAACTACAATAGCTACAGCAGTCTGAGTGACGTTTTTGAACTCAGCATTCAATTCTGCATCGAAACATTGCTATGAGAAGTCAATTAATGATTCTCCATAAATTTCTCACCTCAATGGAATAGATGCTTTTCTGTGGTAGTGATTCTCTACTAAATTCTCGCATCTATTGCAATCTATCGCAAAAGTTGATTATCTCCACAACTACAACAGTTACAGCAATCTGAGTAGCTTTTTTGAACTCAGCATTCAATTCTGCATCGAAACATTGCTATGAGAAGTCAATTAATGATTCTCCATAAATTTCTCACCTCAATGGAATAGATGCTTTTCTGTGGTAGTGATTCTCTACTAAATTCTCGCATCTATTGCAATCTATCGCAAAAGTTGATTATCTCCACAACTACAACAGTTACAGCAATCTGAGTGACTTTTTTGAACTATAGCATTCAATTCTGCATCGAAACATTGCTATGAGAAGTCAATTAATGATTCTCTGTAAATTTCTCACCTCAATGGAATAGATGCTTTTCTGTGGTAGTGATTCTCTACTAAATTCTCGCATCTATTGCAATCTATCGCAAAAGTTGATTATCTCCACAACTATCAACAGTTACAGCAATCTGAGTGACTTTTTTGAACTCAGCATTCAATTCTGCATCGAAACATTGCTATGAGAAGTCAATTAATGATTCTCTGTAAATTTCTCACCTCAATGGAATAGATGCTTTTCTGTGGTAGTGATTCTCTACTAAATTCTCGCATCTATTGCAATCTATCGCAAAAGTTTATTATCTCCACAACTACAACAGTTACAGCAATCTGAGTAGCTTTTTTGAACTCAGCATTCAATTCTGCATCGAAACATTGCTATGAGAAGTCAATTAATGATTCTCTGTAAATTTCTCACCTCAATGGAATAGATGCTTTTCTGTGGTAGTGATTCTCTACTAAATTCTCACATCTATTGCAATCTATCGCAAAAGTTGATTATCTCTGCTTCTAAAATAGCTACAGCAGTCTGAGTGACTTTTTTGAACTCAGCATTCAATTCTGCATCGAAACATTGCTATGAGAAGTCAATTAATGATTCTCTGTAAATTTCTCACCTCAATGGAATAGATGCTTTTCTGTGGTAGTGATTCTCTACTAAATTCTCGCATCTATTGCAATCTATCGCAAAAGTTGATTATCTCCACAACTACAACAGTTACAGCAATCTGAGTGACTTTTTTGAACTCAGCATTCAATTCTGCATCGAAACATTGCTATGAGAAGTCAATTAATGATTCTCCATAAATTTCTCACCTCAATGGAATAGATGCTTTTCTGTGGTAGTGATTCTCTACTAAATTCTCGCATCTATTGCAATCTATCGCAAAAGTTGATTATCTCCGCTTCTAAAATAGCTACAGCAGTCTGAGTGGCTTTTTTGAACTCAGCATTCAATTCTGCATCGAAACATTGCTATGAGAAGTCAATTAATGATTCTCTGTAAATTTCTCACCTCAATGGAATAGATGCTTTTCTGTGGTAGTGATTCTCTACTAAATTCTCGCATCTATTGCAATCTATCGCAAAAGTTTATTATCTCCACAACTACAACAGTTACAGCAATCTGAGTGACTTTTTTGAACTTAGCATTCAATTCTGCATCGAAACATTGCTATGAGAAGTCAATTAATGATTCTCTGTAAATTTCTCACCTCAATGGAATAGATGCTTTTCTGTGGTAGTGATTCTCTACTAAATTCTCGCATCTATTGCAATCTATCGAAAAAGTTAATTATCTCCACAACTACAATAGCTACAGCAGTCTGAGTGGCTTTTTTGAACTCAGCATTCAATTCTGCATCGAAACATTGCTATGAGAAGTCAATTAATGATTCTCTGTAAATTTCTCACCTCAATGGAATAGATGCTTTTCTGTGGTAGTGATTCTCTACTAAATTCTCGCATCTATTGCAATCTATCGCAAAAGTTTATTATCTCCACAACTACAACAGTTACAGCAATCTGAGTAGCTTTTTTGAACTCAGCATTCAATTCTGCATCGAAACATTGCTATGAGAAGTCAATTAATGATTCTCTGATAAATTTCTCACCTCAATGGAATAGATGCTTTTCTGTGGTAGTGATTCTCTACTAAATTCTCGCATCTATTGCAATCTATCGCAAAAGTTGATTATCTCCACAACTACAACAGTTACAGCAAGCTGAGTGACTCTTTTGAACTTAGCATTCAATTCTGCATCGAAACATTGCTATGAGAAGTCAATTAATGATTCTCCATAAATTTCTCACCTCAATGGAATAGATGCTTTTCTGTGGTAGTGATTCTCTACTAAATTCTCGCATCTATTGCAATCTATCGCAAAAGTTTATTATCTCCACAACTACAACAGTTACAGCAATCTGAGTGGCTTTTTTGAACTCAGCATTCAATTCTGCATCGAAACATTGCTATGAGAAGTCAATTAATGATTCTCTGTAAATTTCTCACCTCAATGGAATAGATGCTTTTCTGTGGTAGTGATTCTCTACTAAATTCTCGCATCTATTGCAATCTATCGCAAAAGTTTATTATCTCCACAACTACAACAGTTACAGCAATCTGAGTAGCTTTTTTGAACTCAGCATTCAATTCTGCATCGAAACATTGCTATGAGAAGTCAATTAATGATCCTCTATAAATTTCTCACCTCAATGGAATAGATGCTTTTCTGTGGTAGTGATTCTCTACTAAATTCTCGCATCTATTGCAATCTATCGCAAAAGTTGATTATCTCCACAACTTTAACAGTTACAGCAATCTGAGTGACTTTTTTGAACTTAGCATTCAATTCTGCATCGAAACATTGCTATGAGAAGTCAATTAATGATTCTCCATAAATTTCTCACCTCAATGGAATAGATGCTTTTCTGTGGTAGTGATTCTCTACTAAATTCTCGCATCTATTGCAATCTATCGCAAAAGTTGATTATCTCCACAACTACAACAGTTACAGCAATCTGAGTGGCTTTTTTGAACTCAGCATTCAATTCTGCATCGAAACATTGCTATGAGAAGTCAATTAATGATTCTCTGTAAATTTCTCACCTCAATGGAATAGATGCTTTTCTGTGGTAGTGATTCTCTACTAAATTCTCGCATCTATTGCAATCTATCGCAAAAGTTTATTATCTCCACAACTACAACAGTTACAGCAATCTGAGTGACTTTTTTGAACTCAGCATTCAATTCTGCATCGAAACATTGCTATGAGAAGTCAATTAATGATTCTATGTAAATTTCTCACCTCAATGGAATAGATGCTTTTCTGTGGTAGTGATTCTCTACTAAATTCTCGCATCTATTGCAATCTATCGCAAAAGTTGATTATCTCCACAACTACAACAGTTACAGCAATCTGAGTGACTTTTTTGAACTTAGCATTCAATTCTGCATCGAAACATTGCTATGAGAAGTCAATTAATGATTCTCTGTAAATTTCTCACCTCAATGGAATAGATGCTTTTCTGTGGTAGTGATTCTCTACTAAATTCTCGCATCTATTGCAATCTATCGCAAAAGTTGATTATCTCCACAACTTCAACAGTTACAGCAATCTGAGTGGCTTTTTTGAACTCAGCATTCAATTCTGCATCGAAACATTGCTATGAGAAGTCAATTAATGATTCTCTGTAAATTTCTCACCTCAATGGAATAGATGCTTTTCTGTGGTAGTGATTCTCTACTAAATTCTCGCATCTATTGCAATCTATCGCAAAAGTTTATTATCTCTGCTTCTAACATAGCTACAGCAGTCTGAGTGACTTTTTTGAACTCAACATTCAATTCTGCATCGAAACATTGCTATGAGAAGTCAATTAATGATTCTCCATAAATTTCTCACCTCAATGGAATAGATGCTTTTCTGTGGTAGTGATTCTCTACTAAATTCTCGCATCTATTGCAATCTATCGCAAAAGTTGATTATCTCCACAACTACAACAGTTACAGCAATCTGAGTGGCTTTTTTGAACTCAGCATTCAATTCTGCATCGAAACATTGCTATGAGAAGTCAATTAATGATTCTCTGTAAATTTCTCACCTCAATGGAATAGATGCTTTTCTGTGGTAGTGATTCTCTACTAAATTCTCGCATCTATTGCAATCTATCGCAAAAGTTGATTATCTCCACAACTACAATAGCTACAGCAGTCTGAGTGACTTTTTTGAACTCAGCATTCAATTTTGCATCGAAACATTGCTATGAGAAGTCAATTAATGATTCTCCATAAATTTCTCACCTCAATGGAATAGATGCTTTTCTGTGGTAGTGATTCTCTACTAAATTCTCGCATCTATTGCAATCTATCGCAAAAGTTGATTATCTCCACAACTTTAACAGTTACAGCAATCTGAGTAGCTTTTTTGAACTCAGCATTCAATTCTGCATCGAAACATTGCTATGAGAAGTCAATTAATGATTCTCCATAAATTTCTCACCTCAATGGAATAGATGCTTTTCTGTGGTAGTGATTCTCTACTAAATTCTCGCATCTATTGCAATCTATCGCAAAAGTTGATTATCTCCACAACTACAACAGTTACAGCAATCAGAGAGGCTTTTTTGAACTATAGCATTCAATTCTACATCGAAACATTGCTATGAGAAGTCAATTAATGATTCTCTGTAAATTTCTCACCTCAATGGAATAGATGCTTTTCTGTGGTAGTGATTCTCTACTAAATTCTCGCATCTATTGCAATCTATCGCAAAAGTTGATTATCTCCACAACTTTAACAGTTACAGCAATCTGAGTGACTTTTTTGAACTCAGCATTCAATTCTGCATCGAAACATTGCTATGAGAAGTCAATTAATGATTCTCTGTAAATTTCTCACCTCAATGGAATAGATGCTTTTCTGTGGTAGTGATTCTCTACTAAATTCTCGCATCTATTGCAATCTATCGCAAAAGTTTATTATCTCCACAACTACAACAGTTACAGCAATCTGAGTGGCTTTTTTGAACTCAGCATTCAATTCTGCATCGAAACATTGCTATGAGAAGTCAATTAATGATTCTCTGTAAATTTCTCACCTCAATGGAATAGATGCTTTTCTGTGGTAGTGATTCTCTACTAAATTCTCGCATCTATTGCAATCTATCGCAAAAGTTGATTATCTCCACAACTACAACAGTTACAGCAAGCTGAGTGACTCTTTTGAACTTAGCATTCAATTCTGCATCGAAACATTGCTATGAGAAGTCAATTAATG
This sequence comes from Aurelia coerulea, assembly GCA_039566865.1. Lineage (NCBI taxonomy): Eukaryota > Metazoa > Cnidaria > Scyphozoa > Semaeostomeae > Ulmaridae > Aurelia > Aurelia coerulea. Next base: position 20,370,899 of record CM076955.1, read on the forward strand.
ATTCTCCATAAATTTCTCACCTCAATGGAATAGATGCTTTTCTGTGGTAGTGATTCTCTACTAAATTCTCGCATCTATTGCAATCTATCGCAAAAGTTTATTATCTCCACAACTACAACAGTTACAGCAATCTGAGTGGCTTTTTTGAACTCAGCATTCAATTTTGCATCGAAACATTGCTATGAGAAGTCAATTAATGATTCTCTGTAAATTTCTCACCTCAATGGAATAGATGCTTTTCTGTGGTAGTGATTCTCTACTAAATTCTCGCATCTATTGCAATCTATCGCAAAAGTTGATTATCTCCACAACTACAACAGTTACAGCAATCTGAGTGGCTTTTTGAGTTCAGCATTCAATTCTGCATCGAAACATTGCTATGAGAAGTCAATTAATGATTCTCTGTAAATTTCTCACCTCAATGGAATAGATGCTTTTCTGTGGTAGTGATTCTCTACTAAATTCTCGCATCTATTGCAATCTATCGCAAAAGTTTATTATCTCCACAACTACAACAGTTACAGCAATCTGAGTAGCTTTTTTGAACTCAGCATTCAATTCTGCATCGAAACATTGCTATGAGAAGTCAATTAATGATTCTCCATAAATTTCTCACCTCAATGGAATAGATGCTTTTCTGTGGTAGTGATTCTCTACTAAATTCTCGCATCTATTGCAATCTATCGCAAAAGTTGATTATCTCTGCTTCTAAAATAGCTACAGCAGTCTGAGTGACTTTTTTGAACTCAGCATTCAATTCTGCATCGAAACATTGCTATGAGAAGTCAATTAATGATTCTCTGTAAATTTCTCACCTCAATGGAATAGATGCTTTTCTGTGGTAGTGATTCTCTACTAAATTCTCGCATCTATTGCAATCTATCGCAAAAGTTGATTATCTCCACAACTACAACAGTTACAGCAATCTGAGTAACTTTTTTGAACTCAGCATTCAATTCTGCATCGAAACATTGCTATGAGAAGTCAATTAATGATTCTCTGTAAATTTCTCACCTCAATGGAATAGATGCTTTTCTGTGGTAGTGATTCTCTACTAAATTCTCGCATCTATTGCAATCTATCGCAAAAGTTGATTATCTCCACAACTACAACAGTTACAGCAATCTGAGTAGCTTTTTTGAACTCAGCATTCAATTCTGCATCGAAACATTGCTATGAGAAGTCAATTAATGATTCTCTGATAAATTTCTCACCTCAATGGAATAGATGCTTTTCTGTGGTAGTGATTCTCTACTAAATTCTCGCATCTATTGCAATCTATCGCAAAAGTTGATTATCTCCACAACTTTAACAGTTACAGCAATCTGAGTGACTTTTTTGAACTTAGCATTCAATTCTGCATCGAAACATTGCTATGAGAAGTCAATTAATGATTCTCCATAAATTTCTCACCTCAATGGAATAGATGCTTTTCTGTGGTAGTGATTCTCTACTAAATTCTCGCATCTATTGCAATCTATCGCAAAAGTTGATTATCTCCACAACTACAACAGTTACAGCAATCTGAGTGGCTTTTTTGAACTCAGCATTCAATTCTGCATCGAAACATTGCTATGAGAAGTCAATTAATGATTCTCTGTAAATTTCTCACCTAAATGGAATAGATGCTTTTCTGTGGTAGTGATTCTCTACTAAATTCTCTCATCTATTGCAATCTATCGCAAAAGTTTATTATCTCCACAACTACAACAGTTACAGCAATCTGAGTGACTTTTTTGAACTCAGCATTCAATTCTGCATCGAAACATTGCTATGAGAAGTCAATTAATGATTCTCCATAAATTTCTCACCTCAATGGAATAGATGCTTTTCTGTGGTAGTGATTCTCTACTAAATTCTCGCATCTATTGCAATCTATCGCAAAAGTTGATTATCTCCACAACTACAACAGTTACAGCAATCTGAGTGACTTTTTTGAACTTAGCATTCAATTCTGCATCGAAACATTGCTATGAGAAGTCAATTAATGATTCTCTGTAAATTTCTCACCTCAATGGAATAGATGCTTTTCTGTGGTAGTGATTCTCTACTAAATTCTCGCATCTATTGCAATCTATCGCAAAAGTTGATTATCTCCACAACTTTAACAGTTACAGCAATCTGAGTGACTTTTTTGAACTCAGCATTCAATTCTGCATCGAAACATTGCTATGAGAAGTCAATTAATGATTCTCCATAAATTTCTCACCTCAATGGAATAGATGCTTTTCTGTGGTAGTGATTCTCTACTAAATTCTCGCATCTATTGCAATCTATCGCAAAAGTTAATTATCTCCACAACTACAATAGTTACAGCAGTCTGAGTGACGTTTTTGAACTCAGCATTCAATTCTGCATCGAAACATTGCTATGAGAAGTCAATTAATGATTCTCCATAAATTTCTCACCTCAATGGAATAGATGCTTTTCTGTGGTAGTGATTCTCTACTAAATTCTCGCATCTATTGCAATCTATCGCAAAAGTTGATTATCTCCACAACTACAACAGTTACAGCAATCTGAGTAGCTTTTTTGAACTCAGCATTCAATTCTGCATCGAAACATTGCTATGAGAAGTCAATTAATGATTCTCTGTAAATTTCTCACCTCAATGGAATAGATGCTTTTCTGTGGTAGTGATTCTCTACTAAATTCTCGCATCTATTGCAATCTATCGCAAAAGTTGATTATCTCCACAACTACAACAGTTACAGCAATCTGAGTGGCTTTTTTGAACTCAGCATTCAATTTTGCATCGAAACATTGCTATGAGAAGTCAATTAATGATTCTCTGTAAATTTCTCACCTGAATGGAATAGATGCTTTTCTGTGGTAGTGATTCTCTACTAAATTCTCGCATCTATTGCAATCTATCGCAAAAGTTTATTATCTCCACAACTACAACAGTTACAGCAATCTGAGTGACTTTTTTGAACTCAGCATTCAATTCTGCATCGAAACATTGCTATGAGAAGTCAATTAATGATTCTCCATGTAAATTTCTCACCTCAATGGAATAGATGCTTTTCTGTGGTAGTGATTCTCTACTAAATTCTCGCATCTATTGCAATCTATCGCAAAAGTTGATTATCTCCACAACTACAACAGTTACAGCAATCTGAGTGACTTTTTTGAACTATAGCATTCAATTCTGCATCGAAACATTGCTATGAGAAGTCAATTAATGATTCTCTGTAAATTTCTCACCTCAATGGAATAGATGCTTTTCTGTGGTAGTGATTCTCTACTAAATTCTCGCATCTATTGCAATCTATCGCAAAAGTTGATTATCTCCACAACTATCAACAGTTACAGCAAGCTGAGTGACTCTTTTGAACTTAGCATTCAATTCTGCATCGAAACATTGCTATGAGAAGTCAATTAATGATTCTCCATAAATTTCTCACCTCAATGGAATAGATGCTTTTCTGTGGTAGTGATTCTCTACTAAATTCTCGCATCTATTGCAATCTATCGCAAAAGTTGATTATCTCCACAACTACAACAGTTACAGCAATCTGAGTGGCTTTTTTGAACTCAGCATTCAATTCTGCATCGAAACATTGCTATGAGAAGTCAATTAATGATTCTCTGTAAATTTCTCACCTCAATGGAATAGATGCTTTTCTGTGGTAGTGATTCTCTACTAAATTCTCGCATCTATTGCAATCTATCGCAAAAGTTTATTATCTCCACAACTACAACAGTTACAGCAATCTGAGTGACTTTTTTGAACTCAGCATTCAATTCTGCATCGAAACATTGCTATGAGAAGTCAATTAATGATTCTCTGTAAATTTCTCACCTCAATGGAATAGATGCTTTTCTGTGGTAGTGATTCTCTACTAAATTCTCGCATCTATTGCAATCTATCGCAAAAGTTGATTATCTCCACAACTACAACAGTTACAGCAATCTGAGTGACTTTTTTGAATATAGCATTCAATTCTGCATCGAAACATTGCTATGAGAAGTCAATTAATGATTCTCTGTAAATTTCTCACCTCAATGGAATAGATGCTTTTCTGTGGTAGTGATTCTCTACTAAATTCTCGCATCTATTGCAATCTATCGCAAAAGTTGATTATCTCCACAACTTCAACAGTTACAGCAATCTGAGTGGCTTTTTTGAACTCAGCATTCAATTCTGCATCGAAACATTGCTATGAGAAGTCAATTAATGATTCTCTGTAAATTTCTCACCTCAATGGAATAGATGCTTTTCTGTGGTAGTGATTCTCTACTAAATTCTCGCATCTATTGCAATCTATCGCAAAAGTTGATTATCTCCACAACTACAAAAGCTACAGCAGTCTGAGTGACTTTTTTGAACTCAGCATTCAATTCTGCATCGAAACATTGCTATGAGAAGTCAATTAATGATTCTCCATAAATTTCTCACCTCAATGGAATAGATGCTTTTCTGTGGTAGTGATTCTCTACTAAATTCTCGCATCTATTGCAATCTATCGCAAAAGTTGATTATCTCCACAACTACAACAGTTACAGCAATCTGAGTAGCTTTTTTGAACTCAGCATTCAATTCTGCATCGAAACATTGCTATGAGAAGTCAATTAATGATTCTCCATAAATTTCTCACCTCAATGGAATAGATGCTTTTCTGTGGTAGTGATTCTCTACTAAATTCTCGCATCTATTGCAATCTATCGCAAAAGTTGATTATCTCCACAACTACAACAGTTACAGCAATCTGAGTGACTTTTTTGAACTTAGCATTCAATTCTACATCGAAACATTGCTATGAGAAGTCAATTAATGATTCTCTGTAAATTTCTCACCTCAATGGAATAGATGCTTTTCTGTGGTAGTGATTCTCTACTAAATTCTCGCATCTATTGCAATCTATCGCAAAAGTTGATTATCTCCACAACTTCAACAGTTACAGCAATCTGAGTAGCTTTTTTGAACTCAGCATTCAATTCTGCATCGAAACATTGCTATGAGAAGTCAATTAATGATTCTCTGTAAATTTCTCACCTCAATGGAATAGATGCTTTTCTGTGGTAGTGATTCTCTACTAAATTCTCGCATCTATTGCAATCTATCGCAAAAGTTGATTATCTCCACAACTACAACAGTTACAGCAATCTGAGTGACTTTTTTGAACTCAGCATTCAATTCTGCATCGAAACATTGCTATGAGAAGTCAATTAATGATTCTCTGTAAATTTCTCACCTCAATGGAATAGATGCTTTTCTGTGGTAGTGATTCTCTACTAAATTCTCGCATCTATTGCAATCTATCGCAAAAGTTGATTATCTCTGCTTCTAAAATAGCTACAGCAGTTTGAGTGGCTTTTTTGAACTCAGCATTCAATTCTGCATCGAAACATTGCTATGAGAAGTCAATTAATGATTCTCCATAAATTTCTCACCTCAATGGAATAGATGCTTTTCTGTGGTAGTGATTCTCTACTAAATTCTCGCATCTATTGCAATCTATCGCAAAAGTTGATTATCTCCACAACTACAACAGTTACAGCAATCTGAGTGACTTTTTTGAACTTAGCATTCAATTCTGCTTCGAAACATTGCTATGAGAAGTCAATTAATGATTCTCTGTAAATTTCTCACCTCAATGGAATAGATGCTTTTCTGTGGTAGTGATTCTCTACTAAATTCTCGCATCTATTGCAATCTATCGCAAAAGTTGATTATCTCTGCTTCTAAAATAGCTACAGCAGTCTGAGTGACTTTTTTGAACTCAGCATTCAATTCTGCATCGAAACATTGCTATGAGAAGTCAATTAATGATTCTCTGTAAATTTCTCACCTCAATGGAATAGATGCTTTTCTGTGGTAGTGATTCTCTACTAAATTCTCGCATCTATTGCAATCTATCGCAAAAGTTGATTATCTCTGCTTCTAAAATAGCTACAGCAGTCGGACAGACTTTTTTGAACTCAGCATTCAATTCTGCATCGAAACATTGCTATGAGAAGTCAATTAATGATTCTCTGTAAATTTCTCACCTCAATGGAATAGATGCTTTTCTGTGGTAGTGATTCTCTACTAAATTCTCGCATCTATTGCAATCTATCGCAAAAGTTTATTATCTCCACAACTACAACAGTTACAGCAATCTGAGTAGCTTTTTTGAACTCAGCATTCAATTCTGCATCGAAACATTGCTATGAGAAGTCAATTAATGATTCTCCATAAATTTCTCACCTCAATGGAATAGATGCTTTTCTGTGGTAGTGATTCTCTACTAAATTCTCGCATCTATTGCAATCTATCGCAAAAGTTGATTATCTCCACAACTACAACAGTTACAGCAATCTGAGTGACTTTTTTGAACTTAGCATTCAATTCTGCATCGAAACATTGCTATGAGAAGTCAATTAATGATTCTCCATAAATTTCTCACCTCAATGGAATAGATGCTTTTCTGTGGTAGTGATTCTCTACTAAATTCTCGCATCTATTGCAATCTATCGCAAAAGTTGATTATCTCTGCTTCTAAAATAGCTACAGCAGTCTGAGTGGCTTTTTTGAACTCAGCATTCAATTCTGCATCGAAACATTGCTATGAGAAGTCAATTAATGATTCTCTGTAAATTTCTCACCTCAATGGAATAGATGCTTTTCTGTGGTAGTGATTCTCTACTAAATTCTCGCATCTATTGCAATCTATCGCAAAAGTTGATTATCTCCACAACTACAACAGTTACAGCAATCTGAGTGACTTTTTTGAACTTAGCATTCAATTCTGCATCGAAACATTGCTATGAGAAGTCAATTAATGATTCTCTGTAAATTTCTCACCTCAATGGAATAGATGCTTTTCTGTGGTAGTGATTCTCTACTAAATTTCTCGCATCTATTGCAATCTATCGCAAAAGTTGATTATCTCCACAACTACAACAGTTACAGCAATCTGAGTGGCTTTTTTGAACTCAGCATTCAATTCTACATCGAAACATTGCTATGAGAAGTCAATTAATGATTCTCTGTAAATTTCTCACCTCAATGGAATAGATGTTTTTCTGTGGTAGTGATTCTCTACTAAATTCTCACATCTATTGCAATCTATCGCAAAAGTTGATTATCTCCACAACTACAACAGTTACAGCAATCTGAGTGGCTTTTTTGAACTCAGCATTCAATTCTGCATCGAAACATTGCTATGAGAAGTCAATTAATGATTCTCCATAAATTTCTCACCTCAATGGAATAGATGCTTTTCTGTGGTAGTGATTCTCTACTAAATTCTCGCATCTATTGCAATCTATCGCAAAAGTTGATTATCTCCACAACTACAACAGTTACAGCAATCTGAGTGGCTTTTTTGAACTCAGCATTCAATTCTGCATCGAAACATTGCTATGAGAAGTCAATTAATGATTCTCTGTAAATTTCTCACCTCAATGGAATAGATGCTTTTCTGTGGTAGTGATTCTCTACTAAATTCTCGCATCTATTGCAATCTATCGCAAAAGTTGATTATCTCCACAACTTCAACAGTTACAGCAGTCTGAGTGACTTTTTTGAACTCAGCATTCAATTCTGCATCGAAACATTGCTATGAGAAGTCAATTAATGATTCTCTGTAAATTTCTCACCTCAATGGAATAGATGCTTTTCTGTGGTAGTGATTCTCTACTAAATTCTCGCATCTATTGCAATCTATCGCAAAAGTTGATTATCTCCACAACTACAACAGTTACAGCAATCTGAGTGGCTTTTTTGAACTCAGCATTCAATTCTGCATCGAAACATTGTCATGAGAAGTCAATTAATGATTCTCTGTAAAGTTTCTCACCTCAATGGAATAGATGTTTTTCTGTGGTAGTGATTCTCTACTAAATTCTCGCATCTATTGCAATCTATCGCAAAAGTTGATTATCTCAACAACTTCAACAGTTACAGCAATGTGAGTGACTTTTTGGAAATCAGCATTCAATTTTGCATCGAAACATTGCTATGAGAAGTCAATTAATGATTCTCTGTAAATTTCTCACCTCAATGGAATAGATGCTTTTCTGTGGTAGTGATTCTCTACTAAATTCTCGCATCTATTGCAATCTATCGCAAAAGTTGATTATCTCAACAACTTCAACAGTTACAGCAATGTGAGTGACTTTTTGGAACTCAGCATTCAATTTTGCATCGAAACATTGCTATGAGAAGTCAATTAATGATTCTCTGTAAATTTCTCACCTCAATGGAATAGATGCTTTTCTGTGGTAGTGATTCTCTACTAAATTCTCGCATCTATTGCAATCTATCGCAAAAGTTGATTATCTCAACAACTTCAACAGTTACAGCAATCTGAATAGCTTTTTTGAACTCAGCATTCAATTTTGCATCGAAACATTGCTATGAGAATTCAATTAATGATTTTCTGTAAATTTCTCACCTCAATGGAATAGATGCTTTTCTGTGGTAGTGATTCTCTACTAAATTCTCACATCTATTGCAATCTATCGCCAAAGTTAATTATCTCCACAACTTCAACAGTTACAGCAGTCTGAGTGACTTTTTGGAAATCAGCATTCAATTTTGCATCGAAACATTGCTATGAGAAGGCAATTAATGATTCTCTGTAAATTTCTCACCTCAATGGAATAGATGCTTTTCTGTGGTAGTGATTCTCTACTAAATTCTCGCATCTATTGCAATCTATCGCAAAAGTTGATTATCTCAACAACTTCAACAGTTACAGCAATCTGAGTCCCTTTTTTGAACTCAGCATTCAAATCTACATCGAAACATTGCTATGAGAAGTCAATTAATGATTCTTTGTAAATTTCTCACCTCAATGGAATAGATGCTTTTCTGTGGTAGTGATTCTCTACTAAATTCTCACATCTATTGCAATCTATCGCCAAAGTTAATTATCTCCACAACTTCAACAGTTACAGCAGTCTGAGTGACTTTTTGGAAATCAGCATTCAATTTTGCATCGAAACATTGCTATGAGAAGGCAATTAATGATTCTCTGTAAATTTCTCACCTCAATGGAATAGATGCTTTTCTGTGGTAGTGATTCTCTACTAAATTCTCGCATCTATTGCAATCTATCACAAAAGTTGATTATCTCAACAACTTCAACAGTTACAGCAATCTTAATAGCTTTTTTGAACTCAGCATTCAATTCTACATCGAAACATTGCTATGAGAAGTCAATTAATGATTCTTTGTAAATTTCTCACCTCAATGGAATAGATGCTTTTCTGTGGTAGTGATTCTCTACTAAATTCTCACATCTATTGCAATCTATCGCCAAAGTTGATTATCTCCACAACTACAGCAGTTACAGCAATATGCGTAGCTTTTTTGAACTCAGCATTCAATTTTGCATCGAAACATTGCTATGAGAAGTCAATTAATGATTCTTTGTAAATTTCTCACCTCAATGGAATAGATGTTTTTCTGTGGTAGTGATTCTCTACTAAATTCTCAAATCTATTGCAATCTATCGCAAAAGTTGATTATCTCCACAACTTCAACAGTTACAACAATCTGAGTAGCTCTTTTGAACTCAGCATTCAATTCTGCATCGAAACATTGCTTTGAGAAGTCAATTAATGATTCTCCATAAATTTCTCACCTCAATGGAATAGATGCTTTTCTGTGGTAGTGATTCTACTAAATTCTCGCATCTATTGCAATCTATCGCAAAAGTTGATTATCTCCACAACTACAACAGTTACAGCAATCTGAGTGACTTTTTTGATCTTAGCATTTGATTCTGCATCGAAACATTGCTATGAGAAGTCAATTAATGATTCTCTGTAAATTTGTCATCTCAATGGAATAGATGCTTTTCTGTGGTAGTGATTCTCTACAAAATTCTCGCATCTATTGCAATCTATCGCAAAAGTTGATTATCTCCACAACTTCAACAGTTACAGCAATCTGAGTAGCTTTTTTGAACTCAGCATTCAATTCTACATCGAAACATTGCTATGAGAAGTCAATTAATGATTCTCTGTAAATTTCTCATCTGAATGGAATAGATGCTTTTCTGTGGTAGTGATTCTGTACTAAATTCTCACATCTATTGCAATCTATCGCAAAAGTTTATAATCTCTGTTTTTAAAATAGCTACAGCAGTCTAAGTGACTTTTTTGAACTCAGCATTCAATTCTGCATCGAACCATTGCTATGAGAAGTCAATTAATGATTCTCTGTTAATTTCTCACCTCAATGGAATAGATGCTTTTCTGTGGTAGTGAATCTCTACTAAATTCTCACATCTATTGCAATCTATCGCAAAAGTTGATTATCTCGACAAGTACAACAGTTAAAGCAATCTGAGTAGCTTTTTTGAACTCAGCATTCAATTCTACATCGAAACATTGCTATGAGAAGTCAATTAATGATTCTCTGTAAATTTCTCTTCTGAATGGAATAGATGCTTTTCTTTGGTAGTGATTCTCTACTAAATTCTCGCATCTATTGCACTCTATCGCAAAAGTTTATAATCTCTGTTTCTAAAACAGCTACTGCAGTCTGAGTGACTTTTTTGAACTTAGCATTCAATTCTGCATCGAAAAATTGCTATGAGAGGTCAATTAATGATCCTCTATAAATTTCTCACCTCAATGGAATAGATGCTTTTCTGTGGTAGTGATTCTCTACTAAATTCTCGCATCTATTGCAATATATCGCAAAAGTTGATTATCTCCACAACTTCAACAGTTACAACAATCTGAGTAGCTTTTTTGAACGCAGCATTCAATTCTACATCGAAACATTGCTATGAGAAGTCAATTAATGATTCTCTGTAAGTTTCTCAACTGATTGGAATAGATGCTTTTCTGTGGTAGTGATTCTGTACTAAATTCTCTCATCTATTGCAATCTATCGCAAAAGTTTATAATCTCTGTTTCCAAAATAGCTACAGCAGTCTGATTGACTTTTTTGAACTCAGCATTCAATTCTGCATCGAACCATTGCTATGAGAAGTCAATTAATGATTCTCTGTTAATTTCTCACCTCAATGGAATAGATGCTTTTCTGTGGTAGTGAATCTCTACTAAATTCTCACATCTATTGCAATCTATCGCAAAAGTTGATTATCTCGACAAGTACAACAGTTAAAGCAATCTGAGTAGCTTTTTTGAACTCAGCATTCAATTCTACATCGAAACATTGCTATGAGAAGTCAATTAATGATTCTCTGTAAATTTCTCTTCTGAATGGAATAGATGCTTTTCTTTGGTAGTGATTCTCTACTAAATTCTCGCATCTATTGCACTCTATCGCAAAAGTTTATAATCTCTGTTTCTAAAACAGCTACTGCAGTCTGAGTGACTTTTTTGAACTTAGCATTCAATTCTGCATCGAAACATTGCTATGAGAAGTCAATTAATCATTCTCCATAAATTTCTCACCTCAATGGAATAGATGCTTTTCTGTGGTAGTGATTCTCTACTAAATTCTCGCATCTATTGCAATATATCGCAAAAGTTGATTATCTCCACAACTTCAACAGTTAAAGCAATCTGAGTAGCTTTTTTGAACGCAGCATTCAATTCTACATCGAAACATTGCTATGAGAAGTCAATTAATGATTCTCTGTAAACTTCTCTTCTGAATGGAATAGATGCTTTTCTTTGGTAGTGATTCTCTACTAAATTCTCGCATCTATTGCAATTTATCGCAAAAGTTGATTATCTCCACAACTACAACAGTTACAGCATTTTGAGTGGCTTTTTTGAACTCAGCATTCAATTCTGCATCGAAACATTGTCATGAGAAGTCAATTAATGATTCTCTGTAAGTTTCTCACCTCAATGGAATAGATGTTTTTCTGTGGTAGTGATTCTCTACTAAATTCTCACATCTATTGCAATCTATCGCAAAAGTTGATTATCTCTGTTTCTAAAATAGCTACAGCAGTCTGAGTGACTTTTTTGAACTTAGCATTCAATTCTGCATCGAAACATTGTCATGAGAAGTCAATTAATGATTCTCTGTAAGTTTCTCACCTCAATGGAATAGATGTTTTTCTGTGGTAGTGATTCTCTACTAAATTCTCACATCTATTGCAATCTATCGCAAAAGTTTATTATCTCTGTTTCTAAAATAGCTACAGCAGTCTGAGTGACTTTTTTGAACTTAACATTCAATTCTGCATCGAAACATTGCTATGAGAAGTCAATTAATGATTCTCTGTAAATTTCTCACCTCAATGGAATAGATGCTTTTCTGTGGTAGTGATTCTCTACTAAATTCTCGCATCTATTGCAATCTATCGCAAAAGTTGATTATCTCAACAACTTTAACAGTTACAGCAATCTGAATAGCTTTTTTGAACTCAGCATTCAATTCTACATCGAAACATTGCTATGAGAAGTCAATTAATGATTCTCTGTAAATTTCTCACCTCAATGGAATAGATGTTTTTCTGTGGTAGTGATTCTCTACTAAATTCTCACATCTATTGCAATCTATCGCAAAAGTTTATTATCTCTGTTTCTAAAATAGCTACAGCAGTCTGAGTGACTTTTTTGAACTTAGCATTCAATTCTGCTTCGAAACATTGCTATGAGAAGTCAATTAATGATTCTTTGTAAATTTCTCACCTCAATGGAATAGATGCTTTTCTGTGGTAGTGATTCTCTACTAAATTCTCACATCTATTGCAATATATCGCAAAAGTTGATTATCTCCACAACTTCAACAGTTACAGCAATCTTAGTAGCTTTTTTGAACTCAGCATTCAATTCTACATCGAAACATTGCTATGAGAAGTCAATTAATGATTGTCCATAAATTTCTCACCTCAATGGAATAGATGCTTTTCTGTGGTAGTGATTCTCTACTAAATTCTCACATCTATTCCAATCTATCGCAAAAGTTCATTATCTCTCCTTCTAAAATAGCTACAGCAGTCTGAGTGACTTTTTGGAACTCAGCATTCAATTTTGCATCGAAACATTGCTATGAGAAGTCAATTAATGATTCTCTGTAAATTTCTCACCTCAATGGAATAGATGCTTTTCTGTGGTAGTGATTCTCTACTAAATTCTCGCATCTATTGCAATATATCGCAAAATATGATGATCTCTACAACTACAACAGTTACAGCATTCTGAGTGGCTTTTTTGAACTCAGCATTCAATTCTGCATCGAAACATTGTCATGAGAAGTCAATTAATGATTCTCTGTAAGTTTCTCACCTCAATGGAATAGATGTTTTTCTGTGGTAGTGATTCTCTACTAAATTCTCACATCTATTGCAATCTATCGCAAAAGTTGATTATCTCTGTTTCTAAAATAGCTACAGCAGTCTGAGTGACTTTTTTGAACTTAGCATTCAATTCTGCATCGAAACATTGCTATGAGAAGTCAATTAATGATTCTCTGTAAATTTCTCACCTCAATGGAATAGATGTTTTTCTGTGGTAGTGATTCTCTACTAAATTCTCGCACCTATTGCAATCTATCGCAAAAGTTGATTATCTCCACAACGTCAACAGTTACAGCAATCTGAATAGCTTTTTTGAACTCAGCATTCAAATCTACATCGAAACATTGCTATGAGAAGTCAATTAATGATTCTCTGTAAATTTCTCACCTCAATGGAATAGATGCTTTTCTGTGGTAGTGATTCTCTACTAAATTCTCGCATCTATTGCAATCTATCGCAAAAGTTGATTATCTCAACAACTTCAACAGTTACAGCAATCTGAATAGCTTTTTTGAACTCAGCATTCAAATCTACATCGAAACATTGCTATGAAAAGTCAATTAATGATTCTTTGTAAATTTCTCACCTCAATGGAATAGATGCTTTTCTGTGGTAGTGATTCTCTACTAAATTCTCACATCTATTGCAATCTATCGCCAAAGTTGATTATCTCCACAACTACAGCAGTTACAGCAATATGCGTAGCTTTTTTGAACTCAGCATTCAATTCTGCATCGAAACATTGCTATGAGAAGTCAATTAATGATTCTTTGTAAATTTCCCACCTCAATGGAATAGATGTTTTTCTGTGGTAGTGATTCTCTACTAAATTCTCAAATCTATTGCAATCTATCGCAAAAGTTCATTATCTCTCCTTCTAAAATAGCTACAGCAGTCTGAATGACTCTTTTGAACTTAGCATTCAATTCTGCATCGAAACATTGATATGAGAAGTCAATTAATGATTCTCTGTAAGCTTCTCACCTCAATGGAATAGATGCTTTTCTGTGGTAGTGATTCTCTACTAAATTCTCGCATCTATTGCAATCTATCGCAAAAGTTGATTATCTCCACAACTACAACAGTTACAGCAATCTGAGTGACTCTTTTGAACTTAGCATTAAATTCTGCATCGAAACATTGATATGAGAAGTCAATTAATGATTCTCTGTAAGTTTCTCACCTCAATGGAATAGATGCTTTTCTGTGGTATTGATTCTCTACTAAATTCTCGCATCTATTGCAATCTATCGCAAAAGTTGATTATCTCCACAACATCAACAGCTACAGCAATCTGAGTAGCTTTTTTGAACTCAGCATTCAATTCTACATCGAAACATTGCTATGAGAATTCAATTAATGATTTTCTGTAAATTTCTCACCTCAATGGAATAGATGCTTTTCTGTGGTAGTGATTCTCTACTAAATTCTCGCATCTATTGCAATGAATGCAATCTATCGCAAAAGTTGATTATCTCCACAACTACAACAGTTACAGCAATCTGAGTGGCTTTTTTGAACTCAGCATTCAATTTTGCATCGAGACATTGTTATGAGAAGTCAATTAATGATTCTACATTAATTTCTCACCTCAATGGAATAGATGCTTTTCTGTGGTAGTGATTCTCTACTAAATTCTCGCATCTATTGCAATCTATCGCAAAAGTTGATTATCTCCACAACTACAACAGTTACAGCAATCTGAGTGACTCTTTTGAACTTAGCATTCAATTCTGCATCGAAACATTGCTATGAGAAGTCAATTAATGATTCTCTGTAAGTTTCTCACCTCAATGGAATAGATGCTTTTCTGTGGTATTGATTCTCTACTAAATTCTCGCATCTATTGCAATCTATCGCAAAAGTTGATTATCTCCACAACGTCAACAGTTACAGCAATCTGAGTAGCTTTTTTGAACTCAGCATTCAATTCTACATCGAAACATTGCTATGAGAATTCAATTAATGATTTTCTGTAAATTTCTCACCTCAATGGAATAGATGCTTTTCTGTGGTAGTGATTCTCTACTAAATTCTCGCATCTATTGCAATCTATCGCAAAAGTTGATTATCTCAACAACTTCAACAGTTACAGCAATCTGAATAGCTTTTTTGAACTCAGCATTCAATTCTACATCGAAACATTGCTATGAGAATTCAATTAATGATTCTCGATAAATTTATCACCTCAATGGAATAGATGCTTTTCTGTGGTAGTGATTCTCTACTAAATTCTCGCATCTATTGCAATCTATCGCAAAAGTTGATTATCTCCACAACTATAACAGTTACAGCAATCTGAGTGACTTTTGTGAACTTAACATTCAATTCTGCATCGAAACATTGCTATGAGAAGTCAATTAATGATTCTCCATAAATTTCTCACCTCAATGGAATAGATGCTTTTCTGTGGTAGTGATTCTCTACTAAATTCTCGCATCTATTGCAATCTATCGCAAAAGTTGATTATCTCAACAACTTCAACAGTTACAGCAATCTGAGTGACTCTTTTGAACTTAGCATTAAATTCTGCATCGAAACATTGATATGAGAAGTCAATTAATGATTCTCTGTAAGTTTCTCACCTCAATGGAATAGATGCTTTTCTGTGGTAGTGATTCTCTACTAAATTCTCGCATCTATTGCCATCTATCGCAAAAGTTGATTATCTCCACAACTACAACAGTTACAGCAATCTAAGTGACTTTTTTGAACTTAACATTCAATTTTGCATCGAAACATTGCTATGAGAAGTCAATTAATGATTCTCTGTAAATTTTTCACCTCAATGGAATAGATTCTTTTCTGTGGTAGTGATTCTCTACTGAATTCTCGCATCTGTTGCAATCTATCGCAAAAGTTGATTATCTCCACAACTACAACAGTTACAGCAATCTAAGTGACTTTTTTGAACTTAACATTCAATTTTGCATCGAAACATTGCTATGAGAAGTCAATTAATGATTCTCTGTAAATTTCTCACCTCAATGGAATAGATTCTTTTCTGTGGTAGTGATTCTCTACTGAATTCTCGCATCTGTTGCAATCTATCGCAAAAGTTGATTATCTCCACAACTACAACAGTTACAGCAATCTAAGTGACTTTTTTGAACTTAACATTCAATTTTGCATCGAAACATTGCTATGAGAAGTCAATTAATGATTCTCTGTAAATTTCTCACCTCAATGGAATAGATTCTTTTCTGTGGTAGTGATTCTCTACTGAATTCTCGCATCTGTTGCAATCTATCGCAAAAGTTGATTATCTCCACAACTACAACAGTTACAGCAATCTAAGTGACTTTTTTGAACTTAACATTCAATTTTGCATCGAAACATTGCTATGAGAAGTCAATTAATGATTCTCTGTAAATTTTTTCACCTGGATGGAATAAATGCTTTTCTGTGGTAGTGATTCTCTACTAAATTCTCGCATCTATTGCCATCTATCGCAAAAGTTGATTATCTCCACAACTTCAACAGTTACAGCAATCTGAGTGGCTTTTTTGAACTCAGCATTCAATTCTACATCGAAACATTGCTATGAGAAGTCAATTAATGATTCTCTGTAAATTTCTCACCTCAATGGAATAGATGTTTTTCTGTGGTAGTGATTCTCTACTAAATTCTCACATCTATTGCAATCTATCGCAAAAGTTTATTATCTCTGCTTCTAAAATAGCTACAGCAGTCTGAGTGACTCTTTTGAACTTAGCATTCAATTCTGCATCGAAACATTGATATGAGAAGTCAATTAATGATTCTCTGTAAGCTTCTCACCTCAATGGAATAGATGCTTTTCTGTGGTAGTGATTCTCTACTAAATTCTCGCATCTATTGCAATCTATCGCAAAAGTTGATTATCTCCACAACTACAACAGTTACAGCAATCTGAGTGACTCTTTTGAACTTAGCATTAAATTCTGCATCGAAACATTGATATGAGAAGTCAATTAATGATTCTCTGTAAGTTTCTCACCTCAATGGAATAGATGCTTTTCTGTGGTATTGATTCTCTACTAAATTCTCGCATCTATTGCAATCTATCGCAAAAGTTGATTATCTCCACAACATCAACAGCTACAGCAATCTGAGTAGCTTTTTTGAACTCAGCATTCAATTCTACATCGAAACATTGCTATGAGAATTCAATTAATGATTTTCTGTAAATTTCTCACCTCAATGGAATAGATGCTTTTCTGTGGTAGTGATTCTCTACTAAATTCTCGCATCTATTGCAATGAATGCAATCTATCGCAAAAGTTGATTATCTCCACAACTACAACAGTTACAGCAATCTGAGTGGCTTTTTTGAACTCAGCATTCAATTTTGCATCGAGACATTGTTATGAGAAGTCAATTAATGATTCTACATTAATTTCTCACCTCAATGGAATAGATGCTTTTCTGTGGTAGTGATTCTCTACTAAATTCTCGCATCTATTGCAATCTATCGCAAAAGTTGATTATCTCCACAACTACAACAGTTACAGCAATCTGAGTGACTCTTTTGAACTTAGCATTCAATTCTGCATCGAAACATTGCTATGAGAAGTCAATTAATGATTCTCTGTAAGTTTCTCACCTCAATGGAATAGATGCTTTTCTGTGGTATTGATTCTCTACTAAATTCTCGCATCTATTGCAATCTATCGCAAAAGTTGATTATCTCCACAACGTCAACAGTTACAGCAATCTGAGTAGCTTTTTTGAACTCAGCATTCAATTCTACATCGAAACATTGCTATGAGAATTCAGTTAATGATTTTCTGTAAATTTCTCACCTCAATGGAATAGATGCTTTTCTGTGGTAGTGATTCTCTACTAAATTCTCGCATCTATTGCAATGAATGCAATCTATCGCAAAAGTTGATTATCTCCACAACTACAACAGTTACAGCAATCTGAGTGGCTTTTTTGAACTCAGCATTCAATTTTGCATCGAAACATTGTTATGAGAATTCAATTAATGATTCTACATTAATTTCTCACCTCAATGGAATAGATGCTTTTTTGTGGTAGTGATTCTCTACCAAATTCTCGCATCTATTGAAATCTATCACAAAAGTTGATTATCTCCACAACTACAACAGTTACAGCAATCTGAGTGGCTTTTTTGAACTCAGCATTCAATTCTGCATCCAAACATTGCTATGAGAAGTCAGTTAATGATTCTCTGTAAATTTCTCACCTCAATGGAATAGATGCTTTTCTGTGGTAGTGATTCTCTACTAAATTCTCGCATCTATAGCAATGAATGCAATCTATCGCAAAAGTTGATTATCTTCACAACTCCAACAGGTACAGCAATCTGAGTGGCTTTTTTGAGTTCAGCATTCAATTCTGCATCGAAAAATTGCTATGAGAGGTCAATTAATGATTCTCTGTAAATTTCTCACCTCAATGGAATAGATGCTTTTCTGTGGTAGTGATTCTCTACTAAATTCTCGCATCTATTGCAATCTATCGCAAAAGTTGATTATCTCCACAACTTCAACAGTGACAGCAATCTGAGTAGCTTTTTGAACTCAGCATTCAATTCTACATGGAAACATTGCTATGAGAAGTCAATTAAAGATTCTCTGTAAATTTCTCACGTGAATGGAATAGATGCTTTTCTGTGGTAGTGATTCTCTACTAAATTCTCGCATCTATTGCCATCTATCGCAAAAGTTTATTATCTCCACAACTTTAACAGTAACAGCAATCTGAGTAGCTTTTTTGAACTCAGCATTCAATTCTGCATCGAAACATTGTTATGAGAAGTCAATTAATGATTCTCTGTAAATTTCTCACCTCAATGGAATAGATGCTTTTCTGTGGTAGTGATTCTCTACTAAATTCTCACATCTATTGCAATCTATCGCAAAAGTTGATTATCTCCACAACTTCAACAGTTACAGCAATCTGAGTAGCTTTTTTGAACTCAGCATTCAATTCTGCATCGAAAAATTGCTATGAGAAGTCAATTAATGATTCTCTGTAAATTTCTCACCTCAATGGAATAGATGCTTTTCTGTGGTAGTGATTCTCTACTAAATTCTCGCATCTATTGCAATCTATAGCAAAAGTTGATTATCTCTGCTTCTAAAATAGCTACAGCAGTCTGAGTGACTTTTTTGAACTCAGCATTCAATTCTGCATTGAAACATTGCTATGAGAAGTCAATTAATGATTCTCCATAAATTTTTCACCTCAATGGAATAGATGCTTTTCTGTAGTAGTGATTCTCTACCAAATTCTCACATCTATTGCAATCTATCGCAAAAGTTGATTATCTCTGCTTCTAAAATAGCTACAGCAGTCTGAGTGACTTTTTTGAACTCCGCATTCAATTCTTCATCGTAACATTGCTATAATTAATCAATTAATGATTCTCCATAAATTTCTCACCTCAATGGAATAGATGCTTTTCTGTGGTAGTGATTCTCTACTAAATTCTCACATCTATTGCAATCTATCGCAAAAGTTAAATATCTCTACACTACAACAGTTACAGCAATCTGAGTGGCTCTTTTGAACTCAGCATTCAAATCTGCATCGAAACATTGCTAAGAGAAATTAATTAATGATTCTCTGTAAATTTCTCACCTCAATGGAATAGATGTTGTTCTGTGGTAGTGATGTTTCAATGCAGAATTGAATGCTTAGGTCAAAAAAGTCACTCCGCTTGTTGTAAAAGAGCCCCTTTTTTGCTGAAAAAGGGCCCCTTTTGCAAAATTAGGGAATTCTTTAGTAGAGTTGCAGTTTTGAATACTGGACATTTAACTTCTCTTTTGAATCCTTCAATGTCAATGAACTTGTTGAAAGCAATGAATACAGTCGAAAGCGGAAATGCGGATGGCGAAGAGAAGCAACGTCACAGAAAAAGTGAAAGGCCCCCTCCACTTCTACCAAAAGATGGTTCTCGAGATTCCTTCAAAGAAAATAGTTGAGTATAGGTAGCATAGGGTAAGAAAATGACTGGGAGAGTTGCTCTCAGAAAAAGTAAAGGCTGCAAATTTCAAACATTTTCTTGGACAAACTTTGTCAGCCTCTCCACTTTGGGGGCACGCAAAAATTGGATTGTGAAAAACTAAAAGCCTTTACCTGAACATTTTCATAAGAGTGTTCATTGATAGAAAACTGCAAACATAATTTTGAAAATTTCTAAGTTTCCAATCCCTCTCTTGGTAAGATGGGATGGCGATAGGCATTCTAAACCAAAGAACAGATGTTTATTCGAAAAATTTCCCTCTGGATGCTGTCACAAAACTACAGTTACAAATGATTAAAAATTCTATCTTATTTCTAAGCCAAAGTAGAGGGCGCTTCCTCAGAAATTTTCCAGGGGACTTTGCCTCCAGACCCCTTATTTTGATACTCCGTCAGTTAATTTGCCCTGACCACACTGTTGGGCGAGGATCAGGAAAGGGTTGCTCAACAATTTGAGAAACAAAGACATTATAGATCGTCCGGCCCACAATACTAAAAAATGTCAAAATTACTTTTACAAAGTAGAGACAACGTAAAGATTTTAATTGTGCCATAAGAAGATAAATTGTAAGATATGTACCTCACTTTCAAAGTGAGTTGGCTATTGGTAAGAAATCAAGGAATTGCGACGAATTTTGCCCAAGTTTGGGTTTTAGACAAAGGAGATCTACGCAACATTCAGTTACCCCTGTTTTCAAATCAGGCAATCTGACAGTATTAGATAGCTATACGCCTATCACGGTAATTCCTGCTCTATCAAAAGCTGTAAAAGTTATGCGAGAAGATCATTTGTAATAATTGTCCCAGTACCTTGAATCGAATGGCCTCTTCTGCCCACATCAGTGAGGTTGGGTTTAGACAAGGGAGATATACCAACATTCAGTTACCTTACTGTCAGAAAACGTCAAGCAGAACGTTGATAAAGGGCTATTTAGTGGTGCTGTCTCCTGTACGAAAATGATATAAAATCTGTTCTGTGAATACAAAATTACATTTGGGGCACAGCATTCTGGCACTCATGGAAGGATCATACTAAGAGGGGACTGGGGCGAGGAGGAATTCATTAAAAAATGTAGAACTGATTCTTCACAAAGCTGCAAAATGTGAAAAACAGTGCTAGGAGGGCAGGTCTATGCCCTAAAAAGCTTTATTTCAGAAAGCTATAGAAAATTAAGTTGCGGGCTCAGTGCAGGCGTCACCAAGAAAGCCAAATAATTAAAGTTCGTGTCTACCATTTTGAACGCGGTGCTTTGTGGGATGTTAGGTCACGTGACATGGTAAGTTTCGTTGTCTGGAGAAATGTGCTCTCGAAAATCTACTGCAATGGAGTCCAACTTGGAAAATTTGGAAAAATGCCTATCGGTATCAGCGGACGGTTGAAAATGGTATTTGTACGACGTGCTGGATAGTGTGAAGAAGCTAATTATTTGATTTGTTTGAAGATATGCCGCGTGTAAGAGGGAGAGGAGCTCAGAGAGGTACGCCTTCCAGAAAGTGGTCGTTTCTGAAAAATGGCGCGAAGGACAGTCCAGGACCGAGCAGTCCGGCCTCAAGTGAGGCCTCATCAAGAAGAAATTACCGAAAATCTGACCGTCCGATAAAACATGTCTATAAGGGCGATGAATTCATTTATGGGGACCCCATTGACTCAGATGATAGCCAAGATTCTTTGGACACAAGTTTCTCATCTTTGAGCAGCGAGACCTCGAGCGTAAACACGAACACTGGGAGCTGCGGCACACCGAAAAGGCCCCTTATCGACTACAAATCACATACAAGAATAGAAGAACCTATCACAACAACACCCCTGAACATCCCCCCATCATCAGATGATCTACTTATTTCCAGTGATTTGCTCATGCAAGCATTGCAAGTGTATGAAACTGTACGACATTTTGGAAGGATATTGAGAATCTCGCCGTTCGGTTTTGAAGATTTATGTGCAGCCCTTCGCGCAGATGAGCAGCCGTGTATTATTGCAGAGGTTCATATTGGCTTGCTTAGAGCTCTACTACCTGAGGATGAAAGCAGTGGCATTGTTTTTGGGCCTAGTGATGAGAAAGATAGCATTAATATACATTGGTATCTGTTGGATTCATTCACATGGCCTGAGCTTGTGCGCAGTTATATCCTTTCAGATAAGGATTTTGCTGATTTGTTTCCAATCGTTCAAGACAGTGCCTATCCATTTGTTTCAGTGGAAGGAAAACTCAAGGTTCTCACAAGACTATGCGATTATTTTTTATCAGCAAACGCAGTCCGAGAAGAAATTGCCAATGAAAGAATGTTTATTTCTGATGATTATTGCAGAAGCTGTGGAAGAATGGGTGACCTTCTTTGCTGCGAACTCTGCCCTGCAGTCTACCATTTGGTGTGCCTAAAGCCCCCACTTGCTGAGGTCCCCCCTGGTGATTGGCTGTGTCCAGTATGTGAGGCGCAAAAGGTCAAAGGTGTCACAGATCTTCTGTCAGAGCAGGACAGACATTCCATTTATAGAAATACACCACTTGGTACTGACAGGCATAGGAGAAAATACTGGTTCTTGATCAGGAGAATTATTGTGTATGTGATGTCCAATATTTCAATTTCATCAGAAGTACAGTACAGGCCTTGCAAACACAACATGGCAAGAATTCTTTGCATTATAATAAGAATTCTTGAACCATGTGATTTACCGGGTTGGAAAACGTGTATGATTTGGCCTACACGTAGTAACAAGGACAAATAATGTTACAATAGTACTCGCTACTTTTATTGACACTTGGATACAAAGCAATTTGTGATTGCAGACAAAGGGAATTCCATGCTCGGTTGGTCAAGACATAAACAGAAACAAAGCAAGTCGCAAAAATTGCCCTGAAACTTGGGTCGCTAGCTTGGTCGTTGTGCATTCCAGAAATGGTTTTAAAGAGCAAATATTGGCACATATCGAAATAAGAAGGATATATCTAAGCTTCTGCCTCTGGCATTTTATTTATTTTGTGCAGGGAGGGGATTCAATTCTCATACTTTTTAGGTGTAATTAAAACAATTACTGCTCAGCTTCTGTACGAACAAAATAAAATGCCCGGGGCAGAAGTTTAGATATATCCTTCTTCTTTCGATATGTGCTAATATTTACTCTTAAAAACTATTTCTAGAATGCACAACGACCGAGCTATCAACCCGGGTTTCAGGGCAATTTTTGCGGCATGCTTTGTTTTTGTTTATGTGTTGACCAACCGAGCATGGAATTACCTTTGTCTGCAATCACAAATTGCTTTGTATCCAGGTGTCAATAAAAAGTAGCGAGTTCTATTGTAACATTGTCTGTCCTTGTTACACGTAGTAGTGTGTGAAACAAATTTGAAGGTGGAAGCTGTGAGTAGACTTCAAAAAGGTGCGAGCTATCCAAAATTGACTATAGACCCTCGTTCTCACATGTGAGAACCTTTTTATTCATAGCTACAAGTAGCAAGTTTGAACACAGTTTCATAGTTGCGAGTGAATCCAAGATTTCCAACCTGTCATATAAATGACTGTGAACTTTTCTACAGTTATCAAGAATTCTTAGGCAGGCAAACCATGTTTGTGTGTACAAGGCCTGTATACTGTACCATGAAATATGACCTTTTTTGAACACTTCACACACATTACAGTTGTAGGTGTATAAGAACGAAAACAATTTTTTGAGGCAATTTTTTAATAAACTTTCTGAAAGCAGGAAGTTTGAAACATTGAAATTTGTGTAAGAAATCTGCACTTTGAAGTGGTAGAAAAAGCAGCAAGAACCCTCAAAAATTGTTTCAAGAGAAAATATGAAATACATATATATTCTAAAAGTTTCATACCAAATTGGAGTAAGGATAAAATCAGCTGACCATTGACAAGAGAAAAGCAGAAGAGTACGGCTGTGGCCTGTGTGGAGCAGCATCCCATCCTCAATCAAAAATTAGTACTTTTCCTTTGAGGAGGAGTTGATGTTTCACTTGATTTCAAAATAACAGTTGCCAATTATTTGCTGATTCCAACTGATGTCTGTAGCAAGCAAAAGGTACAAGAAAAACTGCAAACAAATATTTGGTTTTTTAACTAAGCCAGTTATCAGTTTTTCAAAGTCTGTTTCATTTGATATGGTAATAGGATGCTTCAAACTATTCAGTTTTTTTGGTGCGCCCATTGGATACATATACATAATTTAAATAATCAGAGATGTGGGAACATTTTCCTCCTTATAAGAAAAATTCTGGATGTAGTCCTTCACATGATTCTGGCACTGCTGAAATTTTGTGACACAAACATTTTTATTCTCAAAAATTCATATAGTCTGGTATGTTAATATATTTTTCCCTTGAAAAATACCGTAACCAATTTCTGCATTTTTTGTGGAAACTCTGGTTTTCAGATTTGCATTAAGATTTGGTAAAATTGAAGACTCTCCTTGTTTTTCTGTTATTTATAGATATTTCTTACTAAAATTTAAATTCTTGTTATTTTTGCAGTGAAGGAGATCATGAGACATTCTACTATAGTTATCCATCTCATCTTGATGAGTTGATTCAATGCCTGAAAGAAGATGGCCATGAAAAGCCACTGGTGCAGACACTTGAAGAAAAATATGATATGTTTGTTCAACATATGAAATGCACTGAAGATCTTACGAATGCTGCAAAAGGTAACCAAACTATCAGGAATACAGATGGTTCTACCTTGATGCATTTCCAATATATAAACCGGGTGTCCCAAAATGATGTATTATCGTTTCATTGCTTACCTGTCCATAACCAATGAACCGATTTTCAAAAACTTTGTTTTATTTGATTTCCGAAGGGCTAAATTGCACTCGAAGATACTGGTTGTGGTTTTACGACGATGTTTTCATGTTGAAAAGAAGATTGATAAACCTGCTCAAATTCAAGCCTTGGATGGCATGAAAAAGAAATGGCCTACCTTTCCAGTCAATATTTTAGATGTGATACAAAAGGCTGAACTCGTATTCATATTCTCTGAATTCAGTATCAACTGAATTCCCATTCTCTAAACGACACATAAGTTCAGCCCTTTGTATCACATCTAAAATTTTGGCTCGAAAAAGAGGCCGTTTCTTTTTCATGTCGTTTCTTTTTCATGCCTTCTAAAGCTTGAATTTGAGCAGGTTTATCGATCTTCTTTTCGACATTAAAACATCGGCGTAAAACCACAACCAGCATCCTCAAATACAATTTAGCCTTTCGGCGATCGGATAGAATAAATTTTTCAAAAATCGGTTCATTAGTTATGGACAATTAAGCAAGCAAACGATAATACATCATTTTGGGACACCCGGTACATAATTTTGTTTTAGGCCCCATTTACACTATGCCGGTACGAAGCGAATACGGCATACAACTGCGCCGTATTGGTTTCTCTGTCCAAACAGAATTGCCGATTACACCATACCAGCACAAAATGAATACGATAGATTTTGACCATGCGCAGAGTGAGGATTTGTTCAAAGCACATGCTCTCATTTCCCAAATTATCGCCTCAATTTTAATCGGACATGAAATGATGCCGTATTCACCATTTACACTATGCCAGTTGATTGACAAAGCCAAGCATGCCGTATTTAGTTTGTGCCGTATTCAAATTAAAACTATGCTGGCATTGTGTAAACAGGAGGCCAATACGGCACAGTTTCATGCCATATTCATTTTGTAGCGGCATATTGTAAATGAGGTCTTATACCGGGTGACCCAGAAAAAAGTGACCCAACGCAATCTGTTACAGAAAATTAAGTAAGTGGCCGATTGAAATATTTCAAACGTTGTTGTGTCGCTAAAAGACTAGCCTATGCCATGAGTATTTTTCGCAATTTTTTTCGGCACGGTAAATTTCCAAAATTAAGGATTTTGAGGAAAAGGGCATGCCTGAAATCTTCAAAAAGTCATCAAAAACAGGGGATTGATTTACAGCCATTTCAGATCTTCAAAACGACAAGGAGCGTGTTTCGTTTCAACCTGGGAATAGGCAACCCAGTCGAAATTCTTCAGAGCAGGTTCATAGTCCCTAGGTACTTAAATATATTCTCAGGCAAAATGAAACACGCTCCTCGTTGTTTTGACCTGAAATGGTTTGAAATCGATCCCCTGTTTTTGACGACTTTTTGAGGATTTCAAGCCTGCCGTTTTCCTCAAAATCCTTAATTTGGGAACTTTACCGTGCCCAAAAAAATTGCAAAAATACTCATAATGTAGGCTAGTCTTTTAGCGACAGAACAACGCTTGAAATATTTCAATCGGCCACTTGCTTTTTTTTCTATAACAGATTGCGGTGGGTCACTTTTTTCTGGGTCACCCAGTATCATAAGCAATAAAGTGATAATTTCTTTTGAAGAAGCAAATGTGAAATAAGAACATCAAATCCAAAAGTTTTGGATGGTAAAACTTCAGTCATAATTTTTTCCAAAACTTTTCTTCGGAATTGCCTACTGCGTGTCCCAACAAAAGTCCTCCTGTTTGAAAGATCACCAATATTTTCTTTTAAGGTCAATCTTCAAATTGTCTTTTTTGGCAAATAGATCAAAGACCAAACTAATTTTCCAGGCATAGCTGGTCTTTTGATTGGTTTCGATATTAGTGAATTTTGCTCAAATTACTCATTTCAAGTGAAAAATTTGGCCAAGAAGCTGCAAAGAAGAAAATTTGTTTCTAATTTGCCAAATGTTGTCCAAAACTTTTCTGTCTGAATTTTCTTTGTCCACAACTTTTCTGTTTGAGACATTTATTGTATGCTGAAAGCGTTTTTAGCAGACAGTTTATTGGCAAAGTTTTGAAAAAAGTATATTGAGATTTTTGTCCAGTATTTGCAAGATTTCATACAAGATCTACATAACCCCAACTCTTTGACTCAAAATTGAACTTGATGGATGTTGAAATTATGTATGATATTTGTTATACATAGCTTTTGAAACTAATAAAAAAATATTACAAGATTATGTGTTGTTCATTTAGGTGATCTTGTTCCATTCCTGTACAAACCAAGAGACACTGGAGCTAGAGTTGAAAGTAAAGATGCTGCTGAACAATTGAAAGTTCGTCAGAGAGAAGAAGATGAGGACAAACTCAAAAAGGAGCAAATGGAAGGGGAGGCAAAGAATGGTTAGTATATGGGATGGTTGTTGAAGGAATTATCTTGCAGTACAGGTCTTGTGCACATTAACATGACAAGATTTCTTTACATTATTATTTGAAAGAATTCTTTACATTATGATAAGAATTCTTGAGCCACATGAAAGACTGTCAATTTTTCTAAACTGGAAGTCTTAGGCAGGAAAATCATGTTGATGTGCACAAGGCCTGTACTGTAAACCCAACTTTATTTCTGTTTCATTTTTACTTATTTATCCCCTGATATATCACTCCATTCAGTTTAAAAGTTAAGGAGTTTACAATATGCCCTGCCTGAAAACCTGACCTACTATGGTTCTATAACTTAAAGCCATTGAGTCCATATAAATAGCTGAGCGTTAACGCTATCCTGAATTTTGCTGACAAACTGCTGATGGCCCTTTATTATCGCATAATAGGGCCAAAGTCATTAGCAGTGGAGACCATTATCCTCGGGAATTTCTTTGGTTTAATTTCAATAGCGATTAAATCACAACCTTTGCTTGATGATTGAAAAGAAGTTGATATTGGTCATCAGCGCGCTATTTATGCGGACTCAATGCCTTTAATGTACACAACAGGTATTATTTATGACAGCGTTGGATCCCAGGGGGGTACTCTGGTATATTCAGGATAGGGATGCTCAGGTTACTTTTTTGGGTCTAAAATTCAGGCAAGGATTATTTTTTTGGGTCAATGGTTTGTACAGTTATTTTTTTGGGTTCAAGAAATTCTGGCTACTTTTTTGGGTATCAAATATGAGAAAAAGTAAACAAATCGGGGAAAATATAATTTACAAACAAAATTAGAGTCAAATAACAGTACTAAAATAAAAAAACATAAATATCCAAACACATTATGAGAAATCTAATCAGTTAGGACATTTTTATGCCGATTTAAGATACTGCCTTCATAACTTTTGGGTATGTAAGGTCGGAAAAATTATTTTTTTGGGTCTATTTTCATGCTAGAAATTACTTTTTTTATAGCTTAAGTTTCTTTGAAGTCATTCAGTTCAAAGAAATAGGTAACTCAGCTTTACACCAGCCTTTTTAAAGATTTGGAACATATGCTACCTGGTAGACAGTAGAAAATCAAATTCTACAGCACAGACTGCTGTACACTGAAGAGACAATATTTATTGAAAATTCTTTTCAGGATTTTTGAAATGAAAATTTAAAAATGGAATAACATAGAGTTTTTTTCTTACAGCTGCCAAAGCAGAAGCAAATCTCCACGATAAAGACCATAAAGACATCAGATTCGTTGCTGATAGTGAATCCACACAAATAAAAGCATTGACACCAAAGGCCATCAAAGAACCCATGGCAGAAGAAGCTGGTCAGACATTGCCAAAACAGAGTGAGGGAAAGCCAGAGGAGATCTCATCCATGGAAGGGCCTTCGCAAATCCCCAAGAAGAGATCTGGTGTCAATGAAGGTCTAGCGAAGCAAGTCAGGCAGATATCAGTAGAGATTGAGAAGGAATTTCGGGACTTTCTTGGATCACAGAATGACAATAAGGAAATGGAAAAAATAAAAGAAGATGAACCAAAACAGGGAACGGATGAAGGTTTGGGAAGTGCTGAAGAGAAGTCTTCAGGGCAGGCAATGGATAAAGAGGAAAGAGGAATATTTGATTTTATCCAAGAGGTAAAGAGTGACGTTTGTTCTTCCAAAGGGAATGATAGTAAGAAAGAGGTTGTTCCAGATGAAAAGAGCGCCCCATCAGATCAGGAGATGATTGTTGGCAAAGCAGGAGAAGTTGTTTCAGTTGAACAGGGTACCTCTACAGAACGTGAAAAGGAGACGTCTGATTCTGGTGCAGTAAAAACTCAACTCGAACATTCTAAAATTGCAGCTGTTGAAGAAGCCAAAGCCACAAACATTTCAAAAGAGATTGCAGCCAGTGAGAGCGTGAAAAATGTTTCTATGACAGATCTTACTTCTGTAAGTTGTGTGTCAACAGCAAGCACTGGTGAAAATTTGCTGGCTCAGGATGCAGGCAAGGATGCGAGTGGGAAGCCTGCAGTTGGACAGTCAGGAGATTTACAAACTGAAAGTTTAACCAAGCAGGTTTCTGCTACGACAGACGGAAATAGAGTGGAGAGTTCTGCTGAAGGGATAACGACTTCTGAAGGAGAAAGTAAGGCCAGTGGTGGAGCTAGTGTGGTGTCAAATGTTGTGGACGATGCCAGGAAAGCAGAGAAGAAGGGACAAGATAATGTTGTATCAACGAGTAAAGAACAGACAGCAGCGGAACAGAGAATAGTAAATGCTGATGTGGGGGGAGCGACTGGAGCAGCCCCTGTGAAATTAGATGGAGCTGAGGCGAAGACTATTGACGGCAAAGACATATCGGTAGTAACTGAGAAAAAAGTTGAGGAAATAAAGAGTTATTTCAAGCTTGGTATGGAAGGGTCTTATGTAATGTATGAAAACCAATATAATTCAAATTCACTCGCAAGCAGCAAACACGACCATCAAGCAGAACGTGATAAGAGAAGATCCCTTGGCAACAAATTTAGGCTTTACGACTTCAAATGGCTTGGGGAGATGTACCAAGGGACTGCTCTTGTTGTCAACACGCTACGAAGCACAATGCTAACGTTTGAAAGCTCGATACCAACTGCCTTTTTGCATCCTATGTGGCACAAGCAGCTACCGATGTGGATCAAAGCTGTTCGCATGTGCAAAGAAGTGCCAGGTAAATAATTTGAATCCCATATTTATGGCAGAAGTTTTCGTTGGCAAAGAAGTGCCATATAACCTCCGTGGTAATAAAAACCTTGTTTTGTCTAGAGCTAGGACTTGTTTGTATGGTATTGATACTATTAGGTTTATAGGCCAAAAATTTTGCTTTTTAAATGCATTTTTAAAAGAAATATTAAATCAATCAAAACGTTTGATTGCAGCTGAAAATTATGCAAACATTTTTATTTCAAATCTAGGTTTTTTGTGGTATTGTTTAGACTTATATATTTTGTATAGTTGGCCTTAAAGGTAATCGGCAGGGTTAAAAGATGTGTTCATGAACAAGGGGTTGGACACGAGTAAAAGAAATGAAATGGGTGAAATTAACACGTGCAAGAGCTTATGAGACAAAGAGTGCGTGGGTTCTTTTTACAGATGGACGTATATACCCGTGTCTTTTTACCTTTAAATTCGCTAACTTAAGGTAAATCATTTATTACCATTATTATTATAGAGTTCGCTGCCATGTTGACTGTATTGCAAAGAGCCATTAAGCCATTGATTGTTTTGAACGTGTGGAGAGAATCGCTAGGCCATGTATCATTGAAGAGGATGCAAGCAGAGGGAAAGAATAAGAAATCAATACGAGGCATTAGAGAGAGAGATTTACTTGACGAAGAGGTGGACGATGATGATAATGGAATTATCAGGCCTAAAGGTATGTTTTTACATCAAATTAAAGTCTGTCTCAAATTAAATGTCACGTGAAATTTGCGATAACGCGAAATTATTCATGCAGAACACTTTAATTATTATTTTCAAGAGCACTTTCACGTGAAATTTATTTTGAGACTGACTATAAATCCCATTGCTCAGAGTGAGCCGTAGTTTTAATTCGGTAGAAACCCTCGTTTAAGAATCATCATTCTTAAGGACCTTTGGGCTAAATTTGTGAGAAAGAGGTTTAAAACTGCAGTAAACGTAAATTAAAAGACGTGACAAGGTGCTAGATGCTCAAAGCATATCATTTATGAAGTTTTTGCGTTTTACATGCACTTTCAATTGTACTACTGGGTGCCACTGTTAAAAATTCATAGCATCAAGAGTACTGGATGGATTGGAGTGAATCAATATTTGCTTGACAGCAAAAAAGATCGAAGTATTTTTGTAATTTCTCTCGCCTTCTTACGAGCATTGGAAAAATTGGTAAATTCAAGTTTACAAAAACTTGGTGGTTGCAAAACTGAAAAAGGCGTAAAATTGTATTTTACTCACTGTGTTGTTTCTCTTCCACGGCATATGTCTAAGAAAAATGTCTGACTTGCAATTTGGCGTTTAATTTCTTTAAAACTGTGCAGGAGTTTGACCGTCCATCATACCCTATGCATGGCAGGTAGCATCCAAGATAGATTCAACAATACCTTCGTTTATTTTTTAATTCTTTTCCTTTGTTTTCGTCATTTTCTCATTTTGGAGTAAAAAGGGCATGGTGTTATTTACAGAGAAGTGAATTGCCAAAATGAAATATTGATAAATTTCTGACCGAAACATTATATTCGAAGGAAACCACAGTTTATTAATGCCTACAATATGGTATCAAGCAAAAGTCTGTCACTCATCTGGTTTATGATTTAGAAATTTTATGACGTCACATCCTCAAATGAGTTGAAATGTAAGATACGCTGTAATTTCCAAAAATATTCAAAATTTCTGAAAAGTCCAATGGTAGAATTATAGATAAGTATCTAAAGTTTCTTTCAAGCCATTCAATCAGAAGAAATAGGTCATTTGATTTTACACCCACCTTTTTACGCCGAGATAAAGATTTGGAGGCTATGCTGTGTTTTCAGGGGCCTCTTGAAAGCTTTCATACATTTTGTGTTCTTTATATTTTCCGGTATAGAGTTCCATACTGCAGGAGCAGCATATGTAATTGCTCTGGTGCCAAGTGTTTTAGTTCTTGTCATTGGTAGCTTCAGTCTATTTTTCTTATTTGATCTCAGTACTCTGCAGCTTTCCTGAACTTCCAAGAGATCGGTGAGATATTTTGGTGCAATTATACCACGTTTTTATCCTTTGTTTTTAGCTGCCCCCGTCAAATTCAGCTGGATTCCGAGGCATAAATGCTGGGAACAGAAAGGAGAAGAGTACCGTCTAGACGGGGGAGGTGGATGGTCATGGAATGGTGGTCTTGTCAACCTGCGTACACGAAAAAGGAAACGAGATATTACATGGCCTAATAAACAGCAGAAGTCTGCAAAGATCATAAAACTAGAGGAAGTGGTTAGCGTTGTGTTAGAGCGTAAAGAAGTTATCAGAAAGAAGATGCTTGTGCTTAAAGAGAAAGCTGAAAAAGAGCAGGGTAAGTATGCTGATAACTTTTCAAGTAATAACTAACTGTTCACATTAACATGACAAGAGTTCGCTACATTAAGATAAGAATTCTCGAGCCATACGAAAGACTACTGTACATTTTTCTAAACAAGCATTCTTAGGCAGGAGAACCATGTTAAAGGGGCTCCGTTGTCAAACAGTAAACAAATCCGTAAACTCGCATGTGTCGGGGATTAACCATTGTTCATCCATTGTTCTCTGCAGTTTGTTTGGTGGCTTCACCCAAGCCACCAAAAAGCGACCGTTAAAAAATCCATTTATATCCGAGCAATCAGAGAAGATATGAATGTTTGGTTTGTTCCTTAATGAAGTACAATGATTAATGCCCACATAGCAACTTTCATTTCGAAAAAAATACGAAAATCCTGTGTGATATCACCTTTCAAAAAACTGCAAAAATCATGGTTTTGTTTACATTTTGAGGACGGAGCCCCTTTAATGTGCGCAAGGCATGTACTGTAAGGCCCCGTTCATACTGCTCCGTTTTCATTTGAAAATGGAACAAAACTTGTTCGTTTTTGCCTTGTGTTCCCACTGCTCCGCTGTGAAAACAGGTTAATAGATGACCAATCTTTGACCTATTTTTATCAAAATTTTTCATTTGATAGCCAAAAGACTGAAATATTTTGTGTGTGAAATCTTAGTTGCATTCATATGGAAATAATTTGAAAAAGGAAAGGCCACGATACCAGCGTCGATTGTCGGATCCGAAGATGCTTGCGGTGACGAATAAACAGACATTAGGACATTACAGCCCTGAAGAAGTCCTGCATGGCAGGACGAAATATTGGCATAAGATTTATTCAACCATTTGCTGTTGTTTTTGTTGTATTGCGGTGTTTCTGCCTTTAAACTTATTATTCACATGGAAGCCATCTCACTTGATAAGTTTTCATTTTAACCACAGTGAGAACCCGCAAGATAGAATGTTTATTTTCCCATCAGAACTTATGGAAGTTTCTTATATGAGAGTACCCTTTCTAAACAAAATCAGCCTCAGGTTTCTTAAAAAGTGGCTTCTATTTTGTGGGTTCTTAGTTTTTACTGTAGCTAGCCCGTACATCACCCAAATTCCTCTTTTTTCAGATCCAAAAGTTAAGATTGAAACAGTTACATCGTCTACTCATACCACGCTATCAAATATTGTCTCAACGACTACAAAGACAACCACAAACTCAGCAACATCTGCGTTCGTTAAAGTGGAAGGTTCTAATAATCCCCAACCACAACAACCTCAATCCCATGCTGCCAGCCACACTCCTAGCGTTTCAATTTCCCAAGCTTCAGTCGCCACAGTAACAGCCACATCTACGAAAGTCGTTGCCAATGAAACTGACGAATTCATCGACGTAGTATCGTTGCCAACTAGTGTAACCTCAAGCGTTAAGATTCCTGCGACTGCAACCAGCATAGCTGCAACACAGTCTATCACACAGTCTTCAACATCTGTTACGCAATCATCGGTTGACACAGGGACCCAGAAGATAACATCCGAACCTTTGGACATGTCGAATAAGCAAAGTATAGCAACGCCAAGTGCTTCCGAGTCTGTTTCTATACAGAGGATGATTGAAGTTGAAAAGAAACCGGGCAGTAATACCGAAGTAAACTCCGGAGCATTTGTCACCGGTATTGGATCTACAGTATCCAAGACTCACAGTCAGGAATTCGCCGGTCCGGTAACTAGCATTCCAAAAGATGAATCAGCTGACGTTGTTGAACAGAAAGTGCCGATCGTTGATTCCGACAAATTGCAGACTTCTATTGGAGATGTTTTATCTGTCCACGAGGAAAAGCCGGAACAGAGTACAGAAAAGCCAGAGCGGACTGCAGGAACTGAGGAATCTGGAACTCGTGAAATGGTAGATAAAGACCCCAGAGAAGAGGCTACGAAAGTAGTAGTTGAAAGTGTTGTACAGAGTATTGAAGAGCCAATGGAACTTACAGAAAGACAGGAGACTGTTATTCCATTTGATGATTTAAAGAAAGCTGCGCCAATGCTACCTCTGTCTTCAGAGGATGTGACGTCAGGAGAGGCCATTTCGTCAAAGAAGAATGAAGAAAAAGTAGTTGACGTGCAAAGAGAAACACAAGGTGTCTCAAAGCCCGTGTTGAATACAAGTGAAGAAATTGTGTCATCAGAACATGCTATGGATATTGACAATGCTCAGAAGAATTTGACAGTGGAACGAGGTCTAGGAACGTGTGATAAATCAATAGAAGCTCTTGGAACATTGACCGAAAAATCCAGGGATGTCGAAGTGACTGTAGCAGGCTCAAACACAGATGAATCTACAGGAATCAAGAATAGTGCAGATAAGCCCATAAGCCTTATTCCAGGCCTAGCAAGTCCACCAAAGACACCCACAAAGTTACCACTTATTACTGATGTGAATACTAAACTTAATTTGGGTGATGAGATTAAGAGCCCTCTCCTGTCACCCAATCGAACTGTCGGTGATATTATTGCAAAATTGCGAGAAAATGATTTTGAAGCGAAATCCCCACCACCGATAGGGGATGTTAGAGCGGCAGTTATTTCACCTTCGAAAGAGCTGGTGAAAAGTCCCCAAAGCTCCAGGAAGTCACCATTAAAATCGCTGATAGCAGAACAGCCTGTGGCGAAGAAATCTCTCGCTGACGAAACTCAGAGAATACTTGATAAGCTGTTAGGGAAGAACGAGACTGAAGTAGCATTAGGAGAGGTTATGGCACCCCGTGGCAAGGATCAAAATCGTTTGCAGTCACAGTCGCCAGTAAATAAAGCAGGGGGTAGCGTGAGTACTGCACAGCTTTCTTCACAGCAGAGATTGAAAACTACACATATGCCAGTGCCTGTTACAAGCAGTTTATTGGACATCGTGCAAGCCAATATGAAATCAAGTATTCCTAAACCATTAGCCCAGACACTGACTGTCTCAAGTTCAGGACGTAATGTACCCATCCCTAGCGCCTCAACTGAGCAGGGGCCTCAAATGCCACCGCTTGGTCCTTCTGTAGGGCTTCCTGGTCAGCCAGCGATGTCTCAAACGCAAATTACAAGCGCTACGAAGCTGCCAACCATTGCACAGCAGCAAGGAATACCAAGGCCAGTTTTGTTGCAGCCACAGTCAGCAATACAGTTACCCCTTCTAGCCCCGTCGACGTCAGCTATTGCCATGCCTGCTCTCGCTCAAGTCCAACCGAAGCCAGCTGCTAAACTGCCGATCCCGCCAATCGGTGCAAGACCCGTAGCGATCGCTCCTGCTCCAGGTTCATCTCAAGGTAACATCCCGGTCGGACTTGCAGCTTCACAGATATCCAATGCTGCAGTCTTGAAAGCACTGGCAAGTGGTAATGCATTTCAAAGTGGTGGGATACAAATTATTCAAGCATCACCCGGACAGTTTATCATCCGCTCGAATGTAGGGGCGGCAGGAAATCAACAGGGCAACCAGAGAGCAGTGTTGCTCGGAAATACGGCAATTATGTTGTCAAAATTAGGAGCTACTGGGCAAATGATCGTTGATGCTTCGCAAGGGACACCAAAGCAAGCACAGGCAGTTTACACAGGTTAGTCGAAGTTTTTTGTATGCTTTGTTTTCGTCTTGTCATTAACTAAGCAAGAAACTAGAAGCGAGACTCATTGCAAGAGCCAGAGTAAAGTGGATGTGGATTTCTATCAAGTTATCAAAAATAAAAGTGAAATATAGGAGCTCTTGTACTGAGTCTAACTAGGAACTAAGCATTTGTGTTTAGTGATCTTATTCCTTCCTAGGTTATGACACAAGTGATTCAATACGTGTCTAAATACCGGGTGTCCCAAAAAAATTTATACGGATTTGGTTGACTCCAGCGACGTGAATTTAGCTTTAAAGGGTCTGTTTCAACCAGCATGCCTTGCACGTGCCATCTCTTGGTTGGCCTTTGTTGCCGCCATTTTCATGGCCCATGCAAATGGCGGACAACAAAGGAAAACCAAGAGACGGCACATGCAAGGAATGCTGGATGAAACAGACCCTTTAATCGATGGCTAATCACTCTCAAAATGTTCCTCGATAGTTAACTTGAACATAGATAACTTGTTTGTAGGTATTGGTGCTTTGAAAGCAGAAATATCAATCTTGAAAGTTCACATTTGCGTCCACTTGCACACCAGAGCTCTGGCCTGAACCACATCGAAATTAAGAACTGAAATTAATGAAAGATTAAGAAACTTCCCAATGGGTGACTGGGGGGGGGGGGGTGACTTCTGGAACATTTTTAGAGTGATTAGTCATTGATTAAAGCTAAATTCACGTTGCTGGAGTCAACCAAATCCGTATACATTTTTTGGGACACCCGGTATTACAGAGAGCTGACGACTCTGCTCGTTTTGTCTTGCTCTGCGAATCGAGTTGATAGCTCCACATTATGAATCTGACACCCAGTGCCTGAGCAAAAGGCCCCACTTATCTGGAATATATTTCATTTTGGTTGGGAGGGA
The DNA here is from genome assembly GCA_039566865.1 of Aurelia coerulea. Classification (NCBI taxonomy): domain Eukaryota; kingdom Metazoa; phylum Cnidaria; class Scyphozoa; order Semaeostomeae; family Ulmaridae; genus Aurelia; species Aurelia coerulea. The sequence continues at coordinate 20,407,722 of CM076955.1, forward strand.
TCGTTCATTTAGATACAGAGAAACTATTGCTTGTTTTCCAGCGGTTGCTTTCATACTTGGCTGACTATGTTCGAAATTGTTGAAGGTCCTGCGAAGTCCCCCATTTGTTTATCACAACAGTAAAGACAGTTAATCTGATTGCTAAAGATCTTTGACGCATGCGTTCATCTTTGAATTTTCCTATTGTTCCACTAGATTGACTACTTTAGTCCCCTGTGACCAGCAGTGAGGATGATCCTACAGGCCCTACTGCGCAAACTCCAATTATTTTAAACGGGGGATTCACCCTTGTCATGAAGAGAACTTTTCAGCTTACTCTTGCGACACAAGATATACAATATGAAATATATGAATTTTAATTTGGACGCCGAATGCTGATCATACGCTTGAACGTATACGTGACCAAAATAACTATGGTTTTCAAGGCATAGGTAGTTTGGTTGCGTTTATGTTCAAAGATGCTTAGGTTGGTTAGCCGAGCGATTTGGATTTCAATTTAGATGCCGAATGCTGATCATACGCTTGAACGTATACGTGACCAAAATAACTATGGTTTTCAAGGCATAGGCATTTTGGTTGCGTTTATGTTCAAAGATGCTTAGGTTGGTTAGACGAGCGAGTCGATGCAAAGGTGCAATTGGATTTCAATTTAGACGCCGAATGCTGATCATACGCTTGAACGTATATGTGACCAAAGTATTTATGGTTTTCAAGGCATAGGCATTTTGGTTGCGTTTATGTTCAAAGATGCTTAGGTTGGTTAGCCGAGCGAGTTGATGCAAAGGTGCATTTGGATTTCAATTTAGATGCCGAATGCTGATCATACGCTTGAACGTATACGTGACCAAAGTAACTATGGTTTTCAAGGCATAGGTAGTTTGGTTGCGTTTATGCTCAAAGATGCTTGGGTTGGTTAGACGAGCGAGTCGATACAAAGGTGCATTTGGATTTCAATTTAGATGCCGAATGCTGATCATACGCTTGAACGTATACATGACCAAAATAACTATGGTTTTCAAGGCATAGGTAGTTTGGTTGTGTTTATGCTCAAAGATGCTTGGCTTGGTTAGCCGAGGAGTTGATGCAAAGGTGCAATTGGATTTCAATTTAGACGCCGAATGCTGATCATACGCTTGAACGTATACGTGACCAAAGTAACTATGGTTTTCAAGGCATAGGTAGTTTGGTTGTGTTTATGCTCAAAGATGCTTGGGTTGGTTATCCGAGCGAGTCTATACAAAGGTGCATTTGGATTTCAATTTAGATGCCAAATGCTGATCATACGCTTGCACGTATACATGACCAAAATAACTATGGTTTTCAAGGCATAGGTAGTTTGGTTGTGTTTATGCTCAAAGATGCTTGGCTTGGTTAGCCGAGGAGTTGATGCAAAGGTGCAATTGGATTTCAATTTAGACGCCGAATGCTGATCATACGCTTGAACGTATACGTGACCAAAATAACTATGGTTTTCAAGGCATAGGTAGTTTGGTTGTGTTTATGCTCAAAGATGCTTGGCTTGGTTAGCCGAGGAGTTGATGCAAAGGTGCAATTGGATTTCAATTTAGACGCCGAATGCTGATCATACGCTTGAACGTATACATGACCAAAATAACTATGGTTTTCAAGGCATAGGTAGTTTGGTTGCGTTTACGTTCAAAGATGCTTGGCTTGGTTCGCCGATGAGTTGATACAAAGGTGCAATTGGATTTCAATTCGGATGCTGATTGCTGATCATACACTTGAACGTATACATAACCAAAATAACTGTGGTTTTCAAGCCATGTGGCATTTGCCACAAAAAAATACCTGAGCATTATAGATCAGTTTTCTGTGACTATTGCAATTTTTGGGTCCATATACGATGTAATAATATATCTGTCAAGGAATATGAAGAGCTTCAAAAAGAACCTGAACATGTCCCTTGGTTTTGCTTAAAATGTACTGAACTCATGTTTCCTTTTGGTTCAGTTGACAATGAAGAATTATTTAACCTGGATAATTTTGATTTCCCATCTTTTGTTGATTCAGCACCATCCTTTGAAATTACTTCTGGTCTTACAAACCTGCCCAATTTAGATGATTACGATATTGATGAACATTTACCTTCTAACATTAACTCTAGTTATCATACTCTCCAGGACTTATCTACCCTTGATACTTCAGATAATGATCTTTCCTTACTTCATTTAAATATTAGAAGTCTCTCTCTTCATTTAGACGAGCTTGTTTCAACTCTTGCAACTTTGAAAATAGATTTTGATGTTATTGGTGTGTCTGAAACTTGGAATTCTTTTGAGAATCCTATTAAAACTAATGTTGAAATTCCTGGTTACAGTTACTTTCCATGTCAATCACATAGTCAAAATGGTGGTGTTGCACTTTACATAAAATCAGGTCTCACTCTGATTCCTAGACCAGATTTAAGCAAGGATAGCACTGATCTTGAGTCGGTTTGGGTTGAAGTTGAAAAGAAAAATGGCAAAAATTATCTGTTTTGCTGCGCCTATCGCCATCCAAGCACATCCTTTGATACCTTCAGTGAATATCTGCAAGAAGTTCTGTCCAATCCAGCTGTGTTTAATAAACAAGTCTTTATCCTTGGAGATTTCAATATCAACCTTCTGAATTATAACTCTAGTACACCTATCACTAATTATGTTAATTTCCTCTTCTCTAAGCAATTCTTGCCTTACATCATCCACCCATCTAGGGTATCTGCACATTCTTCTACTCTTATTGATAATATTTTTTCAAATATCACAGATAATGAAACCATAAGTGGTAACATTTTGACTCAAATAACAGATCATTTCCCTCAGTTTCTAATTGTCAAGCATGCAGGAATGACTTATAAGAATTTGTCATATTTTCAACATGATTTTTCAAACCTCAGTGAAGAAAATCTCCTAAATGATTTTGCAAACCTTGACCTTACTTTCTTGAATGACAGTGCTTTAGATGTGAATGCTAAGTTTAACAGACTCCTATCTAGCCTTGATGAATTAGTAAAAACACATGCTCCATTGAAAAAACTTACTAAAAGGGATATTAAGTTCAGGAATAAACCTTGGATCAATGGCAAAATCCAAAAAATGATGCGCATCAGAGATCGGATACTTATAAAGCTAAAAAAGAACAGCAATCAGTCTCTTATTGATCTTTATAAACAGTTTAGAAATCGAGTTCAGTTTCCTTGAAAGAAAGTAAAGCCAGCTATTTCTATAATTACTTTCAACAGAACAGCAACAATATGAAACAACTATGGTCAGGTATTAAATCAGTTATAAGTATTAGAAAATCAAGCAACGTGAATGTGATTAACAAGCTTAAGGACTCGAATGGTAACATTACATCAGACCCAGCGGTTATTGCAAACATTTTTAATAAATTCTTTGTTAATGTTTCTCATGACATCACTAAAAATATACCAAGATCCAATAAGTCACCTGTGAATTTTATGGGTGACAGAGTTGGAAATTCATTTTTCATTGCACCTTCAGTTCCTTTCGAAATATCTGATATAATCTCAGTCCTAAAATCTGGAAAGTCTCTCGGGCCTAATAGCATTCCCATGAAAATTTTAAAATTTCTTTCACCGTTGATATCTTCTCCACTTTCTCAAATCATAAATGAATCATTTCAATCTGGGATATTCCCAGACAAGATGAAGTTTGCCAAAGTAATCCCACTTTTCAAGAAAGGTTGTCCACTAACAGCATCAAATTATAGGCCTATTTCCCTTCTCTCTGTTTTCAGCAAAATCACAGAAAAAGTCATGTATGAACGTCTCTATAAATTCCTTGAAAAACATGAAATCTTGTATTCTTTACAATTTGGTTTTCGTGCCAGCCATTCCATTAACCATGCCCTGGTTAGTTTAACAGAAGCCATTAAAAGTTCACTAGACAATAGAAAATTTGGCTGTGGAATATTTATTGATTTGCAGAAGGCGTTTGATACAGTGAATCATCAAATTCTTTTGATGAAGCTTGAACATTATGGAATTAGAGGAACTACCTTAGATTGGTTTGAATCCTATCTCTTAGATAGGAAACAATGTGTCTCAGTGAATGGATCTTACTCTTGTTATCTCAATGTTACCTGTGGGGTTCCACAGGGTTCTGTTCTTGGTCCTCTTCTTTTCTTAATTTACATTAATGATTTACCTCTCTCATCCTCAAAACTAGCCTTTTACTTATTTGCAGATGATACTAATATCTATTGTGAATCTGAAAGTCTTGATCAGCTTCAAAGTGTGGTTAACAAGGAATTAAAAAGAGTGAAAATGTGGCTTGACGTTAATAAATTGTCACTCAATGTTGATAAAACTAATTTCATAATTTTTAAGTCGCCTCAACATTCTTCACCTGAAACTGTCAGCATCAAAATTGGAAAGTTTCCTATCAAGCAAACTTGTTATGTGAAATTTCTTGGTGTTCTTCTGGATGAAAATCTTTCATGGAAGTATCACTTAACAGAACTATCCAAAAAACTGGCTAGAACTTGTGGTATGTTTTTCAAAGTAAGACACTTCTTACCCATCAATATTTTAGTCTGTCTTTATAACTCTTTATTTTCACCGTTTCTACAATATGGCATTTTAGTTTGGGGTCTTACCCATGAAACTCATATCAATCCAATATTTTTGTTGCAGAAAAGGGTCATAAGGGCTATTGTGTTTGAACACTTTACTTCTCCCACTACACCTCTCTTTTCTGATTTAAAGATTTTAAAGCTGCGTGATCTATTTCAAGTGAAACTGCTTTCTTTCGTATACGATTGTGTAAATAAGATCTCTCCTTCTTGTTTTCATTCTTTTTTTGATTTAGTTCAATCTGTTCATCAACATGGTACACGGCAAGCCTCTAAAAACGATATTTTTCTAACTCAGAAAAATACTGCTCAATATGGTCTTCGATCAGTTCGTTACTTTGGAGCAAAGTGCTGGAATGACATTCCCATGGATATAAAAAAATCACCCTCTGCTATTAGTTTTCGTTGTAAACTCAAAGCTTTCCTCTTTGAAAATAATTATCAAAATTGATCTTTGAATAGTAGGCACAAGAAGGTCACCATCCGCCCTAGTCATTTAATCTCGCTGAAAGTATATAATCTCGATCAAATGTAAATGAAATTCTATTAAAACAGGGGGTGCTCTCTCCTCGATTAGTCTGACTACTGAGAGAGCTCCTCCTTTAAGTAATTCCCTCCATACAATTTATCTTTTCTCTTTGTTTTGTTGAATATATAGTTTTTTAATTTTGCTTACTGATGTATCAATTTTCTGTATCTTATATTCTTGTAGTTTAGTTATTTGACTGTTTAGTTATTTCAAAACATTGTATGAAGTGGAATTTAAAACATATGAAACTGAAACTGAAACTGAAACTGAAACTGAAACTGAAACTGCCATAGGTAGTTTGGTTGTGTTTATGCTCAAAGGTGCATGGGTTGGTTATCCGAGCGAGTCTATGCAATGGTGCAATTGGATTTCAATTTGGATGCTGATTGCTCATCATACACTTGAACATATACAAAACCAAAGTATTTAAGGTCTTCAAGACCTTGGTATTTTAGTTGTGATTATGTTCAAAGATGCTTGGGTTGGTTATCCGAGCGAGTCTATACAAAGGTGCATTTGGATTTCAATTTGGATGCTGATTGCTGATCATACACTTGAACATATACATAACCAAAATATTTAAGATCTTCAAGACCTTGGTATTTTAGTTGTGATTATGTTCAAAGATGCTTGGGTTGGTTATCCGAGCGAGTCTATACAAAGGTGCATTTGGATTTCAATTTGGATGCTGATTGCTGATCATACACTTGAACATATACAAAACCAAAATATTTAAGGTCTTCAGGACCTTGGTATTTTGGTTGTGTTTATGCTCGAAGGTGCATGGGTTGGTTATCCGAGCGAGTCTATGCAAAGGTGCATTTGGATTTCAATTCAAAACCAAGGGGGGCTTAATGGAGAGGAGGGGGCTATAATGAGCTTTTACGTTATTTATAAGCTTTCTTCTTCGTTAGGAATGAAAACAACGCCGTCATCGACGCCAATTGCTACCTACCTTACTCAACTAGCCAGCAACGCTACAAAGACAGCAAACAAAAGCGTACAAGAACAACTGACTGCTAAAGCTACGAAGGCCACTTTGCAGCATCAGATAACGTCATCGACCAAATCAGAGACTCCAATAAAAACATTCAAGACCATTAATGACAACAAGAAGCTTTTCATATCAACGGCAGTACTATATGAGAACGCTGAAAAGAATATGCGTACAATACACAAGATTATTGACGATCCTGTTAAGTTAATCAAACATGAACTGCGAGCTTGGAAACAACGTAAAAAGGACATCAAAGGAATATTCGTACTTGATAAACACAAGCTCAAGAAATTAGCACGCCGTGCAGGGATGAGAGAAGTCGACGGATACGCGTATAATACGAAACAAAGTCATGGCACATTTGCGCAATATGGTCTTCCTAGGCCGAATTTCGAAACGGCGTGGAAATTTCATGTTCTCAATGCAAGATCATTTTCATCAATTGGTCATTTGCTAAGGATTCTGCATTGTTGTTTGAGATGGGATGTTATCAATATACGACCCCCTAAAGGAGTGAATCATGCTATTACGACCAGTAAAGGTAAGTCCGGAGGCAACCTTTTCAACAACGGGGGTTATGTTGGCATGGGTAATGGTTATTTACTCTTTCAATGTAATCTAATGGCTCAAATGGAATTCAGGAACTTTCCTATAGTACTACTAAAAGGGGCTCCGTCTCCAAATTTCGGTCAAAACGATGATTTTGCAGTTTTTTCATGGGCAATATCACACAGACGTTTATATCATTTTTTCGCCCCATTTTCTTTGTGTTTTAGGGATCTCGTAGTGTTTACTTTGGAGTGTTGCGTAGTTGTGCCTACTTTAATTGGTGTGGAAGTGGTTTTGAAACACCTCTGGCACATTTTTTTCATTATGGTATATGTTGTGCATGAATTTCAGAATCTTTAATTCGTATAGGTCGTTTATTTTGAGAAAGTTTAGCTCTTTGTATAAGGCGTTTGTCGGATATCTGGGATCTTTAAGGTACAAGATTTGGAGTATCCTATTGTGTAACGTTTGAAGTTCGTTTAGGTATTTCTTCACGGCTAATCCATATGTTTCAAGTGAATATGCTATTTTAGAGAGCACCATTGAACTATATAGCACTGTTAAACACTGTTTATGCATCTTTGTGTATTTGTTTTTATGTGTCCACAGGCATCATAACAGTTGAGATCTTGGATGGAAAGCCTCGAACGCCTGACGGCCTCGTGTACACGTATCTCGTCAAGAAGACGATGCAGCCCTTCAAAGTGCAGCCAAACCCGCCGAAACCCAAGCCACAGATCTTAGGCCAGGAGCAAAGACCCGCGACACCAGTTGCCAAAACCACGAAGGGCGGGATTAAATTGCGTGAAAGAACGGCTCCTATGAAATACACGGTGGATGATGATTTTAATTTATCTGATTCTGATGATGATGACGTACCCTTTCCTACAACGAGACAGGTCATTGAAGAATGGCTACCCGAGGTAAGCATAACGATCGATCTTTTCTCTTTGCCGTAAAAGCTGTATTAAGCCCCCAGGGGACTTATTACAGAAGGGACTTAAAAGAAAGGAGGGCTTGTTATAGAGGGGGCTTATTCACACAGTCAAATGACGAGGTTGTAACTGATTTTATCCAATAATTTGCGGAATGAACATACAATTTTAGAAGTGAAATACACATAATCTCTTTGCATTTGATAAGCTGGTGGGGCTACCGTACCCAACATTTTTATATGAAAATGAAATGTGATATTTGTGCAATGATTTTAGTCGTACAAAGTCTGTTTAAAAATGTGCATAAAGATATTCATTCTGTTATAAAATCATTGCCTTTTTCTAAAGATGCATTTTAAATCATCGATAATATACTGGTATATTTGTTTTTGGTAGTATGTCAATTTGGCTGATAAAAAATGGGTAAAGCTTGAGACAATCTTGGCAAAAGGAAATTTTTGAAAATTTGTTCGTCGGATAGTTGGTATGATTGATCTTTTGATAAAAGAATCCATTTCTTGCTTTACGATCATTGAAAAATGCAATGCAACAAAGCAAATCCCATTTTCCAATCATTGATTTTCTGTTCAACAGGAAAATCTAGATCTATGGGAGATAAGGCAATATTGGGACAAAGTGGAACTTGAGCGTAACTCACAACGAGAAAGACAACAAGCTGAAGAAGATGCTCGTAAAAACATGGAAGCGAAACGAACCGCGTTATTACGACGGCAAGCAGAACAAATGATTAAACAACAGCAACAACAACACAGTCAAGCTCGCAAAAGCCAGAAAAGTCGTGCCGCACAGGGTTTCGATGCTTCTAAAACGCCAAAACAAGAATCCAAGCTAACAATCCGACCGGTCGTGTCCGGTGCTCAATCAATAGCCGGTCGCGTAGGGACCACAACGCCTAATCTTTTCACGCCATCGCCTCCGTATATGACCGTTCCGGGTAAGCCTGGAATATTGGTTCGTGGAGGCTTCGCACAAAGCCAGAATCTCTTGCAGTCATATCAACAGCAATTTGGCGGGACTCAAAAGAGCACAAATCAAAGAGTTTATAAGACATCCACGCCAGTACAAGTTCCTGTGTCAGTAGCAAGACCATTACCCCTTGGTAAGTTGTAGCAAAGAATATCATATTGAGGAACGGAACTCTTTCGAGAACGTTTTCATTTGATACAGATAATCGCAAAAACATTATTATTATTATTATTATTATTATTATTATTATTATTATTATTATTATTATTATTATTATTATGAAAAACAAAACTGTTAAAAGCAAAACGTTTCGATTATAAAATCTTCATCAGTTGTTTACAACCACAGGACAGCCAAGTATTTATAGGACAAACTAACATTTACATAAAATCGTGATAAAATCCCCCCGAGGCCCCCTTTAAAAACAATGCCAAACAAAGGGGGGCCTCGGGGGGTTTTTAAGGGGGGCCTCGGGGGGATTTTATCACGATTTTATGTAAATGTTATTTTGTCCTATAAATACTTGGCTGTCCTGTGGTTGTAAACAACTGATGAAGATTTTATAATCGAAACGTTTTGCTTTTAACAGTTTTGTTTTTCATATACTTTTTTCTGTTATTTTTGATGGTGGTTTTGTTTTAATATTATTATTATTAATATTATTATTATTATTATTAGTGTTATTGTTGTTATTGTTAACAATTTCTTTTACGTTGGCGAAAAAGTAAAAAATATGTGTAGCTAATAAGCTAATTAATGCCAACAAATAAGTCAAACTTTAGTTTATATATATGATTTGCTACTAGCCTACAAAAACCCTAAATCTTTAATGAATACTTTGCACAATTTGCAGATGCAAGTATTTCCATTCCATAATTTTATTTTTCGCTTAAATTCAGAAAGTGTAATGGAATCTTTAATATCTTTCGGCAATGAGGACCACAAAAGGTGACCTCTGTACTGAATATTCTCTATTCCGTATGTTGTTGTTTTTATATTTGGCAACTGCAAATGATTTTCACTTCTCAAATTGTAGTGAATATTTCTTTCAGTGAAAATGTTTTTCATAAATGTTGGATTTAGATTGTTTTTTATTTTGAATATTTCAATCATTAGCAATTGCAGATTGTGCTGATGAATGGCAACATATTTTTCTTCAACTTTTCTTGTTCTGAGGCACTATCTTTTCCTCAAACATCATATAAGATCTAAGTTGGAGGGCAAGAACGACGATAAAGAGAATCATGTTGCTGTTATTTGATACTTCTATCCCATTGAAAAATCCATTATTCAGAAGTTTGTTAGGACAAATCCATTAGTTAGATCATAGTCTTGCAAGGAGACAGTCCAGTTTTCGACAATTCAAGTGGGTTTGCAACGAAAGATCTAAGTTATAAGACCATCCAATACTTTAGAATATCGGATTTGTGGGCAATTTGAAATATTTTTATTGGCCTTTGTTGATATTCTGGAAACTTTTTATGCAAATTTGAAGAAAACAATATAGTGGTCCCGCAGTAAGGCCCCGCATTAAGAAACCAATTTTTCACACATTCGCCTCAAATGTTTCTAATATCTCTGTTACTTGTCATTTTTAAGGTTGAAAGTTTCTTAAGTTTCTAATGTCTTTTATGAACAGTCCTAGACAAATGGATTGCAACAGAATGGGATTTTTATAGATATATCAGCCCAATGTCATCAATGTTGTCAAGAAAATATATTTAAATTTAGGTTAAAGTTTTTAGGGAACTACTGTACAGAACTGTTAACTTTAAGAAAAAGATCTGCTAACAATTTAATTCATTTTTATCTCATCGATCAAAATACAAGAAACTTCATGTTGGGCGAGAGTCTCGACTGTTTCTAATAAATAGGGAGGCTAGTCATTTTTAGTAGTCTAAAGGGAGGCTAGTCTACAGGGAGGCTAGTCATTTTTTAGGTGGTTTCTAAAATGCGGGGCCTTACTGCACAGAAAATCAGGAACTGTTTCTCGTTGAAGTTAAACTTGAATATTCTCATCTCCTTGCAGCATCACCAGCTGTTAGAAGCGGACAAACGACATCGAATTTCATAAATCGAACAGGACAGCCAATCGTTGTCACAAAACCAGTTCAAGAAAAGAAAGGACGACGAAAACCAGCAACTGCAGCAACAGGTGGAACAAGAAAACGAATCGACGAGTACGATCTTTATTTTGTAAAAGATATATTCCCCTTTACTTTGTACCTTTATGTTTTGTGCTGTAAGAGTCATCCAAATTTGGTAATGCTTCGATCTAACAAGGACAGATTTTGTAAGACAATAGCATGAGTTGCTTTTGTTGACACCTAAATTCAAAGCGATTTGCGATCGCAGACAAAGGAAATTCCCTCAACCAGTAATTCAAAACAAACAAAGCAGCAAAAGTTTCTCTGAAACCCAGGTAGCTAGCTCGCCTGTTGTGCATTCCAAAAGTTGTTTTAAGTGTAAATACGAGCATATATCAAAAGAAGAAGGATATATCTCCATATCTACCTCGGGCACTTTATTTATTTGGTTCAAAAGTCAATTGGGAGGCGATTCAATTCTCTTATCTTTGTGGATGTTATTAAAATACTTACTGCTCAGCTTCTCAACCAAATAAATAAAATGCCCGTGGTAGATGTGTAGATATATTCTTCTTCTTTCGATAGAAACTCATATTTGCTCTGAGAAATAATTTCTGGACTGCACAACGATCGCGCTAGATACTTGGGTTTCAGGGCAACATTTGCGGCTTTGTTTCCTTTGAATTACTGGTTGAGGGAACTTCCTTTGTCTGCGATCATAAATCGCTTTGAATTCAGGTGTCAACAAAAGCAACTCACGTTATTGTCTTACAAAATCTGTCCTTGTTCTTCGATCTTGAATTATGTCATGTTTAGAAATAATAGTGCGAGTAGTTGAGTCCTTTATGAGTTTCAGAAGAACTGGGCAATAGAGTCATTCCTCGTACTATGATGCCTACCAAGCTCTTAATCGGACAAAAATCCACTTATTGAAAATTACGACGAAAAGATGTGCATCTCTGAAAAATAAGTTTTTACTTGAAGCGATCGCACAGGGATAACACGTTGAGATCCGTAACGCAATCAAAATTTCTATGATGTTTTAGACAATGGAACCATTTTTCGGGCCAAAATGGAAAACAATTTCTGTGATGAAATGTTCAGAAATAGCACTAGTTAAAGAAATCATTGTTAAGTGTCTATCGAACACTTGTCGTAGCACATTGCCAGCTAACATTCTTGTGATGGCAAAAGGTTTTAGTAAATGGTTTAAAGGGTCTATTTCAACGAGCAAGCCTTGCACGTGCCGTCTCTTGGTCGGCCTTTGTTGTCGCAACATTCATAGCCCATGAAATTGGCTGCAACAAATGTCAACTAATAGACTGCGCGTGCAATGCATCCTGGATGCAACAGACTCTTTAAAGTTAGTTGACGGAGATGAACAACTAGCCCAAGAGCTGCATATGCATGTCTAAAATTAGCCTATTGTATTTAATGATATCGACACGTGCGTGCATATCTTTTCACTAGGGGAGCAATTACGTGCGTATGCGTTTCTTTGTCCTATTTAAGGATTGCCTCTTCTTAGCTCCGTCAACTAACTTTAACGATTACATTCACAATTTTGCACATTGCAGTTTGCCTTCGTATTATTGATCAGATTTGTATCATTTAGCTATGGTATATGTTCTGACCCTGGAGTATTCATGTTTACGAGTTTTCCATTTCATCTTCAATTATTAGTTCAAACCGGTTTTATTAATTATGCATGTTGTTTCATAATTAGTGCTATGAATAAGCACGTGTTGTTCTCAATTCTTTAGCTGAGGATGGCACAAGTCTAGTGCCGAAACGTACTTATATTTGCTTGATCATGTCTTCGTTACGTGTAATTTGAAATGTCATAATTTAGTGGATTTATCGAATATGGGCTTGTCACCATAATTAATTTGGATTTGTCGATCAATTATTTACACTGGTTCAGCCCAAGTCTTGTCAATTTGTCGTCTTTCTCAACAAATATGAAGCTAGTCGTCGTGACACTGATGATAAAACTTAGCTATATTTCCTCACTGGGTCAAATTATCTTTGTTTTTTTCTTCAGTGAGACCGTATGCAAGTCAGTGCTGAATACATTAGTTACCAAAGTTGAGAAGCAAGAAGAAGGTGGTAAGACGCAAACTGCGACTCCCAGAAGGCGATCAACCAACGCATCTCTTAAAAGGCAGCCGAGTACAACAGAGAGACAAAGGAAATTAAGGCGCATGCTCAAAGAACGGAAAGACAGGTTTGTAATTTCATATTAAAAGGACCGCATCAATAGACCTTTTAGCTATTCTGAAAAGAATCAGAATCGAACGATATTTTGCTGCATTTTGTAGAATTTTCGAATGTGCACAATAGTGATCGAAGCTCTAACGCCACTCGATCGAACCTCATGTATAAAAATGTATCAAAGAACGCTCGATCCAGGCTCTTTTGCAGAATAGCTAAACTGTCTATTGATCGGATTAGTATGGATATGGATATGGTGCTGTATTATACAAACAGTATGTTTTCTGCTAAACAGTAAGGCTCCGAGGAAGACCGAAACATCGCTGGATAAATGACATCAAGACCTGGGTTGGGTTACCATCTTGGGACTCTATAAGTGCTATTGTAATTGACTTAGAACGATGGCGAAGTTTGTGTTATAAGTTATCGTATTCTGTATAAAACAGGAAACGAAATATAAAATGCTTTCATGAAAAGTTTACCCTAATCCTTTATTACATAGGCTGAAGAGCCAAATATTGAGAAAGAGGCAGCTTCTCGAGAGAAATCTCCTGATCGAGATTGGAGAAGAAATGTACAATCAGGAACAAGCAGCAATTTTGAAACGAAAACATGAAGAAGAACTGGAGAATCAAGCGAAGAAAATGAGATCATCAAATGAGAAATTATATTGCTTGTGTAAAACGCCGTACGATGAATTGAGGTAAATATCTTAATTGTTCTATTTTCGTTAAATATCCATCCATTTGCAAGTGTAAATTTCGCAAACAAAGGACACAGGCCTGATCAAGACAAAGCACTTCCATCGCCTAAAGAATACTGTTCACACCTTCAACGTACCCGACCATAATGTTTTGCTTTCTCTGTTTATTTTGATTTGATTCAGTGCACGCAAAGGTGTGAAATCTATTCTTCGGGACTGTAAATCGTTTTGTCTTCTCGGAGTGCTAAATTCTTTGTTTGACGAGATTCACCTTGCTCCATGCAGTTGCGCACACATTTAAAGCTGTGTTGCCTTTTGAATGATTGATAACTTTCATGTAATGAAGATACTGCATGATCTCCTTTAGGTTAAATGAAGTTTTGACAAATAGTTGGTACTGATTTCATAGGACATGAGACATTGATTTTACAAAGCGCTAGAGTCTCTAAGACTTATCCTACGCGTAGACCCATTATCCCAAAGGAGGAAAGGGTCTACGAAACAAAGAGCAAAAGCTTGCTACTGAGGTTTCTAGATTTCTGGAAACTTAATTTATGCAGCTTAATGATTAATTGGGCGGCCGTAGCAAGCCTTTGCTCATTGTTTCGTAGACCCTTTCCTCCTTTGGGATAATGGGTCTACGCGTAGGCTACTAAGACTGCGTTCACTCGATACCGGCAAAATTTCTAAAAGGCCTGAAATTGTGAGAGAAATACATTCTTTGCAACCTCCACGAGAATGACGCTAGAGTTTCGCGCCAAACCAATCAGCCTCGTTTTTAAAGCGTTGAAAAATGTTCCGTTTTCATCATTTTTGAGTGTTCACACGATACCGTTTTCAAAATCTGCCGGTTAGAGTTCTGTTTAGTTTTCAAACTATTTGGCCTATTCTGTAGACGAGAAACGAGTTATTTTATTGTCATGCAGATTCTACGTTGGCTGTGATTTGTGTAACAATTGGTTCCACGGTGATTGTGTTGGCATATCAGAGTCTCAAGCAGCATCGATGGATGAATTTATTTGCAATGATTGTAAGAGACAACAACAAGGCGTTGAACAAGAAGAACTTTATTGCTTATGCAGACAACCTTACGATGAAAGCAAGTACGTGCAATTTAAAAAAATGTCATATTTGAATAGCTTTACAACTGGGCCAAATCAGCTGTACTTTTTCTGGTTCATCTAGGATATTATTCTGACTGAATTGAAATGAATTTATATTCTTGAAGAAATGTAAGAAAATTATGTTTCAGTTATTATGCGTTTTTAATTTTACCTTCTTTGTTGGCTTTGGTAATCACGTTTCCAACCGATTTTGTTGGTACTCAGAGCTGGTAAAGTCTAGCTTTGTGTGGGTTTTCAGAAGTCAAGTGTTCCATTGCAAATGAAAGTTTTAACCTGTATACCCTTTGTCAAGTTGTTAAATTTCTTGGCCCCTCTTTTTTCCAGCCCCGTTTGCAGGTCTTATTTGTAGTCTACTTTGCTTCTACCTAAAATATTGAGTTCGAGGAAAGCAAAGATATGTTGATGAAATTAGCCTCATGGGCCAGAATGTTTCAAGTGGGTCCTTTCAGTTTCGTTGATAAAAACATTTCTTTTTTGCCACTTGCCTCATTTTCTTTCTTCTGGTAATATAGGCGTAAATTTGATCATGAATGAAGGTATCAAGAGATTTATTTTTTTCCTCCTCATTTAGATTCTACATTGGTTGTGACATGTGTCAAGATTGGTTTCACGGAACTTGTGTTGGAATTACGCAAGCTGAAGCTGATTTCATTGATAACTATGTTTGCCCGAGATGTTCATCTACCACTAATGAAGAGAGAATTGAAAATAAAGCCCTATCGCCTAAAGATATTGAAGGACTCAAACGCTTGCTACGATCACTTATGGTGAGTGCGAGATGTTTCCATAATATGTTTCAGTGTTGATTTGCGGACTGAGCCTATATTGTGATTAAAAGTACGCACAAGCTATGCCTGAGTTCCTGCTTGTGTATTTTTTCAAGATTACCTTTCATACATTTATACCATTTTCAAATCTCCTCGTTACCAGGATTCCTTGTTCTGCAGTTTGCAGATGGCTTTACAAAAATACTGACTGTTGGACTACTGCAAAGCTGCAATATATCTATTTATTTTGTAAGCAAATGAAGTGAAAAGGGGGACTGTGTCATAGGGCATCAAAAGATATTTTCCTTCCTGCGACCGGACAAAGGATCATGCTTAAATGTCCTACAATAAATAGGAAAGTCAAAATATCCAGCTTTCTTAAAAAAATGTCAGGATCCAAAGATAACTGTACAATTTTGTGTAACCGGTTTTATTTCAGTATACATAGGGCATCGGGAAAAATGAATTTATATGAAGTTTGGAGCAATGGAGCTGGGACCCCATGAAAACCATTGATGCTTTCTAAGAAGCAGGAAAGAAATCAAATACTTTAACTGATCTTGTATTGTTTCTATACAATATGAAAACATTTTATCTTAAGTAACTTTTGCTTGACTTTGTTAGTTGTTTTTCTCATTTTGAATAGCGAGAAACGGAGTGGTACACAAAAAAGTATACATTTGGAAAAATTTCCTGCAGGACATTATGAATTGAAAATTTCCTGCGACCGCCTGGTCACATGGTCAGATGGGCTTTCATGCCCTTCTTGTCATGCAGAAGATGAAGGAATTGAAGTTAATGCTTCTTTGATGTTTATATCGCTTCTTATTCACTGATAGTAATATGCTGTATCTGCTTATTCAGAGTCACAAAATGGCATGGCCTTTCCTAGAGCCAGTTGACGAAAATGACGTCACAGACTACTATAGAATTGTCAAAGAGCCTATGGGTAAGAACTGTACCTTCATTATTCCTACAGAATACAAAATTCAAAGAAATCTTGGATTATATACCTTTCTTTTTGACAAGCTAAACATTTCCATTTGTAAATATGTTCTCACTTTCTTTGTTCTGCTCTCGCTCTGAAAGTAAAATCGAGTGCTGAACATCTTATTTTTATTGAAACATTTCAAGACGGGTTTCGTTTTAAGTCAAGCTTGTTTAAAGACTCTTTCCTAGAAACGCTCAGAATCGCTTTGCTATATAGTTCAAGCATAGGGCTCAAATCTTTAAAAAGGTCGGTGTAAAATTCTATTGCAGTTTTCTTTGAAATAAATGGCTTGGAAGGAACTTGGGGTTTTGTGCTGTAAATCTGCCATGGCAATTTATTGATATCGTGATTAGTTTCAATATGGCGGCATTTATTAAATTTGAGGCTATGACGTCATCAAATTTCTAAATCCTAAACTAGAAAAGCTACATATTTCTGCTTGCCACCATCTTATAGACCTTCATAAACTATATGGTTTCCTTGAAGGTTATATCATATTTCCTCTAATAGTTTAGGATTTACGATGATTTAAATTTTTGCAAAATTTTCCATGAATTTTTTCAAAAATAATTAGATTGCCTCCATTTTGAAAAAATGAAGATATCGAAAATTTCCACGGCAGATTTACAGCAAAGTGCTATAAGTTCCTTTCAAGCCATCCAATTCAAAGAAAACTGCAATAGAATTTAACACCAACCTTTTTTAAAATATGAAAGATTTCAGCCCTCTGCTTGTAGCTCAGCAAAGTGTTGCTTTGGTGGCTGGACGAATAAAGTTCATTAATATCAATTACGACTGTTTACGACTGGCTTTAAAGATGACTCTCTGTTAATGCTGTTAGCTTTACATCTTTATTTTTCGTTTAGATTTCCAAACGATGGATGAAAAGATTCGATCGAGCCAATACAAGACATTGAAAGACTTCGTCGCCGATACCTCTCGCATTTTCGACAACTGCCGTTATTACAACTTATCAGATTCCCCATTCTACCGTTGCGCAGAAGTACTAGAGAACTTTTTCGTGCAGAAATTAAAGGCTTTCAAGAACACATTACAAAAGGTATCGAAATAATGCTTATGATTTGCACTGTACCTCTATCTACGAAGCAACCATCTTGTCAACATCCAAGAGATTTTATGAACTGAAATCTGTGAGCAGACGATCTTAATGGCCATGTTTGCAAAAGCTTCCATCAGCTCTTTAGGTGGATCAGTTTGTTTGATTCATAGTTGCTTGGGCCTTGTTGTCACGTCTCGATTTTTCAGCAATAAATAAAAAAGTTTGCAAAATGAATAATGCCAACGATTCTTTACTATAGTAAAAATATTTTCGCTCTTAGGATGAAATGTGAAATTACAAATTGTCTGCTACGCCTTGACCCCTTTGAGGTGCCACAGCCAACTTTGGTGCTAAAAATTTTTGCATGGTCTATGCTCTTTATATGATGGGATATACTTAAAGATGTACGGCTGCCAATGCAGCAGTGAAGCCATGAACTTCATCTGCCTAGAGTGGGCTACTGCCGCATAGTCCCAATTCGCCTCCAAAAGTTCTCACTTCACGTGTGAATTCAGCGTAAGAGCACTTCGAATTGTTGCCCATATACTGTAAATTCCCCCCTATTTTCTCCCTTAATTACCCTATTGTTTCCTCATTTTTCTCTCCAAATTCAGGGTCTGAGTTTCTTATGAAGTGGTTTTTTAAAGACGGGACTTTAATCTGTCATTTCTGAAGAAAGTAAGTTTTCTACGCTACAGAAGATAGGGAATGGAGTTGTGAAGTCTTAAAATGAGTGTTACGAAGGAATTGTGAATTCCGTAAAATAAGGATATAATTCTGTCAAGACCAATCGATTTGACAGCCTCAAGAATTGATTTCACAGTATTGTCTTACTTTCTCTATTTATTTTCATTTGATCGTTCGCAGCCAGAGCCTTGAAATTTATTCTTCTGAAAGGCAAATCGCTTCGTCTTTTTGGAAACCTGAATGTTTATCTCACAAAATTTGCCCGTGTAGCTTTGCAATCGTTAAACGAGACGTGAAACGAGTCCGCATGTCAAGTAGGGTTTCAAATATTGAAGGTACGCCCAGGATAAGTTGTAGCTCGATGGAAGCGAAGCATATTTACATATATGTAGATTTATAAAGAGATTTGCAGCGTTAAGAA
This sequence comes from Aurelia coerulea, assembly GCA_039566865.1. Taxonomy (NCBI): domain Eukaryota; kingdom Metazoa; phylum Cnidaria; class Scyphozoa; order Semaeostomeae; family Ulmaridae; genus Aurelia; species Aurelia coerulea. The sequence continues at coordinate 20,426,369 of CM076955.1, forward strand.
GTCTTACATAGACGCATACGTACAATCTGTGTATATTAGATAGTAAATTAAACCTACCAGTTGTAGGATTTAGAAAGCCCGCAAAGAAAGCTTGCATTCTATTTGTAGTATGATGTGTCAGAAATCTTGACCACGTTTACAATGTACCAGCACAGTTTTGATCCGTCATAAAGTTGTTATGGTTAACATAGGGCTCAAATCTTTAAAGAGGTCGGTGTGAAATTTTATTGCAGTTATCTTTTAAATTAATGGCTTGGAAGGAACTTAGGGTTTTTTGCTGTAAATCTGCCGTGGCAATTTATCGATATCTTGATTAGTTTCAATATGGTGGCATTTGTTAAATTTGAGGTTATGACGTCATCAAATTTCTAAATCCTAAACTAGAAAAGCTACAGATTTCTGCTTGCCACCATATTGTAGACCTTCATAAACTATGGTTTTCTTGAAGGTTATATCATCTTTCCTCTATTAGTTTAGGATTTACGATGATTTAAATTTTTTCAAAATTTTCCATCAATTTTTCAAAAATAATTAAGTTGACGCCATTTTGAAAAAAATAGATAAATCAAAAAATTTCCACGGCAGATTTACAGCAACGTACCATAAGTTCCTTTCAAGCCATCCAATTCAAAGAAAACTGCACTAGAATTTTACACCAACCTTTTTAAAGATTTGAAAGATTTGAGCCCTACGCTGTTATGGTTCAAAAGGATTTAAATTGCTCCAGCAGAAACTTTGCTGTAGACAGAAGGAAGAAATGTGTACCAGATTAGCAGGAACGGTATAAGCAGTAGGCTGATCCGGTACACTGGTACATATGGGTAAAAAATGTGTACCAGTTTAGTGTAAGCCGGTTCTTTATCTCCCATTTTGTGAACCGGGTCTTTGTTTGCGAACGAATACGAATTCAGTTGCATTTGAGGAGATAAGGAGACAAGTCGCATCAAGCAGATAGCTCAGTTTACGTTATCGAAAACATTGAGAGACTTTAGATTATGTAGCATTCTTTAATTCTGTTCTTTTTCGCGTGATTCATTCGAATCTTGTATATCCTTTGATAAAAGAAAATAAGGCATACTACTTGGGTCCTGTTTTTAATGTTTTTAGGAAATACGCAATTCGTGTTTTGGCAGGTTCTAATCATATGTTCTAATGGTTAATAGTTTGGTCTTTGTACATTGGGTTTAGTGCTTAGATCACTAGCCGAGCGAGCTGACGCTAAATTTGATAAAAGGTTTAAATTTTTCTTGTCAAATGATGTTTCTACAGGATGCTCCAAAAAATTGTTCGACGTTTGATTGAATATAACAATAACGATATTTGAACGGGCTCTATCGTAAGGCATCCCTTTTTTTATTCACTGAGTTGCAAGCTTTTGAGGATTATGAAGAACTCAGTGGATTTTGAGGGAATTTGCGAACCATAAAACTAAAACTAAGATCTTAGGGGCAGGGTTATCTTACCATGGAGCCTGTTCATTGCATTGCAGTTATTTATATTTTAATCAAACGTCCAACAATTTTTGGGACACCCCACACGGTTCTGGCAACACATGGAACACTGTTTGCATTGAGCATTGTGTTCTCATCAGCAGAACTTTCGTTGCTGGATCGTTTGTAAAAACTGAAGACAGATCGAGGAGAAGGCCAGTTTGACCCTAATTCGAATCATCAGTAGGAATTGTTTCTTTCTTTCTTGCATTGTCGAAGCAGTTGAGGAATATCTCCCGCTTTTCGTCAGCAAGACTTTCCAGTACAGTAGAGCTGCCAATGGTTGAACAATATTTGCAAAATTTATACCTGCAAAGCTCAAATATCTGGCCAGCAATGTTTGCTTGTTTGCAAGGCGTTTGAAAGGAGCAAAAAAGCACAAGGAAGCATGATTTCAGATTTTCAGATTTTCAGATTTTCATTTTTCCATCAATAGCCTAGTACAAGAGAACTTGTATACTTAAGCAGCTACTAAGGAACTAACTAACTAACTAACGATAGTTAGCCAAGAAGAGACCCCCACACGACCGTTACTTTCTATTTTAGTGTAGAAATATCGGTGTATATAGATATATTAGTTGTTGACTTTTATTGCCTGGAGAGGATTCATCTTGTATCAAAAGCGAGCTGTAAAGTTAGTTGTGGTTGTTTTGTGTTTTTCTTCTCCTGAAGTTTACGAAACAAGGACGGCAACCCCCTCCAGAAAGTCATCCAGTATCTAGCAACCATGCATTGTTTTCTATACGTTGCCTTTACCCTGAGATAAGGCCTGTTAATAGGCTACGCTGACTTAAAGACTTAATTCAAAATGCCAGGTTGAAACCCCTCAGTTAAATGCATTAAATGTTTTTTAACCAAGATATAGAATGAGTAAGTATAAACTTCGGAGGCCAAGGAACTTAAGTGGCATAAGCTATAAAAACACTTAGTCAAATGCCAGTATTCTTGCATGTCAACTTTTGAATAAAATCTGCACGATAGATAAAATCTGTACTGCATCGAGAGTAGCATAGAGAGTTTTTGGGGAGTTTTCATTCTTATGAGAAGTTTACTTGATTATTGAAAAGTTCATTATACCGTTTCTGCAATTTACTATTCAGAGGAGCTTGCCTTTTTATCATTAACATGCAATAAGAAGCAACATGTGTAAAGGGTAAAAACTAAATAAAATGCAATAAAAACTCGATAAGATTTACAAGTGCTCTGAAAGAGTCAAATAAAGTATGGTTTCACAAATTATTGCATGGGCAAATTTTCTGTTGTCAGCTGAGGTATGCTTTCTGAGAAATGCTGCCGATAAATTGTAAAACGGTCTGATAACTTTGTTTGTTTACCTGCGAACTCACCAGGATATGGCGAGAAGGTCGACACCCCCTGTAAAGAACACTCCCAAAAGGTTCATTTTGTTGATAAGTTGTCCGCAATTTCCTGATTCTCTCTCTGTCCCTTGTGATCATGATAAGGAAAGGCAATTTCGTACGTGTCATGGTTTGCAGGTTGTGTAAGGAAATTTGGAACCAATCATTTCTATGGAACCAATCATGCTCGTGTGTTACCACGTATGACATTAAGGATTGACCTTAATCATTTTAATGGCGGCCATAAAGTGCATGTAGCCACCGTTCGATAGCAGAAGTGAAACTATTTGCATATTGTAAGCTATTTAACTGCCGATAATTGATATTAAAAGAAAAGAAAAGCTTTGAAGATGAAGATCTGAGGTGTAAGACTAGCAGCAAAGATGAAAAAACAACTGTACAGAGTGAAACAACTTGCTGACCAAAAAGTAGGAAGGTGAGTATGGTTCGTTAGGCCCATTTCGAGAAGAGAAAGAAGCACATGCATGTTTTGTTTATCATTCTAATGCAATGAAAGCAAGACAGAACATGCAATGAAGCCGCAATTAATTAACTATGCATTTACGATAGGCTTCCCCCAGAATTAACTTGGACTCCGGGTGGGATGAGAAGCCAACCCAATTTCTTTTCTCTCCCTTTTTTGGGATGATTAAAAATTTTCGATGGTTTGATGAGCTGACCAGCTGATTGAATTAAAGGCTAGACTATAGGATGCAGTTTGATGATAAAATAAGATGTTTCCCATACCCAATGGCCAATGTGGAATCTATGCAGCCTACTTTAGAGACCTCCATGCATGGGGGTTTTACATTTTGTTCTTCTAATGTTTGGCAAATTCTCCAGCCCAGCATGGCCTTTGCGTGTTTTCCACTATCAGGGCCCAGAGAGAATGGAAACTCCGCAGTGTTAACCTGTTTGTTCAAATCAGGCCCACTTTACAGCTAATCCATTGTACAATCCAAACATTCTAAAAAAGATGAATTTATATGGAACACAAAAGATGTTGCAACTCTAAATTGCAGTATCATCAGTATATGAGTTAAAGGAATTGAGTCCATATAAATAGCTGAGCGTTAACGCTATCCTGAATTTATGCTGACAAACTGCTGATGGCCCTTTGTTATCGCACAATTGTGCTAAAGTCATTAGTAGTGGAGACTAAAGGCTCCTCAATCCTTGCATTATCCTCAGGAATTTCTTTGGTTTAATTTCAATAGCGATTAAATCACAACTTTTGTTTTATGATTGAAAAGAAGTTGATATTGGTAATGAGCGCGCTATTTATGTGGACTCAATGCCTTTAAGCTAAGTTACAGTAAGTTAAGAATAAAGTTTATAGGACACAAACACAATAAAATATCAATGGAAATTAATTGAGCAATAACTCAGAAAAGTGAATCCCAAGTGTAGGTGTGAATGACATGAAATTAAAGGTCATTAGAGATAACCAAATAACATACAAGCTACATACAGAGTGGATGTTACAATTTATCATGTTTTGATAGCTGTTAGATTCTCATAATTTTCTTATCTCTTTTGTACAGAGCTGAGAAAACTGAACTGCTTTCTGAAGACTTGCAGCATGTAAGTAGATTGTTACGTTTCTTTGATGAAAAGAATTTTAGTGAAATATTTTTCTGACTTTATGCGAGCTAACTGTTTTAGAATTCTTCACATTTTAATGCTGAATTGTTTTATGGGTGAGATCTAAATAAAATAGTCTTCCATGGTACAGAACATAAAAGTTGTTTTCTGCAGGCTATTACTTACCAAAAATTATTGCTTGGTCTGGTAATCTAATCACCATGATTTTCTTTTCAAATCTATATTAGTGCAGACCACAACAAAACCTGACAACTAGTGGTACTCTATTTTGTGAAAGGTTGTAAAGACACAATTTAGGACAATGGGTTCCATTGTGTGAATTCAAAGTTTTATCTAAATGTGTCAGATCAATAAAACTTCATGTTAAATACCGACCAGGATCATCTGGCCTTGAAATTGACAATTTTGCCAAACAAGTTTTTCATTCCGTTATCTGGTTTGAACTCTTTCAGCTGACTGATTGTATTAGCTCAATAAGCCAATATTTCCATGGTTGACATGCTGAAGAAGATTTGACCACAAATATTCAAAATGTGGCCAGTGTGCTTTGTGGCCATTTTTACGATTAACTGGGTCAATCTTATGTGAGCAGGTTCCAAAGCTGACCCACCACAGATCCAGACAGGGGTCTACTGTTCTGAGTGACTAGTTTGTGAATCTGTAAAATGATATGGCCACACATATTTTTGTGCTTTGGAAACACCCTAGTTGATAAGAAAACACCTTTTCTGCAGCCATCTGGGTTTTGTGACTTTTTCAGGTGTTTTTCAGATGTAAAAGTGTTGTAATGCAGTGGTGTAATCCCCTGACTGTGCAGCCAGAACAGTCATGCTGACAGGGTTCGATCCCAGGTAGAGCCCCACTACTTGAGTGTCATGCCAAGGGATTGCAGACTCGATTAGGTCTGCTCTATTTCTGTGATCCCAGTGTTTGGTGCTAAAAACTGCAACTTCACCTTCAGACACCCATTGACCAAAAAACAAAAACAAAAATGTTTGTCTGGTCTGGAACTGAGAATTGCGTGGAAATTGCTTGGTTTATAGTTGACTTTGATAACTTATGAACAGAAAGCTGTATGATTATATCCTGAGAATCATGGCATAAGACTTTCCTAATTGCCTAAGGTTTGTCTTGCAAAGCAGGTGAAATTGTCAATGAGTAAGAAAATGACTTTGGTTTGCTTGCAAACTTCATCCTGCTGACATCTTTAAAGATGATGAAACGTGATATGGTTTTGCAAACAAAAGGTTGATTAGAAATGAAGAGAAAGATTTTAAGATGTTTATTAGTTTCTGATCTATTCTATTAATTATTGATTTAATTTTATTCTTGTTTTGTTTTTGTTGGTCAATGACTGTGCAAAAGCTATGGTGTAGAGGAGACCTTATTAGTTGTTGTGCTGCTTCACAGTCAAACAGTTTTTGAGCATGTCTGTAAACCAGAAATTTTGTAAACATAGTCTGTTTAAAAGTCAGCAGGCACAGTTATTTGATATAATATTTAAAACTGTGTTTAAAAAATCATGAAAGCAGACTCTGGTGCTGCAGTTTTTAGAAAGTCTATTGGGTGTACAGTACAGACCTTGGGCATATTAACATGGCAAGAATTCTTCACATTTGATTCTGATAAGAATTCTTGAGTCATATGAAAGACAGCAAAATTTTCATTAGCAAAATTCTTGTGCATAAGACCTTTACTGTACTAAAACATTCTTGGCTTACAGTACAGGCCTTGCCCACTTTAACATGGTTTTCCTACCTACTGCATTAAGACTTCTTGTTCAGAAAAAATTACAGTTTTTCATTTGGCTCAAGAATTCTTATCGTGATGTAGAATGAGCATTGAATAGTATCAGGAATTATGAAATTAAACTGAATACCATTATTTCTTTTACTTCCAGTTCATTTATATATTCAGCCTCGAACAAAAAATGCTTCTAGCTAAGGTTTCTAATTATTCCATTTCTGTCCTATCTAAATCGTTTTTATTTTGAGCTTATAATTGTTGAATTACTTAGTACTGTGTAAAATATATTTATTTAAGAGAAACTTTCAAATTAGATTCAGATTCAAGCATATTTCAAATTGAAACTAATTTTGTCAGGTTGAGAAGACTGTTGAAAAGATCAAAGTAGCATGCCAGAGTACTGCAAAAAAACTAGTTCCTTGTGTCCAGAGTAGCGGAGCTGATTTAGAAAAGAGAAAGGTGTGTTTTAGTTTTGATAATTTGGACTTTGATTTCACATTCTTATTCTTTCACTTTCCTAATAAACACTTTGATTTTTTACTTGCATTCAGACCCCTTTTTATTGTAAATTAGTAGATTAATTGTTGTTGTAAACTAGATCTATAACCTTGTTATGTTCCTCCTATGTTGTTGTTGTTGTTGTTGTTGTTCAAGTTGAGATTTGACCAAGCAAACATTATCTGCTTTGTCCGTCATCGTGTGAGCTGTTTAAACATCTCTCCAATGTTTTTCAAATCTCATTACCTAATTTTCAGTTCATAGAGGTGTATGAAGGGTTTCTGAGGACAGCAGAATTGTACATTTTTGGATTTTGAGATTTGTTTGGAATAATCTTTGTGTTCTAAAATTTAATAAAAAGGTTTTGGATTATTTTATGCCCAGGATCTTTTCATTTTCCTTACTGAGGTATGGGTTGTTGTAATCTTCATAGAAGGAATCCAGGATAAACCCAACTCATTCGGAAAAAGTGGAGTTTTTTTATAATGGCGTGAAAGCCTCAGTGAGAACAAGGAAAGAGTTGTTCCACCAAAAATCTCCTTTCTGTTACATTTCAATATAAGCCTAAGCTATGTAGAAGGTTCTTATGCCCATGATATTACCACAATATTACCTAGCAGATGCTCCTTAATTAAAATACTTTGTAGCATTCTGAAAAAATGGGCCTTGTCTTAATATATTTCCTTGGGACACCCAAAATGTCCCAAAAAAGGCCTTTCCCCCCTGTTTATTTGAATTTTCCGAGAAGAAACAAAATGAAACCTTCAAAAATAAACTTATCATAAGCTTCTCTTTCAGAAAACATATTGGTGTTGATGTTTCTCCTCGTACTTTTAGAGATATCCTCGATTAAAGTCAAATTTTGCCCTCTGAATGAGACGACAAATTTGACTAAGTGTCTGAAGAAAATTGTTGCTGTGGTAAAAGTGGAGTTGATAAAACATTTTCATCTTGCTTTTCAACAAACAGTGACTATTTATGCTCTGGTAATGCTGATCGAACAATCTGCAAACCATTTTCCTAGCCAAAAAACATTTATCCACATTCTTTGTTACTAGAATGCTGGGTGTAACATGTTCAAAGATTTTGTCCAATTTACTCAGATTCAAAAATATATAACTCTGTGACAACACAAGATAAATGAAAACTTTAAACAGCGCATGAAAGCCCAATTATTCAGCTTTCTAAGACTGCATAACAACTAATAATTTAGAGAACTTCAAAATTTTCGAATGTCTGCCTCTAACCCACTGTGGATAAATGGGTCTGTCACCCAAACTAACCCCATAACACATAGTATACACACAGACACACTTAAACTAAAAATGGCTTTCTTCACCATGTTTGTCCTACATTTAGAAGAAGTTACCGCAGATGTCACTTGGTCAATCTATGATTGAAAGTGCAAATCTTCTGGGAGTCAATTCACTACTGGGGTGAGAAAATTTACAAATCTTACAGTTTTGCTACCTGTTTTTTGTCCACATTTGATTCAAACAGAGCTCGTTCAAATTTTTCTGCAATGTTCTGAAGCCATGCCATGATTTTGCAGTTTCAATCTGCACTTACTTGTTGCAGTTTCAACAATAATGAAGATCTATAAACAGGACTAATTTAGATACACTTTATTCCTGCATGATTTGCTCTGTTACTTCAAAGACGAATCAGTTTTTTGATTTTGTGTGATTTCTAATGTAGGAAGCTAACAGAAGCTTTAAGGAGTATATGATATGAGCTCAAGAGTAATTATTACTGAACAAGACTACCGGGTGAGTCAATAAAAAGAATCCCTGTTTGAAAGGTCACGGCTCCCTGGATATCAAGATGATAATATCGGCAAATATATAATTAAACGGTAGACATTTTCAAATCTACTTTAAAATTTACCTGATGGAAATCGGCCTTTCCATTCCGAAATTATAGCGGATTTTGTCGAGAAAGCCTCTTCAAGAAACCTTCAAAACGTGCCCAAAGTCACGAACGAATTTCCCTAAAATTTCTGCCTTACACGGGCCTTACATAAATGACTTCTGTACGCTTTAGCTCGTGCTATCCTCTTGGGAGGATGAACAAGGCTTCCCCCTGGTATGAATAACGTATTCAGCGGGATTCTATTCTCCCAAGAGGATCAAATACATGCATACACGTGAGTGTCATCATGTTTAGGAAGGAAAGAAAGGCAAGGAAATTTTGCTCATTGTTTTCACTCATTTTTGCAGGTTTTTGGAAGGGGCTTTGTGCAGAAAATCTCCCATATCTACGGGAAGGAATGGCTGATCAAAGCCGGGTAAATTACTGAACCTAATTTAACATATTGGCTATAAAACAAGACAGTTCTCGATATTATTGCTTTGATATCCAGGGAGCAGTGGCCTTCCAAACGGGGATCCTTTTTTTTACTCACCCTGTAGAAGAAAATATTACCTTGAGTCTGAATTCATTTAGGCCTAATTCTAAGAAAATAACATTTAATAACATCTGTCAGTTTGTGAAATTGGCGTAAATATTTTATTTTCAGGTTAGTTTTGCTTCATTCTGGTGAAGCACAATGTGCACTTGCTGGAGAGCTGGCAAATTGTGATATGGAAATTGACGAGAATGTGTTGAGTCCATTCTCAAAGGTCTTAGAAGTATGTATCTTTGATATGATTAAACGCTTCAGTGTGTCCTGTCCTTGATCGAGATCAACAATCTTTTGTTTGTTAGTTGAGGATCACTTGACTTGTTGAGTGTTTAAGTAGCCTACGAGTAGACCCATTATCCTAAAGAATGAAGGGTCTACGCAATAAAGGGATAAAGCTTGCTACGGCTGCCCAATTCATTATTCTAATCCTCCATTCAAATAATATGTGAAACGCGTCTCAACAAAGGCAGCATAAATTAAGTTCCAGAACTCTGGAACTGTTAGTAGCAAGCTTTTGCTCATTGTTTCGTAGATCCTTTCTTCTTTTGGAATAATGGGTCTACACGTAGGCTAGAGTTTGTGTGACTTGTCTCACAGTGGACTGGAATCAACTTTCTAGGCAGAAAGAATTTATCTTTGTTCTCTAAATTCTTGGATGTTCGTTAAATTTGCCAGTGCGTTTTTATTTGTTGGGGAGCGAAGTGCTGACCCTATTATTGTGACTCATTGTGTTTCAGCTTTGTTGTGAGCGAATCAACGTTGGGTTCACGTTGTCATGCGCATCGTCGCTATTGTATTCTTCTCTTGTTCTCAACGGTCAAGCTAATTTGCATCTTACGTCATTGAAGTAAATCGTTACGAAGCATGCGATCTGGAGCCCTTTCTGGGGTGATTCCTTCAGGCTCACAACTTAGCCTGTTCGTATCCCCAATAATTATGCTGTTGCTCTAGAGGCTCAAAGAATTTGTTTTGAAGATTTCTGTTCAATGTTAAAAGGCTGACAATTTTTGTATAAGCTACGAATTCTTTAGAATAACATTTCTAAACCAACTGTAAGGAGAAGTTGATTGTGATAAAGTACGTTATTTGTAAAACATTCTCATTTCAGGTCGACATACCAAATATTAGCACAGCAAGAAAAAAGCTCGCTAAAGCTGGCCTCGACATGGATTCACTCAGAACGAGGTAAGGGTAAGCTGCATCAATGTGAAGCCTGCCAAAAGACCCTCACGCCATTTCAGTACACAAGAAAGTTTGTAGGAGTTTGCATGGACTACTGTATTTGGAGGAACCATTTACTTTGATTTTCTTGTGCCATAAATCAGCAACCATTTCTTAGGTTGACTCAAACTAGCTCAAAATATAAATCGAAAAAGGAAAGGCAACGATACCAGGTCGATCCTCGGATCCCAAACATGCTCGCGATGGCAAATAGCTGAAAAGGCTTGTAGACAGAAACACCGCAACACGACAAAAAATACAGCAAATGTATATAAATTCGAAGAACATAAAGATGACCGCGAGAAAAAAGACGATTTGGAGTTCTTCTACTATTTTGTTCTATTCTATTCTTCTATTCTCTTCAAGAATATATATATATTGCCAATATTTCATCCTGCCGTGCAGGTCTTCTTCAGGGCTGTCTTCAGGGCTCAAAATGTAAGTTGAAGCCTATTACTGTTTAAAATCAGCACAATTGACCGTACGGCTCCTCCAAAGTAGCCCCACAAATGGAGCACAATGTTTTGGGACAGCCTGTTTCATTTGCCTCAGCAAATTTGTGACATGAGACATGAGAATTTTAATTCAATTTCGTATTTTTTCTCTCTGATCTCTCAAGATGATTTATTCTCAGGTGGTTAAATGCCGTCAAACAATCACACGGTGGTCGAGGCGATATGGTGAATGCAGCCGCAAAAGCTGAGGCACTCAAAGATGAACTCGATACTAACACTACCTCATTTCAGGCAAATCAAGATTCTTTAGCAACTGAAATGCTGTCTTTTGTGGCAAAGGAGCATGAAATTTCCGACTGGGTGTCGAAGGTGAGTACTAGACTAATTACAAGTCCGTAGTTATCGCTATTAATAGACTGATGGATGCTCAAACTACGACTCATGGACTTTCACTTTGAAAATTAGGACGAAGAAGTCCCAGTTTGAGCAAAGAATATTGTTGTTTGATAACTGGGACTATGTCGTTAGTCTAGGCGAGTGTACCACTTAAAAACCAAGACTTACGTTGAATGAACAAGTTTACCGCCATCTTGGATGTGACTTTAAGCAAAGAAATATCTGGCTAATAAGAGATAATGAAGTGTTCTTTGCTTTGAAATCAGATCATTAGAAAGCCCATTTACGTAATGCTCGATGCAGTAAAAAGGGCTGCTTTTGGCAACAAATATTATTCTTCAATCCTGGCGTGCAACTCTTTAGAGTCTCTCATGAAAATATGATCTTTCGTTGTGAGATTTTTCCAGCTATCGTTTCTTTTTTGGAACTGGTTTTACAAGCCTGCAGCAACAAGGACTAATTCAGGAGCTGTGTAGTAATTCTTTCATTTAAGCGCTAAATACACGGGAATTAAAATGCCTTCTGCTCGGCTTCTGAATCAAATAAACAAAATCCGCCAGGCAGATCTTTAGATTTACCCTTCTTCTTTCGATTTAAGCACAGAACTTCTCTTAAAAATAACCTTTCGCGTGCACAAGGCAAGAGTTTGCCCTACTGGCTTCGGGGGAATTTTTGCGGGTTTGTTTGTTTTGAATTTCTGGTTGAGAGAATTTTCTTTGTCTGCAGTTGCTAATCGCTTTGAATTGAGGTGCCAATTAAAGTAACTGGTGCTATTGTATTACAAAATCTGTCCTTGTTGCCTGGAACAACTGCTCATAGGATTGTCTGATTTACCTTCATGCGGAATAATAATCCGTTCTTTAATATTATATTCATATTTATTTTCAGACCTTTTACATTTCATGAGCGTAGGTTTATTTTATTTTCTTTTACAGTTACTTGAAGCACAAGAGAGATATCATTACGAATCTTTGAAGATTATTCAGAAAGTTTTACCCAATGTCAAAACGCAAGTTGGTAAGTAACTCAGCGATGAATGTGAAATAGTTCTGCTAACCTTGGTATCACTATAATTGATAAAACAACTCTAAATGGAAACAAGAACTTATCCGATTCTGAGGAGTGATTTGAGTTAGATTTAAACTGCATCTTGGTAGACAAGGCTATAATATTTAATTTTCTATTTCTGAGTATAAATACAAAATTCAAAAAGTTCATTTAGGCCTGTATTTGGTATAGTAAGAAATAAAAAAATTTATATTTATTTTCATCCGAGTTTCAGTGAGGCGGTATCAATTTAGTCCAAAGGACAAAACTTCTACTATGTATTGAGTCTAACCTGGACTTGTTCTTTCCCTAGATGAATCGATGTTTCGGCCAGTCTTTGGCTGCTCTTTAGAAGACCATTTGCGAGTCAATGACAGAGAGATTCCTTTTGTGATTGAGGAATGTGTTCTATATATACTCGAAAATGCACTCGATGTCGAGGTAAGACGCGATTCTCAAGGGTTTTAGTTACTTTTGTGGGTTGAGTTTACCGGGGTGAGTCAGGTTTCATCCGCTGTGGAATAGAGAGAATCTGGCCGATATTGAAAACTGAAACATGGATCTATCAGTTAAAGGTTAACTTAGATGTGAAAATTTTGTTTGGTAAAATCACTCATCTTTTAGACTCGGTAATTAGGAGAATGCAGCTAAGGGGTTTGTACAGTAAATCCCCCCATATGAGAACCTACTTTTTTGACAGTCATGCTGAAATAGGTTCTCATTTTAAAGGTACTTAGACTAATTTCAAGGTAGTAAGGCTCTTATTTGAAGAGTTCCTTGCGTAGGCCCTTTAAATTCTTCACCAAAGATGATCAGTTCTGTTATTTGTTTTGGCAAAGTTATTATGTACCTAATAACCAATTCTAAGCTAACAACAGCAGGGGAGGAGATTTAAACTTTAACAGCCAACTGGGACAAAAATTAACTTGATAATGAGAATCCAAAATCAACTTTGCTACCCCTGCAATAAGAACATATTTTTCATCAAACTGAAATAGGTTCTTAATAACAAGGTGCATAAGCTAAGGAAAACAGCCTCTAGGTTCTTATTTTTGTAGGTTTTTATATGCGGGGATTTACTATATGGAAACGAGAATTCCACATTCCATTCTGGTCCGTGATTTACCTACCATTGAAATTGAAATTTTCTTTCTGAAACTGACAAGTGTATTGCATTTAAATCTTAAACTGAATATCTTTGCTAACTTTGTTTTATAGGGTATATTTAGAATGGCTGGCAGTGCAGCAAAGATTAAGAAACTAAGGGTGAGTCAGAACTGTGTTTGTAAAATTTGATTGAATTTAGTTTCAGTTTACACCGTTCCCGTTTCTGCATGAGGGAAAAATTTTTGCCTTTACCTGAAAAAAGGTTGGTAATTTTCTGTTTTTGGCTCGAAATCTTTCTCCGACTGTAGCAGGATTTGAGTATACTGAATCAAAATATACATTGCTACATGGGAGGCACATTTTCCCTTGACCTGTTGACATTTTCATTGAAATCGTTATTTTAGTTCGCCAAGATGTTTAGATAGTATTCTTTAAAAAAACGACAATGTCCTGATAAAGTTATAAATAACAACGTTTCGAGCTTTGCTCTTCATCAGGTGTGAAAGTAAGGTAAAGGAGCAGTGTTAGAACGGCTATTTAGGTAGTGATTGTCTCGTGGGGTCCTTTGCGAGAACATTGTGATTTCAGTCTGTATGAAATCAAGTTTGGCTCAAGCAGAACATATGGATCCATATTGCTATAGTTGAACGGATCGAAAATCAACTGAGGATAAACCTATCTATCCGTTCGACTACTGCGGCGTGGATCCATAGTTTCCACTCAGACCAAATTTGATGTTCAGACTGTTTTAGATTGCAGCGTACCTTCAAAGTACACTGGGCGAGACAAATTCATTCATTCACAGCACAAAAGGGAACAATAAGTAGCTTTGTTCAGAAATCGAGAATATACCTTTTAGCTATTCTGAAAAGAATCAGGATCGAACGACATTTTGCTACATCTTGTAGAATTTTCGAATGTGCACAATAGTGATAGAAGCTCTAACGCCACTCGATCGAACGTCACATATAAAAATGTATAAAAATAACGTTCGATCCAGGCTCTTTTATAGAATAGCTAAAAGGTCTATTGCTGCCCCTCCTGCATACCACGCAGGAATTCCAATGATGCACACTTGTAAATTATATAAAAGCCCCTATGAAACGTGGCATTTTCACAGGTCGATAGCAAGTTTTCTCTGTGCGATTTCCCCTCCCACCTCTCCCTAAAAAATCTTTTAAACGTTATTTCAAAGTTTAGTGTTGGAATTTCATGTGATTGAAATATCTTGTGGCCTAGGAACAATCTTGCTAGACTGACCTTACTACTACCCACGTACTTGAGTACTTTGTAGTTAATAGATAAAGTTATTTTCGTTTGAATGCAATGAATAAGGAAGTAATGGGTCTTTAGAGTAAATTAATCTCGTACTCTTTTCGTTTAGGCAGCGTTTGATGCTGGCATAGTTGATCTGAATGAATTTGAAAATGATGTACATGCTGTTACAGGTATGTGAGAATTCACTTCAGTTTCATATATTTTAGATTCATTACACACAATTTATGATTTACTATACCAAAAAATGACTAAACTATCAGGAAATAAGACAATATTACAGAAAATGAATACATTGATACGGAAAGTTAATACATTATTCAAATATAGATGTAATGTTGTGATAAATTAGTATAATTTATGAGTCCTAATGTATGACAAATGTAGACCCCCTAAAGAGTAATGCATTACTGATTTATTATGGAACTGATGAATTCATTTGATTCACAATTATTTTATGATCACGCTGAACGGAGTGTTCTTGTTCGATAAATCCTTTAGTCGAGGATACGATAATAGAGAAACGCGATAAATTGTATGGAGGGAATTACTTAAAGGAGGAGCTCTCTCAATAGGTAAACTAATCGAGGAGAGAGTCCGCCCCCCACCCTATCGAATTCGTTAATGTCATACTCCTCAAGCTTTCTTTGTCGAAAAGTAAACATGCAATGCCTTGAAGGATTAAAAATCAGTTTTGGAGACAAAATACTTACTTTCTTTTAATTTCTTGCAAATACAAAAAGCAGCCCAATGACCCTAAAGTTTATTAAAGTTCTTTTAATATTTAGTACGTTGTGTTGATACAAATTGACTCAGTGGCTCAGACCTCTACCGTTCCGTTACTGCATAAGAAGCAAATTTTCCCATGATGTCGAATAAAGTTGCACATTTTTCGTTATGGCGCGAAATCTGATTCATACCGTAATGTTTCGTTTTTGTAACGGGAACGGTGGATACCAAAATTTTTTTTTCTTTATATATATATATATTCCAATAAAAAGATACAATATATTTACGAGCTACACTACACTACTTACAGAACTACTCTACAATATGAACTACCCTACACTACTTACAGAACTACTCTACAATATGAACTACCCTACAATACTACTAAAATGTTTGTACACCGTTCCCGGTACTGCATGAGAAGCAAATTTTTCCTTGACGTCGTTTAAAGTTGCACATTTTTCGTTATTGTCTCGAAATCTTGTTCATATCGTTATGTTTCGTTTTTGTAAGGGGAACGGTGGATACTAAATATGTATACACCGCAGAGTAGACTGTACTAGATCGAAAATAGTTCTTCTTTCATCAATGATCTTTATTTTAGGGGTCTTGAAACAATATTTAAGAGAATTACCAGAACCACTCATGACGTATGAACTTTATGAAGATTGGATCAAAGCAAGCAGGTCAGTGAAATTTTAAGATTCTCTTCATCAAATTTTCTTACAACCGCCTATGTGTGTTAAAGAAATATAATATCATGCTTGGATACGTATTTGGGCGCAATTTTAGCAGCCACAAACTAGACGTAAAGTTATGTTGAATGTTGACGCAAACAATCGTTGTCCATTTGTGTGGCTGTTGTGGAGGAGCTGTACGTTCTATTGTTCCGTTTTTGACACTGTTGCACAGGATGAGTTTCATTAGAATTTGAGATTTTGTTTTAGCCAATCAGACAAGTGGTTGCTGATTCATGACACAAGAAAGTCGAAAATGTGATTATCTCTAAAACAGCACTTTCTTTGTTTTCTAAAATTGCCAGAATCACGTAAATTTTGAACTACAGGGTTCTAGCGTTGTGCTTGCATTTTTCCCACATTTGAAAATGGCTCACTGTTTTCGTGTTAGCTGTAAACAAAACCGTTGACCCTTTTTAAACTGTAGAAAAAATTTCAACACTGCAATAGAACCCGTTCTTGCAGTATTTACTTGATTTTGGCATTTTTGAAGATCAAAGAAAAAGCTGTTCTTCAAGCAATAATCTTTTTCGACTTTCTTATGCAATATATCAGGAAGCATTTTTGCGATTGGCTAAAACAAGCTCTGAAACTCCAAATCTAAGTCTGTCTTATTCACCTGTATCAAGAACGGAACAATGCAACATGCAGCTCCTCCGTAGCAGCCACGCAAATGGGGCAAAAAATTTTTGGACACCCTATGTATTGCTCATTTTTCCCACAGCATAACGGATCGTGATGCAAGGCTTCAAGCGCTGTGGACCGTTTGTGATCGACTGCCTCCTGCGAATAAAATCAATCTAAAGTGAGTGACGCTTTTTTTGATGACCTCCTTCTTTATCTTATGTACGAGACTCGCAGTTTGCTGATAGATTTCACAGATATCTCAAGAAAATCTCACAGATATCTCAGGTATAACATCTGCCTGGTACACAATGCTTACGCTTTCCAAGCGAGAAAACCGACCATGTTAATAACTGGGGGTTTCTATGGGTTTCCTGGAAAACATGTTAATAACTGGGGGGGACTATGGGTTTCCTGGAAAACAAGTCCTTGCAAATACATCAAAGCTTCTGGAAAGTTATTTTAAGTTAGGTGACTACGTACTTAGGTGTTCTCCCAAGTTTGGTAGTCCATAAAAGTTCGAAATTTAGCAAGTTTAAAGGGGCTCCGTCGCCAAACTGTAAACAAATCTGTAAACACCGCATGGGTCCATTGTTCTTCATCGCTTTCTGCAGTTTGTTTGGTGGCTACACCCAAGCCACCAAAAATGCTTGTTAAAAATCCGCTTATATCCAGCAATCGTAGAATATATGAATGTTTTTTCTTTTCCTCTGTAAAGTACAAAGATTTATCTTCAAAATGATGCTTTAATCTTCGATAAAACAGGTAAACTTCTTTGAGATGTTGCCCATCAAAAAACTTTCGACCGAAATTTGGAGACGGAGCCCCTTTAAGCTCATACTGGCGAAGAGGGTATCCTTCAACAGTGCATCTTGTCCTTGAAAAATCACAATGGTATTTCAAGAAAACTTCAAGAATATTATTAGAAAATGTTTGTGATTTTTTATATTAGTGAGTGACTTTTTGTTGATTCTTCATTTATGGTCATCTGGTAATAAATAGCGTTTCCATTCCAATCTACTGTGACACTTTTCTAGAGGCCTTTCATCCACAAACATATTCTCTTTATTATATGTTTCTGCTTTAATTCTGTTGTAGACTTGTCGCAATTAAATACATATATTATTCGAAAATATTATTCCTGCTCTAAATTGATGAAGTTTTCCCTTTTTAGGTATTTAATATGTTTTCTGGCAAAGGTTGCTGATAACTCCGAAGTAAACAAGATGTCTAGTAGTAACATTGCAATCGTCATAGCACCAAATATAATTGGAGAACAAGCAGATGACTCAGGGTGAGTGTATGTTGTTTGACACGATCATGAAAATGATTTTCCTTCCTGCGACCAGAGAGAAGTCATACTTAACTTTCTTGCAAGAATGGTAGAATTTCAAACATAATGATTTCAAAGGTTCCAAATGATTTTTTTTAGAATCCCAATGTCCATAAAATATTGGATCTGAAATAGATTTAAACCCAAACGCAGAAAATATTATGCTTGGGCTCAGTTGATTTCTTTGCTGATCTCATATTTGTTCTTGCAAGAATGGTAGAATTGTAA
This sequence comes from Aurelia coerulea, assembly GCA_039566865.1. Classification (NCBI taxonomy): domain Eukaryota; kingdom Metazoa; phylum Cnidaria; class Scyphozoa; order Semaeostomeae; family Ulmaridae; genus Aurelia; species Aurelia coerulea. The sequence goes on from CM076955.1 coordinate 20,444,622, forward strand.
CGTCCAGCTGTCTTGAAAAGAAGTCAAGTTTCAAAGGTTCCAAATGATTGTTTTTAGAATCCCAATGTTCATAGTATTTTTCAAATATTGGCTCTGAAATAGATTTGAACCCTAACGCAGAAAATATTATGATTGGATTCAGTTAATTTCTTTATTGATCTCATATTTGTTCTTACATTGCAAATATAACTGGTACATGAGAAGCAATCCACATCAGTTGATATTGCTTGAATTCATATATTACCATTTTCATTTTTTTACCAATAGATGAGCATCAGAGCATGAATGAACATGATATATTTGAAAAATTTCCTGCTGGAAATTATGAATGGAAATTCCCGCGACCGTCCTGTCGCATGGTCGAGTGGGTTTTCATGCCCTGCTCATATAAACCATCGGTTGCTTTGGAAGACTTCGGAAAGGTGGCATTAAATATGAATAGGAATTTAGTTGGACTTCGATAGGAGAGCTGTTAATTTAAGGGAGCATCAGACACAACGCTTGCAATCAAACCTTTGCCAAAGTAAACTGTTAATCGACAAGAAAATCTCACAAAAATTGTTTACAGGTTTTTTTTACCGGGCTTTAGATTCAAGCTTTTTATCTTGTTTTCTTCTCGTTTCTTTTACATTTCCACATCTCTCTTTTTATCCAGGATGAACGTATTTCACACAGGGAACACTACAACGATAATTGATTCGCTGATTCAACACGCAGAATGGTTCTTCCCAGATGGTATGTTTTATTTCGATTTTGTCATTGCTTGAATAGCAAACTGTATATTTCCTGAGACAAATTATAACTGGTCGTTAGGCATTAGCTGTAGTTGTTGTAAGGCTATTTTCCATGTATGAGAATAGATTTTACTGAGAGGATTAACTGAAACTGGGAGCAAAGTTAGTAATAATTCTTTAAGCTGGACGCAGTTTTGATTAAATTCCCTTAAATATGGGTGTGAATTAAGCATGGGTGGACAAATGGCGGACCACGGCACCAATGGTCCCATAAATTTTTTCAGGTCTCCAGAAAGAAAGAAATGTGAGAAGAAGGGGGACTTGATGATTCGATTTTATGTAAAAATCCCAAATTTTCTCTTTGCATTTTAAACTATTGGATTGATGTTTGGTTAATTTAGGCTGTCTCCAGACTACAACAGTACTGTTTATAATTTGGTAAGTAGTCTGTCGCAAAGGCGACAAATTTTGCTAAACATCTTTTACAACTGAGATTGAGGATTACTGACCAATCTTCAAAATCTGTCCCACATCTTTCTATCATGAACTGCCAGAAAGTGGATTCTTGTTTGCAGCACCCTGCTATCACAGAAAGTCTTTTCGACTACTTTTCGGTCCAAGAAATTAAAATATTTTTTCCATCCCTGGAATTAAGGAGTTTATTGATAAAGTCCCGCCTTTAAGAACCACTTTACTAGAAATTTAGACCCTGAATTTTTGCTAGAGCAATCGAAGAACAATTGGCTGATGTCAGTTTTTTAAAGGCGGAACTTTGCTGTATTCTGTTTTTGAAGGGTGTGTAGCGTGATTTTATAATGCATATGTAGGATCGATTTGATAGCTAACGAAAATGCAGAACAAACCATTGAAGGACATTGGACAAAAGGCTCTGGGTAATAGTCATTAGTTAAAGAACACATTCACACCCAAATACATATAACATTTAATAGCTTTGCTTTTCAGGTGTCGTATTTGTACGAAGAGAATCGGAATTCAGCCCAGCCTCGACTTCGCCTAGAACACAAAGCAAAGCCGAAGATACTGAAGAACCATCAGTTACGGGAAGTCTTCTCAGTGAAGTTTCTCTGTTACTCGATTTTCCATCGTCGACGACCGCAGGGTATGTTTACGTGTATCGCTAGTATGGCCTAAAATTGTATAAAGTCCAGAACTTGCTGGTTACTTTTATCGAGTACTGGTTGCAAAGCAGTGTGAGGCAAAATCCAAGAAAAACACGGATAGGGGACATCTGCTGTTATTTGAAGCCAGAAAGCTCAGCGTTAAGAGCTTTGACATGTGGTCATATATAAAAAGGTGTAACAGCCAGCTTCTCAAATCCACCTATGTTTTTACGATAGAAGTTAATTATTAGCCCGTAGATCATTAGTTTGTCTTTACTGAGAACAATCGTTGCAAAGCAATGAAGGTGTCTGTAATTTTCCATCATAATTGCATTCATTTTAGTGCCTGCCTTTTAGACGTCTGCCAATGATTAAACAGAGTACGCCAGAAAAAGTTTCTCATTCACCGGTGCAAAAGAGTACAATATGCTCCCATTGGAAGCTCGTGAAATGCCAACAACTGATTTTCTTACTGTGTTTAAGAAACATTTTAGCTGAAATGCGCGGACACTTTTATTGTAAAAATTGATAAGTACTTTTTTATATTGCTTTTCTTTAGGTTAGGTTTATGTTTAGGTTGCACTCTTTAATTTATACTGGACACACGTTGAAAACAGCTTTTCGTAAGTCGAAGTGTCTAGTCTATCCAGTTTAAATATTCGAAATTATTATTATTATTATTATTTATTTGCCATTGGTCTTATGTTTATATCTCTTTCTTCTTCTAGTTTTATGTTTATATCTTTCTCTTCTTCTCTCCAGAATACAACCGAACACGCCCGCAGAAGCTTCACCAAAGCATCAAATACAAGCGACAGTAACAAATGATACAAGAAAAGCAAATGCTCCTGCACTGCCACATCGACCTCCGCCAGCACTACCCCCAAGGGGTGAACCCCCATCCCCGAGTAAACCATATACAGGACATAGACCATCATCTGGTGTTCCTTTCCCGAACTCGCCCCCTCCTCCCGTGCCTACAAAGGCCAAACCAAAAATTACGTCATAATTTTTAAATATTTGGTTGAATATTATTTTTGATAATTCGCATCTTCAACGCCTTATTTTTAGGGTGAATATTTTACCGAGGGAAAATGTATTAAATGTCCAGTCATCAATGTGATCCGTAGGTACTACTCCCCCTAATGTGGTCCTGTACTCAGACGAGTAAAAGCATGGAAACATTTCTCACGGGGTACCTCAACTGTTAAATACAAGAGTATGGTAAAGACTCAGTGACATTTTAAAGTCAAAGCAACCAACAGATGTTCTCTGACTCTTAGAAGAAAGTTTATTCCATTGGCAAAATCCCAGGTCAGTCTCATCGATTTTAGCCTCCTTGTTTACGTCTACGTTCAGAGAAATTAAAGCAGGGCAGCTTATGTCGTCGGGTGTTTGAGGTTTGTCTGTATGTAGGTAATTGTAGGATGCACCAAAGAAAAAAATATTTTTCATGAATGTGTTTGGCTAGGAGAAGATTGTTAACTGATGGTAGAAAGTGTGTGTCCTTAAAGGGGCTCCGTCGCCAAAATGTAAACAAAACGATAATTTTTGCAGTTTTTGAAAGGTGATATCCCACAGACGTTTACCTGTTTTTTTAATGAAAATGACAGCATCATTTTGGACATAAATCATTGTACTTCACTGAGGAAAAAACCAAACATTCATAACTTGCTCGGATATAAGTGGATTTTTAACGTTCACTTTTTGGTTGCTTGGGTGAAGCCTCCAAACAAACTGCAGAAAACAAAGGATGCACAATGGAGCATTGGTGACACGTGCGAGTTTACGGATTTGTTTATTGTTGGCGACGGAGCCCCTTTAAAGTGGTAATACTTTGTGCCCCGAAGTAAAAGAGGACGCTAAACATGCAATGGCTAGCCTTCTGATGTCCTTTCACAAGTCCGCTAAAGTCTCTCAGACCACGATATAGTTTCGGTCCGTTACAAAGTTGTTAGGTTTCAAGAGCGTTTACACTGTTCCAGAGCAAAGTTATTATATAGGTAGAAAGAACAGAAGTGTTACCGATTAGCAGGAGTAGTTTAAACCGGAGGCTGATCCGTAACGCTTTTGTTCCGAACCTAAAGTTATACCGGTACAGTATAAACAGGGTCTCAATTCGCATTTCAGGCGAAAGTATCCCCGAATTAAAACAGCCAAAGAGTTTTGCACGAGCAACTTTGTATAATTGCAAATCTCACCTGATGTGAGGCAGACATTGAAAAGCAGTTCTTTACGACTGCTGGGGCTACCGTGCCTAAAAAAGTAAAAATAGAATAAAAATAGAAACATTCGTCTCACTGGTATCAGTTCCATTAGCTGGGGCTGCTTTTATGTTTGAAGAATGAAAACATTATTATGTCGGGCTGTCGGTTGCTGTTTCTTTCATACGAATATTCACCCTATTTAGTTATATCTTAATTTTATACATTAGTCATGATTGTATTTATGAAATAATTTCAACGTCGGCTGGCTGAGCTGAAGGCGTTTGATCAACAATTAGGATGTACATTAGATAAAAATTTCTTAACAAGAACATTTTTATTTTTGTCGTCTGAGTTTCTGAGACGGGGATTCCTCTCAAACAGAGAGTGTGATTGTATATCCCTGGCAAAACGAAAAACCCTTGTTTGCCAACCACTAAAGATTTGCTTGCCAAGGAACTTGTTTGGCCGTTTTGCTGCGTTGCAGAACATTGCTTCAAGAAGGTTGACACTCAGCTTGATGGCCAGACGGAAAAACATAGCTTCGCGAGAGCAAGGGCAAATTTTGTAAACAAAAGATCGAGGTTTCCGAAAGACAAAGCTATTTGCTTTCTGCAGAATAGATTTCACACCTTTGAGTGCACTCAGTCAAAATAAACAGAGAAAGCAAAATTATGGTTGGCCACGTAGAACGTGTGAAATCTATTCTTGAGGCTGTCCAATCGCTTTGTCTTGAACAGAACCGTTTCCTTTGTTTTAAAAGATTCACCCTTGCTCTTTGCAAGCAAATCTCAAATGTTTGGCAATCAGTGATCGCTTGGCCATTGCTTAAACTCCTTAAAATGCTGAAATCTCTTTCCACAAGATCTGATACAGTAAATCCCCGCATACAAGAACCTATTTTTTGAGACACAGCCATGAACTTTCGTAATGTCAAGGTTCAAGATAAACTTGCAAACCAATTCTCGTGTGCTTTGAGTCCGCCTTTTTCCTTTTTGATTGCTCGTAACTTTTCTCTTAAACATGGAAAGATACAGCAGCCTTGAAGAAGTTTTTATCATCTCTACGAGAGTTGAAACTGGGCTGAAGTTCCAATTTGGAGGCACAGTTGTGGTCGGTTGAGGGTTGAAGCTTCTCTTGAATCTACTATTCCAGTTTTACAGTGGATGGTCCGCTAATTAGGATGGTAGAAATAGCTCGAAGCCTCGATTCTGAATGGAGGCAATGTTTGCAAATTCAAATTTCTTGTATTCTTTTGGTAAAATGGCGGCTGGCCTAAAGTTGCTGTGCAAAGGTGCCAGAGAAAAGTGTTTTCGCGCCAATGAAAGTAGAGTTATTTGTTGCCTTGCATCACGATGAATGTGCCTTGACACACTGAAGATATCTAAAGGTAAGTTTAGATTCCAAATAACTCTCAAATGTTGTTGTGTCGGAACCAGTATGGAAAGTAGGGCAATTTTCGCTGAGACCTCGGGTGTGCAAGAAGGGTCCTCTATTGTTTATCTATTGTTTGTTTTGAATACCCTATTGTTTTTCTTGGGTGTGCAAGTGCCACTCTTTCCACACAGGGTCGGAAAGAATTTTTTGGAGCTGGTTTTCTTACCACTCCTCTGCTGGAAGAGCTTTTGTTTTTGCCCCTAAAATAGTGAAGTAAATCCATTCTACTTAGTTAGTTGATAAATTAAATGTGACTTGGCCTAAGAAACGCTGTTTAAAATTATTGAGGCAGGGAAAACTGCACATGCGATATGTTAAAAAGTGCAAGGCCGTATAGGTACAAACAGGGTTTATTTAGGGGCCATCGACTTTCGATTTTCGTATTTCTTAACGGCATTTGGCGATTAAGATTGGAACCCCCTCCCTCTTAACGGCCCTTCATGGAAGAAGGGTGCGCTGTACGCCACAGATATACACCAAATTTCTTTTGTTCTGTTGTTATTTCCATTGCATTGTTTAAAAGGAGAAGGAGTCAAAAATCAAAAGGGACGCCCTCAGTCTCAGTATTGCATTGGAAGAAATAGGAGTATTTCCAACAAAATAACAAGCAGAATGGCGACAGAAATGAAGACCAAGGTAACTTTAGATAGCATTGTTAATGAAAACATCCAAAGGTACACACCAAAATTACCTTGTCTCCTATAACATGTGCTCTACTTTGCTCCATTCATTCACACTTTCAGGAAAGAAACAGGATACCAAGCAACATAAAAGGCACAGATAACAAAACAGAGAAAAAGACGGGGTCATCAATAGTACCAAATGTGTGCTCATAAAACAGAATGCAGAAAAGAAGTTCAAGTCAAAGCAAGGTTCGGGGAGCAGCATCTGCAGACAATCTGACAAGAAGCAGAAGGCAAGTTGGAGGTGGGAAACAAAGCAGCATTGTGAAGCCTAAAGCTTCTTCAGCAAGAGGGACTCGAAGTAAAAGAGATGAAGAAAATGCTTCAGAGGAAGAGGTAAGATGAGAAGGAGGTCTTAAAGAGGGGCTGTCAACAAAACAATTCTGTCATGCAAAAGGTCCATTGGATTTTCTAAATAAACCCATCCCCTTTCTCTTAAAACGTAATATGTAATCTGCCACTGAATATTGATATGGAGAGTTTTGTCTCCTTTTAAGTAAATCAAAAACACACATGTTTTTTAAAGTTCTGCAAGCTACAAGGCTTGACCATCAAGTGGATCAGCTATTGTCACAATAACATTCATCTATGGTGCCAACCTGTACGAAAATACAAGGCCATGTAATAGCCATGTACAAGCCTTGTAGTTATGGCCTTGTAACCTTGTAATAGCCTAGAATAGCCTTGCTGTAACCTTGTAAATGGCTTGAAAAATGCTAATTAGCCTTGTGGAAGCCTTGTGGAAACCTTGTGTTAGACTGGTTGCAACTTGGAATCTTACTGATAGCCTTGTAATTTTCTTCAAAGGTTAGTACAAGGTCATAACAAGGTTATAATCCCTGCTACGAGGCTAAAATTTGGCCTGTACAAGGCCAGGTTTAGCCTTGTATTTTTGTACAGGAATGTCTAAGATCGGGAAAATTAGAACCTATTATGTAGGATGAAGTAAGAGGCCCATTTCATGAGAAATTACAACCCATGCTGAGTTCAACACAGGTTTAGTTTTGACAGCATTTGCTTATTTTGCATTGCATGAGTCTCAACATTGAATGAGAGATGGTCACATAATATGAATGTGGTTGCAAACAAAACATGCAGGCATGCAAGCCCCATTCAATAATTTTAATGATTGCGGAAATAGATTCCATCTCCTTTGTTCACATTTTTAATCTTTGATTTCAACACGTGAGGCCCTGAGCTGAAAATGTTTTTCGTTTACATGAGCATTTTCTCTTGTTTCAACACATGTTAAAACTGTTGGTTGCACTGCCAAGTTGAGTTTTGAGCTTGTTGAGTTTCAACTCGGCCTCCTTCATGTAAACAGGATGAAGGCATCACCATCAACCGAGTTCAAACCCAGCACAGACTAAACGTTCTCATGTAGAGGACCTCTAAGAATTTTGATGAAGAGTACAAACTGTTGATTTTTTATGTTCTAATGCAGATTTATGTAGCATTAATTAAATCTCTTTTTCCTGCCTGCCAGGTTGCCTTCTTTGATGAAAAGCCATCAATGTCATATTCTGTAGATTTACATGGTAAATGGTTAACCCAGATTGCTGGAATTGAGAAGGTAAACATTGCTGCAGTTTTCCAGTGCAATTAATCAAGAATTGTTGTGAGGATCATAATTACCGTAGTTAATGCAAAAATTGTTACATTTAAAAGCCTGAAGTAATTCTATGGTTCAAAATATTTACCATCCAAATCACATTTAAGTAGTTTATTGGAATTTGTTGTTTGTAGAAATATTTCCTTGAAAAGGGAATGTGTTGGGTGAGTTACTGAATCACACAACAATAAATGAAAATTCCTCTGTGTTCTTTTAAAACAAGAATTCCTTACGAGGACCCTTGAAAATTTGCACAAAAATTAAATGCACAAAAATGCACAAATGCACAAAAATTTTGTGAAATAGCATCTCAAAACTATTTGTCTGAAAGCAATTTGTCCAAGATTTTCACCTGGAATTCTTTAATTTGTTTCTTGTAATTATCAGTTTTAGAATCACATTTTCTTTTCTAAGAGTCTCTGCAAATGTGCTCACTTTTTTTCTTTCTAGTATCCAAGATGCAAATCATTGGATTTATCATGCAACCAAATAAAGAAAATTGAAAACCTACATCAAAATCCAGTAAGAGTTTACACTTTAAAGACAAATGATGGATATAATAGTGTCTTGTTTAAAAATAGAACAAAAGAATGCTACGTGTGTCCATTTGTCTAATTGTTTTGATAATCTCTCGAGATCATCAAATACAATGGAATACAATGGGCTATATTTAGATTGCCCAGGCCCCAAACTTAAGTTGCCTTATATCTCCATCATTTGTCTTACAATACCAACCTCTAATAGCAGACCTCACCAAAAGTTTTTTGTGCCTGCGAGCGCAAATTGCCATGAAAATGTGCCTGCAAAAAATGTTCAACGTTTATCATCTAGGATTTAAAGTCTTTCAATGCATCACTTGAAGCAAACTTTGATAAAGCGAGGGACATTTTGGTCCTAAAAGTTGGATAGTGCCTTATGCAATAAATGTTAATCATAGACAATATACAGTATATGAAACTTTGGCTTTGTTTAGGAATACTTCGATTTCAACAATTGACACCGTATACAGTTGTTTGTTTACTTTAAAACAATGAAACTCATCTGGTACACAATGGAGGTTTCCTTCAAATCACAAATTTTTCGATTAATTATGGTTTGGTTGGGGTTTGGTTACAGAGTTGAATTTGAATGGGATCTATTTGTGACTTTTTCATTCGCTCTAAAACCTTAAATGCAGTAAAGCCCTTCACTTTATCTAAGCGACATGCGAAATGCCAATTAGTTTTATTCCCTTTCCCAGATTCCTTCCAATATTGCTTCATACAGTTATCAATGGCAGTATCCGCATGTTCAATATTTGGGCCGTTAACTGCGATATGCTTCTCTGCACGTCTCAAAAACTCTCGGAAATTATCGTTACTACTGACGGGTCTAACTGATAGCTAAGTTAGCTATAGACAAATCTGACTGGATGTGAGATGTTGAAAGATTAGCTCGATGTCCAAATCAGTTATGGTTTCATTATTCTTAACCTTTCAAATCATTTTTATGCAATATCTCCTTACTCAATTCCTACCAATTGACTGTTACAAACTTTAGAAAGGATCGTTTTTTAATAAATGTGCCTGCAGATATTCGCTGGATTTAAAAATGTGCCTGCGAGCGGCGCTCGCACGCTCGCGTACTTTAGCGATGCCTGTCTAATATTTTTATCAAAGTCTCTGAAAAGATGTCACTCTTGTAAGGAAGTATTTTGTCTCTGCTACCTATCTGATTGCTTTTTAATTGATTTAATTGCAATTGTCAGCTTCACTTTTGAAAATAAGTAAACTTTGATAAAATAATTGAATTTCAGCTATCTATTTACATAATTTTCTGGAGTGTTTACTTGAATTTTTTCAATGATCTGTAGATCCTAGCAGCAGAACCATTTTTCATCCTTTGATTTTATAAGGCCAGTTTCAGATTTTTGATGATTTCATCAATTTAATTGTAATTTTTCTTCTTTTAGGAGATTTGTGAGTTGAAACTTTATTCAAATGAAATTTCATCAATCAAGGGACTAGAAAAGTACGTAAAATAATGCTCCTTATTATGACATGTTTGTCAAAAGGCTGTTTTTCTACCCATAGATCAATGCTTTATCTTGGATTTTCAAGAATTTCATCATAGATTGAAATAATTTTTTCATTGAAGATGTATATAAACATGAATTTTTCATATCTACAGTTTGGTTTATACACAGATGATTGTTTTTTATCTGCAGATTGAAAAGGTTGCAGAATCTTCAACTTCAGTATAATCAAATAGAAAAAATTGGTGAGTAAAATTTAGAGCAACAAATTTTATGAAAAGTGATTATTAATGTCAACATGGTCCTGTCTTAAATCTAGAATTCTTTATATGCATATTGAGTTACTTACCTCTTAAATGAATATTAAACAAAGGCAGAAAACTTCTTGAGAGAGTTTTAATCCAATGATAAAAAGCAAGATTGCTTTTTGTTCCTCTAGAATATGTTTCTCAATTGTTTTTATTGGATTTAGGACATTGTGCTACATTCTTCTGCATCTTGATGAAATCCTCTCAAATATCAAGTATAATCAAGTAAGATATCATATCAAGTAATTCACCTCTTTGATATTTGTAGGTGATGGTTTAAAAGATTTGAAGAACTTGAAGATTCTTCATTTGGGATCAAACAAATTGACTTCACTGGAAGCTCATGAGCTCAAAACATGCAGCAATATTACATTTCTCGATCTTAGTAGTAATAATTTGAGTAGTCTTCAAGTGAGTATTTCTCCTTTTTCTGGTAGGATCTTAGAAATGGGTGATATTTTTGTGTGTGATATTTTGTGATTGGAATTGGAAGAGACAAATGCTGTTTGTACCAATGATTATCATAACAGCTTTGAGTATAAAATGATTTCTTGGTACTGCCGGGTGAGTCAATAAAAAGAATCTCTGTTTGAAACGTCACGGCTCCCTGGATATCAAGACGATGATATCAGCAAATATATAGTTTAATGGTAGACATGCTCAAATCTATTCTAAAATTTATCTGGCTGAAATTGGCCTCTCCGTTCTGAAATTATGAGAGATTTTCTCGAGAAAAACTCTTCAAGAAACCTTCAAAACGTGGCCAAAATCATGAACAAATTTCCCTAACATTTCTGACGTACACGGGCCTTACAGCAATGATTTCTGCACGCTCTAGCATGTGCTATTCTCTTGGGAGGACGAACAGTAACCTATTAAGGGAGATTCCATTCTCCCAAGAGGGCAAATTACATGAATACATGTGAGTGTCATCATTTTTAAGAAGGGAAACCAAGGAAAATTTGCTCATTGTTTTCACTCAGTTTTGCAGGTTTCTGTAAGGGGCTTCCTGCAGAAAATCTCCCATATCCACGGGAAGGAATGGCTGATTAAAGCCAGGTAAATTTCTGAAACTAATTTAACATCTTGGCAATAAAACAAGACAGTTTTCAATATTATTGCTTTGATATTCAGGGAGCAGTGGCCTTCCAAATGAGGATTCTTTTTTCTGACTCACCCGGTCTCCGGTAGAATTGTCTATTTGTATTATAGAGCCGCAGCCTATTTACGTTCTAGTGCCACATGTATAGATTAATAATTGCTTCTTTATTGATAAGAAGATGGACTACACATTTAGACTTTCGTGCTCCCAAATTATAGAGATCTCCCTGATGTGAATTTGTGGATGTGTTGTTGGGATTTAGAAGCTATTCCTAACGCAATGCAGGCCTCTCATCTCATGATTTATTGTTTCATCCTCGTAATGGCGACTTGTTGTACTGATGGAATCTCAAAAATTTACATTTCAATATTTCTTCCAGTGTTTAATGGCAGTACCATATCTAGAGGAGCTATATGTTGGTGGAAATCAATTGACTAAATGCCCAGATGCTTCTTGCTGTAAAAAGGTAAGCAGATGGCCCATGTCCGTTTGATATCAATTTAGTTATCAAGTATACACTGACTTAAGTAACAGTCACTACACTATACCATGCTATGCTATTCTGTTCTATACTATCCTATATTCAAAACTATACTATATTACACTATGATATACTAGTGTACTGTTGAAGAGGGCCTAACCATTCGAAGAAAACAGGCATCAATTTGGTATTTTGCGCTTTTTATTCCTTATTTCAGTGCTGAATAGTTTCACTGTGATATACATATCTATCTATAGGTGAGGGTGAAGTTGCGGTTTTTAGCTCCAAGCGCTGGGATCGCAGAAGTAGAATAGGCCTAATCGAGTCCGCGACCCCTTGTCATGACTCCTAAGTCGTGGGGCTCTACCTGGGATCGAACCCTGTCCGCCTGACTGTTCTGGCTGCAATGTCAGAGGATTACACCGCTGCGCCACAACGCCTTCAACCTATAACTTTGCATGGTTGGCATTTGAATAGATGCAAAAAGTATTCTAGTCAATTTCTCCCTCTCTCTCTCTCTCTCTCTCTCTCTCTCTCTCTCTCTCTCTCTCTCTACGTTTGCAAATTTCCTGTCGCAGTGAGTTTGAGTGAAATACCATCGTTGGGGTTTTTTCCTTTTGAAGTTGTTTCCTATTGGTGTCGACCATTATTTCTGCCATCTTCTGCATATCCTATCAATGCACAAATGCATTATTTTCATATTTTTCATATTTATTTTTCATATTTCATACTTAATTCTTTTAAGGAGGGTTGCCCTTCAACAGAAGCTGGTTTTCAAGGGGCCCTCCGATAAAAACATTACAATGTAGGAAACAAAGTAAATCGCTATTAATTGAATTAAACTATAAAACCTTATTTACACTATTTAAAACTTATGTTCAATAATAATTCAGAATTTACAATCAAAATGAAAGAAAAACGTCTCTGTTTCTAAATAATGTTCTTGAAACTATACAGAGAAGCTGCCAGCTTTGACTCGGCTGACAGGCAATTCCATAGTTCTGCACCTCCATAGGAAAACTATTTTTGGCCATTTGTAGACCTTTTCGTTGGTAACCTCAATCCGGTCCCCGTATTACGAAGGTTATATGATTAGCAGAGCGAATTTCGGGTGAAGAGGTCACACAGGTATTGTGGAGCCAGCCCATTCAGGGACTTGAAGATTGCGAGCCAGCTCATTCCCACCTTTGTTAAACTGAACCTGGAATTATCTGATGCAAAAAATAAAGCTTAATTATTGATAAAGATCCTTGTTTTCTACAGCTGCAGGAGATTGATTTTTCAAGAAATCTTTTGACCGATCTCCGTGGGATAAAGAATCTTCCTAGCCTCATGGTAAGATGTTATTTCATCAAACTTGTCACTGATCCATGTTCTCAAACATTCAAGACAAATTTAAACAAAGACAAGAAGAATATCTGAAAGTGAAAAGAGATCAAGCTCTTTCAATCAACACTATAAAGTCAACTGAGACTTTAAAAAACCTGGTAAATCTCTTTCAACGTTTCTATTTGTGATCTCTATCGTAAAAGTTTTTAGCACAAAAGCATGAAAAAATGACTTTGCAACTTTCAGGAATAATAAGAGGCAAAAGAATCAGGGCTCAAAAAACGAAGTAGCGTGGTAGCGGCGCTACCAGGAAGGTAGCTGAAATACTCAAATTTCTCAGGAAGGATGAAGGCACAAACGCATAAATTGGAGTAAAGGGAGGAAATGAAAGGGAAAGAAAGAAGAAGCATGAATCTAGAACTTTCTCGTTGAACCTGCTTTACGTTACGAAAACTGACTATAAAATCTCTTCGCTTTTCAGATCGTCAACGTCAGCAATAATAATTTGAAGGACTTGAAGTCATTAGGCGCATCAAAGTAGGTATCTTCCGTCTATTTATTTCAACATCCTTACTTTCTTTCGAGTTGATTTTTCCTTGAATAACAGCCGCTTTTTTTGTCGTTACTTTTATTTGAAACTATTTCTGTTTGATTGCAGAACGCTACAACAACTAGATGTCTCTGGAAATGAAATTAAAACACTGTTGGTAAGATTTTAGCTAAGTTACATCCTTTAAGATATGCCAAGGAATAATTTTCTCAAAATGTCGATTAATATTCTTTTCGGGGCTCAAAAAATTGTTTTCTTCCTGGTAGCAAGCTAAGCACCTTTGTTTTTTCTTACGTACTGTCTTCTTCTTTCTCAATTTGCTGCCCAATTCTATCCCATTTCCTTTCCGATCTTCTTTCTTTCCCTTTCATTTCCTCCCCTTCCTCCAATTTTTTCCCGTTTCCTTTCATCCTTCCTGAGAAATTTATCTACCACGCTACTTCGTTTTTTGAGCCCTGATTCTTTTGTCTCTTATTATTCTTGAAAGACATTGCAACGTCATTTTTTCATGTCTTACGCTGCACTGTAATTTGAAATTTACCGGGCGAGTCAACGCAAAGTTAACACATTTGACAGGCTGTGGAATAAAACAGTACGCGGCTAATATTCAAAACTATAATGTTTAATCTATCAGTCAAAGGTTAACTTAGATGAGAAAATCTTGTTTGGTTAAAGCACTCATCTTTTAGACCAAGAAATTAGAAAAACACTGGTATGTGTGCGGTTTGTACGGGAACAAAAATTCCACGTTCCATTCTTGTCCACGATTACTTGCTATTAAAATATGAATTGTATTTCAGAAACCGAATTTACATGTTAATGTCAGTTAAATCATAGACCAGAATTGATTGTGGAATTATCGTCCCCATACAATCTCCTTATCAGCATTATCTAATTTCTCGTTCTGAAAGATGAGTGCTTCGATCAAACAAAACTTTCACATCTAAGTTAGCTTTTGGCTGATAGATTAACATTATGTGTCCTGATAGATTAACATTATGTGTCAGCCATGTACTTTTTATTCCACAGCCCACCAAAACATGTTATAAATTCTTTATTCACGTGGCATTTTTAACTTTTACCATACAGCACATCGCACAGCAGTTCCCAAATCTAGAAATGCTCATTGCAGCTGATAACAAGATCACCGAATGGGAAGAAGTGGTGAGTGAAATAAAGTCCTTTTTCTTTTGAAAAGTGTTGCAGTTTGACTTATTTGATCGTGGCAATATTGTGATTTACATGTCTTTCAATTACCAAGAATATTGATTATCCAATATAATTTTTGATTCAATAAGACGGTAACATTTCAGATCTCTTCAGATCAGGTGCTTTTCAGATCAGAAAGCAGAGGTACCTTAAGTCTAGGAAAGTTCTCAGTGCTGGTTACGAAACATGCACGTCAAGTGAATCATGTTCTACATTTCCACGCTTTCTACCACTATCTTAAAGACTATCGCAAAAGTAAATTCTGCCAAAGCCTCCGTTTTTAGTTGCAGCTGAAGCCTCTCAAAGAGCTGAAAGAGTTGTACCTCGATGGTAAGTGCTTTGTAAATATTTAACAAACTGTGGACAATATTTCGAGTGTATTTATTAATCTGAAAGGCCATTTCTTCAAAATTGATTTCAGCTGTTCATATTTGTGTGCACAAGGACAGTTTTCACTTGCAGAATTTAGCACGCAATTACGAGCTGTGATTCTAAAGTGTAGACATTTTCCTGAAATTATCACTCCTTAAATCAGTCTTTCCTTTCTTTTTCTGCAGGAAATCCACTAAAGAAAGATAGTGAGAGCATTAAGTAAGTTCTAGAATGAACAATTTTTGGACGTACCCCTTGTTTATTGTTATCTTCTCTCTAAAAGTCGTTTGATATCGCAAGGACGCTAGAGCAGCCAACATCGCCTCTAAATATTCCCAGTTTTGACGAAAATTAGACAGAAATATAAATTTCTGAGTAAGAGTTTCATAAAATACGTATGTTTTCACAATTGTCATTGTTTACAATAGACCTTTTAGCTATTCTACAAAAGAGCCTGGATCGAGCGTTATTTTTATACATTTTTATACGCGCGGTTCGATCGAGTGGCGTTAGAGCTTCTATCACTATTGTCCGCATTCGAAAATTCTACAAAATGTAGCAAAACATCGTTCGATTCTAATTCTTTTCAGAATAGCTAAAAGGTCTATTTCATACTTGGGGTGTAGTATTAAAGGAAATAGACATAGGTATTTCGAGTGGCCTCTATAAATAGGCCAAAAAACGCCTGCACATTCCATTGTATTTGAGCTACACAATGAAACGGCACGTGTGGAAGTTATGAAATAAGAAGATAGTATATTTTAGTTTGGCACGGGCTAGCTTTTAATGACGTCCATTCCTTTTAAAGCCCTATTGCTAATTGTTATTGAATCGAGATCTAAAAATAGGCTGACTTTATTTTAGGGTTCACCGAGTTTTGTACAAGGCTTGGTTCTTACTTTGATAACAAAGTCTTGCATACTCAGCCTGAGCCATTTGTTTCGTTTTTTGTAGCAATTTCAAATGGAGTCGCAGTGTGACCGACGTTCTTTCACAGCTTGAGATATTAGATGGGGTAAGTATAGGCTTTATTTCTATAATTCCCAGTTTTTCAACCAGGCTCCCAGAAGAAAGTTTACAGATTTGATTGGATCCAGTGATATGAATTTAGTTTTAATCAATGGCTAATCTCTTTCAAAATGTTCAATGATAGTTACCTGAACATATATACCTCATTTGTTGATATTTGTGCTTTGCGTATGGAAATATTAACCCTGAATCTTTGCCAAAGCAAATTCCAGAAGCACATCGAAATTGAAGCAAAATGAAAATAAAATGGGCACCATGGGCGAATTCTCGTAGACAGAATATAATATGATAAGATATATAATATGAATATAATAAGTTTTATTCAAGTTTGTCAAGGGTGTTGTTGATTCAGTCGCTGTGCTTCCAAAATTTGCTTAGGCCAAAATGCCAGCGATCTTGTTTGAAGGTGACTGTAAATTCAACTTTCGATGTTAATATTTCAACACTCAAAGCACAAACATTAACAAGTGAGGTATCTGTGTTCAAGTTAACTTTTGAAGAACCTTTTGAAATTGATTAGTCATCGATTAAAGCTAAATTCTCATCCCTGGACCTAACCAAATATGAATACTTTTTTCTTCGACACCCGGTAGTTTTCAATCAAAATAATTGCAATGGCCATCCCGTCATTTCTTTGTTAACATGCCATCAAACCATGCAAGTCCTCTCCTCTGTGTTATCCTCATTCGTTCGCTAGACTTCGGATGAAGCGAAAGTGAAACGTAGAAGCATGTGTTTATATTTTTGAAAATTTTCATTAATTCTATACCGGGTGAGTCAATAAAAAGAATCCCCGTTTGAAAGGTCACGACTCCCTGGATATCAAGACGATGATATCAGCAGATATGTAATTTAATGGTAGACATGTTCAAATCCATTTCAAAATTTACCTGACTGAAATCGGCTACTGCGTACTGAAATTATGAGGGATTTTCTCGAGAATACCTCTTCAAGAAACCTTCAAAGCGTGCCTAAAATCACGAACAAATTTCCCTAACATTTCTGCTTTACACGGGCCTTATGGCAATTATTTTTGCATGCTTTGACACGTGCTATCCTCTTGGGAGGATGAACAAGTCTTCCCCTTGGTATCAATAACCTATTCAGGGGGAGCCCATTCTCCCAAGAGGACAAAATACATGAATTCATTTGAGTGGCATCATTTTTAGGAAGGAAAACCAAGGAAAATTTGCTCATTGTTTTCACTCGTCTTTGCAGGTCTTTGGAAGGGGCTTTCTGCAGAAAATCTCCCATATCCACGGGAAGGAATGGCCGATTAAAGCCGGGTAAATTACTGAACTTAATTGAACATATTGGCAATGAAACAAGACAGTTTTCATTATCATTGCTTTGATATTCAGGGAGCAGTGGCCTTCCAAACGGAGATTCTTTTTTGACTCACCTGGTATTATTGTTGAAGAAACTTATGATTTATCGTTTGCCATGGTGCGATTATGCTTGTAATAGCCATTGCAAGCCTGACTGATGTTTGACCTTCTTTGCTAAGTTTTGATTTTAATTCTTGCAGCATCAAGTAACAAGACCTCAATCTAAATCTGGAGAAAGACTTCCCATGCGACCAATGACAGCATCGCAAGGTTCGTTAGCAATTTTGTATCGGATGAGAATTTCTATCAAGTTTGGTTGAAATTATAATGGAGTAAAAATTTCAATTCTTGAATTAAAGGGACTGTACAAGATTTTTGTATAAAATCGGAAAGTACGGGACAACCCGTGCACGTGGCTAAAGCCTTGGGTTTTTAATGGCGGCCAGTTTCACCACAGCTTCTACGTAAGTTTCATTACAGTGTTTTCTTGTCTATGTCTATGAAATGTGATGGAGCTTTTGATATCCATTAAAATTCTGAAATATTCGGCGTTAGAAAAATAGAACGAATCCTCTACCAAAGCTTCGATCACCAAGATTGTCGCAGATACTTTGGATTACTATTCTCTGTGCAAATTAGCTATGTTGTGTGATGATTTGACATTCGATGATTTGACACGCATATCCACGCAGAGATGACGGGTTGTACAGCTCCTTTAAAGGTTTCACTCAAATATTATTAATTTCTTTTGAAGACTTTACACAGGTTACCAATAAAAATTTTCCCCTAAGACTGAAAATCTTCTTTAAACTTGTCTCTTTTTCTGATTTCTCTTTAGGCTTGTCAACAAAGATGGTTTACGATCAAATGAACGTCATGAACCACGAGATTTCATTTTATGAAAACATGATCACGTCCAGGTAAATCATTTATATTTAAGTCTGAATAAAAGGACCAAACACTCATTACTACATGAAATAACATCTTTCCTACCATATTTCAAAATGGAATATGTGAAGTTTTCCTGAAAAAAGCATTTTCATTCATTGCATTTCATTTTGAAATTCTTTAGGGAGGGTAGCCCTGGTTTTCGAAGGGGCCTCGTGACGTTATTTAGAGCCCTGACGTACCTGAATTAACTATATACCTTTTCTTTGCGTGCTGCTTTCTCAATTGATAGATACAGTAAAAACCCTTATGTAAGAACCTTGCATTTTGAAATCACCCTGTTTAGGTTCTTATGCATCTGATACTATTCTTGAAAACATGATGCAAGGTTCTTAAATAGGTTCTTATCAAAAGAATTAATTACAGATCTTCGGGAATTTAGGCCAAATATAAGAAAGCAAGGTTTTCACGTACTCACTATCATGACACAATTTTATAAAGAACAACCTTATCTACCTAGCCTTATCTGTATCAAATCCATTCATACAAGGAATTTTTTACATATGCTTTGTATCTACTTAAGTATTTGGCTAAATTTCTTGAAACATTTTATCACATATTACCAACCAGTAGTTTACATTCATCTTTTTTAAAGATAAGGGCCTTCCTTGAATTTAGGATGAATAGGTTCTTCTGTAATGGGGTGAAATTAGAACATTTTAGGCCTTAGGTTCTTATAAGTGGGTGGTTCTTATATTCGGGTTTTTACTGTAGGAAATCATTTGCTCTTGGAAAACACGGTGTTAATTTTAATTTATATTTCGTTTTGTAGACTTTCTACATTTTCCCTTACGTGCAATGTATCTTTTTTGCCAACCTTTCCAGTTATTCAGTAAAATATTTCCAATTTGTAGGTTTACCGTAGTCCACAATATGCTTGAGTCTCTACCAGTAAAGTCGACACCGACCCAAAGCGAAGAGGATTTGAACACAGGTAATTTAACAACAGCCTTTTTTAGGTTACAAAAGGTGGAAATATATCAATATTATAGTCAAGTCTGATCACATCAAATCATCAGAAAATACTGGAAAGATAAGAAGCCAGAGATTTTTGTTAGTTCATAGAATTTCACTTGGAACTCATTTAAGATGCTTTTGATCCAGAGGATTCTTGAAATTTAAAAGAACCGTCAATTATACTCAAGTAAAGACCCCCTTCAAGACAATCGTCAGCACTTTCTCTGGATTACTTTCTGGAACTGAATGTACTCGTCAAAATCA
The DNA here is from genome assembly GCA_039566865.1 of Aurelia coerulea. Taxonomy (NCBI): domain Eukaryota; kingdom Metazoa; phylum Cnidaria; class Scyphozoa; order Semaeostomeae; family Ulmaridae; genus Aurelia; species Aurelia coerulea. The sequence continues at coordinate 20,464,304 of CM076955.1, forward strand.
ACCATGTTCTGGAATTTTCCTTTTGCAAAAAGGTACGATTAATTGCTACAAGTACAGGTCCCCTCGCACAGAATATGCTTTCTAAGATATTTTTAACTTGCTATTGTTTTTTCCAGATTGTGATCCTTTAAAAGCTCACATAGACGATAGTCAAAGGCCTTCGACTTCAAGCTCCGATATGAGGCCCACAAGCCGTTGTGGAAGGTAATTCAAAAAAATCCTACCCATAAGTGATATTTTGGTTGTTTGGGGACGCAAAAGATCTCGTAAATTCACTCGTTACTTTGAGATTTTGATCGTTGCAGCAGTTCAGTCGAACGCGTTGTTCGAACGCTTTTGTTTGCCCTTGGCGGGAAGTTTGAATTAAAGAAGAATCAGCCAATCCCATCAAGTTATTTCAAGTCTTGCATCCTGATTGGTCCAGGAACAAATTTGTTCCCGGCGAGAATTTTTTTGCCGTTTTGAGAAGAGTTAGTCCATAAGGCCCTCAACTGGAGCGACAACAACAACATTAATTCACTTCAATTAGATGAGCGTAAGTTGAGGGTCCTTATGTAGTGAGGCTAGAAGGTAATTTGTTGCTGTTCATGATATTTTGGACAAATTTTTGCGAAACCTACCGGGTGCGCCAAAATAAACTATGCACGTTTGGCAGGCCACAATAAATCGTACACTGGACCGATTTTGAAGATTTATGACTTAATCTTTAGCAGAAAGCCTGAATTAGATTATAGGACTTTTTGCAAATTTTTTAAATTTTCAATTTCTTGAGCTAGAAGCGAGTTTCTTAAAATTTTAGTATTCGAAAACACTGAAAACGATCAAAAAACATCGATCAAGTTTTCTAAATAATTGACATGAATGGGCAAAGAGAGAACTTGTTCGTAGAGATTTACGATTCAGAAATCGACTAATTGTAATCTGCTATACGAGAGTTCGTACTAAACCCCCAAATCCCCCTGAAATGTTTTCTCTTTGTTCATTCATGTTGAATCTTTCAAAATTTGATCGACGTTTTTTGATCGTTTTCAATGTTTTCGAAAACGAACATTTTAAGAATCTCGCTTCTCGCTCTAAAAGCTGAAAACAGAGAAATTTGCAAAAAGTCCAAGAATCTAATTCAGGCTTTCTGCTAAAGATTAAGTCATAAATCTTCAAAATCGGTCCAGTGTACGATTTATTGTGGCCTGCCAAACGTACATAGTTTATTTTATGTTATTTTCTGTTTCATTTCACAAAATTTTGGTTTATCCAATCTTTTTGTGGTTGATTCAATTACTCATGCATAATGTGCTTACGGCATTTCATAGAGTCTAAAATGATAGTCCAGAGAATAGAGGACAATGAGATTTTAACCTCATAACAGAATCCTTTTTAAAATTGTGTTTATCGAATGTTTCGGTTATGACCGGTTTAGGATTCAATTGTTGTAAATTCATTAAAGGACTCGAAAAAAGCTGATAACAAAACCCAATTTTGGAATAATCGATTTTGATACTAAGTCTGGTTTTCACAAGCAAATTGATGTTCATCTCAGGGTAATTTTATAAAAACCAGACTAACATAGGGCTCAAATCGAGCTTTCAAATCTTTAAAAAGGTGGGTGTAAAATTCGATGAAATTTTTATTTGAATTGAATGGCTTGAAAGGAACTGATGTTACTTAGCTATAAATCTGCCTTGGAAATTTTTTGATACCTTGATTTTTTTCAAAATGGCGGCAATTTAATCATTTTTAAAAAATTCATGGACAGTTTTGAAAAATGTAAATCATCATTAGTCCTAAACTAATGGAGGAAAATTTTTCAATATAATCCTTCAAGTTTATAAAAGCCCGCCCGGTACCCATGACTGGTTTAGTCCTAAACTAATTGAAGATATCTACAATGAAGGTCTACAATATGGTGGCACGCAGAAATATGTAGCTTGTCTGGTTTAGGATATAGAAATTTGATGACATCATAGCCTCAAATTTGATAAAAGCCGCCATTTGTAAACTAATCAAGATATCAATAAATTTCCATGGCAGAAAACACCTTATTTTCCTTCCTAGCCATCTAATTCAAAGAAAACTGTAATAGAATTCTACACCGACCTTTTTAAAGATTTGAGCCCTGACTTGAAAACAAACATAAGCATATCTAAATACAATTAGTCACAAGGCAGAGTTTTGTCAACGATGTGTTTTGAAAAATCAAAATGTTTCGCTTTGTAACGAATTGTGGCTAGAAGATATCGTTACTTTCATCCACGTAGCCTACGCGTAGACCCATTGTTCCAAATGCAGAAAGGGCCTACGAAGCAAAGAGCAAAAGAGAAATAATGGGGTTACGCGTAGGCTAGCATCCACACGGGTCTACGGGAATGCTCTTTTTTCAACGGTAAATTGACGTCCCTTGACTCGACTTGACCACACGGGTTTTGAATTGTAAGTTAAAGATTTTTGTCCGATTTTTGAATCCTAATATTATTAAATGTCGATGATACAGTACAACTTCTTTCCCAGTCTCATTTCAATGCTTCTTTTTTCCTTGTCAACAGCTGTGTGGCCACTGCCGTTTTGAAATTTCCCTCAGCCACGAGCCTTCCATTTTCGGAAGTTTGTTATGAGGGGAATTTCAAAATAGCGGCCCCAGTTTCCAAAGTTTACAGCTTTAAATCTTCCTATATTAATGACACACACCCGTTCAACCAAAATATCCACTGTACCCTGTTCCCCAAGAAAAGGAACAGTTTAACATTGCTTTCTTTGTCCCCTCAGCCGAACACGCATACGGGAAGCTTTGGAATTTGCTTCAAGGAACTTCAGCCAACCAGAACAGTCAAAGAACAAAGAAACGAACGGTAACTCAAGTAAGAAGGGTGATGGGTGAACGATAAACGAGGTTAGGCCTAATTATTGTTTAAACTTCATTAGAATGTAAATATGTGAATATTAAATATGGTTTCTTTCAGTTTTTTTGGCATCAAAGTTGTTTCTACTTGAAATTTCATTTCGCGCAGCGCAATGCCTTTCTCCGCTAGTCACCTACAACACCCATAGTCAAAATAGTCGTGCTGCTCTAGTTATCGCAAAATGTACTTCAAAACAAATATCCCAGTGCACATTCCCATAAACTAAAGAAGGCTATCACATAGGGCCTTTCTGATTGGTCAATTCAGCAAATCGAATATATTTGATTGGTTGCAATTTAACCTGGTTTAGATAAAGTTGGTTTAACTGTGTCAGTGTGAAGGCGGTATTATGCACTTCAGATTCCTAATGACATTTTCCTTGCATGCATTGCGAAACATAGTTTAGTTATGAAAATTTATCGATTAATGTTGCGTGCATTCGAGAAACTCTGCCGTTGATGCCTTTTCCAGACTCACACCAATTTCAGAAGTACGCCCGCTAACTCCCATCGACAGCAACTTTGTCTCGCAAACTCCAGAATTATTTCATGTCGTTAGGAAAAATGAAGTTGCGTTGGAGAGAATTTTGCGCCCACTTGCAGATCACATTAACTAATCCAATCAGGATCCAGTTGAAGCCTATCATCCGGTTAAGAGTCTTAAAATTATTTAAATTTAACAATTAAACATGAAATTATTGTTACTTTCAAAGCAACCATCTCTTTTGAAACCTTTGAATATTTAGATGATGCCCCTTAGGCCTATTTTATATGTTTTTATTGGGTCAGGCTCCCACTACTCATTCTGGTCGATACCTATCGATAGAATATGGTGCTGTCTCCCCAAGCCTGCTACACATGTTGGCTGCATGCTAAGTTTTTATTTTTAGAAGGCATTCAGTATATTGGTTGAAGTTGTAGTAGTCTACAAGGCTAGTATAAGGCTGCTATTTTCACGTGCAGTTATCATGCTAAGGTAAAAGTGCACTGAACAGGGAAGGGAAAACTAGACACAAGACTGATCAAATCTACAGTTTTGTATCTCCTGCTGATCTGTGGTTTAAAAGCTGCTTCTGCTTGATATTTTCATACACTTGGGACCGTCATGGGACCGTCGTGAGACTGTCTTACGGTGTTTTCCTCTTAGTTTCTCTCTCCTGAGACAAAGGGTGTTAGCCAAAATTTGAGCAAGGCTTTAGGCCCGTTTTGAAGGATCCATGAGTTTCATCGAGGTGTTTTAAACAGAAGGATAAAATGGTTTTGAACAAGGTAAATTTTTAGATCTACGTTTGAATTTTGGCTACAGCAAACATCAGCTCGATGAAATCTGCAACTGCAAACTCACGAACTTTTAAAGTTCTTTGGTTCTCACCCGGTATCATTGTGAAGTCAGGTCATACCCTTCAAATAGAGGCTACTTTATTCATTTCTGCGTAGCATCTACAGGTAGTTTTAGGACTCTGAGAAGCTTGGCTTATCCAAGCAGTGTCCTGGTCCTTCCTCTCGATGATCACACGTCGTGTGATTCTTTTAGCCTGGAATTACAGAGAGTTGGCGACTCTCTTCGCTCTACATAGCAGGGTTTGGCAGGATGTGGACTAAAAGGACCAACCTTCAAACTTCATGCGTTCTACCACTGTCGCCTCATTCCAAAAAAGTCCCCCTGCAGACCTGTTGCTACAACAGAAACGATGTCAACAACAGCGAAAGTTAGAGGGACATGTAGTGAGTCTAATGAGGCTGCCATTGCTTGCACGTGCATGGACGACAACGAGCAACAAATATACTCAAACAATTCTGAGTAGGAGTTTCACTTATCCACAAAGCTCTTGATTGAATTTAACAAAATTTGCTCTTTAATCAGTTTTGCAGGACTTTGAGCAGCGTTCAAGTTTGCGTTGGTTGTTATTGCAACGCAGTTTATTTTTCTGAGCAAATATTGGAGTTTCTTCGCAAACATATCATTATTTCTTTATTGATTTCTCGTGAGAAAAAGAATATGCGCAAATCAGTTGTTATTCAGAGCCCGCAACAAAGCCCTTGCGCTTTTTCTGTCCGCTTCGCTTAAGGCCCAAATTAGCAGTACACAGCAGCGGTCAGAAAGTATCCAGGGCTTGCTATGCCCCAAGATGCCCCTGCTAAGCAAACGTATTTTGTTATGTGAGAACTTCTTATAAGAAATTCAATTTCATTCACTCATTCCAAGCAGCATACGAGATTTTTTCAGAAACTTGCTCCGATAATTTTGAGAAACTTTCAGTACTGGGTGAATTTCTTAGTTTCTTGAAAAATACGTGTAGCATGTTTAAGGAAAGCAGAAGAGAAGGAAACTTTTAAAAGTGGGATGTGCTGAGGTGACCGTTGTAACACATTTCTCTCCTCGTAAATTTAATTGGTTTTTCGGCCTTGCGTTGATGTTATTTTCTATTGACGTTATTAATGTTTCATAGTTCCTTGTGCAAGATTGTATATGTCCCTTATCGTCTGACTCCCGGATACCCTGGGTACCAGGCTGTCTGAAATAACACGGAGACTCTCTGCATTTTATTTTAGAGAGTCTGGTCGGCTGGACCTTCTTCTGTCATCCGACAACAGTAGAAAGATAACGAAGATAAAACTCCTTTTGTATTTTTGATTGCTTTTTGATAGATCTGTTGTCACTTTTGTCTACTTACACACGCGTTGGCTTGTTGTTCTGTTGCCATAGAGATCGATCTCGTTTTCAAAATAAAAGGGCCTTTTGAATCTAAGACAGGGGGTGATACTTGACTGATCCTTGTCGCAGTTGCGCTCCTTGAAAAACTGATATCGCTATAAAACTACGAATCATGATGAAACTATTCGAAAAATCGGCTAGTTGAAGAACAGTGCAGTCATTCAATTCAACGAACTAAGTAGAAACTGGGACTGAGGTAGTTACTCTTAGGGTGATCCCGGAACATTGTTTTAAAAGTTACTTCATTTTCACTTTTTTCTGTATATCATACTACTGTGAAGGTACTTGAGTAATGTCTAAACATTGGGAAGGCTTAAAAAAAGTTTGTTTTGATATAGTCACGAGGAAACAGGTAGAAAACATGTCGATTGTGATGGAACCTTAATTTAAGAAACTCGTAAAAAACTCTGAGAACTCGACATTTGATAGTTTCAAGAAAGTTTCAGTATTGGCTCAAATTCGTGGTTCCTTATAAATATGTGTACTTAGCACGGGCGAAGGTTCTGTGTGTGCAGATTACCAATGTCCCTTTCACACATTTTTACCCCCGTCTGTACTAACATGGTCCGTCCTGAAATGTGATCTTTGCGCAGTTTGAACAGAGGTGACACGCTCAAATTTCATAGTTCACTTTCGAAGCAACAGATAACAGACGAAACGAGAACATGTTTTATTCAAATTTGACGATTTCAAGGATCGAATAAACGATTTATTATGGCGAAATATTTTAGTTTATTCGTCAAAGCTTTGTTGCCAAGATTTCTGTTCATTGGTCACGGTGTTGTGTGCATTTGGGTTGCGTATTTAGGAGCATCAAACAAACTGTGGTGGGTACTCAGCGCCTGTTTAGTGTTTATAGTCGTGGAAGGAGTTTTTAATGCCTATGTGAGGAAAGGAAAAGAGTTTGATTGGTATGTATATCTAAGGGCCTGTTATTTTCATGCTAACTTCTAATAATTCTGTCGATCTGAACAGCGTTGTTGCTGGAACAAATAAAGATTGAACTGAAGAAATGACTTTTGTTTCCAAAACAGCATGATCTGGGCCAGAAACTAAAGCAATTAAGAAACTTTTGTTAGGCCTGAGAAAGTTATCTCAAAGAAGCTTTTTTCACTTGTAGTTTAGGAAATCTAAACTGAAGACTCTTCAGAAAAAGTGTAGCTAAAACGCGGACATTATATGTCACGCGAAAATTTCGCAATTAAAGATAATTAAATCGTTTTAGATCATTGATTTTGCGTTATCGCAAATCTCAAGTGACATCTAATTTAAGACGGACTTAAAATTGTTCAATTTCGGAAAGTTTCCAGATTACGCGCACGAATCTTGTGATAGAAAGCTGTGGCAAAGTATTGAATCAATCTTTCTAATTTTCTTTAAAAACTTGTGGTGTTGCATCATAGAAATCAAAAGAGACACAATGGGGAACTTTTTTCGTGTATCAGTAACATACGTCATTAGGCCGCAAAGGGTCACTGACTCGCATATTCCGCCTTCCCCCGCAGGTCAATACCGTAATCCTCCTCAGGTCAGACCGCTTCCCAATGGGCCTTTGAATTTTGATGCGCCTCCGTGTCCTGTTTTAAATACGTGAATTCGCATGGATCGGAAATTGATTGATCGATTGTCTTTCACAAAAACTTTAGAAATCTTCTTATTTTTGTATGAAACATTTGTATCTAGTGATTTTCAAAAGGAACATTTTGAAAGAAACTAAGAAATTGGCCCAGTACTGAAGGCTTACGTTGTATTTAACGGTGGGAATCTCGTTGGCCTTCCAGCCTTCTTGAACATTTCACACCCAGTTTTATTATGAAACCACGCCTCTGTTTATAGTTTATTGTCACTACTAAATCTAAATGAATTTAGATTCAGTGATTTAGAGTAATGAAATGCAAGGAACAAGCGAAAGCTTGTGCATCAGCGCTTTAGATTCCTAGAAGTAAAAGAACGACAAATACGATGGTTTTTCTCAATGGTGATTTGAGAAAGTCAAGTTTCTTATTGAGAGATATTCATGAAAATACATGTACTATACCTAGTGAAAAACTGGGCCTGACCTTTCCTCCTCAATCTCGTTGTCTCGTCGGTCAGTCGAATTCGCGTCGAACTTCTCGAAGAATCGAAGAAGTAATATTCCATCGCTTCATCAATCGAACCACAGTCACTATGATCGAAAACGACCTCAGTTCTATCGATAAGTCGAGCTTTGAGCTTTGAGCTGTAACATTATTAAGTTTATGACAAGGTATTAAGTCAGTGATAAACTCTAACGATGACAACGCTATATGAACGAGATGCCAGACGTTTTAGTTTATTCGTCAAAGCTTTGTTGCCAAGATTTTTTTTCGTTGGCCATGGCCTGTTGTGCATTTGGATTGCCTATTTAGGAACATCGAACAAAATATGGTGGGGAATGAGTGTGATTTTACTTGTGATTATTGTTGAAGGAGTTCTAAATGTTCATACGAGGAAGAACGAAGAATGTTCATGGTATGTATATAAGAATAAGGGTATTTTATTTTGATTTTTAAAGGGACGAGAACGTTGTTTTCTAGGGCGAATAACGAAAGAAGTGAAGAAATGTCCTAGCTACCAGGATATCAAGAAACTCTCAGGGGAAATTTATCTTAAGAAAGTGCAGTTTAGCGGGCGGCATTCGAATGTTATTTTTTTTTTTTTTTTTTTTTTATAATCATTTAAAATGTTACAATACATGCTACATCTACATCCTACCATACTTTCTAATTACTTTACAGACTATACAACACTACAGGGACGTGACCACAAGGAGCAAAAGATAATGACTACCAGGTGGACATTAACATAAAGACATGCAAAAAATAGTAACTAAATAAACAACTGCAAAAAGCTACAAATACGATAAATTACTGATAAATACTAGAATCCGTTTCACATTGGATGTCAGGCCAGCATAGTAGTATGATGCTGAGCAATAGGAACCCCGGACGAGAGAACAACAACGACAGCAGTTGCTACCGCTACTGATCCCCCTCCAGAGTCCCCAACGCTCAACAAATTGCGCATATGCTGTCAGCTCTGGGTTTCTGATTCGCAATATCAATGGTCCGAAATACTGTCACTTTTGTGTGGATGAATTTTCATTCACCCTTGATGTGCCTAACATAAAATGTGAAACAGACTTACAAAATATACGGAGAAAAGTGTACATAGTGGTTGTGTGGCGTAAAAACGATTGTTTGAAGTTATCCAAGCCGACCTGTTTTGTGGATGAAACTTAGAGTCTGTTCGAGTATATTTTTATTCACTTCGTCAGAAAATTCTTTATTACCATACAATAAGTATTGAACCAGAACATTGTTTGGAAGGGCGTCGATTTGGACAAATGGTCGCAACAATTCTGAAACTCCAGCGAGAAGATCTTGCCGTTGAATATCGAATGAAGGGCAAAGCAACAAAAAGTGCTCCGTATCCTCAATGCCATCATTCGTTGGGCACATTGGATTCACTGTGTCCCTAAAATTGTGATTGAATTTGTGAAAATTCAATTTGCTGAGACCGACCCTGATTTGTAAAAGATAACCTAAGCCTATTGGGTCATGAATACCGAAAACAGACTTTGCACGGGGACGAATCATTGACAGAAGCTTTGTTTTAAAGACAGCGACAGAAGGTGCAAGTCTGATTGCTGGATCAAGTTTATTCCATTCAGAGATGCAATTGGGATAGAAACTTGATAGAAATTTTTCTGTTCTTGCCCTTATTCGCCCAATAACATCCTGGTTGCGAAGAGAGTAGTTTGGCTGTTGAAGAAGTGGGATTGGCTCCTTTGTATACAATGGAGTGAGGTTATTTATGATCTTATAGAATAAAGTAAGGCGTCTACTCCATCTACGGGAACTTAGTGACTCCCAGCCAAGCTCTGCATACAGTTTTTCTCGTGATGATCCTCTCCATGTTCCTGTTACAGCAAGTGCAGCAGAATATTGGACAGATTCTAATTTTTCCATTAAATTTGGTAAAATGATGTTTTGACTGAATTCACATACTTTAGCTGGAATATGATAAATAACATCCCCGAATGTTATTCATAACGAAATTAAAGCTCTGCAGCTTTTTAAAATTTCCTTAGCACTTCACAACTCAAGTCTCTATCCTTTTTAGTACTCTCGTCTTATGCGGAGGCTCTCATTTTTGTATCCTGACCCTTGCACTGCAAAATGAAACAGGGAACCTCTGCGTAGGAGGAGAGTACAACTGTAGACTTGCCCCAAGTCTATTTCGTCAACTGTAATAAGTCTATCTGAAAGCATACTACGAAACGTTTTTCGCTTTTCGCTTTTCCCTTTAATTTTTTTTTGACGAAATAGACTTGGGGCAAGTCTAGTATAACTGTAGCACTAGAGATCAAACCTTAATTTTTCTCCATTATGTTCTTATTTACTAACTTCCTTTAGTTTTCATAGAAAACATTTACTATCAGAAGAGCGTCAAAGGGCGTCAAATAGTTCTCGTTTGCAATCTGCAGCCATTAAATGTGCAACTCATGAATAAATCATCAACCAGCAGGTTAAAAGCAAATTTTATGGACTTTGACAGATGAAACTAAGCTTTTCATCTTTATTTGAATCGTTGTAAATTCTATTTTCATCTAAAATAGGATTGTGACATTGAAATTTATTTCTATGAAAACCAGGTTTTTCTGAGACTAAATCGCTGCTCAATAGTCTTTAAAGCAATACATTTATATTTTTGTTGTGTTTTGAATCTAAAAAATGAGATGAATGAGAGATGCAATTTGAAGCACATGGTCAGATTTCGGCACAGGGGGTTCGATTCAAGGTTGTGAATAGGGGTCACTGCAACAGCAAGCACTTTCAAAAATGGTAATCCGGTAATGTTGGCTAGATCAAATGAATTAGAGCTGAATTACAGAAAATATGTCCAAAAATTATATACCATATCATACCACCACTGCCAATTTTCTTCTTTCCCTCTTGAAACTTTCATTAACATGTAATAATTTTCTTTTTGTTAGGTTCTGTCCAAGTGCTTTCTTCTATGGTCTTGTATTGCTGACAACCCTGTTTAGTCTTAGGCAAGATATGGTTGACTGCATTGGCAAAGGTACTTTGGATTCCGAATGTGGGGTGGTTAAAAATAACCCACCCAAAGATGCCCTGACAAAGGTAAGTTTTGTTATTTGTGCTAGGCTTCGATATTTAGCAGCAATCATTATAAGCGATAAGAACCTTCCTAATGACCTTAATAAAAGCATACTTCTCTTAACCTTAGATTTTATCCATCAAACTGGTCGACTTGATTAGAAAATCTCAAGCTACACTACGAGTTCCACAACCACCATTGTCGTTTTTTAGCTTTTATGTATTGTAGAGTAATTTTGTAAGTAGAGTAATTAGTAGAGTAACTTTGTAAGTAGTGTAACTAGTTTTTCATCGTTTGTAGTTTAGCTGTATGTAGTTTAATGTTGAGTGTCTTTATGTTTTGGCCATTGGGTAGTCATTGTCATTTGCTCCCCTTGGTGTCGTCCCTGTGTACTGTACTACTGTCAAGAAAGACTCTTACAAGAACTGTAATCAGATACTAAATAAATGCAGTTATTTTCGGTTGAATGAAATGAATTAGAAAATAACTGCTTTCAGTCATACGTTTTTTTGCATCCATCCTTCACTGACATTTTCTCTTCTGCGTTTCCATTTTAGTTGGTACTAACGAACTCGGTGGGAATGCGGGCGTCAATTATTGAGCAAACAGGAGTGCTTATCCTCATTATCGGTCGATGGACATTACCAAAAGGTTCCATATCCAGAAATCAATTTTCACAGATCCTCCTGATTTACGTGGGAACTGCTGCGGATATTGTGGAATTTTCAGAGCTGTATGGAGAAGAAAAGATCAGAGAAAGTAAGGACTATTTGAAGATTTATCGGGGAGTGATGGTTGTCTGGGGATGGAGCATACTGCAGTTCTCTCTGACTATCGCCTTACCAGAAGATGGCCTAAAACAGGAAGAGGAAGAAACCGTGGAGGAAGATCCGGCAAGTGTCAAATGGCGTCAAACGAACCGGGTCGCTCCCATGTCCTACTTACATTACAAGTCTATGCTCACTAAAGGGTGGGATGCGGAGGCGCAGAAGCCCCCGCCAGCTGAGAAATATGTTGTGCAATGGCGCGGGAAGTATGAGGTGAACAAAGAAGCGAAAATTGGACCGGTGCAAAACGAAGAAGAACCAGCCAATGAAGAGGAAGAAACCGGATGCGGAATAAGACGGCGGGATCTCAAAGCTTGTATTGTGAACCATTTAGAATTGATTACATGTTTGATTCCGGTTTTGATGCAAGACGGTCCGTTCTTTATCTATCGCATGGTTCTGATCGTCGAGTACAGTATTATCACTCAAATGATCATTTTACTGTCTGTGAAAAACGCGCTTGTTATTATCGTCCAAATTTACCGGATTATGATTCTGTATTGTTATGAACCAAAGGAAGATGAACCGGATATTAATGATCCGTCTATCAGAGTCCGAGCGGCCCTGAATGCGACCAATGGAAGAACAGCGAAGCGGTCGCTGCGGGGTGCTAGAGGTAGTGTCGCTATTCAGGCAATTTCACGGATGCAATGGCAGCATTCACATAAGAACGGTAATAAACCACAGGCAACTACGTAACCGAACAGCAAGTCCCTTTGACACATCAATATAGAGGTTTATGTAACGCTGTCTCAGAATAGATATGCTATATGATTGCAGTACCCGTGGCAGTATCTACATAAGATTGCTAAAGTAGTTACGTAACGGAACGTCAATTCACTTCGACACGCAAATATAGAGGTTTATACGACGCAATCTCCAGTTAAATACGCTACATGATTGCAGTGTCTACATAAGATTGGTAAAATAGCTACGCAACGGAACGTCAATTCTCTTCGACACGCAAATACAGAGGTTTATACAATGCTATCTCCAGTTAAATACGCTACATGATTGCAGTGCCCATGGCAGTATCTTCATAAGATTGGTAAAGTATCTACGTAACGGAATGTCGATTCACTTCGACACGCAAATACAGAAGTTTATACAACGCCATCTCCAGTTAAATACGCTACATGATTGCAGTACCCGTGGCAGTATCTACATAAGATTGGTAAAATAGCTACGTAACGGAGCGTCAATTTACTTCGACACGCAAATATAAAGGTTTCTCGCATAGTTCAATTCTGTTCACAAGTGAACTTGAAGACGATTTGTTGCCAATCTAGATTTGGCAATCAAGATTTTGTGCCTATGCCTATGAGTTTGGGTTAACCTTGTGCAGTGGAGCGAGTTTCGGAGAGAAGGCTGTAAGCACCGCAAAACTGCAAGTAATTATCGAATTCTTGGTTTTGTAGGAATTTGACAATCATGAACATAAACATTAGAACGACGAATAGAAAACTCCTGTATTTTGGGCATGATTACATGAGCAAGGCTGGCCCTGCTAAGAGGAGGGCTGCCTCGGAAAACAGGAATGAAATTTTGTGTGCGATTATTTGGAAAGAAAGATCCAAGTAATTTTGGTGGGAAAATGTAATCATCGACAATTTAGCTGCTTCAGACATGCGCAGTTGAAAACTTGGGGAAGCCAGTCCTATTTTTAGCCCTCCAAGGCGATTACATGATATAAACATCGCTATTTCATCCCTTTTACCGGGGCCAGCCCCCGGGCCAGCCCAGCTCTGTTACAGTAAAAACCCGCATATAAGAACCACCCATTTATAAGAACCTAAGGCCTAAAATGTTCTCACCCCATTACAGAAGAACCTATTCATCCTGAAATTCAAGGAAGGTACTTATCTTTGAACAAGTCAAATGTAATCTACTGGTTGGTGATAAAATGTTTTAAGAAATTTTGCCAAATACTTAAGTAGACAGGCATATGCACAAAATTCCTTGTATGAATGGATTTGATACAGATAAGGCTAGGTAGATATGGATGTTTTTTATAAAATTGTGTCATGATAGTGAGTATGTGCAAACCTTGTTTTCTTATATTTGGCCTAAATTCCCGAAGATCTGTAATTAATTGTTTTGATAAGAACCTATTAAGAACCTTGCATCCTGTTTTCAAGAAAAGTATAATATACATAAGAACCTAAACAGGGTGATTTCAAAATGTAAGGTTCTTATATGCGGGTTTTTACTGTGTGCAGAAGTGGGATGCCAGGATGGCCCACTGAACATGTAATCGTGTTTCAAATTTGTTGGGATCTCGCCTAAAATTTTCCACCTGCGTGTCAGGTCCTTAGCCTAAGATTTTGTTTCAGAATCACCGTTACGTTTTTATGTTTCCATCTGTTATGAATATGCAATATGCAAACTGTCCTTATATTTTTGTACTGGGTTAAATCCTTAGTTTTTCATAACGAATATATACTGTGTCTTGTATTAGAGAACCTCGTGTCGGTAGATTTTTGTGAATGAACCGATCATCAGGTCCAACGTAGCCATTCACTAATATAAAAAATAGGTAATTTATAATCGAAACATTTTTTATTAGTTTCAAATTGATGTGGTGATTTTACTAATATCGTGTAAATATTCTAATGGATAAATATTTTGTATAAAATGTTGATTTTGACATTGAATAGACAGTACAGTGGAATAATTATGTTCTTTTTTGACTCGTGCTTTGATCTGTAATGAAAAAGGCACGAAAAAATGGTACATTTCGAGAAAGTTCGATTTTGAGATACCTGCGAAGGAGCGTTGATAAGCATGCGTCAGCATTCAGCACGCAGTCAGCAAAATGCGGATGTTTATCACTTGGCCTAAGAAAGATTTTTTTCAGTTCAAGAGTTAAAGAGTGCGAGTGAATGAAGCTGAAGACGATCGTCTTTTTGCTAAAATAGAACAAGTAAGTATTTATTCTTTGCTGGACAAAAAGGATCAATTTTTATAGGCCTATGTCTGTGGTTTTATGAATTTTCGGTGTCTACTGTTTTCTTCTGCTTTTTATTGCAGTGCACGAAATGACCATAAAATAAACTCGACTGTTTTAAAACGCAAACTCGCTCCTTACTTTACAGTGGAAACTGTGGATTTTCATGCTAGCCTACGAATTTTACGTCCCATTTGCTGAGGGGTCATGTGCCCCCAGGATTTGCTAATCAAAAAATGCCCGGTTTAATTTTATTCCCCACAGGCAAGGGGGGTGGTACTCAGGTGTATTTAGGATAGGGCTGCTCAGGCTGGGGTACAACCCGAGAAAATATTTCTTCCATGACAATAGACCCCAAAAATAATTTTTTCTGACCCTACATACCCAAAAATTATGAAATCAGTGTCAATTTTGAACTCTATCAGCAAAAATTTAGAAACTATTTTCCAGTTCGTTCCAGGTTTCATTGAAAGATGTCAAAAGTGCAATTGTATGTTTATGAAGTAACCAAAGGGCTAGCTGCACAGCTATCTACAGCATTACTTGGTAGGTATTTGAAACATTTTAGTTTTTTACAGTAAAACTTTGAAATTTACCAATCACTACTAGAAAATCTATTCAAATCTAGCTTGAATAGATTTGAAGGCAGAAACACCGCAATACAACAAAGAAACAACAGCAAATGAGTGTGAATTTAGAGAATTTATGTATTTACCAATATTTTGTGCTGCCATGGAAGGACTTCTTCGGGGCTGGTGGCTGGTATACTAGTTTGCTTGGTAGCTTATTTTGTAAGATTTATGCATTTTTATCTTGCAAAGGCCAGAAAGAAGCAGCCACCTGAAGGATGATATATGCTGTAAACAGCTTCTTTGGTAACTTTGAATAAAGGACATTGTTGTGAGCTATCACATTTCAGTTTTTAAATTCCTTAATCAATTTTTTTAAATCATCATTAATGTTCTCATTATGTTTTTCAATTTTCTTATATGTATTGTGCTCCTGTTACAGGGCACCATATTCCAGGAGTATGGTAAGTCCATTTCATTAATTTCAAATCATGTGCTCGCTGCAAATTCCCATTCATTAAATCATGATTAAATGCAGAACCCATTTCATGGAATAATCTGTATAATCATGTGCCCCAACTACATTGTGTCATCCTGTTACAGTAAATTGTCTTTAAGATTTTGCTACTTTTCGTGAATTTTTATGAAGGTCAGATGAGAGCTTGAAGGGGGCAAAATTGCACATTTGAGGGCAAACAATAGGATTAATACCGTATTTTTTAGTCCATTTTCGAGAGGGCAGGAAGGGTGGCTACCCCCATTCCCCCTGCAGCGTTCCTGGTTATTGAAACCCCCTGAGAATATGAAAATCTTTCTTGTTGAGATTTGAAGTTAAAATTCTTTTTAAATGAATATTAGAGTTTTGTGAAATGTCAAGAATACAGACTATTAAAAGCCAATTCTTCATCCTGTTTGCGAGTAATGTTTGCTGATACGTTTCATATGAAAATTTGGCATGATTTTTCATTTACAGGCACACAGGTGTTGTTTGCTATGGCATGGAGTATTTCTTTGGTAGTGGAGGCATTCAGAGTTGTAGACCAGTAAGTAGACTTCAGCCAAGTGGGTAAAAGACACTGAACCAGTAAATCAGCAGCACCACAAAAACAACAGAAAATATGGCACAATTAATAAATAAGTGATATATGAATAGACCCTTCAGCTATTCTGAAAAGAATCAGAATCAAACGATATTTTGCTACATTTTGTAGAATTTTCAAATGTGCACAATAGTGATAGAAGCACTAACGCCACTCAATCAAACCTCGCATATAAAGATTTATAAAAATAATGCTTTTATCCAGTTTCTTTGTAAAATAGCTAAAAGGTCTATTGCCAATCCTCCAATGAAGGACTTCCTCGGGGCTGTTTAAAAACTTTCCTATTTCATTGGTGAAGATGTTTAATTAGACTTTTAAAGATACCACACTCAAAGCAGCCACTCCTTTCCTAGCCTGGTAACCACTATTATTAGGCTATCCTTTCCAAAGTTAGTGAAGATTTTCTAAAGAGGGCTCTACAAAAACCTTTAAAAATGACTAAAAATGATCATCAAATTTGTCAATTTCCTTGCCTTACAGCAATAACCATAAAGTAATATTTTGTGTATTTCTTGTTTTGTTCTATGCCTAAATGTTGGCTGCAGAGGAGATGTGCTAGTCCACACCCCATGCAGTTTTCATCTTCTGTGATTTTGTGTTTTCTTGTGTAAGTAGTTATGGTTTGTGGTTATGTATTCTTGTAGTTTTGTAGGTTTGATTATTTGTATAAAAAAATAACCATAACACATTTTAGCAAATGTTGTCTTCTTAGGAGGATGAAGCCCCCTCACTGGCATACTTCTTTATGCTTTTTAGAGATGACTTTTTCATCCTCTAAAAAGAATAACATGATGGTGCATTCAGTTGTTCCAGTATGGGAGAAATGCTCCTCATCATTGCAAATCTTACAACAGCCAGAAACATTATTGTGCGATATGTTAGAATATTTAAGAACATTGTTTCATATATTAGAATATTTAAAAACATTGTGCAATATGTTAGAATATTTAAAAACATTGTGCAATATGTTAGAATATTTAAAAACATTGTGCAATATGTTAGAATATTTAAAAACATTGTGCAATATGTTTTGATCAGAAAACCTGTCTTCACTGCAACCATTTTTGATGATTATGTCCATAGAGCCATAGCCCACGAGAGCTAAATTGTCAATCAATTCATTTTTTAGGGCAAAATGATTGTAGGAGCACCTGATGAGATCATTGAGCTTGGTGAAACTCAGCTTAATCATGACGTTTTCCATGAATATTTATTTGCAATCGGAAATGATGCTTTCAGGTATGTTAAACATTTTTTATTTATGTAGGCATCTCATTATTGACTTGAAATACAGAAGTTTTACTGATTTAAGAGAAATGAAATGAACAAAGAGAAAACGTTTCAGGAGTACGAACTCTCGTATAGCAGATTACAATTCGTCGATTTCTGAATCGCAAATCACCACGAACAAGTTCTCTCTTTGTCCATTCATGTCGATCATTTAGAAAACTTGATCGATGTTTTTCGATCGTTTTCAGTGTTTTCGAAAACTAAGATTTTAGGAAACTCGCTTCTAGCTCTAAAAATTGAAAATGATAAAATTTGCAAAAAATCCCAGTATCTAATTCAGACTTTCTGCTAACGATTAAGTCATAAATCATCAAAATCGATCGAGTGTACGATTTATTGTGGCCTGCCAAACGTGCATAGTTTATTTTGGCGCACCCGGTATTTGCAGTCGATATTTTTTAAATGGGGGATACACCCACAATCGCAGTGGAAGATAATGTCCATGGTTGATATCACCGTTCAATTTTGATATTATTTATAAGATTATAATATATAATCAAAACTAAGACTAAAACCCCGGGGGGGTACATGACTTGAGGATGGACGGGGGTCTGCCGCACGGTTTTCAGAAAGCTACCCTCTTCTAATTACCCAAACTTGCTTTTGATACCCACTTTTATGATGAATTTTGGCGGAAAACTGCCCATTTTAACCATTTTTTGCGAATCTCCGCAAAACCCCACCCTTGTTTATAGAAAATCTGCCGAAAAAAAGAGCGTTGTTTAGAGAATTTTGGGCCCTAAAACCCACCCATATGGGTGGCACATACCTGTACCCTAAATATGTTATGTACCCCCCCCCCGGGACTAAAACTAAGCCAGTCAAATGTATATTCCTTTTTCATAGGCCAGAGAAGTACCATTTATTTGACCACAATTGCAATACATTCTCAAACGAAGTAGCTCAATTCCTTACTGGTAAAACAGTTCCTTCGTATATTCTTGATCTACCAAGAAATGTGGCAAACACTCCGTTAGGCGCTATGCTAAAGACATTCATGGACGGAATGGGGGATCCGATGGCAGGCCAATCAGGGAGCCGGTCTTTCTCATCTTATCAACCTGCAGCTGCATCAAGTAACTCGTCACTGCAGTCCACACGGGTTGCAGATCAGCCTACCACTCAAAACAGCGAGAGTGCAAGGTTAGCTTCTTTGAGTATATTTGGCTTACATGGCAATCTTGTTTCTAGCGGTCGTTTGAATTGAATGGAGACAAGGTTACAGATTTTTTTAAATTTCAACTTGAATTCACTCTGATTAACGAAACCAGTTGTAAATCTGCTTCCAGCGAAGTCATTAGATAAGATACAGAAGAAAGTACTAGAATAGAAGGATTGCATTTGACGAGGCTTTGTCATTGGCTAATTTCAATTGTGTTGTCCACTCGTCCATTCTGGTGCAAAGTCAAACGAGTTGCACATTTCTCTCGTAGATTGGACAAAGTGTCAGACAACGATTCTTCTCTAGAACCTTTCATTTATCAATACAATGTAAGTATGACAAGTAAAGTTATTCAGATATTTCAACGAGATGGAAAACAACTATACCGTAAAAGCTCGTATTAAGCCCCGGGGGCTTATTTAATTTCGGACACTCTAGAGGGGGGCTTAAAAGAGAGGGGGCTTATTAGAGAGGGGGGCTTATTCAAAAAATTAACTGACAAGGATATATATAATAGCTTGTCAGTTCTTTTACCCCATATTTTGTGGATTCAACATACAATTTTACGAGCCAAATAAATAGATTCGACACAGTTTTATCCCAAACCTTATCAAACTTAACATACAAACTTGTTTAGCTAAATAAATAGAAAATCTTCGGTAACCGGCTAGCATTTGGTATCAGTGGGGGGCTTAATAGAGAGGGGGGCTTATTAAAATGTTTGGCTCAGAGGAGAGGAGCTTAAAGGGGCTCCGTCGCCAAACAATAAACAATTCCGTAAACTCGCACGTGTCACCAATTATCCATTGTTCATCCATTGTTTTCTGCAGTTTGTTTGGTGGCTTCACCCAAGCCACCAAAAAGTGACCGTTAAAAGTCCACTTATATCAGAGCAATCGTAGAAGATATGAATGTTTGGTTTGTTCCTTAGTGAAGTACAATGATCTATGTCCAAACAGCACTTTTCATTTTGAAAAAAATATGAAAATCCCGTGTGATATCACCTTTCAAAAAACTGCAAAAATCATCGTTTTGTTTACATTTTGACGACGGAGCCCCTTTAATAGAGAGGGGGGGGGGGGCTAAATAGAAGAGCTTTTACGATCTTCATCAGATATAGTATGAGGTTCCAATTTTAGTACCACTGCTGGCCATAGCTTATTTTATCACCAAGACTTGCCAGTAGATTGTCTGTGTATTTCTATCCTCTTTTATTTAGGTTGATGACTGCTTGAAAGAGTTTCATTTATTATTCGTCAACGAAAATGAAGATTTCGAAATGATAGACAGATCTGTAAAGGATTCATCCAAAAGCTCACACAGTGAATCAGATTTTGATAGCATTATTGATTGTCTGGGTAAGTCTGCTGGAATACTTAAATTGATTTGTGGAAAAAGCCAATCAAGGTATTAAAACTCGTATCTGTATACAATGAGTTGTTGCAAAAGATTATAAAGCAAGACTTGAAAAAACAGATACGCAGTAACTAAGACCAACTCTGCAGTCTGAACAGAATATTTCAACAGCGAAATCCCAAATATATAAATTTTATACATCAAAATTTATGTTAACCATTGAAATTATATTCCACTACATTTCTTATAAATTGATCCAATATACCCAATACTAGAATTACCTGGATTGAAACAAATCAGCCACAGAAAGTTTTTTGCCACAAAATCACCATATTTTTAGGACTTTCTTTCCAGGAAAATTACCTAGATTTACATCCTTACAAACTATCTGATACGAAGCCAAGGCTATTTTTGAATTAATGATGGCAAATCTGTCGAAGTTTTAACTTTGAAAATGTGAGTTCCTTTTTGCTTATTTTGGAAGAACTGCAGTCTGTTATTGGAGTTTTCGATCTCACCTCCAGTCAAATTCCAGTTTCGTTGCAATTTTTTCATGGAAGCTCATTTACACGATAATGTAATTTCAAAGATGAAATGAAATAGAACAAGTAAGTGTGAGTGTTTGAAATAAATTGCAAGTAAACGAACAAAATATACAGTATTTTAGGATATAACACTCGGAATCGAATAAAAGCTTTAGCAGGAAGAAATGTAATTTTCTTCCTTTATTGTTTCAAAGTTTTTTATCTTAATTTTAGACAGAGTATGCAATGTGGTACACGAGTCAAAGGACGATAAAAAATTCATCGCATTTCTTGATGTTTTATCAATAATAAATTCAAGATGCACGCAGAATTGCTTGGACAACGAGAAAAGTAAGTTACCTTTTATCTTAGGTGCTCTTAGATTCTTGTCTTGGTGCTCTGCTTAAATTCGTTTTCAGGGTTGCAACTTTAGGGGTTGGAACTAGGTGTCTCAGCTCTGAAGGCCCCGATTATTAAAAGTTATGCTTAAAACCTTGATTATCGGATAACATGCCGTGTGAGTGAGAAAAGACCTGGGGTATTTGACAAGCGATGTTTTCGTGAAAAACAAGTCAGAAATGGTTTGTTCAAGTTTCATGTTATGCGCATACTAACCAGTTTTGTGTTTTACAGGAAAGTATAAAGCCTGACGAGCTTGCGAGGTCTGTGCAAAAGGACCGAGGGCTTTATATTTTCCTGTACAACTACAAAACCGGCTAGTATGAGTTTTATTACCTGATAGCTTCTAATTTTGACTCATATCACTTGGTCAAACGCATTTTGTTACTTTTATGTCGTTTGAGTTTATTGTAAATCTCACAGGCCTAAATCAGTTGCTGTGGTGACAAAAACGCGTCCTTGTATCGTATCATACAAGGCTGCGGGAAAACCGCGGGAAGTGTGCGATTAACCAATAGGATTGGCGGGATTATTGTATTGCCTCGTTTTTGAAACATCAGTCAGGTAATAATGCAGCTTGATACTGCAGCATTTTATTCTGAACTATGACGTGCTATTTCTTATGTTTAGGTGCAAGGCTCATAATCAGTGTAATCGAAGCTTTTAAAAATCACTCATCAAGAACTGAGCCGCTCATTAGCTTCTTGAAATATGTGAGTATTTTCTTTACAGTAATTCTTTACATTGAATATCACACGGATTTAGAATTTAGAAGAAAAAGACTCTACATTCCTTCAAATGTACTTGCTTTAAAGCCCAGCCTTTTATGGCCAAATCTTCCTGTGTGTCAAATTATGTGTCCTCTCTCAACAGAAATTGCTTGAAATTTGTAGTGAAGGTGCATTTTGAAATCTGTAACACTAAAGATAATAGATAGAGGTATAGACAGAGCAAAGAAAAACCCACCCACTCCTTGTCTCCAAAGCATTTGCACGTGTCAATGTCACCCATTTGATTAGATTTTTACTCGGGCCCAGCCCCTTTTTCATGAACACACCTGCCGATCACTGGCATACTGTCCCGTTTCCATTGGCATTCCTTGGTGTACAGATCTTTGTACATTAACATCATAAATGGATAGTTAGACACTGCAGTTATGCTTCATCGTGTATGCTTTTGCGAAGGAAAATTTATATCATTCCGTGGAGGAGGCTCGCAAACTCATCTGTAGCAGTATATATATTTCCTCCGTAAAAGAATTAAAATGTGGCAATCAAGTGCAGTTGTGGAGTGTAAGCACCTATGGTTGTTCTTAAGGACCCTCCATATGCCGATAAGAAGTTTTGAGAGTTGTAAAAAGATTGCAGGAAATTTTGTACGAGAATTCTAGGCAAGAAAACAATGTTGATGTACCTAAGGCATGTACTTTATGAAGACATTTTTCTTTCTTTTAGGGAACAAATCTATACAGTGACAAAGCTCGTAGAAAGTTGCTGATAGATGCGAAGCATGGTGTTATCCAAGAATTAAACAACAAATTTAGATCTCGATGTGTTGAATGCTTACTCGACAGTGAAAATCACGAAGTAACAGATGGAGCTGTTTCTCTTGCTTTCAATATATGTTTAAGTCGGGTAAGAAATTTTTTACTATTTACTAATTTTTTCGTATGTTTAAAACATTATCTTACTTTATACTCAATTTTTCTTATTGTGAATTTTAATTAATCTGGAATTCTTAAAAAGGAAGAAAAACGCTCTGATTCTGAAAGTTTTCAGAAAATTCCAACAGTAGAATTATTGCGAAATTGCCAAAATTTCCTTGAAGCGATTCAGTTCAAAGAACTAGGTCATAGAATTTTACACCAACCTTCTAAAAGATTTGGAACAAATGCTAACATGAACTACACCGTTGTCAAA
The DNA here is from genome assembly GCA_039566865.1 of Aurelia coerulea. Lineage (NCBI taxonomy): Eukaryota > Metazoa > Cnidaria > Scyphozoa > Semaeostomeae > Ulmaridae > Aurelia > Aurelia coerulea. The sequence goes on from CM076955.1 coordinate 20,487,154, forward strand.
CATGCATACGGGTAAGGAAGATGGAAGCAAAGAAACGAGACTTTAGATCAGCACACTAAAGCCTCTCGAACTTATGTTATCTTCAGAGTGTGACCAACATTTGAAACTACGGAGTTAACCAGTAAAATAATTTTGCGTCATTTCTTACTAGATGGACGATGAAGCCGAAATAGAGCTTGCTTCTGCCTTATTACATTGGTTTCATACTGCAGATCCTGATTCTACAGCAGGTAATAAGGATAAATTTCATTTTCCAACTTTTGATTCTCAAATGTTTCATTTATTCGCATCACGATCGAACTTTGACTTGCATTGACAGTTTCCACATGACCATAGGCGTAGGAGACAGGGGGCAGCCCCCCCCCCAATGTCGGCAAAATTTGCAAAAATCAGCCAGAATCGGGCAGAAATCTGCCTTAAGTCGGGAAAAATTTTCTTAAACAATTGATTTTTTATCGGGCAGCCCCCCCCAAAATTTAGCTTTCCCTACGCCCATGCACATGACCTGAATTGTGTTGTATGAATTTCAAATGAACTTTTTGAAGGACATCGCCTGACTTTTAAACTGACTGTAATTCTTGTTTTAGGAAATCGATGTATTGCAGCCATAAAAACTTTGATGAAAGGCAACTCTCAGGTCAGTTTGAATTTCTATCGATACAATCAACAAGCGAAGTTGCTTATTATGCTTTTGGAATATTGCCAGCCACCCCAGGCTTTCAATTGCAAAATACAGCAATGTTTTGCACTTTAAAGGGTTTTTGCAAAGTTATAAGCTTGCATTTAAAATCTAAAAGTAGCGTATTCAAATCGATGTCCCACACGTGTTGTCAACAATTGATAGCCAAAGAAACAATGATGTGCCTGACTGTTTTCTTTGTCCTATTTATAAACTTTCGGACGCTTTTTCGAGAATTTCGGACAAAAAACTTTCGGACTAACAATTTTTGCATAAAGCCAACCTACATGTCAAAACAAGCTGTAATTTGTATGTTATTTAATCATGTGCAAGTTAAACTAACTACATAGATACATATAGATGCATCAGGAGCAGTTTTCAAGATTGCAGACGAAAACGAGAGGTACTTTCATCGACTCAAGAACATTGCTATTGACAACTGCAATGTGGAAATTCACATTGGAAGCAGGATCACTGATGATACTTTATCATTTGTTAATAATTGAACGGGCAAAATTCATTTTTTTTCTATTTTCAAAGAATTTAAAACTTTTGGACAATTAAACTTTCAGACAAAAAATTGTCCGAAAGTTTGATCGTCCGAAAGTTTTTGATATTAATGTACAGATTGAATTTAGTAAATAATATAATATCGGTATATAAAGAAATAATTCTGAATGACTGCAAGAAGTAACAGATACAAGATGAAGACAATTTGTATGATAACAAGATTCCCTTATTTCTCTCTAAATGTTCTTCAGAATTTTTGCATTAACAATACTATTTAACATATATTTCAACTATATTTATTATGTGCAACGTTTACTTTTATATGGGTATCTGGTACTTGAGAGAGAACAAATTACGTAGAATTTACACAAAACAATGTAGGCACCGCACCGTTGGAATTGAGTAGATTTGGGACAGAGAAGTATCGCCCCTTATTAGCCTGCGTGCAGCTCCTCAATCGCCGATCAAGAGCATATTCTGCAACATGAAAACATCCAGGAAATGATTGTTTATCTAATATTTAGGATTCTGCTATGCAAGGTGAAGGTGAAGTTGCGGTTTTTAGCGCCAAGTGCTGGGTTCACAGAAGTAGCTAAGCGCTAATCGAGTCCGCGAACCCTTGTCATGACGCTCAAGTGGTGGGGCTCTACCGGGTATCGAACCCAGTCCGCCTGAACGTTCTGGCTGCTAAGTCAGAGGATTACACCATTGCGCCACAACACCTTCGCTAGAGAATGTTTCGTTCTTCTGATTGACGATCCTCGGTTTTCTGCCAGCTCTTTGTAGCTTTTGCTTCTGGCAAGCAAAAGACTTTCTGTTTAAGCATATAATACAAACACTTGCGAGTAGCAAACAATATTTTGAGGTTTTCAAGAGAATCTTTCAAACAACTTTGCTTGGCAAGTTTTGGTGGGGTAGCTTCCACGTCGTCGCCCCATATGGCCCAGTCCTTCATCATAATATTCATTGTTGGGCTTAGGGGCAGTACTCCATGCTGGAAGAAAATAGTTGGGAATTTAGACATTCATAACTGGGGAGGTTTTTGTACACCATCCTTCATAGTTTTTGGTATATACTTTTCCACGACGTCTCCCTGTATGGCCCAGTCATTATCATAATATTCGTTCATGAACAACAGACGATAGGAAGGCTACTGTACGGACATTCAAAGACATACTCAAAAGTCATCATCACTATCATTCATGGCATTTTTCATGGAAGGTTTTCCACGTTGTCGCCCTATTGGGCCAGGATCATCATCACCATCATCGCCATCAATTAACTCGTCGTCATCATCATCGTCATCTCCATCTTCATCTTCGTCCATCCCTATCTCACTGTCACCGCTTGAAAGCTCATCTGAATCGTCCTGTACAAAAGCATTAATGAATGAATCAATCAATCAATTAATCAATCAATCAATCAATCAATCAATTAATCATTAGCTAAAAAATGTACATGGTTACTCCATGAAAGAAACCAATGTAAACCAGAATTTTATGAGACCCTGACAGGGGGTTCAAAATGTCCATTCTCCCATATTGTAAATCTTCTGCTTTTGTGCCCTCTTTTTAGGTTAGGTAATACCAGCCGAGCCACTGATTCATTTCCTTAGTGGCTGTAAACAAATTTATTCTATTAAGAGACGGAAGCGTGTTCTTCCCCCAAAACTGCAAGAAAGGGAAGTATCTCGTCTTTGCAAACGAGCTACAAAATGTCAAGAAATTGAGTTCTTGTCTCGTACTCACCTCATCAGAATCCATGTCCCCAGCCATTGTACCTTCCACTCTTGGCCTTCCACCTTGAAATGCAAAACAAAATTTACCGTATACTAAAGAAAATGTCAGAAATCAGAAACGCCCAAGACATATCTTTCTTGTTGATGGTTTTATTCTTCCAGAATAGCGTAGTAGTTTATAGAAGGCAAGGAATCTTTTTCTCTGTCCCTGATTTTGTTAAAATATCCCATGAACTTTGAATAGCGAAAATATGGAGAAATTTCATAACAGTTTGACGGTTTTGGCAAGCTGGAATAAAGAACGCTCATAATTTCAAAACGAGAGTGAAAGAGAGATTCGAGCGAGGTAAACCCTTGAATATGCTTGAAGCTTGTGACTATAAAACAAGCATTTATCGATTTAAACGAATAAATGATTTCGAGGGTATAGCCTTCAAAGCATTTGTACCCCCACTCATACTGACACACTTTAACCAGCTTGATCTACACCAGGCTAAATTCAACCAATCAAATGGATTAGATTTGTTGGATTGACCAATTAGAATGCAACATTTCATAACAATTTTAACTGCTTACTCCTTCCCTCTCCCAGTCCCTATGGTCAGACACTAAAAAATACCTGGTTTAGTGTTAAGACCTCCTGCTAACTACCAGGCCTTGCGCGCTGTTGCTATACATAAAGCACTGCAAAGGACCATCGGATTATCTAAAAGTCTGCGCAGCTAGGCCAGTGTTTTGTTTCAGATAGCTCCTTCCATAACGAATGTCCAAACACCCAGAGGAGAGCTGAGTAGTTCATTCTTCGTTTCCTTCTTCCAGCCTGATAGGAGAACCGTAAACATTTACCAGTTCAATACCCCAGCCAGTTTGTGTTAGTGAGCATTAGCCTGCGTGCGGCCCATGCTCTCTACTGACTCTAAATTCTGTGACCTATTACTTCTAGTTAGATAGCTTGAAAGAAACTTTAGCTACTTACCAATAATTCTACCGTTGGACTTTTCAGAAATTTTGAATATTTTCGAAATTACATCGTATGTCTTATTCGAACTCATTTTAGGATGTGACATCATCAAATTTCTAAATCATAAACCAGAAGAGTGATAAAATTTTGCTTTGTACCATATTGTAGACATTCGTACACTATGGGTTCCTCTTAAATCATTTCATGTTGCGTCAAACAGTTTACAAATTACAATGGTTTTAAGTTTCTTTTTATTTTTCTTTAATTCTTGAAAAAGAAGAAAAACACTCTAAATCTGAAAATATTAAAGATTTCACAAAACTCCAACGGTAGAATTGTAGCGAAATAGCCAAAGATTTGTGGCATTTTAAGCTCAATGAAGTCATTCATCGGTTACAAATGTGCAGCGCGCACAAAGCCTCGTGGTTAGCAGAGGGTCTTCAAGAGTACTACTTATTTATTTCTGCTGATGTAAACTGAAAATAAAAGAAAGATAGTTACCAGCTCCTTGTGGTCTCCTGGGCCTGGATGGTTCCTCTTTCACTTCTTCTCCTTCAATCTCATCATCGCTGCCTTCTGCTCTCAGATCACTTTCTGCATCAACAGTAATTTCCTCCGCATTTTTGCTTGGTGTGCTGTCCCGTCCCTGAAAAAGAATTTTCGTTAAAGGGAATGTAAGCATCTAAAAGTGGCTCAAGCCACTTGCGGTCAAATTCTAGCCTATCAGATATCAGAATTTCCTGTTGACGTAGATCAGCTACCCAAATATGGTGCGGCACGTGTAATGGCCTATTGTTTTTGCTCGGCTATTTCTATAAAGGGCTTAGGTATGCTTAGATCCCCTTTAAAATTGAAATTAAATAGATTTACCGGTGGCTCGTTCTTCAAAACGTTTGCCAATATCAACTGGCGAAATTACTTGAAAGTCCTTGATCTTAGGCTGGAATTATTTGATTTTATCCACGTTTAAAAATTCTTATTCAAAGTTTTGGGGAAGGTTATTGGATTATCACAAGAGACACTGGCTGGGCAATTTCCGAAAATTTGCCCTTGCTTTGATCTGAACCAACGGATCAGCAAGGTGAGGTTTTTTCCATTTTCACAAATTGGTAACAAGTGAAAATTGCTTCGAATGCCATAATCCACACAAAAACGATTTCAATCAAAGGACTCAATTTAGCTCTCCCTGCTTTAAAAAGTTTACACTCTTTCCTTGTTGACATTTCTTATGAAACGCCGAAATGAACATACCTCAATTTTGTCTTGTTCGCTTTTATTCGCTTCTTCCAGTAACTGTTCGAGATAACTTTGATTTCTGTATTTCGCTATGTAAACCTAAAGCAAGAAATATAAAAACGGATAACAATAGCCTTGTCTAGTGATAGTAGCTTGCTGATGACAGCCTTTCAAGAAAAATGTTTATTTTTAAATCGGCCATGGGTAGCTAGACACTGCTGGTGTGCTTCTATGGAGGAGCACTACAACTAATATGTACCTGCGGAGGAATAATTTATATAGTTCTGCGGAGGAGACGAGCTCCTCCATAGTAGTAAATAATGTTTTTCTCCTCGGCAAAAGAAGACAGCTGTGGAAATCAAGCACAACTACCCATGAATCGACGAGTAAATAGCAACACAATGTGCTGTGATATTTCGACTAGACTTATTACATGAGTCCTTTTTTCCGCTCCATTCCCCAACGATACCCCCCCCCCCCCACAATACCCTTTCCGTTTCAACGAGGTTCAAGTTTTAGCGGAATGACTGAAGCAAAACTTAGACGAATATCATCAGTCTAATTGACGACAACAAAGAGTTGTAGAATAGTTATGGCAAATCACCCAAAAATTTAAAGAGCCTAATATTAAAAGTCGTTTACCTCATAGAGCTCTTGCAGTTCCGTTTCCAGTTTCTCATACTCATCCATGAACGCAGGCCTTTAGCAAAGAGAGTATCGAATCATTAATGAGAAGCTGAAGGGTTTAAAGGCAGGTAGCGCGAAACACTAACAAAAACTTCGAAAGCATACCCTACTTTATTTTTGTTTGCAAATAAATTTTGTGCAGTAACTATTCAGTATTTTCTTTTGCATTCATAGGATAATGTATTTAGTAAAGGAAATATTCCGTATTTATACCGGGTGAGCCAGAAAAAAGGTCCCACTTTCGAAAATTCGTAGCACCACGAGTACTTCATGGATTTGAACGATTCAAATTTTAGTTAAAAGCCAAAAGATCAAAGTATTTTTGTGATTTTTCGCGTCTTCTTACAAGCACTGGTAAATTCAACTTTACAAAAATTTCGTGGTTGCAAAATGACTGAAAAGGGCCTAAAACACTTGATCAAATCGCTATGACTCTCCTCACACACAACAATATGCACAGGCGTTTCACCTCTCTCAAGAGTGATAAGACATAGATTTTCAAACAGATACTAAAGATTTTCAATCCCATGGCAATAGATGTGCAGACGAGATCTCTCACACACGAGAAATTGCTTTTTCTCTATCGTTCTGAGCGAGGAGTTCTTTATGATTTGATCAAGCATTTTAGGCCTTTTTCAGTCATTTTGCAACCATCAAGTTTTTGTAAACTTGAATTTACCAATTTTTCCAATGCTCGTAAGAAGGCGAGAAAAACCACAAAAATACTTCAATTTTTTGGCTCTCAAGCAAATATTGATTCATTCCAATCCATCCAGTACTCTTTATGCTATTAATTTTCAAAAGTGGGAACTTTTTTCTGGCTCACCCGGTATATGAACGTAAAATATAAGCGGACAGTTTTACGAAAAAACCAGTAGAATTTGTGATTATTACCTGACACTTTCCAAGCTACGTAATCTCTTCTGGTTTCGTTCCAATTCTTGTTTTTTCTTTTCAATTTTTGCTTCTAAGTTTGCTTCGTCAGATGCAATGTTTTCAAGCATATGTCGTGTCTTGTTGATTTCAGCCTATATGTATGTACGCAGAAAGTGAAAATACATTTGAAACGGAATTTTTGATATTTTCCCCCACACATACCACAGCTAAATTCCCACATATGACACAAAACAGGCAAAGAATCATAAATAATACCTTACAATTTGATTGGGTATTGGGAAAAAGACTAAGATACTGAACGTAAATGGCCCACATTCCAACTTTTGGCAACGAAGGCTAAAAACCAAGGCTAAAAATCGAGGCTAAAAATCGAGGCTAAAAACCCAGACTTTACTGACCGAATAAATCCTTTACGCTTTGGGCCTTGTCTAATGACCATAAGATGCTGAAATCGTTTCTTTCCACGTTGATCACTGAGCAAAACGTCTGATGACAGCTGAAGGTGTAACGTGACTCTACTTTTAGTTTGTTAAGTTACATGTTTCCTACATACTACATTCAAGATTTTTACCACAGAAAGACTCGGCCAGTTGAGACGAACGGTTGATGGCATAATTAAAGCATCAACTGTTTTGGATCTGAATATTTCGCAGCTCATAAAAGGTATCATGTTCGTTTCTATCACTTACTGTAACATTCTTGACACTGTGTCTGATTCCCTTTTCGATATCGTTCAAGTCCATTGGCCGACCAACTGATGCATTTCGTAACTCCTAAAAGATAGTAGGACATATAGATGCTTGCACGTGAATTTCTAACTTCAATCAATAACGATAAAACAAAATGTTCGAAAAGGTATTTTGAAAAGTTCGCTCCCGTTCGTTCATTTCCCTTCATCATTCCCTAAGGCGTACCCAGAGATACTTCAAAGCATTGCATTAATTTCATTTTGCTTTCAGTTTCATCCACATACAGTACATACAGCAAATTAGGTTGTAATCTTGACCACGCTCCATGCTTTCACTTACCCTCAGTTCAACTTCTCGACCAAGTAAATCATACAATGCTGCGCCTTTCGTCGTTATTTCTGATGCCAGTTGTCTTGACGCCTTTAGATCACCAATCTATAAGTAACATCAACAAGAATTTGTTATCGCTAACTTTAAATGTATTCGGAATTTGCAGAGAAGCATGATGTTGTACCGGGTGCGCCAAAATAAACTATGCACTTTTGGCAAGCCACGATAAATCGTACACTGGACCGATTTTGAAGATTTCTTACTTAATCTTTAGCAAAAAGCCTGAATTAGATACTGGGATTTTTTGTAAATTGTTTCGTTGTCAGTTTTTAGAGCTAGAAGCGAGTTTCTTAAAATTTTAGTTTTCGAAAACACTGAAAACGATAACAAAACATCGATCAATTTTTTGAAAGAATCGACATGAATGAACAAAGAGAGAACTTGTTCGTAGTGATTTCGGATTTATAAATCAATTAATTGTAATCTGCTGTAAGAGAGTTTGTACTAAATCCCCAAATCACCCTGAAAACGTTTTCTCTTTTTCCATTCATGTTGAGTCTTTTAAAGTTTGATCCACGTTTTCTATCGTTTTCAGTGTTTTTGAAAACGAACATTTTAAAAAACTCGCTTCTAGCTCTAAAAACTGAAAACTGAAAACGGCAAAATTTGCAAAAAGTCCTAGAATCTAATTCAGGCTTTCTGCTAAAGATTAAGTCATAAATCTTCAAAATCAGTCGAGCGTACGATTTATTGTGGCCTGCCAAACGTGCATAGTTTATTTTGGTGCACCCGGTAGCAGTTTCACTTGTCTTATCATATTGCCTATACTGTATTTTTGAAAATCTTTACTAAATCTATTCATATCCATCACTCATAATTGTGCTTCCTGTGTAAACTATATTTCTTCGGGATGTCATCAGCAAATCATTTTGGGTGAATTTCCGGACAAGACTTATTTCATTTGATCACATCTTCTGAATTATTGTTCCAGTAAATGGTGTAGAAAGACATTACGATCTTTGAAAAGGATAAGCAACAAAGGACCAAAACAAGATGCTTGGTGGATTGAAGGTTTATACCAATATGCCATAAGTTGCAGCTGATCATACCTTAGATGTAACATCAATTTTTACTCTTGACATATCTTCATTACTTGACTGCTGGAAAATAATAAAAAACTTGTCAAAAGAATACCATCAGCAGAATTGATTAATATCTCAAGGCTGCCTCCTGTTACCTACCTGACCTGAATCAAATCTAGCGGGGCTGTTATTTCAGTAACTTCACTGTCAGTTGATTTATGCATGCACAACTTTTTGCCAAGGATGGTATTGCAGCCAGTCATATAATAAAGAAAGCCAAAGAAGATGGTTGTAAAAAATTCAAACTAAAAATTCTTCTCACCTCATCTGAAATGTTTGACCTCATTGCATCATATAATACTGATGTAACTTTTAACAACTCTTTGACAGCATATCCATCTGCACTGTAAAGCTTTTTTGTGTTCAATTTGATATGGGCTTTTGTTGCCTGAAAATAATTAGTCATATAGATGTTAAGATCAGAGCATCAGAATGCCTGCAGAAGCTTGGACATTATCCGCAGGAAATTTTGATTTTCTAGAATTCAGAGGTAATCCTCAATTTCTGATGTTGACACCAGAGAAAATTTCAAGAAAGAAGTTTGTTTGATTTTTAGGAAGAATGACAAGTGAAAAGAATCTCTTTTTTTTCTTTGCAAGAAGGCAATGACTTGGACTAAAGATGTTCATGTTATGTAGAAGCAAGATCTTGAATCTTTAGCGTGCTTTTAGTTGCCATCATTTTCTAAAATCAATCAAGGAACCAAAGTTGATTTCTTTGGGCCAAAATCATCCAAATCTATATGATTGGACAAACTATTCATTCTTATTCAATCCTGATTCAAACCATTCAAAAAAGATTTGCTGATATTTGTACTAAGCTTGATTTCCTCCACTACCAGTACTCAAATAAATTGTTGCTTTTGTGAAACCAAGCATCTCAAAAAGGTCAGTGCAATTTTGTAGACCGTGCAGTTTCCCTTACTTTCAAAAGGTCAAAGAATCTGCAGGCTAGATACCTCATGTTTAATTGGTTTGTTTTTGTTTATTCAGTGCACTTTTGCGAAAGAAAATTGGCAGGAAATAATTGTCAAGGAATTTTCATCCATAGGAATAAAAAAATTTCTGACGCTCTGGTGAAGACTTCAAGTTGCACATACACTTGTTCTTTTAAAGGAGATCAGTTTTTTGAGTTGAGCCTTGATTTCAAGTTTTAAGTTCAATATTAAGCAAAATCTTCGTCTGGGCACTCTTATGAAGATTTTATTATGAAAACAGAGTGATTTTCTGTTATTTATTGTTGCTGTTATTTTTTACTAAATTTCTACAGTATGTTAATATCATTGTTGTTATATTTATCATTAAACCATATGCCACATAATTTTCATCTGGCACTGATCAAAATATCCTCTTGCCCAGATTGCATTCTTTTATTTTGGCGCGGGGAAGCTAATTTTGAAATAAATTCTGGCGCATCTAAATGTTGGGGGTACTAGTAAATTGTATAAACAAACTGCCAATTGTGGCTTTTTTGCAGAGTTATGGCACGGGTGCGGCTGGAAGCAGTCAAAGTGGCGCGGGGAAGATCTTCCCGCGCACTACAAAGAATGCAGACTGGCCTCTTGCTAAAAAGACCCCAAAAAACAAGCCCACAAGAATGCCTACCCAGCAAGATTAGGTTCATAGTAGTTACAAATAATGTTATGGTATTTACTGAAGGCAATCAAGAGACAGACACAAGTACTAATTAATCTTACCATCAACTGTGCAACAGATTTGATGAAGAAGACCCTATCATTTTGCCCATCAACGTCCATAGGAATATCCACACCTGGATCATACCTGAAAATGATAGATTGAAGTTTTGTGAATAAGAAAACTCTAAGTTTCACGATTGATGCAAATTGAAGATATTTTCATCTAATTCCATTTTAAGTTGCATCAAAATCAAATATTTTTTATACTTCATTTCAATGACAACGGTTTACAAATAGCTTCTCGTCAGTACCTATCTGCAATATCAAGTCGTCCTTGAGGTTTAAAAACCTTTATCAGCGGATTACCTGAGTACCAGCCATTTTAAGACCTCTGCAACAAGTGGAAAGTTTGGAGATCTGAAATTTTCCATTGAAATAAGTCTTGGGTAACCAAGGGCTCTCATCATTTCAGTGAAATCTGCAAAAAAATAAATGTGATCAATTTATTGGGGATGTATGTTATATTCAAACTTTTTTGGATTGCTTGAATGAAGTTCAACAATCAGTTCAGTTTCTTGCATTTTTCAGTGGAATACATGAATAAAAAGTTGATAAATTAAATACAGTACAAGTTTGATAGGACATCAAATAAAAATATCATTACTTCGCAGATCTCTGTACGACATTTTCCTGTGTTGCACGTTCAGCCCACTCGCCTGGCCTCCAAAAAGTTATCTGTTTTTTCTGTTACCAGGCCGAATTTTCTCTGTTATTTGCCTTAAACGCCGTCTTCAGTCTTGAAGCATCAATTCATAGGGTATTGAAGTTCCAATCAACGCCGCTAAAGTTCTGCTTTCAATGATTACTTTGTAGAACAGAAGGACTTTTATAAACTTCGACGTTTCATTCCAACCTCTAGATTTTTCCTGTAACTAACAAACAATGCAGCAATCTTGATATGGCCTCAATCCAAAATGTCAATAGTGTGCAAAAGAGGCTAAAAGTAGGGGCGTCAATTTTTTGAGCATGTGATTTAGTCTCTGCAGTCTGCAGATATTTCTTGCAAAGAAGACATTGCGGAAGAAGAGTTTCAGTTGTTGGTCCTTGCACGAAAGTGAGCAAATTTAACACAACATGGGCTGTAAGTATGCCACAGAATGCCTAATTTTGGAGAAGGTAAAACTTTCAAATCAGCAAAATCAATAGATCTCATTAGGGCATGTCCAGTAAACTAAAAAGAGTAAACACACGATAAATGATAAAGAAATATACCATATGGCGGCTTCTTCCTGGTCTTTTGTTCTGCGGAAAGCATTTTCACAAAAACTGTTTTATCGACAAACATCTCTGTGTTTAGCCTGAGGGGTGCACTTGACCTGATATTGGTCGGGGACGTATCCAGTGATCATAACACAAGCGTACAGGAAGAAAGAATCGAGGGGGGGGGCTGCCCAACACAAAGTCAATTGTTCAAGCATCATTTTTACCCAACTGAGGGCATTTTTTGCCCAATTGGGGCTCATTTTCAATGATTTTTCTAAAGTTGGGGCCCGGCCCCCCACCCCATACGCTTATGCCAGTGATCCAAGCTTAAAAAACATACCCATTCTTTATACCATTTTCAAAAAAATATACCCAATCTTTACCCCCCTCCCCTCCCCTCTTTGCAGCTTCCAACTGCTAAAAAGTATATTCTGTCTGTAAAGGCCTCTTTGAGCTTTTTTGCTCCTCTTTAGCCATGAAAGATGTGATTGATGGACGCAATGCAGAATTCATGAAATGCTGGGCAAATGGGGACATCAAAGGTGTCTCTCAACTCTACACAGAAGATTGCAAGATCATGTGTGCAGGCTGTGATACACTTGTTGGACGTCAAGGTATGAAGTTGTTTCACAATTAGATAGATTCAGAATGTAGATTTTACACCTTCTTTTAATGATTCCAAAAATTGTCGTCAGTTATCTTATATGGGAGAAATTCCAAAAGTACAACTGCGAGAAAAAGATAAATCAAGAGCTTCCTTAATTGCTATCTTCAATTAATAAAGGTTTTCAAGAATATAGGCACTTGCTTTTCATTTCGCTCTTGCTTTATTACATTTTAAGTGAAACGTAAGAAGCATGTGTCTATATTTCTGAAAATCTCTGCTGTAAAAATGAATTATCAAGATCCTTGACTTATATCACATCTTAAATCACATCACATCTTCTCTTTTGTAGCCGTAGTGGATCTCTTCAGCAAAGAATATGCAGACGGTGCTGTCAAGTTGACCCTCGCAGCTGGTGAAGTTGCACCCCTTGATGCGAGTACTTGTGCCTATGAGATTGGATGCTATAAATTTGATGACAAGGATGGTAAAGAAGTGGATAATGGCAAGTAAGTACCATTATCTCAATTACAGAAAATGAAAAGCCCTTTACACATATATAATTTGTTGACAGAAAGCAAAACAGAACAGGGCTGTTAGAAGCATCTTGAACTTTGGAGGCACAACGCTTTAAGGTTACTTTTTCATTAAGCTAATGGGGCACCTCCTGAAATGATAATATCACTTTTTATTAACATCAAAATCTTGGGGGCACATGCCCTTGGTGGCTGCAATGTCCCTGGTTTCTACATTATAAGGCAGACAAGTTACTGTACAAAACAGTGATGTATGAATATTATCAAATGGTAAAAAACTATCAAATGGTAAAAAACAAGAGCAAAGATTGTCTTTTGTTTTCATGTTCACCAAAAATGTATATGTGACATAGGTCCTTCAATGATTCAAGTCAACAAGTCAAGAAATCAGTATTACTTTATAAGAGGGGAGGGGTCAAGATTAATGCAAGACTGATTGCAAGTTTGAAGTTATCGCTATTGATAGATTGATGGACATGGGCGCTGGGACAGTCTCGTTAGCTTAGATTAATGCGTTGGAGTCAGAAAACCTTTTGACGAAATAAGTTTGCAGATGCAATTAAACAGACAACAGTAACATTGTCATAGGATATCATTTGTAGATCTATGTTTTCCGTGAGTCACTGGAAGGCTTCCTTTGATTCCCTCGGAATGAAGCAGTGCATGAAACTGAATGTAGCTTTTTTCGTTTTGAAATTAACAATGACTTCGTTATTCGTTATGTGGACGGAAGTTACTGCCCCTGGTCTTGGTTATTGTCATTTGTAGCTGCAAAAGTCAAAGGGGCACGCCTCTGGGCGGGAGCTATTCGATTGCTGGGAGTCTGGGCCCAGTCTGGGAAGGTATCATGCTACAAAGGGCATACTCGGACATCAAATAATCGGCTGTTTTATGCGAGATTTCATTGAACTGAAAACAAAGGCGCAAATTCACTGAAAATAAACCAAAATAATCCTGAAGACGTAAATTATAGATAAGAGATGTTTTGCTTTTGAAAGCTTCAGTTTTTATTTGGAATCGCCGTCTTTTGATTTAAACATAATTCTCTCAAAATTATCAACAATATAAATTTTGTAACCATATAAGAGAAAGAGACAAAAATACATTAGCCTATCCACCAAATTTTGATTCAAAATTTTCCGGTTGTGTTTGTGGTACGAATTTCGAACATGCATTTTTGTCGCACCCAGACGAATGTCCTTGACATTTTCTTGGATCCTGGATGATTTGTCTGAAACTTTTTTAATTAGGTAAGAAATACTAAAGTCTGTCTCAAATTAGATGTCACGTGAAAAAGCCCGCGGAAAATTGCATTTATAATGATTTGCATGAGTAATTTTGTGTTGTCGCATATATCTCGCATGACATCTAATTTGCGATAGACTATACTATAGCCTGACATAATTTGGTCGAGAAGTATCACCTGAATTTTGTTGGTCCAATTATCCTCTTTCTTTCAATCACCAACTCGAATATATCTCATCGGTTTTGGAAGCGAATTGGCAACATCTGCTGGTCTGATCCTATAAACATGAGTTTCGTCGCATTCGTACTTATCGAATTCTCTTCTTGTTACCTTTCTTCAAGGTATACTGTCATTTGGAAATGTGTTGATGGAAAGTGGTATCTCTACTCCGATATGTTCATTACAAGCAAGTCTACGTCAAGCTGAAACGCAAGTTAGTTTCATATATTTGATACAACTTGATTAAAGACGCTATATTCAGTAATCAATGAATCTTGTTTTTAACTGTATGCATCATAGATTAATATTTTTGTAACGCTGTAATTTCTAATCATTCCATGCACAAATATTGAAAAATATATGTTTTTATACAAATCTTATTGCTGATTTCCTGTCTGTGACAATGGAGAGCGGATATGGCTCAGTGGTAGCACGCTTGACTGCTAATCTGAAAGGTCTAGAGGGTTGGTGGTTTGAGTCCCCTCCCTGCTGAACCTGCTACGTAGAGTGAAGAGTGTCGCCAACTCTCTGTAATTCCAGGCTAAAGGAATCACGAGGTGTGGTCACATCGAGAGGAAAGGACCAGGACGCTGCTAGCTTCTCAGCATCGTAAAACTACATTTGGATGCTAGATATGCTGGGTAGAAATATAGAGTGACATCATCATCGTTCGCCTTCTCCGCCTTCGGCAGATTGCGCATCAACATGTGACAATTGTCTCCATAAATTTCGGTCTTTGACCGCATTGTTCAACGACATCAGGTTCTGTCCAGTCCAAAGGTTAATGTTGTCTCGCCATCGTTTACGTTGTTTTCCTCTACTTCTTTTACCTTCTGTCATTCCTTCGAGGCAGATTTTGCTTACGCCTTGAGTACAGCGTTTGGTGTGACCGTAGAGCTTCAGGACTTTCGATTTAATTGTGGATGTGATCGGAATGAGCTTTGTTGTAATACTCGACGAGAGGTTAGCCTGCGTGCAGACTCTACTGATTCCCTGAAGAGAAGTGAGGTTCCTCCTTAGGTTCCTCTACTGGAGGAGGAACCTCACTTCTCTTCAGGGAATCAGTAGAGTCTGCACGCAGGCTACGAGAGGTGGGATCTCACTGAAGTGGGATGAAAATTTTCCATATGAACGCTGAAAGGTGGGATGAAAAGCTGTAAGGTGGGATGAAATCCTCTGTTTTGCGCAAGGGCCAATATGAAAACAAAGGGAAACCTAATCCCTGCTGGCGCCAAACACCAATTGCGATTGTTATTGTCTGAAATCACGGGCTGGGAGGTGGGATGGAAATGCTGGAGGGTGAGATGAAAATTACATATAAACACACGCAGATTTCATCCCACCTGACAGCTGATAGCCTGGAAGGTGGGATGATTTTCCCCATATAAACAGGCCCTTAGTCCTGTAGTTTAAAGGGATGCTGAGGGGGTAGCGACCTAGTTCACCGCGTACTAATGCATTTGTGGTTGATCTATTTACTCCCAGCAAGCGTTTTAAAAATTGTGTGTGCTCGTTCAATTTTACAACTATCCCAAAAATTTTTGTTTCGGTTTCGATTCAATGAGTTGGTTCCTCATTCCTGGGAACCGCACGTGACCTCAGTAGAGCAAGGGCGCCTACCTTGTAGGAAGTGTGTTTATTCACGGTACTTTACGCAGTGTCCTATGACCCATGTGATCGCTGATGCGCAGACTCTAACAGAGGAGAAGAGAAACCACTTTGAAAATATATCAGTAGAGTCTGCACGCAGGCTATGTTGAAAATGCGCGCGCGTTCTCATGCATAGCGCGTTCTCATGCATAAAACCAGTAATCTATGTGGTTGGTTACAATGTCATTATGAAAGCTAGCCTACGCGTAGACCCATTATCCCAAAGGAGGAAAGGGTCATACGAAACAAAGAGCAAAAGCTTGCTACTGAGGTTTCTAGATTTCTGGAAACTTAATTTATGCAGCCTTTGTTTCAACCATAGAAATATTTCTATGGTTTCAACGCGCATTTGAAATGGGGATTAGAATGTGGCGGCCGTAGCAAGCTCATTGTTTCGTAGACCCTTTCCTCCTTTGGGATAATGGGTCTACGCGTAGGCTTGGAAAGTTTTTGACAAAACTTCATCAAAATTGGACTTGGTCGACATTCTACGTCCACGTTGCAGCCATGACACATCGGGAGTTTAGACCACTTCTGTTGAAAAATGAATTTAATGTGAGAGAGGTGAAATTCCCAGATTTGGAGAAGGTGAAAGTAATTACTAAGGATCCTTATGGAGGAATGGATTACACAAACAGTGTCTTGAAGCAATGGCTTGCAGATGACAGATGGTATCTATTCTGTGTTGAGACGAATACTGGTCAAATCATTGGATTCACTGCATTAAACTTGATTGATAACAAAAAGAATGTTGTCGTAAGAAGTTCGCGGATTGCTCATGATTTTCGCAGCAAGGGAATTTACAAAGCCATGCTCAACTTCGCTTTGGCTGAGGTAAAAAAGAATTTTCCTAGTTTGGAAAATATTTTTCGTCAGAGAATGGTGGATATCAGAATCCCTGTTGGTTATACATGCCAGAAACTGATAACAGAAATTGCGTTGCAATGTGATACCGAGAAGGCCAATTCTCTGCGCTATCCTAAAAATCTAGAGGCCTTATTCTCGAATTTCGAAGAGACAAAGATATCATTCAAAGAACTGGCCAACCGATACAAAACAGACGAACTTCTACGGAGCCTCTATCCCATGAACTTACTCACAATCGAGGGAGAGGTTTTCGACATAACGGAAGAATCGAACATAACCTATCTTCAAAGTCGCAAAGAGATTCTGGTATCTTTCTCGAAATGCCTTTCTGCAAGCAATGTTGTAAAGATGGCAGTGTCTATTCTGAACCTTGAGCCAAAACAAACCGATGAAGGAGTGCCATGTGCGAATCTTGACGTGCAGAGTAATGATGTTACTATGGCAACGTATCATCTTCAAAGAGCCCTGAATGTCGTTGCAAGCGTCATGCGCAATGCCAAATTCAACCTTAATTTTTTATTCAATTTCCAACACGAAAAAGAAATTACTGAATTCATCAAAAAAGAACTCCTCTGTTGCAAAGTTGTAGGTGTCTTTAAGATGCATTTGCTCAGAGGTTCGTTTTCTGAAGAAACTTAGATACATAGAAGATCGCACAGATGATGACGCAGCAGGGGTACTTGTGCTGAGATGCTTTCGTGTCCTTATCTGAAACGATGAATCAACTACGGGTAGGTCAGAAAAAACATGGGGGTGCTTAACGAGCCACATTTTGGTGAAAAACGAATCAGATCGGGTTCGTCGAAGTTTCACTGTCCAGACGAAAGATTAAATTAGTTATAGAAATTTAGATTGTTGAAATCTGTCATTTATTTCCATATTTATGTGCAATTTTGTGATGTTGTTATTTTGGTAACAAGGACAGATTTTGTGAGAGAATAGCATGAGTTGCTTTTGATTGACACCGCAATTCAAAGCGATTAGCGATAGCAGACAAAGGAAATTCTCTCAACCTGTAATTCAAAACAAGCAAAGCCATTTCAAGAGTTTCTCTGAAACCCAAGTAGCTAGCTCGCTCCTTGTGCATTCCAGAAATTGTTTTTAAGAGCAAGCATGAGCATAGATCGAAAGAAGAAGGATATATCTACACATCTGCCTCGGGTATTTTATTTCTTTGGTTTAAAAGACGATTGGGAGGCGATTCAGTTCTCTTATTTTTTGGATGTAATTAAAACACTTACTGTTCAGCTCCTGAACCAAAGAAGTAAAATGCCCGAGGTAGATGTGTAGACATATCCTTCTTCTTTCGATAAATCATGAGCCTCCTCGATAACTATATAAAATTAATAAAGATTTCTCAAAAATATAGAACTTGCATTTACGTTTCGCTTTCGCTTCATCAGAACTCTTCTTTCGATATATGCTCATGCTCATGTTTGCATGCATGCATGCTCATGTTTTCTCTTAAAAACAATTTCTGGAATGAACAACGAGCGCGCTAGCTACCTGGGTTTCAGAGAAACTTTTGCGGCTTTGTTTGTTTTTAATTACTGGTTGAAGGAATTTCCATTGTCGGCAATCGCTGATCGCTTTGAATGGCGGTATTAATGAAAAGCAACTCATGCTATTGTCTAACAAAATCTGTCCATGTTGGAACTGTATTTTTGTCATGGTTTAGAAGTGAACACGTACATGAAGGCCCATTTTGGAATTCTTGTGACGCATGATTTTACTAAAACCGCTCGTAATTATGGAACAGAAAATCCGATTTTGACCAAATTTATTTTCCTATTTAACCTTTTCCTATGCAATAAATATTTAGAGAAAGGAATTTGCGAAGTAAATTACATTAATAAAGGTTGGCAAACGCCCCACGTTTTTTTTCTAACTCACCCAGTGTAGTTTCAATTTCATCTGTAACACAATCGTACACTCTTCATCACAAAGAACTGGGAAAGAATTTTCTCCTTTGTTTTACCCTATTGAAATCGAGACTCACAAAAGGTCTATTGTGATTCTTCGCACTCCTATGTGTATGTAACTTTTATACTCGTATCTAATCACATACATAGTAGCTAAACTCCTGTGTTTGCTTTCGTTTCCTATGAAGTGTCCCGTTATTTCGTTTCTCTTTCACCCGCTATTTCAAACCCATTCACGTTTTTCTTATAAGAAACTTGGATCAGCACTTAGTACTAAAAGTTTCTTAATTTCGCATGAAAATTTCGGTGTTTTAGTAGTAAACGTTTCTCAATTAGTTTCTTATTTTTTTTGGGCCTAAAATTGCGGTATTGTTCGAAGTTGAGCCTTCTTCTCGAGAAAGGGCTTCCATTTTGCATTGACATTGTCATAAAGAAGAAGCCATGCACATCAAGGCAAAAATTTACCAATTTTGCAGTTAAAAGTCAAGAAAAGATGAATGTACCTTTGTTAGAGAGACATAGAATGAGAGAGACATACATAAATAGAGTTTTAGAGTTTCTTAACTGTTCTTGAGCGTAGTACTAGAGTTTCTTAAATTTTTGGTCATCGTAGTACTAGTTTCTTATAAACCAGTTTCTTATAAAAAAAAACGTGTAATGAGAATTTCAAGAAGCTTTCTCTACTGGGTAAAATTCTTAGTTTTTCATAAAAATGCGTGTAACTTAACCGTTGATTCTAAACAGGCACCATGCATTAACACAAATTTCCAATAAAGCAATATTTATTTTTACCGCAACAATCAAATCAAGCCCCAGAATAGCATTTGGTTTATAAAATCGTTGTTTTCACGACTGATCACCTTCGTGGTTAAAAATGCAATGTGTTTTTCAGCAATAATTGATAATAGTTCACAAATAAACCAACTAACGATCTAATTTAGAGGGTAAAAATTGATACTCTAACAGCGGGAAGGATGGAAAGCTTTCATTACTTTTATAATAAATTCATCAACAATTAAAAAGACAAGAAAATATTTTCAGAAGACTGCAAATCATCTGAGCATTTTCAGTGGAACGTTTGATTTTATTTCTCAACTTACTGTTTTTAACGTCATCCAAATTCCCAAATTCTTAATCGGACTACTTATCGAGTACTTATGTGAGAACTTGCTGTTGGTGGGGTTGCAGAGATTTTTGAAGATAGCAATCTTGTGAATTTTAAACTTGATCTGCTGCTCTTCCAAAATCAATACATAGAAAATTAGAAGTTTGCAGAATTCTTTCCCGCTTTCTGATTCACAAATATGCCACAAGTTTGTGAAACTTTACGGTTTGAGAAGAATGAAAATTAATTGAATTGGTGGGGAGCTGGGGGCTGCGGCCAGCCGCGAAAAAGTGGGGTGGACAAGGGATAGAATCGATTGACAGAAGGCATACGGCATGTTTTTTATATATTTTTTGCTTGAGAATAAATACCGACCTGAGAAAAATGGGGTGGACTACCCGCTGGCGCCGCTCTTGGAGTTGGCAGGGCAGGGTTGTCAATTAATGGCATAAAAAGATAAGCAAAGAAATTTGGCTACATAAATCATAAATCAGTCAGTTGAAACAAAGACAATAGTTGTTCTTCTACGTTGCCTGTGAGAAGCTTTGGTCGTAAAAACCCATTTCTACCCAGGATCCTTTGCATGCCGAATTGAAAGCAAAACCAACTGAACCTAGGCTAGACTAGCTACATTAGTCCCTCAATTTCGCTGTTGTTGTTGTTGCTGGTGGCCAGAGTGACAAATCAGTTCTAAGGAGCAAAGCGATATTGTGTAGCCAGTCTAAATGGCCAGAAACGATTTTTATATCACAAGTCAAATCTGAGGCTGCAAAGGAACATGGTTATATTTCGGTTGAGTCAAAAAAGGTTAACGCGTTTGGCGGGCTGTGGCATAGAAAGTGTGCGGCCGATATTCAAAACTGTAACTTAAATGTGAAAATTTGGTTTGGTAAAATCAATGATCTTTTAGACTGAGAAATTAGAAAAATGCTGGTAAGGGACTTCTATGGAAACGAGAAATCCACATTCGATTCTGCTTCATGATTTAGTTGCCATTGAAATTTTACAATTATCAGCTGCATGCTTTTTACTTCAAAGGCCGCTGAAGTTGGGGTGTTTGGAAAACTAAGACCCAGAAAACGAAGACCTAAGACCTAAGACCACGAAAACGAAGACCCAGAAAACGAAGACCACGAAAATGAAGACCCAGAAAACGAAGACCCCAGCATATGTGGTTTAAATGATAGCAGAACGATGATGTGCATACATTATCTACAAAAACCAAAGGTTTCTGAAAGCGAGCTGCATATATCTTCTATTTGTCTCCTTTCTATTTCTTACTTAGTTTCTTTTATCTTATTACTCGGAAGGTAATACTTGAGAAATGTCCAAACATTGGGCAAGCTTCAAAAACCTTTTTTTGAAATGGTTATGAGGGCATGGCATTTGTTTAAGAAACTCGTAAGAAACTCTGAGTACCCAAGATCTGATAATTAAAGTAAATCAACTTAGCTAAGGGAACAGAGTCCATCTAAATATAACCTATTGTGACCCTAATTGTGTCTGATGTTCTTACAACGAACGATGATGTGCATACATTATCTACAAAAACCAAAAACGAAGACCACGAAAACGAAGACCACGAAAACGAAGACCCAGAAAACGAAGACCCAGAAAACGAAGACCACGAAAACGAAGAGCACGAAAACGAAGAGCACGTAAACGAAGGATTTAGGTCTCAATAGCTTATATTTAGATGGACCCTGTCCCCCTAGCTAAGTTGATTTACTTTAATTATCAGATCTTGAGTACTCAGAGTTTTTACGATTTCCTTAAACAAATGCCATGCCCTCATAACCATTTCAAAAAAAGGTTTTTGAAGCTTGCCCAATGTTTGAACATTTCTCAAGTATTACCTTCCGAGTAATAAGATAAAAGAAACTAAGAAAGAAATAGAAAGGAGAGAAATAGAGAATATATGCAGCTCGCTTTCAGAAACCTTTGGTTTTTGTAGATAATGTATCAGGCCCGTCGGAACCGGGGGGGCTGGGGGGGCTTCAGCCCCCCCAATAATTTGCCAAAGTTTGTTCACTTTTGCAAGTGAAAGAGGCTGTGAAAGCCAAGCTTATGGAAACGAAGATTCAAACTTATCTACATTCGAGAAAATTAGCAGAGTTTATTCAGCTATATTTTGCAATTTAAAAATAATCTATATCTGCGTGAAATTTAAGTCCTATTTTCAAAATTTACCCGGAAAGACTCCTATCAGTCGTGTACTTTTGCTTTTTTAAATAGCAAATTCTCCAAAAATGGGGTGTTTCCAACGATTTAAAGGGCGTGGTCACGAAAAATTTTCCCCGGGGGCAGGCCCCCGAACCCCCATTTTTTCTCGCTACGCTCGCACCTAGTTTCAGCCCCCCCAATATGAATTTCGTTCCGACGGGCCTGATGTATGCACATCATCGTTCTGCTATCATTTAAACCACATATGCTGGGGTCTTCGTTTTCTGGGTCTTCATTTTCCAAGGGTGGGCATGTACTGTTATTTCTATGGTCCTATGTATGTCCACGAGAACAAAATAAACCTACCCAGTTTCTAGAGAATTAGTACGATCTAATGTCCACCAAAGACTGGTTTTGGGGACAAACATTTGCAATGAAAAGTTTTGCTATATCTCATCCGTTCGGCTCTTAATATACCCAAGTTTCTTCCAAACACCCTTTTCTTCCATGCTCATGGATCCACCTTTGTCTCACAAAACAGCTTAATCTACCCAGTAGTTCCATTCCTTCCATTACAATGGTTCCACCTTTGTCTCCCTAAACAACTTTAATCTACCCAACATTTGCATCCCTTCCATAACAATGGTTCCACCTTTGTCTTCCAAAACACCTCAAATCTACCCAGTCTTAGCAAAACTGTTTCCACCTGTGTCCACCTTTTTCCGAAAATAAACTAGTTTCTACCAAACACCCTCTCAAAACAGCTCAATCTACCCAACATTTGCATCCCTTTCATAACAATGGTCCCAACTTTGTCTTCCAAAACACCTCAAATCTACCCAGTCTTAGCAAAACTGTTTCCACCTGTGTCCACCTTTTTTCGAAAATAAACCAGTTTTATCATCACCTGCCTCAAAATACATAAAATAATCCGAAAAACCCTTAAAGCGGTTCCACCTCTGTCCGCTCTCAAGCAAAGTTTAAACCATTTTCCCCATTCAAAAATGCTGATTTGCGTTTAGAAGAGATAATTCCATTTTACCGTTCCTATCGCTCCTATCGTAGGTAGACAGACAGCTGCCACAGAATTCGATGATTGCAGACATGGGAGTAGAAATTCGTGAATTTGAAGAACGTTCGAAGAACGACTACACGTATTTTTTTTATAAGAAACTAAGAATTTGGCCCAGTACTGAAAGTTTCTTAAAATTATCAGATTTTGAGTACTCAGAGTTTCTTACGAGTGTTTTAGAGTTTCCATAACAATCTTCATGTTCACTACATGTGCCCTCGTGAACATTTCAAAACAAGGTTAAGTCTTTCCAGTGTTTAGACATCGCTCAAGTACGAGTACCTTTATTACTTACGAGTAATATGATATCGGAAATAAATGAAAGTAAAATAAAAATATTACAAGGATTTTCTTTATAAAAATAAATAGTTTCTTAACTTATAGATGGCCTCCCTCACTTTTTTTGCTTTTTCATACTGTATTTTGAAAGAAAGTAGAACTCCTTGGAACTCTTCGATGTTATTTTTTTTTCATCTTCCTGCTTCAGTTCCAGGCTTGTGCCGTGTTGACTATGTGCTCGAAAGCGACAAGGGGCATTTCACGCATTCGAAAAAGCGTACAAGATCTTTTCAGGAAGAAAAGATGTTTACAAATTTTTGATCTATTGAAGTTAAAAGGTGTATTGAATCCCTTTGGAATTGAAATCGATAAAATGTTGTATTCTAGAAAACAAAAGCATTTTTGCCAAAGGCGTTCGAGATTTTTGGGAGTGAAATGCCCCTCGCTCGAAAGCAGGAACTCGTGGTATTGGTCATGGCAGTTGACTTAAAGGGAATCGACATAGTTAAAAGCTGGCCCGGGCCAGGTCAAAAATATATTCTATTATTTATCCTGGGTTTGTGGGCTTTTCTTCAGCCTATTTATAGCGGCTACGAGATATAGCTATGTCTATTCCCTTTGACGACTTCTGATTGGTTTTTTGTGAAAGAAAATGATCACGAGTCTTAAATATCTTTCATTTTATGAGAGGATTAAAGTAAAGTCATTTGACCTAGCAGCAAAATTCATAACATCACGTGCTGCTATCTTATTGGCATAATGTTTACCAAAAGGCTTTTTTTGGCTTTTTTAGTTGCATTCTCAGCATAATCGTTTCTCCCGTGCTTTTCACCTCATTTGGATAAAAACTTGATTTCTCGAACAGGATTCCGGATAACAAATGCGTACTATAGAAACCCTGTGTACCCAACGGGCCAATCAAATCGCTTGGCACTTGGCACACATACTGTAACTAAGAAACTGTGTCAAAGATTTTTGGAATGGAAGTGATCTCGGAGATTATGCTCTTGTACGTAGCAATCTTTTAAAATGAAATGATAGATCCACTGGTCCGATTTTTGCAAAGGGTTGAAAGAAAGAAGCCATTTCAGATATTAACATTGTTTTAAAATGGCACTTTTCAAAACGGTACGCGCAATCAAAAATTCGTGTAATAGTTTTGCAGTTCAGGACCTTTAAAGTCTTATTTGGTAAATAGATAATCGTGGTCCAACAATGCACCAGGGGTACATCGAGGTCTCTTCGCATGGGTGGTCCATTTCTCCTGGAATAAAACGGTTGTGCTTAATAATTCGAAACAATAGATGTTTCAGCTATTCAATAAAAGAGAATTTTTTCATACTCGAGGTCCGATCAGTTCGATCAAGTGGCGTTAAAGCTTCTATCGCCATTGTGCACATTCGAAAATTCTACAGAATATAGCAAAATATCGCTCGATTCTAATCTTTTTCAGAATAGTTGAAAAATCTATTGAATGCGCTAGAAATTGAAATCGAAAACAAGTGGATAGTTGTCTGAAAATCAGAAAATCGGGCGGCCGATCCCCGTCCATTCATTCTGCCAGGTGCATTGCTATTTTGACATGTGTCAAAATCAATTCGTGACTGGAATGCGAGATACATTTGTTTGATGCCTGTCAAATTCTAGCTTATCAGTTAGCAGTATCGAAGTTAACATGTGACCAGTTATCCAAATATGGCTCGGCACGTTTTTATTCGGTACATGCTTTTTATTCCTTTCAAATAACGGGGCTAACTTGTCAAACCACCCATTCCTGAGAGGACAGTGGATCATCAACACTGTCAGAGCTGATTGCAGCGAGCATTTGGAGTATGGCCTGTATGAGAGAATCAAGAGAATGACAGAACGCATAGTTGTCACGGTTAGCAGTAACCTTCACCAGCAGGCAGGAAATCTTCGAAAGGATCTAATTTCACTCTTCTCCGAAGGTAGGTTTGGTATTCACTAGAAACATTAAATCTGATTCATGCATGTTCTTGTTTTGGGCATCGGCATAAAGGAACTTCAATCAACATCGATTCTTGCACATTTATTTCATGCACGATGCCATCTTGTTTTGGAAAAACCAAGGAAAACCCAGAAAAATCTTCAGAAAATGTCCATATGTTTGTTTCGTAAATTTGCAAAAGTATCAAATTACCCTTACTTAGTTGAGAAATGATATCTAGCAATAGACGATTGCGCTAAAGCTGGCAGCCAGGAACTTTTTACCAAGATGCATCGCGTTCTTTAATCGAATGCCTAAAGAGTCATTAAAGATTCGTAATTTAGAACGCAGTGCATCTCTGTAAAAAGTACCTCTCCGCCATCTTTAGAGCAAGCGTCCATTGTCAGTCGGTCCTAAACCAACTAAAATAATTGCATTAATGCACTAAAGAGCTGTTCTTGAAACCATACCATAAAATTTGCGGCGATAATTTTCATGACTTTTGTAAATAGCACTGCAAACGTCTTTAGTTGTAAGTTGCTCGTGGTTTTTTTGACAGTCAACCTTCCTTTTTGATGTTCGCTTATCCATCCGCTAACGTTTTGGAATGATTTGAAAAGGAGTCTGTTAAATGGCGTGCCCTCCATGTCCTATGCCTTCGATGTTTGTGTGCCCTCATGCCTAAATTTTCGGCGTGCCTTCTTGCCCTAGTGACTAAATGTTCAGGGAAGTCTTAAGAAAGCAGAGAAAAGCATGGAAAAATCAGTCTCACAGGAAAGTCAGTTTTCACAAAAAACCCGAAGCATGAAAACAGTTGTTTAGGGACAAGCATAGGCTAAACCAAACTTTAACGGCAAACCAATAGCGATGTCAATAAGATACCGATGGCGATATCAATGGCTAAGCTTGGCTAAGGTAATGAAGAACATTATTTAATCATCACAGACGAAACTTTAGCTTGGAACTTGTTTGATTTGGAAGCACCCTGAAAACGCAGACTATGTACTTCAAGCTGGGCTCACAATGAATGTAGATTTTCTTTATTGCCGTATCCATAGTTGAACATTTATACCTATCACTTCTAAAATATATCCCAGAAATACATACCACACTCAAAAAAGTATTTGGATGCATCAAATTTATTTAATGCATCAAATTTGGACACAAGCCCAAAAAAGGCCACGCCTACAATTTAGGCACGAGGGCACACCAACATCGAGGGCACGAGACGAATTAAGGGCACGCAGGGCACGTGATTCAACAGACTCTTTTAAAAGCTCCCCAACTTTTAGAATTGTTGATCGCTAAATACAGTAAAAGAGACAAATCCCAATGCGACGCCATGTTTTCAAACCTAAAGCAATTTTCTAAAGATTTTCTTGGATTTACTCCAAAACAAGATGCCGTCGTGAGTGAAACTACGACATGTAATCAGTCTACAGAGCACGATCACAAGTTACGACAGACTAATACCAAAACGACAGATAAAAAAGGTTTCAGATGGCGGCCGCGCAGAGCATGCTGGTAAAAAGGTTCCTGACTACCACCTAGCAACGTAAATAATTTTGGCCTGCCAGCGGTGGTAAAGTCCATAACAAGGAATCAATGCAAACAAATGACACGATTTGTAATTGGAACTCGAATCTTATAATAGACCATTTGCCAATTAAGAAAAAGGGATTGGCGCGAGCGCAGCCAATTCCGACAGCCCTAGTAACAGTCGGAAATCCAGGGAGTTCTCTCCATTACAGTATAAACGGCAAGCCGACCCGGCCCGATTTTCTGACCCGAGGCTGCATTTGGAGTCGATGCTCGATGGTTACTCAACCAACCTTAAAACAGATAAAATTTTACAAGAGACAACTCATCTGCAAGTCCTTAGGGAGCTGTCATTTTTGATAACAGGGAGGGGGTGGAAGCATTTTGAAAATTTGCCCAAAAAATCTTAGACCCCGGCATTCTAGCCATTAACAATTTCAGACCCCATCAAATTTTCACCAAAAAAATTCAGATCCCTGACAGCACAAAACGACTTTAAAAGAACCAGACTGTCACAAAAGCATCAAACCAAACAAAGAAGAATTCAATTGAAGAAAAGAAGAAAGAACTTAACAGACAAAAACATTGATGTCTAACTTTTTTGAGAGAATTAATAAATAGTGAAGCTAAAATCTACAAAACTGAATTTTTTCGAAAATATTCAAACATTTGGCACATTTATCTTCAGACCCCAGCATAAATTCCTCTAAAAGTTTCAGATTTCAGACCCCAATAAATTTACCCTAAAAATTTTGAGACCCCTCCTCGTTTGCTTCCACCCAGGTCCCTGCAATTATTTATGACTGCTCCCTTATAGCGCAATTTGGGGTTCGATATGCCTCCCAGGGGCTCCGTGCAGGCGCCTTGAAAATGGGGTAAATTTGTGGCCTACATTTTTTGCCTAGAACAACTTTAATCTCCAACTTATCTCTTAAATTCGAGGAATAACGAGCCATTCTATTTTCAAAGCTGCGAGGAAACTCTCGAAAATTTCCACTTAGACTCATTTTCTACCCAAACGGATCGTGCTCGTTTTCCTAACTTCAATTCGAATCAAAATTTCACTTTTTCTGCTTTGGAAAGGTTTTTTTTCGAATCATCTTGAATAATCGTCACAATCGCACGTCTCAAAAGAAAGTATCCCCTTTCTCGCTTTCCACTGGAAAAAGGGACCAAACGATCAGCTGGGCTCACAACAATATTAAATGTGCAATGAATATGCGCGTACAAATTGGTACCAAATCAAACACACCTTTCAAAGAGCCTTTTGTTTCCGCTGATTTCTTGTCCCGGACTTTACTACAGCAGTAGTCGTCTGTTAAGCGAATTACTTGGCTAATAAATAGCTGACTATAAACAGGCAAGCAAGGGCAAGGATTTCATATAGCTTGATATAGACAAGGAATATTGTCTAGCACCCTAGCCTTAGATTTTGTGCTTCAATTCTGCCAAATATACGATGGAGATCCGGTAGTCTTACCATTTTCAGCATTTTGATCAGAACTATTACTTTTGTCAGTTACATGTTTTCTTTATAAGAAACTTGGATCAGCACTAGGACTAAAAGTTTTTTAATTTCGAAAGAAAATTTCTTTGTTGTAGTAGTAAAAGTTTCTTAATTAGCTTCTTATTATGTGAGGTTTAAAATTACGTTATGGTTCAAAGTCGAGCCTTCTTATCGACAAACGGTTTTCTTTTTGCATTGATATTGTGATACACTCATTTTTTTATGAGAAACCGCAATGAAACCGGTTATAAGAAACGGTAGGCTCAATTTTTCGATAGTTAAGAAACAACCCTACCTGGATTTAAAGAGCTAAGAAACTTTAGTAATTTACAGTTTTAATTTTTCTATCACAGTCCAAAATGTTTTCACACGGTACAGTTTTAGCAACTGCATGGACATTATTTGGAGTGCGAATTGTTATTGACTTGCTTTGAGACCTTACTAAGTAATTCTTGGTAATTTGGGAACTCTTTAGACAAAACAAGATTAACTTGCACTTCTGGGATTAAAAATATAAGAAACATCTAAGAAACTTTTTGTAGCAAAATGGCCCAAAAATTTAAGAAACTGCCTACTAGCCCCGGACCTTACTTTCTTATAAAAAATGAGTGTATAGTCACCACTAATAAGCCATGCACATTAAGGCAAAAGGGTACCAATTTTTTAGAGTCAAGAGTTAAAAATACTACGCGAACCGTAATCTACCGACTCTTATTCTAGAAATAAAATTTTAGAGTTTCTTAATTGTTCTTGAATGTAGTACTAGAGTTTCTTAAATTTTTGGTCATCGTAGTACTAGTTTCTCACAAACCAATTTCTTATGAAAACAACCTGTACTGATGATATGACTTACACTTTTCACAGGTAAATTGGTAAATCTAATCAGTCTAATCAGTTGAATTCAACTTTATTTTAGAGCTTTCGAATGACATACAAGTTTTTGCATTTTCATGAAGTTTGAGAAAATTTACAACGTCAACAGCCCTATGACGTCATAATTGACATATGATTACAATCATATTCATTAAATTTTTTCGTTGACTTTTACTCAAATTAGTAAAATTATTCGGTCAAAATTAATAAAGGTACCAGGTGAATTCTGAATCTTCATGGTCGATTTTGTAGAAATGAAGCACCATGCCAGGGTTGACATGCATGATTGTTAGACAACATTCCCTTAGTACCATTGAAATACAGTAAGTCTAAGCATAAACAAGAAGCTCTGAAAACATCATCCTGTTTTGTTTCTTATGCGTAAGAAAACATCTTCACAAGAGGCTGGCAGATTTTTTTATACAGTGGAAACCCGCATAAAAGAACCTTGCTATATAATAACCTAAAATTATATGATTAGAACTTTTAAATAAGAACCCCAAAGAGGTAGAAACACGGAGGGGGGGGGTTCTTCCATAGTAAAGGTACCTGGGGATGTGCCGCGAGCAAGGGTATACTCTTTCGGACTTCTAGTCTAGCCAAGGGTATACTTTTTTGCAATTTTGGCCAGCAACGACCTAGCCAATGGTACCATTTTTGACAATATTGGTCTAGCAAACGGTCATGATATCATATTTGGCACAAATTTGACAATAGTGGTCGAGGAAATGGTCAAATTGGTCTTGCCAAGGGTACCATTTTCGTAAAAATTAGTCTAGCCAACGGTACCCTTTCGAAGATGCTCGCGGCAGACCCCTACCCAAAATTTGGCCAAGAACCCCCCTCCGTGGGTAGAAATTTCTGTATGTTCTTATATAATAGTTTAAAATGGTAATTCACTTGAAAACCGCAAAATCATTCCCTTGTCAAACTAAACTTATTGAAAAGCAATTCGAGTGATAGCAGGAATCCACTGGCACGCATCGACACTATACCAAGCAAAAGAATCTTTTAAGAACCTTACAGGCTGGACCGTATGGTATCAGTTCATCAAGAAGAACCTTATGGTATCAATTTATTATGAACCTCATTCAGGCAACCTCAAGAAAATTTAGGTTCTTTTAAGTGGGTTTCTACTGTAAATCCAATAAGTAACCTTCCTTTTATATGGGATGCTTTCTTCCGTCAACAAGTATTTTCTAAAGTCTTGGACCATATTGAATAGGTGCAGCGGTCTAAAGCACTAACCATCTAAATAGTTGAATAATGATATCTCATTTTATGTGATGTCAGATATCAGAGACTGGAAAACAAATTTGACATTGCAATAAATCTATTTCAAAATTAAAAAAAAAGGCCGCAGTTTCTTAGATGTCCGTTGTTGGGGACTTACTGTAATCATTTGAAAAAGGCTCCTTCTCCTCATGAACTGTTTACATATCCACAATCTTCAAAATGAATTATGATAGTCGTATGAATAATATAATTGGAATTAGAGAAGGTCTGAACGTAACTTTCCACCTTGCCGCAATGATTAAGTGTCAGTAAACTCGTTAATTTGCGTGTTTCGTTCACCCCATTGGATTTACAAAATTTTCTTCGAGAACCAAAAGACAGTCCTTGTCTTCCTAGAAGAGAAACAGAGAAACAAGGATTATAAGTTGCAAATCACGCACAGGCAATGGGCACCATGCTCTTTCTTTATAGATGCTCTAATTCAGATAATTTGGCATAAATCAAGAACGTAGCTTAACATTGATCATTCAAGTCCTGATGTATTGAACCAAATTCAACTGCAACGCAATTTCATTACATGGGTAATATCAAGACTTTTGACTCTGGGACAATACATATATGACCGCTGCACGAGGGGGGGGGGGGAGTTCAGTAATATATTACAATCAAACAATACGTCTATTATCTTTTCTGTGGACACGAGGCGAGTATCTGAAAGTAGCCAATTTTTCTATTAAAATTCAAAGTCAAAATGTAGTCTCTCGGGTATAAAGGTAAGCAAGAAGGCCCCGAATTCGAGGAAAGGATTTTTCCTATTCCATGCTCAGCATTTCTTTACTTTCTATAATATTACGGAAGGGTTCGCATGTGTGTTTTGACGCTCCTTTCCTGTAGCATAACGAAATACCAGATGATCTAAAAATGTGCACCTAGAAACTCGGCTGCACATATTTATTGTCCTTGGCATATATCGTTAGTTTATATTCAATCGTTTCCTGTAGAATATTACTTGAAAGGTACTTGAGCGAGAAATCCGTAAGGAAATTTATCAGTACTCAAAATCCGATGAAGCAGATTTTTCCACTTCCTTTGTTTAGATTACCATTATTACTCATTATGTATCGCTTCTCCTACTTTTATTTGCAACATAACTGAATAACTACACCCTCTTCACAGTTGGCAGGGTTTCTGTCAAAATAAAGACGCATGGAAGACACGACCAGGTAAGATTTTTATAGCTAATTATTATTATCATTATTATTAAATATCTATCTAAAGTAGGCAAAAAAAATGAATAGCTAAATTACAGCTAATTAAGGCCCAATATTTACAATATATATAATTTACAATAATATTTTGATATTTGAATTCTGATCAGGCAGGTTTTCACTTGCTCTTACACAGTTACAAAGTATATCATCGAAGGAAACAAAAACACCAAAATTAAAAAAATGGAATAGTTGATAGGAATCAGGGTATAAATCAATGCTTTCATTGTAAGAAATAGCCATGCGTGTAATAATTGGCGGGGACGTCGAATATCCTCCCCAGTGAAGATGTTCAATGGCATTGGCAGAGGAATGTCAAGTATCCTTCCAAATTAGAACATCAATCAAAACCAGGATTAAAGAGCCTTACGAAGTGGCAATAGAATTTTCTAACCATATGGACCATCTATGTTTCAAGATCTCATTATCTTTTGATCTGAACATTGGAAATTATTTACGCTAGAACGAATTATTTTCCTAGGTGCACTGTATACTTGGTGCAAGTGCCGAGGTGATCAAGAGTATATTGAAAAATGAGGTACAGTTCAATTCGATACTTTTGGTTTGGTAAGATACAATATTCTCGCATTATGTTTTTTGTTAACTGTTTGAAATTCTTTCACTGCGCTAGCTAATAACTATTTTAGCAACGATGCACTTCTATGACCCCAACAAGTTTCGCATTCAAGGGAAGCTGATTTCTAAATAAGTATGAAAAAACAGTTTTATAATGAAACAACAAACTTTAAATGATTTCTTGTTGGTATCACGAGAGGCTAGTATATTGCCGGAAACAATGTATGAGGCTAGATGTTGTGTTTTAATCAGCTGTTGATCAGAATTGAATATATGCCTTAGCAGCACAATTTTCTAATCTTCAGACTTATTCTTTTCAAGAGTTGGGTTCTAAATGGCGTTAAGTTGGATTTGAGACAGAGCATTGAAAAGGCATCAGCTGCAGATCAATCACAGGTACATATGCAACCTCCTTAATCATTGACCAAATGTCTCCTTTCAATATTCTGATAATAAATTACTCTATAACACTGTGGAAACTGGCTGGTCTAACTTATCAAACTACCGCTATTCAATACGGGGTGTTTTCATTCGTTCTTGCATTGGGGCATCGCGCCCCCTTGTTATATGGATGTTTTTCGTGCATTATCATAACGTCCCATACAAAAGATATCAAACAGACCAAAATCCTTTCATAAGCCAATATTTCTGTCAAAACATTACCAGATACTAATTCCTTTCTTACAGGAGCCTTCAAGTGATTTGCATTTTGAAAAGAAAGTGACAGAGATCAGGGATATCACAGCACCATCTGGGATTAATGCCTTGCAAGGTTTGCATGGGTTCGATCAAGGTAAGTAAAGTAGCAAATATACCTCCATGGTTTTCACAAGTACAGCTGTTAGCTAATTGCAACTCCCAATGGACTTCATATCGCACATGTCTACAAAGAAAATGTAAAACTAAACTACAAGAGAAGTAGCAACATTATATCAAGCAACCTTAAAACTCTGCCTTTATTATATTGATAACAACCTTCTCTAAATTGACGGTTACAGTCAGTGTGTTAAACCTAAAAGAGACTAATAAATACTTTGTTCTCTTAAATATTACAACACGTGCACAACTAAGACATTAAGACTTTGGACCTTGCTTGGACTAAAAAGGCAGCAGATTCATAACTCATCTCCCATTATTCATCACTCATCTCCCATGACAAAAGTAACCTTGTTAAGCTTAAGGCTATTTAGAATATAAAACTGACCACCGTTTATGTTAGGCCCAAGCAAAGCTTTATTAAATGACATTTTGACCCTACTTCGACAACATAAGGTTAAAACCGATACCTTAAAATGGTTTAGTCTCAAGTTAGACCTTCATTAAAAGATGAAGATTTTGATGACAATTATGTAAGCCGTAAAACCAATCACTGCTTAGGAAAATCGGCAAAACATTATAAATATGCTACGGGTGAATTTGGTGATGTCAGGAATTGTTTGAAAAAGAATCGACGAACAACTGTGTTGATTGAAATTCAAATAAAGACACCTGTCAAGTAAGTTTATAAAATTTTGAAATTTTATAAGGTAAAATCGCAGTATTTAAAACGATACAATAGCAAAATTTTGTGTCATACAATCTAAACAAACAGATAAACGTCAGCAGTGTCTGTGTGAATGCACAATCAGACCAATGTCAGCTATGTCAATGCACAATCAGACCAATGTCAGCTATGTCAATGCACAATCAGACCAATGTCAGCTATGTCAATGCACAATCCGACCAATGTCACCTATGTCAATGCACAATCAGACCAATGTCACCAATGTCAATGCACAATCAGACCAATGTCAGCTATGTCAATGCACAATCAGACCAATGTCAGCTATGTCAATGCACAATCCGACCAATGTCAGCTATGTCAATGCACAATCAGACCAATGTCACCTATGTCAATGCACAATCAGACCAATGTCACCTATGTCAATGCACAATCAGACCAATGTCAGCTATGTCAATGCACAATCAGACCAATGTCAGCTATGTCAATGCACAATCAGACCAATGTCAGCTATGTCAATGCACAATCCGACCAATGTCACCTATGTCAACGCACAATCAGACCAATGTCAGCTATGTCAATGCACAATCAGACCAATGTCAGCTATGTCAATGCACAATCAGACCAATGTCACCTATGTCAACGCACAATCAGACCAATGTCAGCTATGTCAATGCACAATCAGACCAATGTCAGCTATGTCAATGCACAATCAGACCAATGTCAGCTATGTCAATGCACAATCAGACCAATGTCAGCTATGTCAATGCACAATAAGACCAATGTCAGCTATGTCAATGCACAATCCGACCAATGTCAGCTATGTCAATGCACAATCAGACCAATGTCAGCTATGTCAATGCACAATCAGACCAATGTCAGCTATGTCAATGCACAATCAGACCAATGTCAGCTATGTCAATGCACAATCAGACCAATGTCAGCTATGTCAATGCACAATCAGACCAATGTCAGCTATGTCAATGCACAATCAGACCAATGTCAGCTATGTCAATGCACAATCAGACCAATGTCAGCTATGTCAATGCACAATCAGACCAATGTCAGCTATGTCAATGCACAATCAGATCAACTCTCAACATAATGCTAATTATAGTATGGAATTATAGTATGAAATTATCTTATGATTTTAAACATTTCTTCGTAGAAGCCCAATATACGAGGGGAATTGATTCAGGTTCAGTGGCGTCAATCTCAAGAAGTTGCGACAGTGATCACAATTTCCAAAGAGAGGCTGGCAAAGAAATGCAGGAAGATGGAAATGATGATTTAAGCGAGGAGACACTGTACTCGCAAGTTGAAGCAAAGGAGAAAGTGGTAGGTTTTCAAATTCAACCCTTTTTCCCATTTTCCCGGATATATGACACACGTGACAAACTTTCTAACTTCACAAGCCAATTACAAACATGGAATGATAAGAACCCAATGCCAGCCTTGGACGCATGTTGGCAGTCTATTTGACTTCTATCTAGTCTATTTGTTAAGGAAACTGACCATTTCTTTTCTATCAACAGGCAGAAAATCGGAGCTACCCTGGAACTAGAAATGAGAATGAAAACACAGTTGGAGACATTGATAGCGAGGCTGGTGAAGAAATGTATGACGAATTTGATATCGACATATTGAAGCCGATGACACCATTATCCAGTGACTCGGAAAGAATTGAAAATGCTGACGAAGACATGATTACACACAAAGCGGAACACATGCATGATGATTTGAGCAAGGAGACATTGTTATCTCAAGTTGAAGCAAAGGAGAAAGTGGTAGGTTTTCAAATTCAACCCTTTTTCCCATTTTCCCGGATATATGACACACGTGACAAACTTTCTAACTTCACAAGCCAATTACAAACATGGAATGATAAGAACCCAATGCCAGCCTTGGACGCATGTTGGCAGTCTATTTGACTTCTATCTAGTCTATTTGTTAAGGAAACTGACCATTTCTTTTCTATCAACAGGCAGAAAATCGGAGCTACCCTGGAACTAGAAATGAGAATGAAAACACAGTTGGAGACATTGATAGCGAGGCTGGTGAAGAAATGTATGACGAATTTGATATCGACATATTGAAGCCGATGACACCATTATCCAGTGACTCGGAAAGAATTGAAAATGCTGACGAAGACATGATTACACACAAAGCGGAACACATGCATGATGATTTGAGCAAGGAGACATTGTTATCTCAAGTTGAAGCAAAGGAGAAAGTGGTAGGTTTTCAAATTCAACCCTTTTTCCCATTTTCCCGGATATATGACACACGTGACAAACTTTCTAACTTCACAAGCCAATTACAAACATGGAATGATAAGAACCCAATGCCAGCCTTGGACGCATGTTGGCAGTCTATTTGACTTCTATCTAGTCTATTTGTTAAGGAAACTGACCATTTCTTTTCTATCAACAGGCAGAAAATCGGAGCTACCCTGGAACTAGAAATGAGAATGAAAACACAGTTGGAGACATTGATAGCGAGGCTGGTGAAGAAATGTATGACGAATTTGATATCGACATATTGAAGCCGATGACACCATTATCCAGTGACTCGGAAAGAATTGAAAATGCTGACGAAGACATGATTACACACAAAGCGGAACACATGCATGATGATTTGAGCAAGGAGACATTGTTATCTCAAGTTGAAGCAAAGGAGAAAGTGGTAGGTTTTCAAATTCAACCCTTCTTCTCATTTTCCCGCATATATGACACACGTGACAAACTTTCTAACTTCACAAGCCAATTACAAACATGGAATGATAAGAACCCAATGCCAGCCTTGGACGCATGTTGGCAGTCTATTTGACTTCTATCTAGTCTATTTGTTAAGGAAACTGACCATTTCTTTTCTATCAACAGGCAGAAAATCGGAGCTACCCTGGAACTAGAAATGAGAATGAAAACACAGTTGGAGACATTGATAGCGAGGCTGGTGAAGAAATGTATGACGAATTTGATATCGACATATTGAAGCCGATGACACCATTATCCAGTGACTCGGAAAGAATTGAAAATGCTGACGAAGACATGATTACACACAAAGCGGAACACATGCATGATGATTTGAGCAAGGAGACATTGTTATCTCAAGTTGAACCAAAGGAGAAAGTGGTAGGTTTTCAAATTCAACCCTTTTTCTCATTTTCCCGGATATATGACACACGTGACAAACTTTCTAACTTCACAAGCCAATTACAAACATGGAATGATAAGAACCCAATGCCAGCCTTGGACGCATGTTGGCAGTCTATTTGACTTCTATCTAGTCTATTTGTTAAGGAAACTGACCATTTCTTTTCTATCAACAGGCAGAAAATCGGAGCTACCCTGGAACTAGAAATGAGAATGAAAACACAGTTGGAGACATTGATAGCGAGGCTGGTGAAGAAATGTATGACGAATTTGATATCGACATATTGAAGCCGATGACACCATTATCCAGTGACTCGGAAAGAATTGAAAATGCTGACGAAGACATGATTACACACAAAGCGGAACACATGCATGATGATTTGAGCAAGGAGACATTGTTATCTCAAGTTGAACCAAAGGAGAAAGTGGTAGGTTTTCAAATTCAACCCTTTTTCTCATTTTCCCGGATATATGACACACGTGACAAACTTTCTAACTTCACAAGCCAATTACAAACATGGAATGATAAGAACCCAATGCCAGCCTTGGACGCATGTTGGCAGTCTATTTGACTTCTATCTAGTCTATTTGTTAAGGAAACTGACCATTTCTTTTCTATCAACAGGCAGAAAATCGGAGCTACCCTGGAACTAGAAATGAGAATGAAAACACAGTTGGAGACATTGATAGCGAGGCTGGTGAAGAAATGTATGACGAATTTGATATCGACATATTGAAGCCGATGACACCATTATCCAGTGACTCGGAAAGAATTGAAAATGCTGACGAAGACATGATTACACACAAAGCGGAACACATGCATGATGATTTGAGCAAGGAGACATTGTTATCTCAAGTTGAAGCAAAGGAGAAAGTGGTAGGTTTTCAAATTCAACCCTTTTTCTCATTTTCCCGGATATATGACACACGTGACAAACTTTCTAACTTCACAAGCCAATTACAAACATGGAATGATAAGAACCCAATGCCAGCCTTGGACGCATGTTGGCAGTCTATTTGACTTCTATCTAGTCTATTTGTTAAGGAAACTGACCATTTCTTTTCTATCAACAGGCAGAAAATCGGAGCTACCCTGGAACTAGAAATGAGAATGAAAACACAGTTGGAGACATTGATAGCGAGGCTGGTGAAGAAATGTATGACGAATTTGATATCGACATATTGAAGCCGATGACACCATTATCCAGTGACTCGGAAAGAATTGAAAATGCTGACGAAGACATGATTACACACAAAGCGGAACACATGCATGATGATTTGAGCAAGGAGACATTGTTATCTCAAGTTGAACCAAAGGAGAAAGTGGTAGGTTTTCAAATTCAACCCTTTTTCCCATTTTCCCGGATATATGACACACGTGACAAACTTTCTAACTTCACAAGCCAATTACAAACATGGAATGATAAGAACCCAATGCCAGCCTTGGACGCATGTTGGCAGTCTATTTGACTTCTATCTAGTCTATTTGTTAAGGAAACTGACCATTTCTTTTCTATCAACAGGCAGAAAATCGGAGCTACCCTGGAACTAGAAATGAGAATGAAAACACAGTTGGAGACATTGATAGCGAGGCTGGTGAAGAAATGTATGACGAATTTGATATCGACATATTGAAGCCGATGACACCATTATCCAGTGACTCGGAAAGAATTGAAAATGCTGACGAAGACATGATTACACACAAAGCGGAACACATGCATGATGATTTGAGCAAGGAGACATTGTTATCTCAAGTTGAACCAAAGGAGAAAGTGGTAGGTTTTCAAATTCAACCCTTTTTCTCAATTTCCCGGATATATGACACACGTGACAAACTTTCTAACTTCACAAGCCAATTACAAACATGGAATGATAAGAACCCAATGCCAGCCTTGGACGCATGTTGGCAGTCTATTTGACTTCTATCTAGTCTATTTGTTAAGGAAACTGACCATTTCTTTTCTATCAACAGGCAGAAAATCGGAGCTACCCTGGAACTAGAAATGAGAATGAAAACACAGTTGGAGACATTGATAGCGAGGCTGGTGAAGAAATGTATGACGAATTTGATATCGACATATTGAAGCCGATGACACCATTATCCAGTGACTCGGAAAGAATTGAAAATGCTGACGAAGACATGATTACACACAAAGCGGAACACATGCATGATGATTTGAGCAAGGAGACATTGTTATCTCAAGTTGAAGCAAAGGAGAAAGTGGTAGGTTTTCAAATTCAACCCTTTTTCCCATTTTCCCGGATATATGACACACGTGACAAACTTTCTAACTTCACAAGCCAATTACAAACATGGAATGATAAGAACCCAATGCCAGCCTTGGACGCATGTTGGCAGTCTATTTGACTTCTATCTAGTCTATTTGTTAAGGAAACTGACCATTTCTTTTCTATCAACAGGCAGAAAATCGGAGCTACCCTGGAACTAGAAATGAGAATGAAAACACAGTTGGAGACATTGATAGCGAGGCTGGTGAAGAAATGTATGACGAATTTGATATCGACATATTGAAGCCGATGACACCATTATCCAGTGACTCGGAAAGAATTGAAAATGCTGACGAAGACATGATTACACACAAAGCGGAACACATGCATGATGATTTGAGCAAGGAGACATTGTTATCTCAAGTTGAAGCAAAGGAGAAAGTGGTAGGTTTTCAAATTCAACCCTTCTTCTCATTTTCCCGCATATATGACACACGTGACAAACTTTCTAACTTCACAAGCCAATTACAAACATGGAATGATAAGAACCCAATGCCAGCCTTGGACGCATGTTGGCAGTCTATTTGACTTCTATCTAGTCTATTTGTTAAGGAAACTGACCATTTCTTTTCTATCAACAGGCAGAAAATCGGAGCTACCCTGGAACTAGAAATGAGAATGAAAACACAGTTGGAGACATTGATAGCGAGGCTGGTGAAGAAATGTATGACGAATTTGATATCGACATATTGAAGCCGATGACACCATTATCCAGTGACTCGGAAAGAATTGAAAATGCTGACGAAGACATGATTACACACAAAGCGGAACACATGCATGATGATTTGAGCAAGGAGACATTGTTATCTCAAGTTGAACCAAAGGAGAAAGTGGTAGGTTTTCAAATTCAACCCTTTTTCTCAATTTCCCGGATATATGACACACGTGACAAACTTTCTAACTTCACAAGCCAATTACAAACATGGAATGATAAGAACCCAATGCCAGCCTTGGACGCATGTTGGCAGTCTATTTGACTTCTATCTAGTCTATTTGTTAAGGAAACTGACCATTTCTTTTCTATCAACAGGCAGAAAATCGGAGCTACCCTGGAACTAGAAATGAGAATGAAAACACAGTTGGAGACATTGATAGCGAGGCTGGTGAAGAAATGTATGACGAATTTGATATCGACATATTGAAGCCGATGACACCATTATCCAGTGACTCGGAAAGAATTGAAAATGCTGACGAAGACATGATTACACACAAAGCGGAACACATGCATGATGATTTGAGCAAGGAGACATTGTTATCTCAAGTTGAACCAAAGGAGAAAGTGGTAGGTTTTCAAATTCAACCCTTTTTCCCATTTTCCCGGATATATGACACACGTGACAAACTTTCTAACTTCACAAGCCAATTACAAACATGGAATGATAAGAACCCAATGCCAGCCTTGGACGCATGTTGGCAGTCTATTTGACTTCTATCTAGTCTATTTGTTAAGGAAACTGACCATTTCTTTTCTATCAACAGGCAGAAAATCGGAGCTACCCTGGAACTAGAAATGAGAATGAAAACACAGTTGGAGACATTGATAGCGAGGCTGGTGAAGAAATGTATGACGAATTTGATATCGACATATTGAAGCCGATGACACCATTATCCAGTGACTCGGAAAGAATTGAAAATGCTGACGAAGACATGATTACACACAAAGCGGAACACATGCATGATGATTTGAGCAAGGAGACATTGTTATCTCAAGTTGAACCAAAGGAGAAAGTGGTAGGTTTTCAAATTCAACCCTTTTTCTCAATTTCCCGGATATATGACACACGTGACAAACTTTCTAACTTCACAAGCCAATTACAAACATGGAATGATAAGAACCCAATGCCAGCCTTGGACGCATGTTGGCAGTCTATTTGACTTCTATCTAGTCTATTTGTTAAGGAAACTGACCATTTCTTTTCTATCAACAGGCAGAAAATCGGAGCTACCCTGGAACTAGAAATGAGAATGAAAACACAGTTGGAGACATTGATAGCGAGGCTGGTGAAGAAATGTATGACGAATTTGATATCGACATATTGAAGCCGATGACACCATTATCCAGTGACTCGGAAAGAATTGAAAATGCTGACGAAGACATGATTACACACAAAGCGGAACACATGCATGATGATTTGAGCAAGGAGACATTGTTATCTCAAGTTGAAGCAAAGGAGAAAGTGGTAGGTTTTCAAATTCAACCCTTTTTCCCATTTTCCCGGATATATGACACACGTGACAAACTTTCTAACTTCACAAGCCAATTACAAACATGGAATGATAAGAACCCAATGCCAGCCTTGGACGCATGTTGGCAGTCTATTTGACTTCTATCTAGTCTATTTGTTAAGGAAACTGACCATTTCTTTTCTATCAACAGGCAGAAAATCGGAGCTACCCTGGAACTAGAAATGAGAATGAAAACACAGTTGGAGACATTGATAGCGAGGCTGGTGA
The DNA here is from genome assembly GCA_039566865.1 of Aurelia coerulea. Lineage (NCBI taxonomy): Eukaryota > Metazoa > Cnidaria > Scyphozoa > Semaeostomeae > Ulmaridae > Aurelia > Aurelia coerulea. The sequence goes on from CM076955.1 coordinate 20,528,931, forward strand.
AGAAATGTATGACGAATTTGATATCGACATATTGAAGCCGATGACACCATTATCCAGTGACTCGGAAAGAATTGAAAATGCTGACGAAGACATGATTACACACAAAGCGGAACACATGCATGATGATTTGAGCAAGGAGACATTGTTATCTCAAGTTGAACCAAAGGAGAAAGTGGTAGGTTTTCAAATTCAACCCTTCTTCTCATTTTCCCGCATATATGACACACGTGACAAACTTTCTAACTTCACAAGCCAATTACAAACATGGAATGATAAGAACCCAATGCCAGCCTTGGACGCATGTTGGCAGTCTATTTGACTTCTATCTAGTCTATTTGTTAAGGAAACTGACCATTTCTTTTCTATCAACAGGCAGAAAATCGGAGCTACCCTGGAACTAGAAATGAGAATGAAAACACAGTTGGAGACATTGATAGCGAGGCTGGTGAAGAAATGTATGACGAATTTGATATCGACATATTGAAGCCGATGACACCATTATCCAGTGACTCGGAAAGAATTGAAAATGCTGACGAAGACATGATTACACACAAAGCGGAACACATGCATGATGATTTGAGCAAGGAGACATTGTTATCTCAAGTTGAACCAAAGGAGAAAGTGGTAGGTTTTCAAATTCAACCCTTTTTCCCATTTTCCCGGATATATGACACACGTGACAAACTTTCTAACTTCACAAGCCAATTACAAACATGGAATGATAAGAACCCAATGCCAGCCTTGGACGCATGTTGGCAGTCTATTTGACTTCTATCTAGTCTATTTGTTAAGGAAACTGACCATTTCTTTTCTATCAACAGGCAGAAAATCGGAGCTACCCTGGAACTAGAAATGAGAATGAAAACACAGTTGGAGACATTGATAGCGAGGCTGGTGAAGAAATGTATGACGAATTTGATATCGACATATTGAAGCCGATGACACCATTATCCAGTGACTCGGAAAGAATTGAAAATGCTGACGAAGACATGATTACACACAAAGCGGAACACATGCATGATGATTTGAGCAAGGAGACATTGTTATCTCAAGTTGAACCAAAGGAGAAAGTGGTAGGTTTTCAAATTCAACCCTTTTTCTCAATTTCCCGGATATATGACACACGTGACAAACTTTCTAACTTCACAAGCCAATTACAAACATGGAATGATAAGAACCCAATGCCAGCCTTGGACGCATGTTGGCAGTCTATTTGACTTCTATCTAGTCTATTTGTTAAGGAAACTGACCATTTCTTTTCTATCAACAGGCAGAAAATCGGAGCTACCCTGGAACTAGAAATGAGAATGAAAACACAGTTGGAGACATTGATAGCGAGGCTGGTGAAGAAATGTATGACGAATTTGATATCGACATATTGAAGCCGATGACACCATTATCCAGTGACTCGGAAAGAATTGAAAATGCTGACGAAGACATGATTACACACAAAGCGGAACACATGCATGATGATTTGAGCAAGGAGACATTGTTATCTCAAGTTGAACCAAAGGAGAAAGTGGTAGGTTTTCAAATTCAACCCTTTTTCCCATTTTCCCGGATATATGACACACGTGACAAACTTTCTAACTTCACAAGCCAATTACAAACATGGAATGATAAGAACCCAATGCCAGCCTTGGACGCATGTTGGCAGTCTATTTGACTTCTATCTAGTCTATTTGTTAAGGAAACTGACCATTTCTTTTCTATCAACAGGCAGAAAATCGGAGCTACCCTGGAACTAGAAATGAGAATGAAAACACAGTTGGAGACATTGATAGCGAGGCTGGTGAAGAAATGTATGACGAATTTGATATCGACATATTGAAGCCGATGACACCATTATCCAGTGACTCGGAAAGAATTGAAAATGCTGACGAAGACATGATTACACACAAAGCGGAACACATGCATGATGATTTGAGCAAGGAGACATTGTTATCTCAAGTTGAACCAAAGGAGAAAGTGGTAGGTTTTCAAATTCAACCCTTTTTCTCATTTTCCCGGATATATGACACACGTGACAAACTTTCTAACTTCACAAGCCAATTACAAACATGGAATGATAAGAACCCAATGCCAGCCTTGGACGCATGTTGGCAGTCTATTTGACTTCTATCTAGTCTATTTGTTAAGGAAACTGACCATTTCTTTTCTATCAACAGGCAGAAAATCGGAGCTACCCTGGAACTAGAAATGAGAATGAAAACACAGTTGGAGACATTGATAGCGAGGCTGGTGAAGAAATGTATGACGAATTTGATATCGACATATTGAAGCCGATGACACCATTATCCAGTGACTCGGAAAGAATTGAAAATGCTGACGAAGACATGATTACACACAAAGCGGAACACATGCATGATGATTTGAGCAAGGAGACATTGTTATCTCAAGTTGAACCAAAGGAGAAAGTGGTAGGTTTTCAAATTCAACCCTTTTTCTCATTTTCCCGGATATATGACACACGTGACAAACTTTCTAACTTCACAAGCCAATTACAAACATGGAATGATAAGAACCCAATGCCAGCCTTGGACGCATGTTGGCAGTCTATTTGACTTCTATCTAGTCTATTTGTTAAGGAAACTGACCATTTCTTTTCTATCAACAGGCAGAAAATCGGAGCTACCCTGGAACTAGAAATGAGAATGAAAACACAGTTGGAGACATTGATAGCGAGGCTGGTGAAGAAATGTATGACGAATTTGATATCGACATATTGAAGCCGATGACACCATTATCCAGTGACTCGGAAAGAATTGAAAATGCTGACGAAGACATGATTACACACAAAGCGGAACACATGCATGATGATTTGAGCGAGGAGACATTGTTATCTCAAGTTGAACCAAAGGAGAAAATGGTAGGTTTTCAAATTAACTCAATATCATTATCTAGTCCAAAAGAACACAATGTTCAATCAACGATCAGTTATAAGCTCCTTTCATATAACCAGATACATTTTCATAGGACCAGATTATTGGAAACATGGAAAAGTTTAGTTAACGTTACGCTTTTGGAAAAAATTAGTTAACGCTACACTTTTGGTTAATTCAAGGCCTTGGTCAGCTGAAGTTGAAAACTTGACGAATTCAAAACGTCTGCCAAGAAATGCAAAAGCATAATTGATTGACGATTTTCAAACCAGGTATACAAACTTCTTATTCAGGAAGATGGGATTGTAAACAGACCTTAAAAGAGCAGTTATTTAAAAATGGACAAGAGGCATAATCATGGAGGAAACCAACCATTGTGTTCATATTTTGCATCTCATTTTTCATATTCCTTATCATACTTTCATGAAGAGAACGTCTCTAAATGTTATTTCCATTTCATTTTCGCATGCTTGGAATTTGTTCGTATAGAATTGCTGAGTTTAAAAATTCACCTGTTGCATTTGTTTTTGTCGCAGGTATCCAGCATCGATCTACCTAAACCAATTTCAAGGCAGAAAGCTACAGAATTATGCAAGACAGAATTCGGGAGGCGACAACTTGAAAACACTGCCGCATTGGTGGAAGAACTTCTGTCAAAGATACATCCAAATAAGTTCAAGGTAGCAAGATCATTTGAAGTAGATGGGCAGTTTCAGATGCAAGTAGTATGCCGTCAATGTTGCTCGAAGTTTCAAACAACACATTGGACAGAGAGATTGTTTGTCATAGCTGACATCATTGCTGGTTCTCATCCACACTTTAATTCAAAGAAGCACAAGCAGTCTTTGACTTATGCAAATGATGATATAAAAAAATATATGAATGTAAAAACGCCCAAGATATCATCATCAAAGAAAGCTTCACCAACTAACCAGCGCTACGTGTGTGAAGGATTCGGTCAGAAATATAACATAAACGGCAAGACAGCATTTGATGGAAAGCATTACAGAGTAAGTACCTCATCAGCATGGTCTATCGATTGCAAAGGTTTCACCTCAAATGAAACAAGAATTTGCGATAATTGCACAAGGAAATCAAAGAGTCAAGCAGTGAAAAAGAAGATTCAAAGATTGAAATGCCAAAGAAGCAGTCAAGTGTCAAAGTACACTCCATTCAGACTTTTCAACATTCCCGCCCAAGAAGCTCTAAAAGAAGCAGCAAAATTAAAAAAACAGCAATCCCGAAAGCTCAAGCGCCTTTCTACAAAGTGCAATGAGATGAAAAATTCATTGAAGTCGATTCAAGAGAAAAACTTGTCAAGTTACATTCACGATGTTGCTGCAAAATATCGAAACGATTCTGGCGAATCACTGACTGGTGCAACAATGGCAGTTGCAGATGATTTGATGAAAAATGCATCTGCTGTTTCCAAGTATGGATTTCGACACAATGAGATTCTTCAGGCGCTCAGTGTGATCATATTCAACAGATGTCATTCAAGTTTAGTGTTGTTAAACAAAAATCTTCCAGAACTGTTTTCTTCACCATCAGCTTGCAAAAAGATACGAACAAAATCAGCGATGGATATGTTACCTGTCCCTGGGCTTGCAGTGACCAAAGAAAGCAAAACACATTTCAGAAATGCTGGATGGTGTGTAGGTAACAAGATTGGACCACTTGGATTTTGCCATGATGCAAGTCGAGTTAGGGAACTCGTAAAGCCAAATACGAAGATCAAAGCTCTGATTGGATTCTGTGCCAAGAAGACATCCGATGGTGAGTGGCAATTTTACTCAAATTATGATGACATGGATTCAATAGCCCATGCTTTCAAAACAAACAAAAAGGCTGGCTATGTCACAATTGGTCTATGCTATGCATTGAAGCAGCACATTCCAGAAGTTGTTGAATGCATCATCCCCCATGACAACACATTCAAAATAGAAGATGTGAATGACTGGATACTGAAATTACAGCGAGAATGGGCACAGAAGCGACTTCCAGTGGTGCTATTTTGTTCCGATTTCGATTCAAAAGGGCTAAATTATTTGGAAAGGCTGGCAAGGTATGAAGAAAATGCAGTCAGTCTTGATGTACGTGATTGGTTCATCTTCGCAAGGTATCATGATCATGGGTTACCAATAAATCCAATGGGAGACTCGAGGCATGGAGTGAAATTGGGAAGAGCGCATATCCTGTATATAGACAAATTCATGCCTTCAGGATGTGGAGTTGTCAATGTCCAAGATTTTGAGATTGCTCGACGGAACATTACATCTGGAGTAACGAAACGCACAATTAATCCCGCCGACAAGCAAGATGTTGATGAAGCACTAGCAATCATGTCCGAAACAGCAAGAAGGGCAGTGTATGCTGAAACCAAGAATCTTGCCACCGTCATCTACTGCTTTTTATCAAGAACCATGTTTGATATTGTCAATCTCCAGTGCGAAGAACTGCTGATAGAGAGGAAGATATTCCTGTGCGGTCTCATTGAAAGAGTAATTCTTGGTTGGAGAACATGGATTGTTCTACATCCACAGTACAAGCTAGCACAAAATTTCATGTCTGCTCAGTACACCAAGTTCTTCGTGTTTCAGACTCAAGGCTACATAAACAGGCTGCTCATCCATAAGAAACATTTCCCAGAATTTCCGTTTGTTTCCTCAAGCGATGGATCGAACCAATGCGAGCAAATGTTCAGAGCAATGAAACAGAAGCATGGCGTCTGGTGTGTTAAAGATATGGTTGACTTCATGAAAGTGATGTCAGGCGAAGCTGCACTTATCTACAACACGAAGCATCTTCTCCATAAAAGGAAAGAAGAAAGCCAAATACCAGACACGGCTACAAGTGACATCCCGAATGAAGATAAGATCAAGGAACTATTCCTGGACGGTAGAAGCATTGGTAACAAGGTTCTTGAGTGGCTGGGGATGGAAGCATTGCTGAAGTCGAAGGGCCATTGGGACTGCCCAGTGTTACCAAAATGGAAAAACTTAAGATCAAGAGCAGAATATGGAGCAATCGAGGAGTCTAGTGATGAAGGTGGTTCAATGGAAGAGGGCGAGACAGAAGATGAGGAAGAGGATATACCTACAGCATTTAAAGAGGAAACAACATTGGAAACTAATGCAGAAGAGCAAAATTACATCGCACTCCAACTTGAAAAACTGGAGGAGAAAGCATCAGAATTGGAAGGCATGGATGATGATTTGACATGTGATTCGCCATTTCCAGGTGATTTACTCTCGGAATCGATATTCGCACAACCCACATTGGATGACACAACAAAGAAAGGAAAAGAAAATGATGAATTTAAAGATAATGAGTTCAACAAGTTCAATGATACAGAAATCAAGGAAAATACCATTGGTGAATTGAAAGAAAAGATAATGGAGTGCAAAGAAAACCACGAAATACCATCAGAGCACCTTGTTAAAGCTATTGTCGACATTGCCAAGGAAAATGCAGATGTGAAAGATCTTGCGACGGAAGCTTGTGTCATCAGGTGGCTGATACAACCACCATGGGAGCGTGTAACAACTGACAAAGGGTACAGAAAGTCCATAGCGAGAGAAAAAAACCAAGAAACAACGCTTGTCACTTCCGATGGCGAGGAAGTCCATGTGGCAAAGGCATGCGCTGTCCTGTCGAGAGAAGGCACACTCATGCCAAGAGGTACCGGCAGACTGGCCAGGTGGAGAATGTCACAAAAATGGCTGCAGGACCTCGAAGAAGAAAAGAGTATAAACAACGACTCATTAAAACCTGGAGACATTGTCGCCTGCCTTACTGAAAAAAAATGGGACATAGTCAGAATCGTGATGTGCATACGGTTGCAAAAGAACAAATATGAAAGGCAAGATCAGGTTGAGATAAGGCATACCGATTCTTTCATCTTGTGTCAGCTTTCGAAGAAGATCGATGAGAACAATTTCTGCTTAAAGATGGAATGGGAATATAGGACACCACGGCAGGCAATTGAGGTGCTCGATGCAAACACGAAAGAACATGTAAACATACCAACATTGACGCTAAACCATATCGAAGCAAGGTTGAAGGAGAGGAGGCAAGGAATGGTGTCAATAACAAATTCAGCACAGGAGAGCGCACTGGCAATCGTCTTCAGAAAGGAACACCTCTTTTTAAACACCAAAGCAGAATTGATCAAATATTGCCAATACCATTTTATCTTTGGCAAAGATGTTAACCCAAGGGCGGACAAGAGGATATTAGTAAAAAAGGTAGCTGCCCATATGAAGAATGAGAGTTATATTCTCGACACAAGGAAAGAGGATGTCAACTTAAAGACAAGAATGGTGCCAGCTGCGATGGCAAGAACAAAACTCGAAAAAATACAAAATAAAGTCAAGAAGCCAATGAAAAGTGACAAAAAAAGCAATGCCATCAAGAGAAAGATGCCAGACATGAGCAGGAGTAAACAGATGAAAACAATTGAGCCCAAACCGGAGACCATAAAGAAATTGCAGAAGTTCTCACGGAATATAGTGAGTTACGAAGAGCTGGAACTACTGAAAGTTCCAACTACTACCAGAAAATCTATCGAGGCAATGCCTCTTCCACCTGTGATGCCAATAATGTCCACTGATGTTAAGATTTCCTTAACTGTGGAGGACTTCAATTTCACACCTCTGAAAGAAGTAACACATCGACCGTCAGCAGCAAAATGCACTGAAATTTTAATGGCTGGAAGCAGATTATTGAAGAAAAAGAAAGTCAATGATGTAGAAGAAATGAAAAATGAAAACACTCTTTTGATTGAAATTGCTGGCATTGGGAACTTGACACGGGAGGATCTGCGATGCTTGAGCAAGGGTGACCTGGCATACAAAACCAAGAAAGGACTGGGGAAGGAGCGGGAATGGTTAGGCAGCATTATAGGCAAAGATTACAATGATGCAAAACTTGTGATGGATTTCTTGGAGAATGCTCCTTGGGACGCCAAAGTTGTGGAATGCAATGGCATCGATGTGCATGGATATTCACTGAATTCCCTTGCTTGCGACAACTGGGTTAATGACGAAATTGTAGATTACTTTTTTAACAAAATGAATCACAGCAAAGATAATGCATCCACTTTATGTCTGACAGCACACACAGAGCCATCTATTCTTGTATTGATGAGCAAGGATGCTGCAACCTCAGCGGATATCATAAATTTTTCCAGCATCATAACGCAAAGGATGAAGGACATCAACAACGTAAAACAGATATTAATCCCTATTCACATGGGAAACCATTGGGGTTTACTTCGAGTTCATCTGCCTTCCATCACCATTTGGTTTGATGACGGTCTGCAGTTTGAGCCACCTGCAAGTCTGGTAGAAGTCACCAAATACCTTATTGGTTTCATGGCAAAACTTTTCCCTGAACTCTCTGAGCTTGGAAAAAAATCCTGGCAACGAACAACCTTGACATACAGAAGATTTGGGATGCCAAGACAGCCAAGAGGTTTCGGTCAGGTTGGTGCTGCTAGTTGTGGTGTTGGAATGATTCTCGCGGCAAATGATTTTGTAAATGGAAATGCAGAGGATATGCAACCACCAAAGATGCTGTGGACGTTTGCTGACAGTCCTTTGCACAGATTTGAAAAAATTAAAGAGTTGGCTTTGGACAGCAAAGTAATGTAGCAAGATAGACCTTTGCGTGGGAATAGTATGTATGTAATCCTAGGTATTAAACATTCTTTCTATCATAACAGTAAAGACATGCACTACCTATTTGAAAAATCACAGCACACTGATTATTGTGGTTATCATGAATTTGAAAGGTGTAAATATCAAGAGACTTAAAACCTTTTACTAAGATATTCCAAGACCCTGCTGAGAGGGCAAAGTCATGTTTGTCATCATTGTACCAGATTTCATTAGCAAATCAATGCAAAAGTTGGCCTGCTAGGATTTTTCAGATAATGGAAAATCTTCAACTCACCCAGTAGAATTCAGCTTCGCTCATTGAATTCTTTGGACATCTTGAGTCAGCCTCACTACCTTTAGGAAGTAGGATATTGCATTTTCATATAAATTCAAATTGTATCTTGGAACGCATCTTCAACAATTCTATATAAAGACACAAGGATAAAAAACTTCAGCTTCAAGAAAGGACAAGAGGCCCTTTACATGATACCCATGGATACCCAACATGAAACTAATGGCAACATGAACTCGCGCTGGCAAGAAAATTTGAGAAGATGTATTCCGGGTAATACGAGACCTGATATTAAATTTTCCAAATACATCATACATCTTTCATTTGCAAAGATATTTGAGAAAGAAAACAAAGGCAATTTGTTTATTAATTTGCCCAAATTTGAGAGAGATATGTTTACGTGAGATTTTCATAACAGTGTGAATTACACCTTGCCCTAACATAATGTAAACACAACAGTAGGTCAGACCAGCACCTGATATGGAACTCATGCTGGCACCAAAAACTCATGCCAACCCGATTTTCATGTTGGGCGTCACGTAAAGGGCCCTTCAGAAAAAACCTATAACGCAAATTTGCCTTACGACACAATCACAAGTTCATTATCAGTAGCACAAATGGTCTTGGTGACCTTTGGAAGAATGTTACGGTCATATTTTGGTCATGATCGCTAGTTTGGAGATACCCTTCTATTGGCATGAGTAAAATATTAGCAGTCTCTCTGGCATGTAAATGTAATAAAAACAGTAGCAGGGGTAACCTTTTTGAAAGAAAATTTCAGATGTAACATTCAAAGATTATTGTTGTCCCAGTGAACTTTTATAGAATGGTAATAAATACTGTGTAAGCATATAAAAGTAAGTTATAAATATTAGTTGATATTCTATTCATGTGTATGAATAACGGCCTACACAAACGATAACAAGATTCCTTTTTGTTAACTGTAGAAATATTCTAGGACCTGAGAAGTCATTGCTGATGAAGACACATGTTATTACAGAACACACATTGAAGCAAATGTGTTTTTCTTACTTTCTTTGCTTATCCGCAAAATCCACTTGCTCTGCAGGGTGTCCCAAAACAATTATTCAAGATTTGATTAAATGTTAAAAACATTGAGACAATCAACAGGCTCCATGGTAAGATGACGATATTGCTGAGATTTTGAATTAAATCTAAACATCAGAAGCTAGCAAATTGGTTAAATATTCACCCAGTTATCAGTCTTTGAAGCTCAAATTTGTGCGAAAGCTGAAACCAGGCGCCCCTATTTCATCAAACCAAATCAAATGGAATTTAAAAAGCACTTTCGATAATCTAGCTTCCTCTAACATTGAATCGAGGTCATGGATGCTTGGGGGAATCTTGTTGAGCACAAGTTGTTGAGCACAAGTCTTTCACGGATTAAGTTGTCATTTCATTTTTTTGGATACTGGCATTCTTATAAGTAAATTTTGGCAATGGTATGGGGCATGAAAGTGGCGGCAACAGTGGTGAAAGTCGCTTATCCGCAAAAGGCAGTCCACCACAATCCACTTGCTCTACATATTTTATATACACTGGGAGCACAACATTTATTTTAAATTTTTACATAACCTATAGCAAGCTTCTTGGAATCGCTTATCCGCAAAAGGCAGTCCACCACAATCCACTTGCTCTACATATTTTATATACACTGGGAGCACAACATTCATTTTAAATTTTTACATAACCTATAGCAAGCTTCTTGGAATCGCTTATCCGCAAAAGGCAGTCCACCACAATCCACTTGCTCTGCATATTTTATCTACACTGGGAGCACAAGATTTATTTCAAATCTTTACATAACCTATAGCAAGCTTCTTGGAATCGCTTATCCGCAAAAGGCAGTCCACCACAATCCACTTGCTCTACATATTTTATCTACACTGGGAGCACAACATTTATTTTAAATCTTTACATAACCTATAGCAAGCTTCTTGGAATCGCTTATCCGCAAAAGGCAGTCCACCACAATCCACTTCCTCTACATATTTTATATACACTGGGAGCACAAGATTTATTTTAAATTGTTACATAACCTATAGCAAGCTTCTTGGAATCGCTTATCCGCAAAAGGCAGTCCACCACAATCCACTTGCTCTACATATTTTATCTACACTGGGAGCACAAGATTTATTTTAAATCTTTACATAACCTATAGCAAGCTTCTTGGAATCGCTTATCCGCAAAAGGCAGTCCACCACAATCCACTTGCTCTACATACTTTATCTACACTGGGAGCACAAGACTTATTTTAAATTGTTACATAACCTATAGCAAGCTTCTTGGAATCGCTTATCCACAAAAGGCAGTCCACCACAATCCACTTGCTCTACATATCTTATATACACTGGGAGCACAAGATTTAGTTTAAATCTTTACATAACCTATAGCAAGCTTCTTGGAATCGCTTATCCGCAAAAGGCAGTCCACCACAATCCACTTGCTCTACATATTTTATCTACACCAGGAGCACAAGATTTATTTTAAATTGTTACATAGCCTATAGCAAGCTTCTTGGAATCGCTTATCCACAAAAGGCAGTCCACCACAATCCACTTGCTCTACATGCTTTATCTACACCAGGAGCACAAGATTTATTTTAAATTGTTACATAACCTATAGCAAGCTTCTTGGAATCGCTTATCCACAAAAGGCAGTCCACCACAATCCACTTGCTCTACATATTTTATCTACACTGGGAGCACAACATTTATTTTAAATCTTTACATAACCTATAGCAAGCTTCTTGGAATCGCTTATCCGCAAAAGGCAGTCCACCACAATCCACTTGCTCTACATATTTTATCTACACTGGGAGCACAAGATTTATTTTAAATTGTTACGTAACCTATAGCAAGTTTCTTGGAATCGCTTATCCGCAAAAGGCAGTCCACCACAATCCACTTGCTCTACATACTTTATCTACACCAGGAGCCCAAGATTTATTTTAAATTGTTACATAACCTATAGCAAGCTTCTTGGAATCGCTTATCCGCAAAAGGCAGTCCACCACAATCCACTTGCTCTACATATTTTATCTACACTGGGAGCACAAGATTTATTTTAAATTGTTACATAACCTATAGCAAGCTTCTTGGAATCGCTTATCCGCAAAAGGCAGTCCACCACAATCCACTTGCTCTACATATTTTATATACACTGGGAGCACAAGATTTATTTTAAATCTTTACATAACCTATAGCAAGCTTCTTGGAATCGCTTATCCGCAAAAGGCAGTCCACCACAATCCACTTGCTCTACATATTTTATCTACACTGGGAGCACAAGATTTATTTTAAATTGTTACATAACCTATAGCAAGCTTCTTGGAATCGCTTATCCGCAAAAGGCAGTCCACCACAATCCACTTGCTCTACATATTTTATCTACACTGGGAGCACAACATTTATTTTAAATTGTTACATAACCTATAGCAAGCTTCTTGGAATCGCTTATCCGCAAAAGGCAGTCCACCACAATCCACTTGCTCTACATATTTTATCTACACTGGGAGCACAAGATTTATTTTAAATCTTTACATACCCTATAGCAAGCTTCTTGGAATCGCTTATCCGCAAAAGGCAGTCCACCACAATCCACTTGCTCTACATATTTTATCTACACTGGGAGCCCAAGATTTATTTTAAATTGTTACGTAACCTATAGCAAGCTTCTTGGAATCGCTTATCCGCAAAAGGCAGTCCACCACAATCCACTTGCTCTACATACTTTATCTACACCAGGAGCACAAGATTTATTTTAAATTGTTACATAACCTATAGCAAGTTTCTTGGAATCGCTTATCCGCAAAAGGCAGTCCACCACAATCCACTTTTTTTTTTTTTTTTTTTCTACATACTTTAACCATCTGCCTTACCCATCTTCTTCAGTCCTGTGAACTGTTTTCTTCTGTAATCAAATCATCTCAATCTATCCATCTTTGTATGTCTATGTTACTGTATATAAGGGGTCGTCCAAATATCCACTTGTGATCGCTTAGCGGCATTTGGCAGCTAAAGGTGGAGGGGTTTTCATCAAATCCGTTAAGTGATCATTGGTGGAACTTTAAGGAATCCTGATCAAGAAAATGTATGTTGAGGCTCGGTTTCATTCACTCTTTACAATGATTTTTAGCAACTTTTGATGGTGTTGCTTTAAAATGTCCTGCAATCCAATACGCGGTCAATTTAGGCCCATAAAAAAGATTGGAAATTTGCACGTCGGAAAATACGTACACTCTTTTTTATAAGAATATAGTTTATAAGAATATTCAGGCTCAGAATCATCCAGATTTTAAGAATGTTATAAGAATATTGCTCAGCCTCAGCTTGCATATTTGTGTCTCATTTTTCAGCAGTTGCCTGTTTTGCGATGTTCATAACAGAATTTTGCATGACTGACGAATCTCATTTTTCAAAAAGTATGTCTAAAACTTTATGATTGTTAAGAACATTCTTATTGTTATAATTGCTTAATTTTTCTTTCGTTTCACCGTTTCCTCGTAATTACATGACAATTCTTGTAACTATGTTCCCTTGAAACTATATCATATCAGATTTGAAAAAATAAGAATGCTTTAAGAATATATGTTGAGGCTCAAAGCGAACATTTCTTAAGAATATTGAGGCTGGATAAAAGTTATAGTAGTCTTATAAAAAAGAGTGTAAGTCCACTAAGGAGGGGGGAAGGGGTCGAGAAGTTAGCGGCATATCACAGGTAGATTTTTGGACGACCCCTCTTAAGTATACGTGTATTATACAGTGGTTATGATATGATACTCTGCTGTTACACACATTCTTCAAAGTTAGAAAGTAAGGACAAGGTGAATTATACTTATCTATTCAACTTCTGGTGAATCATTCAAAGGCTAGGAGCCACTGGAAGTGGCATGTCTTCCTCTTGATGGATGGCCCCCAGTTTTTGTTTCATGTGGTTTATGGACTTGGTAGATTTGTGTTTGGCTTGTTTTGTATCCCAGAGCTTGCCTCAAAAAACTGCAAATTGAACTCTGCCAATCAGCAATCCGCCATTATTGCATGAGGAAACAGCAATGCAATCTAGGGCAAAAAATGTGACATTGTTGCAAAGCAGTCTGCAGAGTGTGGTATGTGCACCAATGCACACACAAGATTTTTTCGGAAGTTTGTCCAATGCACACCAATATCAAAATATAGAAACACATTCTGGAAATTATAACATTTTGTTTCGGCGGGAGGGGACGTTTCTAGATGGTGACGTGTATGCAAAAAATAGACAGCAGTTTAGGATAAACATTGAGTTTTTCTAAAGAAGGAACATTTTCATAATTATCTTGATACAGTCCCCACTCAAATCAGTCTTAAAACCTTAGTAACTCCTGGCTTTGTCTAAAATGACTAAATAAGAAAAAAAATGAGATCAAAATCTTAAAGTTCATTTTGATCTCATCTTTATCCTACCGCAGACCCGATACCAGCATAACTGGTCGTACGTTCAGTTGGTTTCAAAAATTGAAATTTTAGGCTAAGACATCCCTTATATCATAGATAGGCCTAAAATCCTGCAAATCGCACTTAAGTCCTATAGGCCTATATGCACGCCAAGAATGATTCAGCTGGTTGGCAATACCTGAAAAAGTTTACTAATAGAATCAGAAAGGTCTTTACTTACTTCTTGCTCGATGTAGGTAGTCAGTTGGTAGTCAAATCGTCTTTACGCGTAGGTTTCAGGCGCCAAGGCTGATCAGAGATCTTCCGACTTCAACGGTCGTCCACAATCGACTCCACGTACGAAACAAAATTTGAATGCTGACCGCAAACCGCCAAAAGCTGTTGCTGTTGTTGTCGATGCAACTTTATCACGCTCGCTCTCAGTTGGAAGAGAAGGAAAGGGAAGGGGATGGGAGGGGTTGGAAGGGGAGGTGGGACGTATAAATTACTTTCCTATTTTTGAAAGATTTCGCTCCGAAACGGAGAAAATTAATTGCATTTTAAAACTTTCCGTAGATTTTTCATTGGTATAACTGGGTACAGAGACGTAGGAACCGGGGGGGCACTGGGGGCACGTGCCCCCCAAGATTTTCAAATATACAAAGAAGTGCCCTTTTTGTTTTCAGGAAATGCCCCTTTAGCTTAATGGAAAAAGTGCCCTCGAAATGTCGTGCCCCTCCAAGTTTGAGATGCTTCCTACGTCCCTGACTGGGTAAATATGGCGCGCCATAACGGCCAAAAACGTCATCAATTTTTGCGCTTCGAAGTAAACTATTTTTGTCGATCCTTTTTGTCGATCAAACTCTCTTTTTTTTCAATTAAACTGTCATTTTTCTCAATGAAAAAAATCATGCATTGAATAATGTGCTATCTTTTTCAGTGCAGTGCCATCCATTTCAAATTTCAATAAATATTTCATTTTTAATTGCATTCACGCCCAAAAGTCCGTAATGTGGCATTTTTGTCCGGGATTTGTCCAGAATGACTTGAAAAATAAACCGTTATTTCAATGAATGGCAGAGGATTGTGAAACAAGCTTTGTCCACTAAGTTAACAAAAAAAGTCCGGATTCTGCATCCGTCATTTCCGATGACAGGTTTGTCCAGATTCAGGGCATTGAAATAAACCCAATTTTGGGGACAGACATCGCAAAAAATAAATTGTCCATACTGCCAGTGCAAAATAAACTACTTTTATAGGCCTATGAAAAAACCTGGTTTTGAGGACAAACATTGTCGAATTAAGGACAAAATAAACCGATTTCTGGGACATACATAGGACCACTGTCTCCATACCTACATGCCCACCCTTGATTTTCGTGGTCTTCGTTTTCTGGGTCTTCGTTTTCTGGGTCTTCGTTTTCTGGGTCTTCGTTTTCGTGGTCTTCGATTTCGTGGTCTTCGTTTTCTGGGTCTTCGTTTTCGTGGTCTTAGGTCTTAGGTCTTCGTTTTCTGGGTGTTAGTTTTCCAAACACCCGTTTTCCAAACACCCGCTGAACTTGTTCACTATTTGATTCACCCGGTATTGGTCTGTTACCCGCTGTTACCCTCCCCTGCACTTTAAAGGGTCTATTTTAACCAGCATGCTTTGCATGTGCCATCTCCTTGGTTTCTGCATTTGCTATTTTCAATGCCCATATGGTGACAACAAAGGCCAACCAAGAGATGGATTGCGCAAGGTGTGCTGGTTGAAACAGACCATCTAATATCGAACGCGAGCTAAGGAAATTCAACTTTTGTAAGTTCAAGTTGAGGAAACGTGAAACGGCACTCAATGTTATTTTGAAAATGAACCTGTGAGTATCTGAAATTTGTTAGCATATAAAATTTTGCAGCAAAGCAATTCTTCTTCGATGAATTTCATGATATCTTTTTCCTGGTTGCTGTTGGTACAAATATTGAGGATGAAGTTCTTTCCAATTTTGCATGAGACAAAATTAAGTGCTCGTCGAAGATCATACATTGCCATTGTAACATCATTACTTTGCACGTCAAAAGTTGCACATGGCACTCCTTCGTCGGTTTGTTTTGGCTCAAGGTTTAAGATAGACACTGCCAGCTTTTCAAAATTGCTTGCAGAAAGGCATTTCGAGAAAGATACCAGAATCTCTTTGCGGCTTTGAAGATAGTTTACGTTCGATTCTTCTGTTATGTCGAAAACCTCTCCCTCGATTGTGAGTAAGTTCATGGGATACAGGCTAGGTAGAACTTCGTCTGTTTTGTAACAGTTGGCCAGTTCTTTGAATGATATCCTTGTCTCTTCAAAATTCGACAATAAGGCCTCTGGATTCGTAGAATAGTGAAGAGAAGCGCACTCCTTGCTATCACATTGCAAAACGATTTTTGTCAACAGCTTCTGGAATTTAAAACCAACCGGAATATCGATATCGATAGGCCTATGACGCGTGATTTGTTCTAGAGAAGGAAACTTCTTTTCTATCTCTGCCAAAGCGAACTCCCAGCGAACTCAACCATGAATTTGTAAATTCCCTTGCCGCGAAAATCATGAGCAATCCGTGAACTTCTTACGACAACATTCGTTTTGTTATCAGTGATGTTTAATGCAGTGAATCCTATGATTTGGGCAGTACTCGTCTCAACACAGAATGGATACCATCTGTCGTGTTCCAGCCATTGTTTCAAAACGCTGTTCGTGTAATCTGTGCCTCCATAAATGTCCTGAGATAGTGCTTTCACCTGACCTAAATCTGAGAATTCCATCTCTCTCACATTAACTTCATTTGCCAGCAGAAGTTGCCTAAAGTTCTGATGTTGTGCCATGCCTACTAGTGCTACGACCAAATCTCATCTTCTGAGAAGAGAGTCAAAATTTTTCAAACCTATGAAAGGCCATAAAAGAGGTATTGTTGATGTTCGCCTGACTGACTTCCCTGTCATGATGTCATATCTTTGTAATGCAGTTTAATTGGGCATTGGGATATGTGAATGCGTGGATATAATTATGGGTATGGGTCATTGTTCCGCCTTTTCATTTCCACTTGAATTGAACTGTCGTGTTTAAAGTGTGCTAAATTCAATAAGAAATATTTCAACTGTAAAGCAAGGGATGTGAATGCGTGGATATAATTATGGGTCATTGTTCCGCCTTTTCAGTTCCACTTACATTGAACTGCCTGTGTGCTAAATTCAAAAAGAAATATCTCAACTGTAAAGCAAGGGATGTGAATGCGTGGATATAATCATGGGTCATTGTTCCGCCTTTTCATTTCCACTTACATTGAACTGTCTGTGTGCTAAATTCAATAAGCAGGCCCGTAGGAAGCGGGGGGGGGGGGGGCAGGGGGGGCTGAAGCCCCCCCCAATAAATTTCTAAAACAATGGTGCTACGTCACATGACTTAATTAGATGTATTGTTTTCTTTTGTTTTAAGAACAATTGCCCCCCCCCAATCCGAAGCTTCTTCCTACGGCCCTGATAAGAAATATTTCAACTGTAAAGCAAGAGCAAAAGTGCTCAATGGTAAATAGGCTCCTCTATAAATAGAACAAAGAAATAACTCAGAAACAGCATAGTTTCTTAGCAAGATAAAAATCGAAAAAAATAGTATAGTTTACCAGCTGGTAAAATATACTATTTTTTTAAACTGGAACATGATAAACGAAGATAACATTGTGATCCAAAGAGAAGTAAGAGACAACTAAAGAGATTTAAAATGTGTTAAACATGTATCGATATATTCATACATAACATATGATTTAAGTATAAGAATTTTGACGAAGCATCCATGTGACTGAAAGTTGGTTTAAACTTTGAAATGGTATTGAAGTTGTTTCCCTCGTTTTTTCGTAGCTCCGTTCATTCACTTTAACACAAACAATAGCTGCCATTCTGTTTATGAAACAACAGAATAGGCCATTGCTACACTGATCTGTGCCCTTCCTAAAGCCGTCGCCGATGGTGTAAAGACAATCATCGGGGGTGACTTACGATTTTTAATGAAAACCATTAGTTCGAGGAATACACTCCGCCTCCGGGAAGCAGGAGTGAATTTTGTAAACAGATCTGGTCACTGAGAAGAGAAAGCGGTTTGCCTATAACAGAAGAACAGATTTTGCACCTCCCTGAGCACACTCTATCAAATCAAAGCAAACGGAAAAAGCAAAACATTATGGTCGGTTGTGTTGCAGTTGTGAGATCTATTCTTGAGCCTGTCAAATCGCTTTGTCTTAAACAGAAGTGTACCCTGGGTTACCAGACAGAACTGTGTAGAGAATTCAGCCTTGTGTTGTGCCTCCACAACATAGAAAGAAAGATAGATTTGTGATATTAGATTTTCTGAATAGAGATTTTCTGAACCGTAACTCTTACTCTGTTTTGTTTTTGCTTGAAGCTGAAACGTTTGAAGATAGATTATGTTTATTGATTTTGATTTGTTGAGTTGAGTTCCCCTTCGACGCATGGTCTATAACAACGTTCACATTGCTGTACACACTTGTTTTTACTCTGAAAAGAAATGCGCGAGGATATCAGCTTTTTGGATTTGAAGCCTCCTTTTCCATAACAATTCACAAAGTTCAGGCTCCTCCTGGATTATATCTGTAATAGCACCTTCATTTTCCAGCGCTACAAACAAGCCAAGATTGAAATTGTTTCCAATATGCTGCGTGACTGTTTTCATTGACTGTAAGACATGGTAGCGGACCATTGATTCACCAGTGCCAAAGATATTTAACGTTACATAAGGTGAACCTTGATTTGTTTGCCGTGGAGCTAAGCTCAGAACAGAAAACACCCCTTTGGTCTCCTCAGATTCTGATAACTTCATGTCATAAGTATAATAGAAATACAGATCTGATCTTGTCTCGAGGTACTCCCAGTTCGAGTGATTCGCCAGGCTAAACGTTTCGCCTTCGATCGTAAGAATATCGCCAATGAAAAGTGCCCGAAAATCTTTATCTTCAGTCTTCAGCGTTGCAAACTCTTTGACAGACAATGGATATTTCTGGAATGGAGGAATCGAGGCATCAAGGAACCTGGGGACATGAACTGCAGAGACTGGTTCCATCGTACAGGAAAATATGATTTTCGAGCAAGATCTAATGATATCATATCCGGCTGGTATTCTGACATGTGCAGGTCTTGCTCTGATGACAAACTTCAGCCCTGTAAGTTTCTCAGCAGCAAATCTAAGTGAAAAATTGACCATTTGCTTATAAATGCCATTCCCGCGGTATTCCTCAGCAATGCGCGAGCTTCGAACAATAACACTTTCGCCACCGTCTGTAATATTTAAAGCTGTAAAACCAACTATTCGTCCGGACGTGGTCTCTGCTATGAAAGGTAGCCATCTATCGTCATTAACCCATTGAGGGAAGATCTTTGCTGTAAAATCGGTGTCAAGGTAGACACCATTTGATAACTCAGTTACGGCTTCCTGGTCCGAGAGTACAGCAATTCTGTATTTGCATTCAATCATGATTAAATTTAACCGTACCTGCTTGGAGAATTCAATTCTGCTTAAATAAGGCCCGAAATAAGGTCAGAAATTCAACGACTTAGCATGTTTTCATTATGGTCATATTCAATGTGGTTAGTTCTAACTCGTTTGGCGAGTTTTCACACTCAGTATTTCCTTCAAAGCAGCAGCTGAATATAGAAGAATGACCTTCGTTGATTCGTTGTGTTCTACCTATGAAACAAAACTTTGCTTATTGTCCTTATTTATGGTATCTGCTTTGACCATGCAGTGATCTTTAGTAGGTTTCAAGTTTCTTATCTTTCCTTGTGTGGTTGTGGAAATCTCTATTTAGGGTGTGTTTGATTTGATTAGTATCCAAACTTACCTGATTCTGAAATCAGTAGACTTCACAGAGATGGAAAATGTTTCCCAATCACATGCAAAAGTCTTGAAATGATAGGTTTCGGCTTCACTGCCACGGTTTGCTAATGAAAACGAAAATCTCTCTTCTCTTAAGTCTCCCAAGCCTTCTGCAAATTGGAGCAGAATGTTTACTCTGGGTACCAGAGAGATTCCGGTACCCAGGGTACAGAAGGCTATGACGGACTTCCAAGTCCATCAAACCTACCGTTTTTAGCATTTCGGAGCCAATCAAACACAAATTCCGAGTTTACCAAGTCTGCTGTTTTCAGAATTGGCACCAATCAAGCACACCCTTGTAGTTAAAGGCACACTGTCGTGGCTGTAATTGGCTGGTTGTTATGTTGAAATCCCTAACAAAAGACCTAGCCTCTGGATCATTATAAAGCCTTTATGCTCTTAGATCATATTTTGTTTCGAGAATATGTATAAGTGGAGTATTGTCGTCATCATCTTCGTGAATTTCAGTGTACAGCGAAATTACTGAAGCCTGCCTAAGCTGAACTTACTTTTTGATCACTGTTCTGTGCTGTAACTTTCAGTTAGAGAGTGCTGCGTTCTGGGTTTACTCAAAATAATTGTTATCAAAATGTTTACGATCGTTGCCAATAGCAACTTTATTTTATTTGTTTGGTTGAGAAGCTGAGCAGTAAGTGTTTTAATTACACCCAAAAAATAAGAGAATTGAATTGCCTGTTAATCCACATTTGAACCAAACAAATAAAATGCCCAAGGTAGAAATTTAGATATATCCTTCTTCTTTGGATCTGTGCTCATGTTTGCTCTTAAAAGCCATTTCTGGAATGCAC
This sequence comes from Aurelia coerulea, assembly GCA_039566865.1. Lineage (NCBI taxonomy): Eukaryota > Metazoa > Cnidaria > Scyphozoa > Semaeostomeae > Ulmaridae > Aurelia > Aurelia coerulea. Next base: position 20,549,904 of record CM076955.1, read on the forward strand.
AACGAGCCAGTTAGCTACCTGAACAAGGACAGATTTTGTAAGACAATAACGTGAGCTGCTTTTGTTGACACCTGACACCTGAATTCAAAGCGATTTACGATCGCAGACAAAGGAAGTTCCCTCAACCAGTAATTCAAAACGAACAAAGCCGCAAATGTTGCCCTGAAACCCAAGTATCTAGCGCGATCGTTGTGCAGTCCAGAAATTATTTCTCAGAGCAAATATGAGTTTCTATCGAAAGAAGAAGAATATATCTACACATCTACCACGGGCATTTTATTTATTTGGTTGAGAAGCTGAGCAGTAAGTATTTTAATAACATCCACAACGATAAGAGAATTGAATCGCCTCCCAATCGACTTTTGAACCAAATAAATAAAATGCTCGAGGTAGATGTGGAGATATACCCTTCTTCTTTTGATGTATGCTCGTATTTACACTTGAAAACAACTTCTGGAATGCACAACAGGTGAGCTAGCTACCTGGGTTCCAGAGAAACTTTTGCTGCTTTCTTTGTTTTGAATTACTGGTTGAGGGAACTTCCTTTGTCTGCGATCGTAAATCGCTTTGAATTCAGGTGTCAACAAAAGCAACTCATGCTATTGTCTTACAAAATCTGTCCTTGTTAGCTACCTGAACAAGGACAGATAATGTTAGAATAGAACTCACTACTTTTCATTGACACCTAAATACATGGCAATTTGTGATTGGAGACAAAGGGAATTCCATGCTCGGTCAGTCAAGACATAAACAAGAACAAATCAAGCCGTAAAAATTGCCCTGAAACTCGGGTCGCTAGCGCGCTCGTTGTGCATCTCAGAAATGGTTTTCAAGAGCAAATATTAGCACATATCGAAAGAAGAGGGATATATCTAAACTTCTGCCTCGGGCATTTCATTTGTTTTATGCAGAAGCCAATTGGGAGGGAATTCAATTCGCGTACTTTTTAGGTGGAATCAAAACACTTACTGCTCAGCTTCTGTACGAAAAAAATAAAATGCCCGAGGCAGAAGTTTAGATATATCCTTCTTCTTTCGATATGTGCTAATATTTGCTCTTGAAAACCATTTCTGAAATGCACAACGAGCGCGCTAGCGACCCGAGTTTCAGGGCAATTTTTGCGGCTTGCTTTGTTTTAGTTTATATCTTAACCAACCAGGCATGGAATTCCCTTCGTCTGCAATCACAAATTGCTTTGTATCTAGGTGTCAATGAAAAGTAGCGAATTCTATTGTAACATTATCTGTCCTTGTTAGCTACCTGGGTTTCAGAGCAATTCTTGCGGCTTGCATTGTTTTTGTTTATGACTTGACCAACCAGGCATAGAATTCCCTTTGTCTAAGATCGCTAATCGCTTTGTACTTGGGTGTCAACAAAAACTAGCGGATCCTATTGTAACATTATCGGTCCTTGTCTGTGTAGCTAGTCTAACCTAACCCTAACCCAAACTCTGAAACCTGTAACCGGTAATTGGTAACCTGCCATTTCCTTCGACACCTTGAATAGATTGATAGATCAATTGATTGATTGATTATTCCTAAATACTCACAGAATTTAGTTCCCAGGCTGTTCTGCAGAACGCGGACAAGGAGGGAAGAAGATAGTCAAAATCAAAACTTTGCAAGAAAATTATGGCGTCATTCAAGTTTCATACGAACCCATTTACTTCTGCAGTTGGACAAAGGATAGGTAACAAATACTTAATTTGAAAGCAAGATACTTATTGTACATGCAGGAGACATTTCTCGGTTGTGACTTGTGAACTAGCAGCAATCTGATGAAAATACTTTTTTGCTTCTTATTTAGGCCCATTTTTGGAACGCAATCCAACCTGACTGAGGCTGCCACTGGAGTCAGCAATTTTTCTGCAAACAGAAAAAAGAATAGATGGAGTGCTTTTAGGAGAAATATCCACCTGTCTCAATCAAAATTACATCTTTCCACAGCAATAATTCATCCATTTGAAAATGAAGGGGCAGGAAAAACAACAGAAAGGGGGACGACTCACAACTGCACCTCCTCAGCTCAGCCAGACTGCATTCTTTGCTATTCTCGGAGAACATATTCTCCGTGCAATCTTTACAAAAACAATAGGACCTTTTGTTCTTCTATTTTTATCATCTGCGCACTTCTCCACGCGAGAAACAAATGATGCAGTCTGGAAGCTCAGTGGACCAGCGTTATGTCATGTTTTTCAGGAATGTATTTAACCATATACTCCACTAACCCTAATATACACACATTTACCCTAACTAATCCTAACTAACCTTAAAACCCATTTTCCAAAACCTAATTCTGACCTTAACCCTCCCATGATGGCACATAACATGCCAATATTGAAAGCTGGTCCACTAAAAACAAAGTGCGGACATCTATAGCATATAGCCCAGTAAGGTATTATCTTCATTTTGATTTGCAGAGAGGGCAACTGACAGCAACCTGCCATCAGAGGACTGGGCATTATTTATTGAAATTTGTGACATCATAAATGATACTGAAGATGGGTAAGAATTTTGCAATATTTGTGGGGCTCAAATGCACCAAACAGCTTTCATTTTCATTCAGCTGACATAGCTCTTGAGAAGTGTGGGGATTTATTACACCTAGAAGTCCCCTGGGAAAGTTTTGCATGATCTAACCCTTCAAACTTCAGCCAAGACGAAGGACCATGGAAGGACTGATCGTCATTTCCTTACATACAAGTAAAGCGGGTGAAAACTTGAACCCAAGATCAATCTTTTTCTCAAAAACGTAAAGGTAAAGGTTTATTTCCCATTTATTTTGTGTCAACAGTTTTAAGCATTTATTCCAAACTCCAAACTCGAATCGTCAACAACATTCCAGATACAGTGGCCCATTGTTTGATTTTCATCGATGCAGTAAGTTCTGTCAACAAACCAAGCATAGAAAGCGGACTAAAGATCAAGGATCCAGATCAAGCATCAAGTGGAAGCTGTGCTGACAAAATTGAAATTAGGAGACGAGAGCACAAATCTTCAGATAGCAATATCTCTTGTTTGTATTAAGTTGCAATGGATCATTGCACTAGATTTTCGCCTACTCTCCACTCTGGAATATATGTCCCTTCTCTGAGCAATTTCTTCACCAAAGCACCTCTCATCTGCAGGAAATCTTCACCAACCCCATTTATTCCAGACCTCTTCCCATTCCTGACTCAAGGTTATTCATTTGCACTAAAATACACTGGATATTTTTTACCTCAGCCCTTCTGAGAAAAAAGGATGGCATATATGTGGAAATTGAAAGGGTAGTCCTTTGGAAAATTGGAGTTTGACGTCTGTTTTCCATGGATTTCCATGGATGGCCAAACGAGTTAGAACTAACCACATTGAATATGACCATAATGAAAACATGCTAAGTCGTTGAATTTCTGACCTTATTTCGGGCCTTATTTAAGCAGAATTGAATTCTCCAAGCAGGTACGGTTAAATTTAATCATGATTGAATGCAAATACAGAATTGCTGTACTCTCGGATCAGGATGCCGTAACCGAGTTATCAAATGGTGTCTACCTTGACACCGAGTTCCACCACTGAGCACTGGTTGCTCTGTCTAATCATTGCATAATGCATTTGTTGGGGAGACGAGATACGGTTTGTCCAAGGAAATGTTATGTGGCCCCCATGTGTAGTAGGTTAATGCTCAGGTGCAGTAGCGTTTTGGGTTGGAACTCTGACAGGCGCATGAGCATTAACGTACTGCACGGGGGACACATAAGCTTCCTTGGACAAACCGCATCTCATCTCCCCAACAAGCATATCATTACAAAGAGAATATTTAAAAAGCGTGTTTGGTTATTTGCTTTGGCTTTCATAATAATAAGCCTATGGACTCCTCTTGAGTGAAAAATTAACAAGAACAATTTTTAATTGCTCTTCTATTCCATCACAGTGCCAAGGATGCTGTCAAAGCAATCAAAAAGAGGCTGTCTAATAGGAAAGACTACAAGAGCTTGATGTATACATTGACCGTAGGTATTCTTTTGTCTCATCTTTCATCTGTTTATGTTGAATTTGTACAAATGTCATTTTGAAACAGTTGCAACGACCTTGATAACTTAAATGCAAAATGCAGACAGTGGATTGCTGCAGTTAACAGGAAGTTTGGATTATTCAGAGTCACAAGACATGCGTGGCTATTGTCAATTGAATGCTGAATCATTTGGAGTATTGACACATATTGTAAAAATTGACATCACACGAGTTCTCAGACTATTTAAGAATTATCAAGAATTCTTCAGATTTTGATAAGAATTCTTTAGCCATGTAAATTCTTTTTAGCAAGAATTCTTAAGAATTTGAAATATTCTCCAAAAATTCTTAGTGAGGAGAAGCAAGTTAATTTGCACAAGGCCTGTTCTGTATGTAGTTTGGGTTCAGCCACACTCAATTTATCAATTAAAGTTCCTGGATCTAACCTCAGAAGTAGAATATTTATTCATAGCCCACCTACAATTTCTCAAGGAGCGGAAGGAAATATATACAGTATAGTGACAACATTTGTCTCTTGTGATGTAGATCTTCTGACCTTAACATTGACCTGCCTGAAAAATGACTTTTTCAATTCTGTTGCTTTTGAATTTCATCTATTTGTTGTTGTAGCTCCTTGAATCCTGTGTCAAAAACTGCGGACATAGATTTCATGTGATGATTGCAAATAAAGATGTTCTTGGTGACCTCACAAAGATAATTGCACCTGCATCAAAGGTAAAGTAGGAAACCTGCCATGTCTATTGAACTTCTCATTAAGCTTTTTATTTCACGATTGAAGTGATTGTGCTTGTTTTGAAATAGTATCTTATACCAAACACTATCCACTTACAAAACAACCTGTACAAAAATACAAGGCCATGTAATAGCCATGTACAAGCCTTGTAGTTATGGCCTTGTAACCTTGTTATAGCCTGGAATAGCCTTGCTGTAACCTTGTAAATGGCTTGAAAAATGCTAATTAGCCTTGTAGAAGCCTTGTGGAAACCTTGTGTTAGACTGGTTGCAGCTTGGACTCTTACTGATAGCCTTGTAATTTTCTTCCAAGGTTAGTACAAAGTCATAACAAGGTCATAATCCCCTCTACAAGGCTAAAACTTGGCCTGTACAAGGCCAAGTTTAGCCTTGTATTTTTGTACAGGAAGGATGTTCTTGGTTCAAGTTCCTTATCAAAAGGGGAAATGGATGGTCAGGGAACCTGTAATGTCTAGTGAACTTCTTATCAATTATGTTTCATGATTAAGATCTTCTCCTGCTAGTTTGGAAATTTATTTCATACCAAAACACTATTCATTCACAAAACAATTGTGCTGTGAACGGAACTACAACAATCTTGCCAAAGAGGGAAGTTATTAAGTCTTCAATCTTTAATTGTTTGCCCTTACTTTATAGAGTGGGACAAGCCAAGTTCCACAAATTGTAGAAGAAAAGATTCTGATGCTTGTTCAGTCATGGAGTGATGCATTCAGAAACTCTGACAGCTTGCAAGCATTTGTCCAGTGTCATGAACACCTCAAAGCACAAGGTATGTTTAGGCTATGTATGCTACTCACAAGTGGCAGCTTATTTGGAGTTATTGTTGACTTTATTTAGTGCAGCTGATTTAACAGGAATTTCCTGAATAGATATATATATATATGATATTACCAGCAGAAGCAACACCAATATTTTTTTTTTGTCTTCTAGAATTTTTTAGACAAACAGTGCAGGCCTAACAGCATAACAAATATTCTTAAGTTTTTGCAAGAATTCTCCATCTTATGATAAGAATTCTTGAGCCATATTGAAAGACTAAAATTTTTTCAAACACAATTTCTTCAGAAACTAAAGGGAATTCTTGAGCAGGAAAACCATGCTAATGTGCACAAGGCCTGTAATATATGCTGTGCTATCTACGGTACAGCTCTGCAAATATTTTCTTACAATGTGTTAGCTGAGTTCAAGCCTGACACAATATGCAGTGCAGGATTTGTTTATATTAACAAAAGCCTTAAGCCTTCTTGAGAAAATGTTTAACCATGTCAGAAAGCTTGAAAACAATTCTCAAAGTCTTTCTTATCAGTATAGAATTTTCATCAGATTGCAAGACTTCTTGAAAATTCTTAAAAACATGAAAGAATTCCTGACAATTCTTGTAATTATTGTACATTATGTGATGCTGAGGCATTTGCTGAGTTGATAACTTGCAAGGAGATGCTTTGGAGCTGATGTCTTTGGTTCTTGTAACATTGTAGATGACTCAACATATTTAAGATTTTTCCATTTACTAATTTTGTATGCTCTTTTTCAGGACATGAATTCCCTGCCCAAGATATTGACACTCTTGCACCCATTCACACTCCGAAAAGGGTAGGTATCACAACTTAACCAAGATTTATAGTCAGGAATTCTCAAATTTGAATCATTTTCTCCTGAACTTGCTTCAGATGGTGCTTGTCATTTAATTATCCTAAATTTTTCAAGCGTTTTTATATCACCACATTAGAATTTGTAAGGAGTAACAGATGTGATTACAGTTGCAGGTCTTGCACACATCAACATGGTTTTCCTGCCCAAGAATTTCTTAAGAATTCTTTTTGAAGAAAATTTACAGCTTTCCATATGCCTTGAAAGTTCTTATCTAGATATGAAGAATTCTTGCAAATTCTTAAGAAGTCTTGAGGATTGGTGTAATGTTAATGTGCCCAAGGCCTGAACTGTACTGAAACTTCTTCAGTTAATTTTCTCCTTCTCATTGTATGTGCAGTATCTATTCTTTGTATCTGCAGCATATCATTTTGTATCCCAAAAATGATGTACTACTATCCAAGATCTTGGTTGAATTTATCAATAATTTCATCTTTAACATATCTCATAGACAATTCCTGAAACTGAACAACCAAGGCCACAATCAAGACCTCAGACTGCTACCACCCCACAACCTCAGGTGAGCATTAATGCTTCCAGAATATCACTCAAACATTTACTGGAAATCTCTGCCTGTCCAATTATTTAACCCATTTTATCATTAGATATTTAATTTTTGCAACATAGATGTTGATATATCAAGCATTTGCTTGGGTGGGCTTGGGTCAAGTTGAAAGCTGCAAAGAACCATTAAATGTCAAATACATTGTTGAACCAGTAAACAAACCTTTGAATGTACTATGCGATATTTTTGTTTTTGTATCTATTCATATCTCTTGTGTCTACTCATACAACTCCTTGAAAGCTACATTTTGATGTTGTTGATTTCGTTTCAGGGTTTTCAACAACCTCTCCAAAGAGCAAATTCAGGGCCAGTGAATCCATCACCAGCACAGTTATCAAAACTTCGAAACGATCTGAATATGGTGGAAGAAAATGTTCGAGTGATGTCTGAAATGCTGACAGCAGTGTCCCCTGACGATGAAGGATCCGAAGATGTTAACCTCTTGAAGGTGATTGAAACTTTTTGAAATACACCAAAGCAGTTTTGATCGCTTGAGGCAAACCATAGCTCTTGCTACCCTCTAGGCTCCCCCTGAATGCTGCAGGGGAGCTGTAGAGTGCTCTCCTCAACTATTCAAACAGTAAAGTAAGAAGACGCAAAATAGAAGCCAGTTTTTTCAAAACAATTGGTTTAGTTACTTTTTAAAATTGCGTTAAAGCAAGTATGCAATGGTAAATAGGCCCCTCTATAAATAGAACAAAGAATTCACTCAGACACAGCATTGTTTCTTAGCAAGATAAAAATCTCATTCCAAGGCCACTCTTTGTTGACATTGTGTGCAACTTCGATTTGAATCTCGATTTGAATGCGGTATTTTTAGATTTTCTACTCTCTGCAAATGTAAGCTTTTAACCTTGCACAAACCCTTTAATCTAGAAATAGGCTTTATTACCTAACATTCTCTCTAAATTTGTTCTCTTCTCTGTGTCATTTTAATACTCGTCAATTTATTTATTTTGTAGGAATTGAATTCAACATGTCGACAGATGCAACAGAGAGTTATTGAGCTTTTGCAGCGAATTGCTAATGATGAAGTGACAGGTAACAATTTAACCATATTTTGGCCGGGGGGGGGGGAGGGGCAACTAATAGCTTTTTTCTGATATATCTGCAATGAGGAAGTCTATGGTAATCAAACTTTATGACTTTTCGTAGCTACCTATTGTGCTAGTACTAGCAAAGATTCATTGAAATATTTTGACCAATGAGGGGGAGGGAGACAATTTTTCTGGACAGATCCTATCAAAATCGCAAATTCACGCATCACAATTTTGTGAAAAGAGTAGCAAAATTGCAGTATTTTGCAAATTTCTTTTGCAGACTAAATTTGATTTTATCGCATTTGTCCTGATGTTGACCAATTTTACCTTTTTTCTTGACCATACAAATATATTTTTAGAAAGTACATGCGTAGGGCTATTAGCACACCAAATCTGGTTGCTCTGCCTATTCGAGTCAAGAGTTAGGTAGGGGGGACTCCCCCCTCCCCCGCGACCAAAATAAGACATGTCAGATCATATGGTCAGATAGCCCGACGACAATAGGGTTAAAGAGATATTTTTAGTCTGTCTTAAATTAGATGTCTTGGTGAAAATTCCTGCAAATGAAACAAAGAAGATTTTTCCGTAAGCAAATTGCGTCATCACAAATCTCATGTGACATCTTTGCCTGGAAATTTTTTATGAAAATGTAATAACAGCCGAGAAAGAACTGCCTTTTCGTCATCGTACGGTATATTACGCAGATTTTTAAAGCGCCCTTCATTGAGTCTAGGATCATAAAAAAACGAACCAGCGTCGTTAATACTTTTTCTGTTTACTCTTTCCCGTTATTCTCTTCAATCGAGATAAATTCACTCCAATCAAGAGCTGTTGCTGCTGCTTGAATTTTAAGTAGATGCTCTGCAGCAACTGTTTGGGAGCCCTTTGGGAGCAATCTTTGCACTGATCCTTCGATGAGATATAGTGTATTAAGTTAGTTTTGGAGTTTTTTTTAACGTATTATGGACAACATTGATATACTCAGGACAATCTTTCTCAAATTAAAGAGAATATTTCATTTAGCATTTAGCAGAGAATAGCCATATTATGTGGATCTGTTTATATCAATTATTATCATTATCATTATTTTATTATTAATGATATTGTGCAAAAAATTTCATCTTGAGAGAAGCTACATGCCCTCTGTTTATTTGCATTGCAAACAACACTACTCTGATTATCAGCTTCTTATTTTTTCCGTAGGTGAATTACTTCGAATCAACGACGCTTTGAATAACGTATTTATTCGATATGATCGATTTGAGAAGAATAAGAGTGGAGTATCATCGCCATCCGCTACAACAGAGATGCAAAATGTAAGATCTTAATACGATTCTAAGTCTTGTATGAATATAGCTTAGATTTCGTATTTCTTTGTCATCAAAAGAAACTTTTTCAAATATACCGTGTGAGCCAGAAAAAGATTCCCTTTCGAAAATTTATTGCACCAAGAACACTGGACAGATTTCCTTGACTCAAGTTTTAGTTAAGGGCCGAAAGACCAAACGTAATTGTGATTTTCTTGCGTTTTTATGATCACTGAAAATATAGGTAGAGTCGATTTAACGAAAATTTCTTGTTGCGCAAAAGCGCTAATGGAGTTCTTTGTTTTGGATTTCCAATTTCCACTGAATCAACCTTGAACATGAGCAAAATTTCACAAAAAATTCAAATCGCAAGGAATCAACTCTTACATACCAATACACAAGGGTGTTTCACCTTTCTCGGGAATTATAAAACATAGATTTTCAAGCAAATATTGAATGTTTTGGTCGAAAGTTTCTTTTATAATTTGTTGAAGTGATTTAGGCCTTTTTAGGTACTTCGCAACCATGAAGTTTTCGTAAAAGCGAATTTACCTTTCTTTCAAGTGCTCATAACAACACGAGAAAAACAAAAATAAAATTTTAATCTCTCGGCTACTAAGCAATGTTTGATTCACTTTAATTCATCAAATATTCTTGGTGCTATGAATTTTAAAAATGGAAATTTTTTTCTGACTCACTCCGGTATATAGTGGCGGACACTGGGGGGCAAAGGGGTGCGATTGCCCCCCTCCAATGTTGGCTAGAACAAAGATCTTTTGTTCGAAAACAATAGAAACAAGCAATTCTTTCAAATTGAAGCAATAGCTTCGCCCCCCTTGATATTTGGCAAAGTGTCCGCCGCTGCGGGTATAGCTCAGATTGATGATAAGATAGGGTATTTTTACCGTCATCAAAAGAACCTTTTGAAAACGTAGCAGGAGAGAATAATTTTGAAATATCACAAACAGTACAAGGCTGTTCATTGATGTTTCTTTTTTCGTGCTAGGAACAAGCGATGGATAGTTTCAACGCAGCTCTCAGTGCACTACCAACTTCTCAAGCGACAAACGGGTGAGTTGCCAAGCTGTGCTCTTGTCTCGCAAGAGAACTTTGACAATTTGGTTTTCCTTCTGATTCATTATACTCGGGTGAGTCACACACAAAAACACATGGCGTTTGAGAGAGACTACCTCCATAATTATCAAAGCAATGATACTGAAAAGTGTTGTGTTTCATTGCCGATATGTTCAATTAGATTCAGTAATTTACCCGGCTTTAATCGGTCATTTCTTCCCGTTGATATGGGAGATTTTCTTCTGAAAGCACCTTTCAAAAATCCGCAAAAGACGAATGTAAACAACAATCAAAATTTCATCGGTTATCCATCCTGACAACAATGACACTTACATATATTTGCATATTTTGTCCTCGTGGGAGGATGGAATCCCCCTGGATAGGTTTTTCACTCTATGATTGAAAATGTTTCATCCTCCTGAGAGGATTGCACGTGCTAAAGCGTGTTCGAGTCATTATTGCTGTAAGGTAAACACATTAGCGGAATTTGGTCGTGATTTTAAGCCGTTTTTGAAGGTTTCTCGAAGCAAATCCCTTGTAAGGGACCGGAGGAAAAATCGAAATTTTCTCAAAATGTTGATGGCCCAACCTGAAAGAAACTAAACAATTACCTGGCCTACTGACCATGTAGGAAATATTTCATGGCCCATCCTTCCATGGCCCATTTAAGGAATCTTGCGCTGTGGTTTCAACAAGTTCCAGTTCAAAATCTGAAGAGGACAAGTTAGACAGAAGATATATTGTTTTTAAATTTTGTCTCCAAACAGGTCTTGAAAGATTGTTGAGAATATCATGTTGTGATGAATTTTGCAGTGTAAATTTTTTTTATTGATTTTATACAGGACTAACCCAAATTTGCTCATTGATTTTGGTGCGGAACCGGCATCTACCACAGCATCAAGTAAGTTGAACGATTTTATTATTTTATTACTTTCTCGCAAAGTTTTTTATTTGTAAGATTCATTACAAAGAACTTAACGGGCTCCATCTCCATATTTCATTCGAAACGATGATTTTGCAGTTTTAAAAGGTAGCATCACACAGGCTTTTAATATTTTTTCAAAATGAAAACGTTATTTTGAAGAAAAGTTCTTGCACTTCACAGAGGAATAAACCAAAAATGTTCATATCTTTTACGATTGCTCCGAGGTTAGTGAATTATACACGATCACTTTTTGATGGTTTGGGCGAATCCACAAAACAAGCTGCAGAAAAAGAAAGGTAAAGATTGAACACGTGCCTAAAATGATGGTGTTTACAGATCTGTTTACAATTTGGCGACGGAACCCCTTTAAGTGGTATTCATATGCAGAGCATGTTTTCCTGAAACCTTGTTTCTGTCGAGAAGTTACTCAAGTAGCATTGAGCTACATACCACAGTAAACAAGCGAAATGTGTCATGGATACCTGGGACTAAATTTCTGCTTGGCAGAGCCTCTTGAAAAATGTCTTATCTCTTACTTTCCAGGTACAAAATACCAAGAGGATGATGAATTCGATATGTTTGCACAGACGAGAAACAGCACATTTGCTGATAGCAGAAGAGCGTAAGTTCATTTGTTTAGGAAATTTAAGACCACATTTACACTGTATCGGAACAGTTTTGATCCGCTGCAAAGTTGTTACGGTTCAAGTGCGTTTACACCCACTTGAATTTTTCTGTAGACAGAAGGAACAAAAGTGTTACTGATTGCCTGGCAGGTGCAGTGTAAACGGGAGGTTTATCCGTTACACTTTTCTTACAGATTCATAGTTGTAGCGGCACAGTGTAAACAGGGTCTTCATCTTGCATATACCTTTTTACTTGCTAGAAAAGAGGTTTGGATCGAGCGTCCAAAGGTGGAGGTGAAGTTGTGGTTTTTAGCGCCAAGCACTGGGATCGCAGAAGTAGAATAGGCCTAATCGAATCCGCGACCCCTTTCCAGACGATCAAATGGTGTTGCTCTACCCGGTATCGAACCCTGTCCGCCTGACTATTCTGGCTGCAAAATCAGTGGATTACACCACTGCGCCACAACACCTTCAAATCTGGTAAAATTTGGGAAAGAAAACAAAAGCACGACACCCCTTCTCACTGGATACACTGCTAGCTGTGGCATGAAGCTCCTTCGGATCTCAACACTGTTCAGAGAGTTTATTATCAACCATTTTGTGCAAAGTGAGTTAGCAATGGCGTACACACAGGCAGGTGTTATTGGTCTTTTCGCTTTGTTTCTCATGATTTTCGTTCATTTTTAGCTGACTTTTCTTTCCTTTGAATAACAACGGTTGAAAACGCAAACTTCCATTTGCAAAGTCGCAAAATGAAGCCCACTAAGTTTTGAAACTGTTACACAGCAAAATCAGCTAACGATGAATGAAAATAATGAGAAACAAGGCCAGAAGGCAAATAAAACTTGCCAGTGTATAAACTAAGCCACTCGTTAGTTAATGTGAGCAAATTATCCGAAGGAGCTGCATTCCACAGCTAGCAGTGTATCCACCAAGAACGGGGGTCATGCTTTTGTTAGCTTTCTCAAAGTTTACCAGATTTGGACGCTCGATTCAAACCTCTTTTTAACAAGTAGAAAGGTCATCACAAGGACAACTGACCATCCCAACAATCTCTTCTGGAAAGAATTTTCAGCTTCTGAAGCAAGCAACTTTGAAAGTAGCATTGAGTAACAGAACCATTTGCTAGATATCTTCGTCTGACACTGATCACAGCAAAGCGTCAGATGAGATCCGAAAGACAATGAACGAGAAGAAATCTTGTGCGCTATTTTGAAATTAGCCAATCAGAGAGCAAACATTTTCATTTGGTTAATTTAAAATACTTTTTATCGGCAAAGAAGGGGGTTTGTAGCCATAATGTCAACCACAGACGATTTACTGTGATCACTGTAAGAGAAAAAGATTCGGCAAATGGTACGGTTAAATGACACGATGGCAGGATTATCAAGTTTTGTAACATGGCACGTGTTTCCTCTTTGTTAACCTTTGTTCTTGCCATTTTGATGTGCCATTGGCATGGCAACAATAAACAGACGATCCGTGCAAGTAAGAGGCCTGTCGAACAACCTCAGGAGCATTCTGAATCAGATTTGTGTGTCTTCACCCTTGGGCATGCTGGTTGAAACGAACCTTTAAATAGAACTCTACACGTAACGACGTGAAGAAGGGAATGGAAGGAAATTCCGTAATAGTCAAAGTTGTAATTCAGTGAGAAGATTGCATCTGTGTTCTTTGGGGAAGAAGTAAGAGGCCTGTCGAACTACCTCAGGAGCATTCTGAATCAGATTTGTGTGTCTTTTCACCCTTGGGTCTTTTACCCAATTGACCCCTCGTTTGAAATCTCTCTTGTCTCCTCTTTAACCAAAATTCTATTTGAATGTACGTCATTCATAATATACCTCCATTTCCTTTGCAGTGGGTCAACGTACGAAGACAACACCACAAATGTTCCAACTGAGAGCTTCGCAGGGGCGATTTCATCTAAGGCTCCGTATGCATCTGAACCTGCGAAAACTGAGGTATCATATTATCTTCGTTCTCGTTTGCCCGTGAAAGCATCGTGTTGTTGTGTCGTTGTATCGATTGTGGAGTCTCTGCTATGCTTAAGTTATGTTTAATTGTTTAAAATTGAATCAGTCTGTTTTCCATTACACTTGCATCAGCTATGCACATTGTGGAGCATGATTTCCCTGTTTTTGCAAACGTTAGAATTTTCGAAATAACATACCTTATTTTCTTGTTTTTCTGTTCAAATGAGAAATGTTTGGAATAGTCAAATCGGAGAAGTTGCGTTAGTTAGATCAGGCAATGTGAAAGGACGCTGGTTTAGATTTCAACGTAAAGAACCCATGGATTTCGAAATGAATATGTCGTTGGTTAGTTTTGAATGGAGAAACTACATAGTTGCCTTTTAGGCCTACTGTAGTTGCGTGTCATATTTCTTGCGTAACTGTTAAAATTCGTTTGTTTGATTTTCTCATTTAATTTGCTTTCAGGACCAGGCCATCGAAGATGAGTAAGTTATATTTATTCTATAAAAGATGTTTGATTCTTTTAGTATTCTTGGTTCAAATCTTTACGAAACCAATCATAGGCTGTTTCGCATATTTTGATAGAAGATCAATTTAAAATTGCTTTAAAAATTCTTCAGTGGAGCTCTGCAAAATCTGTTTCCGAATGTAGCATTTAGAGCATTTTGTAACACCAAACATCTGCCGCAAAATGCTCACATTGTGCACGACAATTCAAGGAATTAGTATGACAGAAAGCATTGTTTTTAGCAAATTCCATTCTTATATTTCAACTGTATCTTTTACTGCCAACATAGTGCTTAGCTGACCAACGAGTTGGAACAAGACTGGTTTATGGACATTGTATTGCAGAAAAGATTTGAAATGGTTGTTGTAAATGTGATCTTAGCAAAATTTTGAAAATTGATAAACAGAACGATCTTTCATATCGCAAAATGATACAATCTCATAATGTATTTCTTAGAATACAAGATGTTCAAGAATGGCTAAAAGATACGGACTTGGTAAGGAAATGTTATCTACAACTTTTATATGACTTCTAAATCTTTTATCATATCAAGCAATCTTGTACAAGATTGTAGTGCACAGAAAATGAACCAAAGTGAAATCACATTTTGTGGATAAATATCAGAAAATGAAATGTAAAAACCTATATTTAACGGACACCTGTAGGACCAGTGCTACTGTCCGTTGTAGACAGGTGTCTGTTGTTTGGAGGTGTCTGTCAATGGAGGTTTCCCTTTATTTTAGGACAGAGTTATCCGTTGTTTGATAGTGTCCATTGTTGGGAGGCGTCCGTCAATGGAGGTTTTATTTTATTTACGTTAACAATTTCTCACTGAACTTTTCTAAATGTAAAATTTTTACTCTCAGAATCAGTTGAACCCTACTCAGCCTCTTCCTCAAGCAGCTTCAGCGCCTGAAACCGAGGTACCGAGTGGGGAGCAAACATCAATCACGAGTGACGAATTCGACAAATTTCTTGCTGAGAGATCATTCGTAGGCCCGCAGAGAATCGAATCTACACGCACAACTCCAGGAGCACCGCGGCAAATGCAGAACCTTGCGGGAGAAAATCAAGAAGAACGTATGTTTGCATTATAATTTTAATTATCTCTAATGGGAAATACTAAACTGTGATCCACCGATTTCGAATTTTTGTAAAGAATTGTAAATAGATGTTAGCTCGCTTATACATACGCCCAATAAAGCTTGGGCCTAACTTACGTCGCCCCAACTAATTAGACATCTTTGTACGAAAGTTTCCCTTCAGTACACACTTCAAACATCAAGAAAACTTTTTTTGGCACTTTAATCCTGAACGAGCTGCGAAATATTCTTTAGAAGAATGAGGTATGCTTTATAAGTGCACTGACGACGTGATTGAACATTTGAATATGACGCTAGAACCCTTTCTTTTTAAGCACACCGTAAAAGATTTATTACGCCCCCTCCCTATTAAGCCCCCCTCTCTAATAAGCCCTCCCCTCTGAGCCAAAATTTTTAATAAGCCCCCTCTCTATTAAGCCGCCCCCACTCATATCAAATTCCAGAGGTTACCAAAGATTTTTCTTTTATTGAGCTAAATAAGTTTGTACGTTAATTTTGATATGGTTTGAGATAACACTGTGTCGAATTTATGTATTTGACTCATGAAATTATATGTCGAATCCACAAAATATGGCGTAAGAGAACTTGAAAGCTATCATATGTATCCTTGTCATTTGATTTTGTGAATAAGCCCCCCTCTCTAATAAGCCCCCTCTCTTTTAGGCCCCATGTGGAGTGCCCGAAATTAAGTAACCGCCCCCCCCGGGGCTCAATAGAGCTTTCACTGTAACTTCATCTTGATATTGCTAGAAAACAATAGTTGTTCTGTTTTTCGGAAAACAAGTATTTTGCCTTTCCTCTGCCATAAATAAGCAACCACTTGTCAGATTGACTCAAACGAAGTCTCAAACCCTGAGTTGGAGCATGACCTATGCAACTGTGTAAAAACCATGACAACAAAGGCTTTATCTCCTCCACAGCAGCCCCCAAAACGGAGCACAATTTTTGTGGGACCCTGTACATCGAGAATCGTCTTTAATTTCTCAGTAAACAGGTCACATAGTGTAGAAAAGAATTAAGAATTACCATACAAGATGTTTCAGAAAGAACGCAACCCTACTGTAATCAAAAATATTTAAAAATTGATAAAACGTGAGCAGATGTAATTTATACCGTCTGAAAGTACAATCTTTCTTCTTTATAATGATAGCCAGTTTGGGGACATTGATGGAATCCTTTATCATTAAATTGACATTTTAAGTATGGCCAATTTCAAATGCAGCATGGTGCAAGAGCAAAATCAACACCTTTCTTACGGTAAAAATATTACGAAACAATTGTCAAAATATTTCAGGCCTGGAAGCACTTTAGGTGATGCCTTGAGGAAGTAAAAAGACAAATTATTTCCAAGTGATGCATTTGTTGATAATCATAAAATAAGCTATCACAAAAATGGATTTTCGTCTATGTGAATGCCCTGTCATTTTCCATTCATTTCAAATATTTATTTATTTAAAATATTTAAGGAGGGTAGCCCTTCAGCAATGCTGATTTTCAAGGGGCCCTCCACTACAAAACTTACAAAAATTAAATACTATTATAACTTAAATTAACCTAATACAATTTATAGATGTCAATAAAAACCTTAAAATCTGAAACAAATATTTACAATAAAAGAAAATCCATAAGGCAAACACGTTATTTACAATCAGCTTTCCCTATATACATTGTTTAAATCTATTCAGGGAGGATGCCAGCTTACATTCAACTGAGAGGCCATTCCAAGACTTGGCACCTCTAAACGAAAAACATTTCTGACCATTTTTGGAGTTTTTCTTTGGTAACCTGAGGTCAGTTGCTGTATTCCTTAGATTCCTAGAGGTTAGCTGGGATGCTTTTGTGAAAAGATTACACATGTATTGTGGAGCCAGCTCATGAAGAGATACTTCCGGCATACTTACCATATAGGCCATACGTACGAAAACTTCAAATAAGTAATAAAAAATTCACTTAAAACACCCAACCTGGATATCATTGGAAATAAGATAGATTTTAATTTTAGCTGGTATCCGTCAAATTGATTCAAATCTTATCATTTCCTGAAGGATCTCGAATAAAGTTGGGTTGCTTTTTTTTCTGAAACACCCTGCAGAAAGAACTATTGTAAGTCCATAAATACCCTGTCCCTTCCCTATCAGGAAGCTTGTAAAGAGCGTTTACTATTCCCAATTTTTATTTCGCACTTTTTTTATTTCAATCCTGTGTGATGACGCTTCGATTGATTATTCATTTCAAAGTTTTTTGTGAATAGAACTGAGAGTTGTCAATTAACATTTAGAAATGGGTGTATCATTTGACACAATCAATGTAACGAGACAACAAACTCTTTCTTTTACTTTTTATTGTCTATTATTGTTTGTGTGTTTCTCCAAGATTCTTCCAAAAACGTAGACAATGCGAAAGGTCACAATTGTGCAAAGATTCCAGCCCAATCTAGCGTTATACTTTAAAGTGAAAACGAGCCCTATTATAAAACGACCTACTTTTGCCAAGAGGCAAGGTTAACCCCTTTGGTTTTTTCCAAAAATAGGCCCTTTTCGGAAATAACAATTTTTGGCAAAGAGTAAGGCTAACCCCTTTGCTTTTTTGCAAAAATAGGCCCTTTTTGGAAAGACCAATTTTCCAGCAAAAAGTAAGTCTAACCCCTTTGGTTTTTTCCAAAATTAGGCCCTTTTTCGAAAGACCGATTTTCCGGTAAAAAGTAAGGCTAACCCCTTTGGTTTTTTCCAAAAAATAGGCCCTTTTCGGAAATACAGATTTTCCGGCAAAAAGTAAGGCTAACCCCTTTGCTTTTTTGCAAAATAGGCCCACTTCAGAAATACCGATTTTTGGGCAAAAGGTAAGGCTAACACCTTTGCTTTTTTGCAAAAATTGACCCTTTTCAGAAATACCGATTTTCCGGCAAAAAGTAAGGCTAACCCCTTTGCTTTTTTGCAAAAATAGGTCTTTTTCAGAAATACCGATTTTTGGGCAAAAATTAAGGCTAACCCCTTTGCTTTTTTGCAAAAATAGGCCCTCTTCAGAAATACCGATTTTTGGGCAAAACGTAAGGCTAACCCCTTTGCTTTTTTGCAAAAAAAGGCCCTCTTCAGAAATACCGATTTTTGGGCAAAAGGTAAGGCTAACCCCTTTGCTTTTTTGCAAAAATAGGCCCTTTTGAGAAATACCGATTTTCCGGCAAAAAGTAAGGCTAGCCCCTTTGCTTTTTTACAAAAATAGGCCCATTTCAGAAATGCTGATTTTTGGGAAAAAAGTAAGGCTAACCCGTTTGCTTTTCTGCAAAAATTAGGCCCTTTTCAGAAATACCGATTTTTGGGAAAAAGTAAGGCTAACCCCTTTGCTTTTTTGAAAAATAGTTTTCAGAAATACCGATTTTTGGGAAAAAAGTAAGGCTAACCCCTTTGCTTTTTTTGCAAAAATAGGCCCTCTTCAGAAATACCGATTTTTGGGCAAAAGGTAAGGCTAACCCCTTTGCTTTTTTGCAAAAATAGGCCCTTTTGAGAAATACCGATTTTCCGGCAAAAAGTAAGGCTAGCCCCTTTGCTTTTTTACAAAAATAGGCCCATTTCAGAAATGCTGATTTTTGGGAAAAAAGTAAGGCTAACCCCTTTGCTTTTTTTGCAAAAATAGGCCCTCTTCAGAAATACCGATTTTTGGGCAAAAAGTAAGGCTAACCGCTTTGTTTTTTTGCAAAAATAGGCCCATTTCAGCAATATATATTTTTGGGCAAAAAGTAAGGCTAACCCCTTTGCTTTTTTGCAAAAATATGCCCTTTTCAGAAATACCGATTTTTGGGAAAAAAGTAAGGCTAACCCATATGCTTTTTTGCAAACATGGGCCCTCTTCAGAAATACCGACATTTGGGCAAAAAGTAAGGCTAACCCCTTTGCTTTTTTGCAAAAATAGGCCCATTTCAGCAATATCTATTTTTGGGCAAAAAGTAAGGCTAACCCCTTTGCTTTTTTGCAAAAATAGGCCCATTTCAGCAATATCTATTTTTGGGCAAAAAGTAAGGCTAACCACTTTGCTTTTTTGCAAAAATAGGCCCTTTTCAGAAATACCGATTTTTGGGGAAAAAAGTAAGACTAACCCATATGCTTTTTTGCAAACATGGGCCCTCTTCAGAAATACCGACATTTGGGCAAAAAGTAAGGCTAACCCCTTTGCTTTTTTGCAAAAATAGGCCCATTTCAGAAATACCGATTTTTTGGAAAAAAGTAAGGCTAACCCCTTTGCTTTTTTGCAAAAATAGGCCCTCTTCAGAAATACCGATTTTTGGGCAAAAAGTAAGGCTAACCCCTTTGCTTTTTTGCAAAAATAGGCCCTTTTCAGAAATACCGATTTTTGGGCAAAAAGTAAGGTTAACCCCTTTGCCTTTTTGAAAAATTAGGCCCTTTCAGAAATACCGATTTTTGGGCAAAAAGTAAGGCTAACCCCTTTGCTTTTTTGCAAAAATAGGCCCTTTTCAGAAATACCGATTTTTGGGAAAAAAGTAAGGCTAACCCATATGCTTTTTTGCAAACATGGGCCCTCTTCAGAAATACCGACATTTGGGCAAAAAGTAAGGCTAACCTCTTTGCTTTTTTGAAAAATAGTTTTCAGAAATACCGATTTTTGGGAAAAAAGTAAGGCTAACCCCTTTGCTTTTTTGCAAAAATAGGCCCTTTTCAGAAATACCGATTTTTGGGCAAAAAGTAAGGTTAACCCCTTTGCCTTTTGAAAAATTAGGCCCTTTCAGAAATACCGATTTTTGGGCAAAAAGTAAGGCTAACCCCTTTGCTTTTTTGCAAAAATAGGCCCTTTTCAGAAATACCGATTTTTGGGAAAAAAGTAAGGCTAACCCATATGCTTTTTTGCAAACATGGGCCCTCTTCAGAAATATCGACATTTGGGCAAAAAGTAAGGCTAACCCCTTTGCTTTTTTGCAAAAAAAGGCCCTTTTGAGAAATACCGATTTTTGGGCAAAAAGTTAGGCTAACCCCTTTGTTTTTTTGCAAAAATAGGCCCTTTTGAGAAATACCAATTTTCCGGCAAAAAGTAAGGCTAACCCCTTTGCTTTTTTGCAAAAATAGGCCCATTTCAGAAATACCGATTTTTTGGAAAAAAGTAAGGCTAACCCCTTTGCTTTTTTGCAAAAATAGGCCCTCTTCAGAAATACCAATTTTTGAGAAAAAAGTAAGGCTAACCCCTTTGCTTTTTTGCAAAAATAGGCCCTCTTCAGAAATACCGATTTTTGGGCAAAAAGTAAGGTTAACCCCTTTGCCTTTTTGAAAAAATAGGCCCTTTCAGAAATACCGATTTTTGGGCAAAAAGTAAGGCTAACCCCTTTGCTTTTTTGCAAAAATAGGCCCTTTTCAGAAATACCGATTTTTGGGAAAAAAGTAAGGCTAACCCATATGCTTTTTTGCAAACATGGGCCCTCTTCAGAAATACCGACATTTGGGCAAAAAGTAAGGCTAACCCCTTTGCTTTTTTGCAAAAAAAGGCCCTTTTGAGAAATACCGATTTTTGGGCAAAAAGTTAGGCTAACCCCTTTGTTTTTTTGCAAAAATAGGCCCTTTTGAGAAATACCAATTTTCCGGCAAAAAGTAAGGCTAACCCCTTTGCTTTTTTGCAAAAATAGTTTTCAGAAATACCGATTTTTGGGAAAAAAGTAAGGCTAACCCCTTTGCTTTTTTGCAAAAATAGGCCCTTTTCAGAAATACCGATTTTTGGGCAAAAAGTAAGGCTAACCCCTTTGCTTTTTTGCAAAAATAGGCCCTTTTCAGAAATACCGATTTTTGGGCAAAAAGCAAGGTTAACCCCTTTGCCTTTTTGAAAAATTAGGCCCTTTCAGAAATACCGATTTTTGGGCAAAAAGTAAGGCTAACCCCTTTGCTTTTTTGCAAAAATAGGCCCATTTCAGCAATATCTATTTTTGGGCAAAAAGTAAGGCTAACCCCTTTGCTTTTTTGCAAAAATAGGCCCTTTTCATAAATACAGATTTTTGGGAAAAAAGTAAGGCTAGCCCATATGCTTTTTTGCAAACATGGGCCCTCTTCAGAAATACCGACATTTGGGCAAAAAGTAAGGCTAACCCCTTTGCCTTTTTTTGCAAAAATAGGCCCTTTTCAGAAATACCGATTTTTGGGAAAAAAGTAAGGCTAACCCCTTTGTCTTTTTGCAAAAATGGGGCCTTTTCAGAAATACCAATTTTTGGGAAAAAAGTAAGGCCCTTTTCAGAAATACCGATTTTTAGGAAAAAAGTAAGGCTAACCCATATGCTTTTTTGAAAAAATAGGCCCTTTTGAGAAATACCGATTTTTGGGCAAAAAGTTAGGCTAACCCCTTTGTTTTTTTGCAAAAATAGGCCCTTTGCTTTTTTACAAAAATAGGCCCATTTCAGAAATGCTGATTTTTGGGAAAAAAGTAAGGCTAACCCCTTTGCTTTTTTGCAAAAATAGGCCCTCTTCACAAAATACCGATTTTTGGGCAAACAGTAAGGCTAACCGCTTTGCTTTTTTGCAAAAATAGGCCCTTTTCAGAAATACCGATTTTTGGGAAAAAAGTAAGGCCCTTTTCAGAAATACCGATTTTTAGGAAAAAAGTAAGGCTAACCCATATGCTTTTTTGAAAAAATAGGCCCTTTTCAGAAATACCGATATTTGGGCAAAAAGTAAGGCTAACCCCTTTGCTTTTTTACAAAAATAGGCCCTTTTGAGAAATACCGATTTTTGGGCAAAAAGTTAGGCTAACCCCTTTGTTTTTTTGCAAAAATAGGCCCTTTTGAGAAATACCGATTTTCCGGCAAAAAGTAAGGCTAACCCCTTAGCTTTTTTACAAAAATAGGCCCATTTCAGAAATGCCGATTTTTGGGAAAAAAGTAAGGCTAACTAACCCCTTTGCTTTTTTGCAAAAATAGGCCCTCTTCAGAAATACCGATTTTTGGGCAAAAAGTAAGGCTAACCCCTTTGCTTTTTTGCAAAAATAGGCCCTTTTCAGAAATACCGATTTTTGGGCAAAAAGTTAGGCTAACCCCTTTGTTTTTTTGCAAAAATAGGCCCTTTTGAGAAATACCAATTTTCCGGCAAAAAGTAAGGCTAACCCCTTTGCTTTTTTGCAAAAATAGGCCCATTTCAGAAATACCGATTTTTTGGAAAAAAGTAAGGCTAACCCCTTTGCTTTTTTGCAAAAATAGGCCCTCTTCAGAAATACCGATTTTTGGGCAAAAAGTAAGGCTAACCCCCTTGCTTTTTTGCAAAATTAGGCCCTTTTCAGAAATACCGATTTTTGGGCAAAAAGTAAGGTTAACCCCTTTGCCTTTTTGAAAAATTAGGCCCTTTCAGAAATACCGATTTTTGGGCAAAAAGTAAGGCTAACCCCTTTGCTTTTTTGCAAAAATAGGCCCATTTCAGCAATATCTATTTTTGGGCAAAAAGTAAGGCTAACCCCTTTGCTTTTTTGCAAAAATAGGCCCTTTTCAGAAATACCGATTTTTGGGAAAAAAGTAAGGCTAACCCATATGCTTTTTTGCAAACATGGGCCCTCTTCAGAAATACCGACATTTGGGCAAAAAGTAAGGCTAACCCCTTTGCCTTTTTTTGCAAAAATAGGCCCTTTTCAGAAATACCGATTTTTGGGAAAAAAGTAAGGCCCTTTTCAGAAATACCGATTTTTAGGGAAAAAGTAAGGCTAACCCATATGCTTTTTTGAAAAAATAGGCCCTTTTCAGAAATACCGATATTTGGGCAAAAAGTAAGGCTAACCCCTTTGCTTTTTTACAAAAATAGGCACTTTTGAGAAATACCGATTTTTGGGCAAAAAGTTAGGCTAACCCCTTTGCTTTTTTTTGCAAAAATAGGCCCTTTTGAGAAATACCAATTTTCCGGCAAAAAGTAAGGCTAACCCCTTTGCTTTTTTGCAAAAATAGGCCCTTTTCAGAAATACCGATTTTTGGGAAAAAAGTAAGGCTAACCCATATGCTTTTTTGCAAAAATAGGCCCTCTTCAGAAATACCGACATTTGGGCAAAAAGTAAGGCAAACCCCTTTGCCTTTTTGCAAAAATAGGCCCTTTTCAGAAATACCGATATTTGGGCAAAAAGTAAGGCTAACCCCTTTGCTTTTTTGCAAAAATAGGCCCATTTCAGCAATATCTATTTTTGGGCAAAAAGTAAGGCTAACCCCTTTGCTTTTTTGCAAAAATAGGCCCTTTTCAGAAATACCGATTTTTGGGAAAAAAGTAAGACCCTTTTCAGAAATACCGATTTTTAGGAAAAAAGTAAGGCTAACCCATATGCTTTTTTGCAAAAATAGGCCCTTTTCAGAAATACCGATATTTGGGCAAAAAGTAAGGCTAACCCCTTTGCCTTTTTGCAAAAATAGGCCCTTTTCGGAAATACCGATTTTCCGGCAAAAAGTAAGGCCAACCCCAATCACCTTACGTTTTGGTGAAAAATGCGGATTTTCACAATAGACCTTTTAGCTATTCTAGAAAAGAGTCTGGATCGGGCGTTATTTTTATACGCCTCATTCGAAAATTCTACAAAATGCAGCAAAATGTTGTTTGATTCTGATTCTTTTCAGAATAGCTAAAAGGTCTATTGGCTGGTTTATCGAGAAAGCCTTTTTGATGAAAATAAAACTCTTTTAAACCAAAAACAGGCAATAGTGGTTAGAAAAGGCAGGGCTATCTATTGCCTTAAATTTTGGTGAAAAATGAGAAGCCAATTTCTAAGGAAAAGTAACTAAAATATGACAGTAAGACAGTGATATCAACAAAATATAGCATACCGTTAAGCACTTCACAGTCATGTTGGCATTCCAATTACAGAGCTACAACAGTACTTTTAAAATTGATATATGCAAGCAACTAAAAACATCTTGGTTCAGGAAGTTGGAAGTTACATTAAGAATATGTTATTTGGTCAAACCTTGTTAGGGGTTGTCAGTATTAAATTTTCGTAATTCTCATCACCATTTGGCTGAAGAGGGGGAGGCGTTAGAAGCTGGACCTTAAGAGAAGCTGATGATATTCCCTCTGGCAAAAGTTTTATTTCAGAATCTATAGTGCTTTTAGCTATCAGAAGGCCAAAGCATAGATAGGCCATATCTTTGCTATTCTTGCGATTTAGAAAGATCTGTCTCGTTTTCAATGCATATTGAGATGAAAGACCCAGCAAAAATGAGCAGAACATCAGCAGCCTACGCCTAATTCTTCTAGACCTTGTTTTCTACTGTGATTTAGGACATTGCTGCGAAGCAGTGGGGGAAGGAAATGTCTCAAGTAAGTGGCCAAATACAACGAGAAAAAATATGACAATCAAATACTGAAGGCCTCTTATCTAAAGTCCAAATCATTTCACTCTAACAGTTATCAATACCAGAGCCAAAATGGAGAACTTTCCAGGAGGGAAAGCAGTCTTAGTAAATTGATATTATTAGGATTGAAATTAACATCCTTAGAATGAAAATTCATAATGAAAATTTACAGGAGAATGTAATCAGACTGGCCCTGATTTAACAAAATGCCTTGTTTTCTGACAAAATAGTCCCTTGGGGCAAAACAGCACTTTCTCATTACAAAGCAAACAATTTGAATATATTCCTAAGTTCTCAAACAAGTCCCTTTACCTTCTTGGCATTCCCATAGGTGGCATGGCACCAGGAGCTCCTCCAGAGGCACCAGGACCAAGAAGAATCTGAAAATGAAAAATAAAGATGTACACATATTTTTTACAAGAAACAAAGAAGTTGAGCCAGTGCTGAAAGATTCTTAAAATGATCAGATTTTAAGTACTCAGAGTTTCTTACAAGTTTCTGGCAATTTCTACAACAATCTTTATGTCCACTTCCTGTGGTGTTGTGAACAACTCAAAATGAATTTTTTGAAGCCTTTAAAATGCTTAGGCGTTACTCAAGTATCTTCTGAGCATACATAAAACAAATGTAAGTAAAGTAAAGTTGTGATTAAAATTTCCTCTATTAAAAAGAATAGTTTCATTATAGTTTTCTATTTTTCATAGTTTTTTAAATTGTAGCTTCCCAGCACTGGCGTTTTTTCTGAATTTGTTGCCAATCTGAGAGGTAAGTTTCTCAAAAGCAGTTTCTTCTTAAAGGACAAGTTCGGGTTTGGTATGATTGATGATAAAATACAAGATAACACTCTATGAATGATGTATGATACTTTTTTCCACTATTTTTCGCCTTCTCCTTGTGAAATTACATATTCAAATAAGCAATTTGAGCGAAGTGACGTCATATCAAGCAAAGGAAAATGAGGTTATGTGATTGTTTTCTCGCCTCTTTATCGTAGCAAGCCTCTTTATCGTGTTCTAATGCCATTTTCAATGCATGAGTACACGATAAACAGGCTAGCAGCGATTAAGAGGCGAAAAAAGAATCGCACAGCCTCACTTTCGTTTGCGCGATATGACGTCACTTCATTAAAATTGCTTATTTGAATACGTAATTTCACAAGAAGAAGGCGAAAAATAGTGGAAAAAAGTATCATACATCATTCATAGCAGTATTATCTTGCATTTTATCATCAATCCTACCAACCCCAGACTTGCCCTTTAAAAAATAATGTATTTCTATAAGTTGATAATCACATCAATCACAAAATGCTCAGCAAGAAATTTTTACTGAAAGAAAAACCAATTTGCATGAGATTTTCTCAAATATCAGAATACATTTTATTATAAAATCAAAAATTTTTGCAGGAAGTTCAGACAAAATTTTTGCCGTTCCCAGGAAGAAGAAAATTTTGTCGGCCTCTGCCTAAGGGGCTATGAAGTCTAGCAATTTCTTATGAACAAAATGTAATTGCATACTTGTCTTTGCTGCATGAGCTGTGCTTCTTCAGTTTGTACTCTTTCAACTTCAAAGACCACAGGCAAAGCTAATATGACAACCGAAGTCCCAACAATCCATAGTGCTGATCTTGTGAATTTGTATGCAGCCTTTGCTCCTTTTAGTGATGATTTACATGCTGTACCAACTACATTCCTCAGACCATCCGGGAACATCTCTGACAATGCCACTATTCTTTCCATCACCGTTTCATCTTCTATATCATCGTCATTCTCATCAAGCTATAATTCATAACAGTTTTTGTCAATTCAAAGTAGAGCATATTGGGGGAGGGACACAATTTCTCAAACCATATCAAAATTACCATTGTGCAATAAATGGATTATTTTTGGTAACCTTCACATTGCTATAAGTGGGGGCTTATTTAAAATGTTGGCTTAGAGTGGAGGGGCTTATGGTAGAGAGGGGGGCTTAAAATAGATAGGGGGCTTGACACCGTATTACTGGGCTCAGCTTATATTTTAATGTCAATGAATGTTAAGTCATTCTTAGCTGCAAACTTTTCTAACACTCAAGTCAGGTGCACCAAATTTAGAAAAACGTTATCTAAGTTTTGGTATGCCAAGAAAATGATGGTGGTAATCGGGTAACCCTCCATAAAAAAGGGTTTGTCTGTTTGGAATAGCTTTAGCTACACCACCTGTTTTTCTTTGGGTGTTGTAAGTGCCGCACACTCTCCACGGTAAAAATCAGCACTCCTTTTGGCAAATAAGGACTCCTTCCATAAATTCAATTAATTAGCATACCTCTGGAGAAAATATTGGAGATTCTTCAACCATCTTTTGAATGAAATTTGTCCAATTTATTGTGCTGCAAATTCAAGATTCTTCACTGGGCCTAAATTTCTTCAGCATGCATGATCGACCTCTTTCTCGTTACAATTCCCTCTCAGCGTCCGGACTCAGAACACGAAAGCATCACAGCGTCATTCCAGCAACAACGATGGGTTGCCTTTGGTCCCACCAAAAGACCGTACTCTATCTGGGGTACCAGAGCCAAAATTCACCTTTTATTTTCTATTTTTGGCTCTAAAACCAGGATAAAAATGATCCAATTTTTCAAGAAACTGCAATATTTCCTTGATATTAAATGAGTCTATATCATATAATATAGTAGAATTAAATGAAACTATATATATAGTAGAATTGTTAAACTATTGAGAAACTTTAAAATGTCAATGGATTTTGTCATGGTTTGATGATTGTTCGAGTTCTATTTTTCACATTTGTACACGTTGCTGATAAAGAGGCAAAAGTTTAATCTGAAAAGCTCTTAGGGAACCTGCATGCATTAAATCCCTATTTGTACTGGCTACACAATCTCTGTATGCTCCTCAGAACTGATTTGTCGCTACACTACAACAACAACAGCTAGTCTAACCGCCTCGAACAGAATCACTGAAATCGACATCCGTGTGTTAAAAATTAGACTTGAATTTGCTGAAAATCCACATAAATTAAAAAAAACATTGGCAATACATATGCCGGTTGCGCAAGAGCCTTTAAAATACGTTGCTTCAAAAACATGAAAACCCAAGAATCATTCAGCACTGAAAAGAGATAAATGTTCTTGTAAGGGACAGTGCAAAATTTATTACATGACATGGCCGGTGGCGAAGAGCCCAGCTCACCCCGTATAAAATTATTACAAAAAGCCAACTACCCCGTCACCCTTTCCTGAAAAAATGTGTCTGCCCTGTATTCATGAACCACCGATGAATTGGCCAAAGACCATAACGAAATCAATTCTTGTCCTTACCAGTCTTTGTCAACGTAAAAATTGACTTTTAAGATGAAGAGATATGACTGATGAATCACTCTTGCAAAAACTGACGAGAAAATTCCGTGTTATTTTATACATACCCTTCCAAGCAATTATCAGCATGCATGCTTTCAATGTTTGCCCACAAAATGAAATATTTTTCAAATTTCAAACTTCATCTTGAGCTTATAAATGTTACTGCCCCGTACATATTTGCTTTATAAAAAAGTGTCAACCCAGTTTTGTACAACCTTAAAAAAAGTACTTGCCCCGGTACGTTTTTCAAAGGCCATGTCATAAAATAAATTTTGCACTGTCCCTAATCGCACAGTGATTTTTGAAAAACAATACGCCCGTTTTTCTATACGATTTAGCAATTTGATGACATTACACCCCTAAAACTAGCAGAAATGCAAAAGTTTGTGTCATTTTAACAAGAAACTATGAAGTAGAGCAAATGCTTCCTGCATCATTCCAGTAAATTAGGTAACGTTAATTTCAAGCTTGAAAGAAATTAGAAAATACACTCAAAATTTTTAAAGCCAATGCTAGTTTTCGTGATTTTTTCACAGCGGCTAGCTTCACATCACTCCTCTCCACAGAGAGTTTCTTTCTTTCGAGACGGAGAAAAGGGAAGGGAGTGGAGGTCCACCTTTTCTTTCCTGGTCCCCCGCCCTAAAATAGATACTCTGCGGAGGAAAGTGAGTTTACAGCATACACGATGTCGCTACTAAATAAACACAACATCGGATAGCCCAACTGTAGAAAAATTGATTGAATAGGAAAGATACTATATACGTTGCTTTTCTCCCTTCTTAATGAGCTGATATTTGTATCGCTGTTCAATATCAAAGCAAGAAGATCACCCGCTATAAGCAAATTCAGCTGTAGAAGAGATTATTTTAGCCAGAAGAGACTTTTAACTTCCCAATCTCCTGCAGCGATCGGATCATGATTTGTTGATGGGATTATTCCTATCGAGTTTATTTCCTTCAAAATATCATTATAAATGTAACCATGTAACGAATCTACAATGCGCCATCTGTTTTCCTGAGACCCTCGCGGTTCACCTTTCATTAGAAGTTGACTTTTTGGTCCCCGTTATTTTTACCATGTTTTACCGCGAATTACCCCTTCGGATTGCATCTATCAAAACAGTATTTATTCTGTCATCTTTCTTTCTCTAATCTGCTTCTCAAGCTGGGGGGGGGGAGCGAATCTTGAACAACTTATCAAGGGGGTTTCCTACGGGGGCACTATGTACATTTTAGGTACCGGGGACGTGTCATCGGGAAGGTTATCATTTTCACGATTTTGCATAAGAAACGGTATAGATTTTCCAATTTTGGTACAAAGAACAAATAAATACGCCATCTTTTGAAAACTTGGTACAATGTTCGGCTAAGCATTTACGAAAAATTGGGTACATTTTTGAGGGTTTGATGGCACGTCCATGAACAAGAGCAGATTTTGTAATACAATAGCAAAAGTTGCGTTTGATTGACACCTCAATTCAAAGCGATTAGCGGCTGCAGACAAAGGAAATTCTCTCAACCAATAATTCAAAACAAACAAAGCCGCAAAAGTTTCCCCAAAACTGGTAGGGCAAACTCTCGCCTTGTGCAAGCGAAAGATGGTTTTTAAGGGAAGTTATGTGCTTATAGCGAAAGAAGAAGGGTAAATCTAAAGTTCTGTCGCTTAGATTATATTTATTTGATTTAGGAGCTATTTTGCAATCGTTTCATTTTAAGCCCTAAAGACGCGAGAATTATAATGCCTTCTGCTCCGCTCCTGAATTAAATAAATATAATCTACGCGACAGAACTTTAGATTTACCCTTCTTCTTTCGCTATAAGCACATAACTTCCCTTAAAAACCATCTTTCGCTTGCACAAGGCGAGAGTTTGCCCTAGCAGTTTTGGGGAAACTTTTGCGGCTTTGTTTGTTTTGAATTACTGGTTGAGAGAATTTCCTTTGTCTACAATCGCTAATCGCTTTGAATTGAGGTGTCAATCAAACGCAAGTGTTGCTATTGTATTACAAAATCTGCTCTTGTTTACGTCCATGACCAACATCTAGTCAAATTCCCCTGGAGGTCTGGGAATATGAGCCCCAAATGCGCAGAGTAACCTAAACTCGGTGGGCGGCAAGCCGTTGTTGTTCTTCATAAGGAAGCTTTGTTGATCCATGTATCCCTCCAATGAGGGACACTAAAGAGCGAGGGGGAGCGTACACCCCATGATGAATAATGCTTCTCGATTAAAACAATTGCTTTACCCCCAATATTTGGCAAAGTGTCCACCACTGTACCCTGGCTACCAGAGCCTTTATTTTTTATTTTTTTTTTAATTTTATTATTGTTTGGCTCTGGTACCCAGGGTACCACCACTGCCTTTGCCTGGTATTCCCAATATCACTGTCTCCTGAAAAACAGCAGCCTTCACGGGCACAGGGGTAAAAGGATAAAGCTACCACGGCTCGGGATGACTTGTGGATCGATGGGGGGTCTGCCATCCAGTGTTCAGAAAGGTGCCCTCTTCTGATGACCAAAACTTGCCTTCGTACCCACTTTTATGATGAATTTTAGAGAAAACCTACTTATCCTCATCTCACAGCTGCCACAAATTTGAAATTAATCGTCAACCATGTCACAGCTATAACAAACTCAACCCATGAAAACATGTTTTGAAAGAAGATGGACGACCTTACATGATAAAATCATAACTAAACTGAGCAAACGGTATTTTCTACTGCTCAAAATGAATAACATGGAAGAAAAAGAGGTTATCAAAAAGCCATTCTAACCAAGGGAATTATTGATTGCGTCGAACATGTAAGAAAAGATGTTTCTATCACACCGAGCAATGAATATTTAAGCTGGGTCATGAACAGATGTTTTGCATTAGGTATTTAAAAGACAGCACATTGGTTTCATTCAGTTGCTGTGCTATCAAGAGGTAAATGAACGCCAAAAGAGCTCAGAACACTCTCTGTTGGTGAGCAGTCTAAACTCCGATGTGGAGAGCCCGTCATCCATTGACGCAAAGAAGATCTCAGAAACGCAGAGGGAAAGCACCTCGTTTTCAAGCAGTTGCCGTGCTACCAAGGCAGGGGTTAGCAGTTTGCTGAGTGAAGGGCATCCATCTATTCGACGAAGACAAACAATTTCATCAAGGTAAAAAGGATTGTCGTATGTGGTTATTACTCCTGGTTTCCTTTCCCTCTGCTCTGCCATCTCTCCTTTCGAGGCTCTGCGATCCAGGGTATCTTTCAATACAAACAAGATCGCTTCGATGACATCATCCTAATCCTTATATTACATCTCACTTTTTCTAATTAATCGATGGTTTATTTTTTTGATTCAAATCTCTCCGATCCCGCGATTGTAACGAAACTAAAGTCCGTTTTCAAAGTCAAGAAATTTTACTTTTGCGTCGCAGACTAGTATACTTCAATTCATATTCATTTCATTTCAAAATCACTTGACCTTGCTAAATAGAGCACTGAATAATCGCATTGAGAAGAATTCTGCTACATGGCAAAATTTATTTCAGTTAACTTCTATCACACTCTTTTTCCAACTATGAAAAAACTTTTGAATTCTCTTGTTGATAAGTGTTTTGAAAGGGATCTGAAAGGATAGGTGATGAAGGAATTGAATTGTATGCCCTGGGTGTATATCCATGGTAGCTATGATGAATTATTATGCTATTCTAAGGGAAAGGTTCGACCAACCAGGAAAGATCTCACTGACATACAGTTGCACTCTTTACCTTTACTGATGACATTCTACAGAAGAATCTATGACCTTTGATTTCTCACGATTATTGTAAAATGTGATATATTTCAAGATGAAATGCTTCGCCTTAAAAGCAACGACAACATTTACATTCAGGGCATCTTTTAACATACAAAATGATGGGGAAATTCCCCACAAACCCCTTAATGTTCCCACCAGTCATGCCCATTTTCCCTACCAGTGAAGTGCCCTTTCAGTCAAAGACCATGCTCAGAATATCATGAATTTCGTTCTATCTTAATTCTCCGGAAGACGCTACTGCAATTTTGTTATAAGAGATTCTTTACAAGAGAAATAAGTGTAGATTATCTTTCGAACTTTCACACAGCAAAATTTTTCGGAAAGAATAACAGCTCCGCTAAAATTTGTCAATCCAAAATTTCAACCATGAGGAACATTCATTCGTTCATCATTTAACATCTTACTCTATCACAAAAGAAAATCTTAGAAGAAAGCGTTTTAACCATTCCTGTAATTGAATTAACAGAACTGCTGTCAATTAACTCTGCTGTCAGAAATTATGAAGATTTGAAGTTTTGCGAAGCCTGAATTCCATTCGTAAAATGTCATCTTTGACAGTTCTGACAGAAGATTTACGATGACAAATCAGAGCTGTCAACATAATTCTGCCATAAAATTGATAAAAGCTGGAGGGTTGAAAATATCACGAATTTGGTGTACATGTGTCGCTCTTCAAATCAATTATTTACGAAATTTTGAACGGTTATTTATCTCAAAAGTCGGCCGTAACTATTAAGCTCAGCTTTGTGACATTGGAAATTCCGAAGTCGGCCGCCATGCCAAAGCTAAGGGATTTTGAAGCTAACTGATTTGTACCTTGGAGATAAGGAGAGCATTTCTAATTAGATGTTAGTTATACGTTCAGAGAGAAACAAAACGCATCACCCCCATCCTCTGCTAGCAAGGGGCAAGGGCGACTACCTTGTAGAACTGTGTTTATTCCCAGTACTGTTCTCGTCACACAGTACACGGAGTTTCCGTTTTTTGCATCTGCCTCTTATGTAGTATGACGCACACAGATAACCTACTCTGCAAAGAAGGCCTGGAAAGACAAGTTCTCTGGCTCTTATCAATCTTATACTAATTTTCCTTCACTACATATGGCGGCGTTACCTCCCTGGTTTCGTGAGCTGCAAAGGAGTCAAAGCTTTGAAATTTTTACCAATATATGTACACGGAGCAATTGATATCCTCTTAATCCATGTATAACATAAGAAAACTGAAGTTTTTTAGTTACAAGGATTTTCAAATTTTAGCATTTGTTAGCGTTGATCAATCAAAAATCACGCTGTCTGGTTCCCTGTGATCTGTGATCATCTCGTATAACAGTTGACCTCGTATTACATAAACACCGGAATTTGAAACCACAAAATTATTTTTACGTCACATTGACCTTGACAGGACAGACTCTGTGTACTGGGTCACGAAAACAGTACTGGGAATAAACACAGTTCCTACCAGGTAGGCGCCCTTGGAAGGGGCTTTCTCATAGACTATTAGTAGACTATTTAACAAATACTGCTATTCCTATCTTAATTTTGATGAGTTATTGTTTCATGTTGAATCATGGTTGAACTAAAGTTACCCTGGGTACCAGACTCTCTCTAACTGTTAGAGAGAGAGTCTGGTACCCAGGGAAAACTAAAGTACATTGAACGCACACAGATAACCTACTCTGCAAAGAAGGCCTGGAAAGACATGTTCTCTGGTTCTTATCAATCTTATATTAATTTTCCCTCACTACATATGGCGGCGTTGCCTCCCTGGTTTCGTGAGCTGCAAAGAAGTCAATGCTTTGAAATTTTCCCCAACTTTCTTTGCATCTTCGCTTCTTTCCAGATTAGCAATCTTGTTTACCTTGTCTTGCCCAGCGCATTCAAATCAACAAAATATTTCATTCCCTCTTCAAAGAATAGCAAATATACCAATTTGTTCTGTCCAATCATAGCCTTTTATTATTATCCTTTTGTTCCTTTGTTTTACACAGTCAATTTCGCAGTAACAATGCAATTACTTCAGGCGGAGGAGGAAAATCAGGGTCGTCTTCTTTGGTGATATCCCAAGGTCTAAATTTTGACAGAAAATCGAAAGATCGAAAATCGTGATTTTTGAAACTATATTCTGCAGCGCAGCAATATATCACTGCTCGTAGAAATAAGAGTGCGTAAAAATTTTTGGGGGGGGGGGGGGGGGGTCTTTCATAGTAAAGGTACCTGGGGATGTGCCGCGACGAAGGGTATACTTTTTCGGACTTCTAGTCTAGCCAAGGGTATACTTTTTCGCAATTTTGACCGAGCAACGGCCTAGCCAAGGGTAACATTTTTGACAATATTGGTCTAGCGAACGGTCATGATATCACATTTGGTACAAATTTGACAATATTGGTCCAGGAAATGGTAAAATTGGTCTAGCCAAGGGTACCATGCTCGTAAAAATTGGTCCAGATAATGGTCAAATTAGTCCAGCAAACGGTACCATTTTGAATATGCTCACGGCAGATCCCTACCCAAAATTTGGTCAAGAGCCCCCCCCCCTCCCCCGGTGGTGCAAATGCTCTTCTGTGTGTGTAGGGTAAGTCGGGGGGGGGGGGGGGGCAACTTGATTATCTTTCCAAGAAGCAAAAACGGAAGATTAAGTTTTCAATTAAATGCAAGAAAGCTGAAAGTGTCTATCAAATCGATGACCATGCACTAGAAAAATTGTCAATGTTTAATCTTTCCATAAATAAATTCTCTGAGTTTTAAAGATGCGAAGAGGCGATCTACCTTTGAAGGAATGTGTTTAGAAATCTTACAAAACACTCGAAATTGTCAGAATCAATGACTAAGAGCCCCATATTTGACTGTGTGTTAATCAGTTTTCTGAACGATTTCAACAAATTTATCAAACCTGCTATCACTAAAACCTAAGCAAACAACCTAAAGGAACTGTGAACTGATAACATATTTTTAAGAGATCAATGATATCAATAAACAACGTGGAATTAATATTTAATACCAACACTCTAAAGCACTTTCTTTGCAATTTTATATCTTAGTAAGATATGGAACTGTTTGGGTGTTACTTTCGATAACCAGAAAGACAATAACAACGTTAAACAAAACTTGGACTGACGAATTTTTTCATGGGAATCAAAACAAAATAAGATTTGATTGATGTTGCGTAATGCTCCACTTTAAAACTTCCATTACAATATTCTTAGATGCCAAATAGAAAAGCCATCTGTTTACCATTTATCAAAAAATTTTCCCAACCTCCCAAATTATATTGTGACCCCCCCAAACCATATTAAGACCCCCGCCAATCAATCAAATTGAAAGTATGGGATTAAGCGTCCCTTACAGCAGATAAAATCGAGTAAAAACTGCTAGAAATCTAGCCAAAGCAAGCTGCAAAAGTTGCTCTGAAAATAGGATGGCTATTTAACTCATTGCTCATACGGCTCATACGGGGCAAATGGTGTTGCCAAGAGAATAAAAGAATAGATGAAAAAGTTGCCCTGAAAACAGGATAGCCAGCTCAATTATTTTGCATGCGAAAGTGGAGTTATACAGAGAAGAAACGAGAATGTTTCAATATCAGGTGTGAGCAAGTACTGTGTTTTCTGTAGCCAGAAATCTAGCAAATGCAAGCTGAAAAATTTCCCTGAAAAAAGGATGGCTTAGTAACTCATTGTGCATATGAAAACACGGTTGCTAAGAGAATAGACGAGTGTTATGGCAGCGAGGCTATCAGGTGTGGGCAAATACTCCATTTTCTGCAGTCATGTCTATTTCTCAAATATTGGGACTTTCCCTGGCCTGATTCATACAACACCTAGAAACCTGACAAAGACTTGTTATGGACTAAAACTTGTTTTTGCACGCAGAAAGCTTCGAAAAGGACTTCAACTTCAAAATTGAATTCACAAGAAATTGGAACTGCTTACGAAATGTTTCTGAAAATCTATCATAAAACCCTGGCTTTGAGAAGGAACCTAGAAACATTTTGGATTCCATTAGCTTCTAAGGAACAGAAGCAAGGCTGTAGTTTATCAACAAACATGTCCATCTGGTCCATCCCTGGGAAATGCGGCTCTTTGGGAAATTATCAAAGTCCATTGATCACCAAGGAGGCTACTGTGCAAGAATTGAGCAAATTCCGACAAAATTAGAGAAAAATTCATATTCATTTGATGCTGCGGGTATCATTTGTTCGATTATTTATCATTTTTGGGGGTCGTGGACTCAAGCACAATCCTAGACTCACTACATAGTGCAAGTTATCGCAACAACAACAACGACAACAACAATAACAACAACAACACAACTTTTAACAGTTTTTGAATTGAATTTAATGCTTGCTCAAACTGGTCGTTTGTGCACCTATCAATCTATCAATAGCTATATTATCAATAGCAATTTGCACGTGGTGTTGGGGTGGAATTTCCCATCGGGCCATTCGGGATTTAGCAACTTAAGCAAATCCTTGGAGGGTTACTGGCTGGTGTCTGTTTTCCTGTTTCCTTGTAAACATATATATTTCGGCTGACACTCTCAATCCCATGTGGGTAAAAGGTTAAAAGATAGGCTGTGTGATTGTAATTTTATGGTTTGGAATGTGTCTAGGGTATTTTTGCTTTTATCTAAATAAGTTTATGTTAATTTTTGGTTTCAAACGAAATGTATATAAACCCTTAAATTGTGAGAAATTCCTGTAGAAATTCCTGTAGCCTGCGTGCAGCCTGAACAATCCTTGAGGCTGCACGCAGGCTAAAACTCCTGTAGCTGATGTTGGCATTGGTCTGTGTTTATGCAGTACTTGCATCAGTAAAGTTCATAATTTGCAATAGAGGAGAAATTTATCAGCAAATACCAACGACTATTTCCTATGAACCCTGCACTTCACTTCAAAACTTATGACAAGAAGACGCTTCGTAATAGATACAAACAAATCCGGTGTCATTTCAGACGTCAAGTCTCACGAGGACATCTTCCAAATGGGATGGAATTAGCTTGTTTCTTCAAATATCTACACAGAAAAACAACAGATGGATGAGTACTTATCTAACCAACAAATTCTGTAACCTGACATCAGGCTCGCCGTAAAGGCAATAAATTATGTGGATGATCTAATGAGGAGAACAGTAACTGACAACAAGCACCCACAGCCTGCAAAAACTGCGATTGTTTTGTCTTACCCTGATAGCGGGATTAAATCAGATCAATTGCTAGTAGGAAAGCAGATAATATCACATACCTCTTGACATAGATTGACTGACAATGGATTGAGTTTGATCTTAGATAGCATGATCAAGCGGTACCTTCTGCGTTTGAAATTTACTAGGGAAGGTATAATGCCAACAACATCTCAAATCTCAATGTTCTCGAAGTGACGATTTGCAAAACTGTCTAGCTGTGAAGCCAGTTTACTGTAAGCATATCATCAACATAATATGAACAAGAACACCGATCTCCTTGTTACCAATGTGATGATTTGCCTACATTTCTAACGCAGGAGCCAGATTACTAGGCCACATAATCCAATCGTAAATGTAATTCCTGAATAGAAGTGCCCAAAATAAGCATGTCGTCAACGTATAGTCACCCTGAAAAAGGGGTACATTTAGATCTTGCTATCAAAATTTTCAAATCTATAATAGCCAGATTATAAGACGGCAAATCCACTTCCTTTTGTTCAATTATCAAAACATTGAGTTGCAAATCCAACGTGGTGGAAGTATCCAAAATAAAAATATCATCAACATAAAGGCACCCTGAGAAAAGAGGACACATTTAGGTATTTAAATTGTCAGCACGATGATAAATCAAACATTTCCAAGTTTATAAAAGTTTTTCTAAGATGTAGGAATGTCCAAAATAAACAGATCATCAATATAAACACCTTCGTACCATTAATTCACTACTCGATCTTTT
The DNA here is from genome assembly GCA_039566865.1 of Aurelia coerulea. Lineage (NCBI taxonomy): Eukaryota > Metazoa > Cnidaria > Scyphozoa > Semaeostomeae > Ulmaridae > Aurelia > Aurelia coerulea. Next base: position 20,587,789 of record CM076955.1, read on the forward strand.
CAACTTGATTTTTGATAGAAAGTTATCAATCTATACACAGGATCAATTGCTTGCGATTTCACAACCACAGTATAGTCATAAAGAGATCGCCAACATGAATGCCACTTTCAGCAATAATGTAACCAACACAACGGTCACAACTGCCAAAAGCATATTTGTTCCAAACTCTAGCAGACGGGCGATGGCCCCAGAGACGATAGTAGAAATCAGCCTTCATTTTGTCATCTTCATGCTGGGAACGATTGGCAACTCGCTGGTGGTGATTGTAATAATCAGAAGCAAATCAATGAGATGTGCCACAAATTGGCTGGTGTTCAATCTGGCCATGTCGGATTTGGGAATCACCTTAATCAACATCCCTCTCAACAACATTTATCACTTCACAGGCTGGCCTTTTGGAGAGATCATGTGCAAATATTTCTTAGGGGGATTCGGAGAGTGCATTGTTGGTGTATCAGTGCTGACGCACACTGCTTTAGCATTGACTCGATACCATGTTGTGCTAAACCCGATGCGATGTAACATCAAGCTACGAAGGGTTCGAATTGGTATTATTGTAATTTGGCTGCTTGCTTATTTATTTCTCTCTGCACCTCTCACTGGCATGTTCAAGCTAATGTTTAGCCGTGTGATTAAAGATTTTGTTTGCAGACCAGCATGGCCGTCTCTCGAATACAAGCTCGTCTACAGAGCATGCGTATTTGCTATCACCTACGCCATTCCCATGATCATGGCAACCTTCTGTTATGTTAAAATCTTCAAAACATTGAATCACAGTATGAATTTCCTGCGCAGCGGCAGCGCAGCAAATCCAAATCAAATGAAACGGCGGGAATACAGAAGCAAGCGCCTGACAAAAGCCCTCTTCATACTGTACATGATTTTCGCGGTTACCACTCTCCCCCTGGAGGTATTCTATCTTCTAATCGATTCACGTGCCATACGAATCAACAGCTATTCTGCCCATATTTGGTCAATGCTCGTCGCTATGTTCTACAGTCTGTCAATTGTCAATCCTGTCATGCTTTTCTACATGAGTGAGGAATACAGAAGCCAGCTATCCAGCCTGTTTGGCCTGAGTAAATGCTGCACAGCAAAGGAAAGAAAGAAGAGGAGTCTTCAAAGAGGAAACAAAGGGGGAAAACAAGCCAGCAGCCATACAAACAATTGCCCGTTGTCAACCACGCGTAAAGATTCAAGGAAACAAAGGATTAGCAAGAAAACTGAGACAGATGAACAAGAAATGCGGCCATTGCAAGCAATCTATTTGGATGACGCTCGAGGGAATGATGCTAAAGTCAAACAACAAAAAGAAGAAACTGTGGATGCTCCTCAAAACACGTCAAGAACTGATTAGCAGACTCCTGTAACTCATTAACTTACACAAAGATTGACCACGCTGTGCAAAAATATATACTGGGTGACCAAAGTGAAACTTTTTGGAAAACTCGCCAACATTATATTATCTTCACGCGCATTTTCACTTGAGCGAGAAAGTCTGAGTGAAATGAAAATAATGATTTCAAAGAAATTCAACTTTCAGAGAGCGAGTTTTTTCCGCTGAGAAATTCTTCGCCTGATTTGAGCATTCAGTTCGGTATCAGTAGGCTCGCAATATTTTCAATTTTCGTTCGAAACTGTTCGTGAAAATGCACCTTTACCGTTCTAGAACCCGGGTTCTAGAAGGGCCGACAAACAAATTTGTTTGATTATCGTTATTCCATCCTTTTGCTTCAATGAGAAACCTGATTTTAAAGGGAATCTAAGCATATATAAGCCTTTGATAAAAAATCTTTGACATTAACACACAGAAAAATGCTTTTATGATCGGTATTATGATAAAATTTCGATGACTTTTTCAAGGAGTTTCACTTTTTTGGGTCATCTAATAGCTGCAGTTTAGTTTTTTGAGCACTTCATAACCGTAAGATAAGAACAATAACTGGGTTATAGTTATCTTTAAGAACTTTCTTACTGGCTGAGCCAGAAACATTGAGAAAGGTTATCAAACAGCATAGGTTCCAAATCTTTAAAAAGGCTGGTGTAAATTTGAGTGACCTATTTCTTTGAACTGAATGACTTCAAAGAAACTTTAGCTATTTCTCTATAATTCTGCCGTTGGATTTTTCTCAAGTCTTTAATATTTTCAGAATTAGAGTGTTTTTCTCCTTTTTCAAGAATTCAAGAAAAATTAAAAAAAAAACTTAAAACAATCGTAATTTCTAAACCGTGTGACGCAACATGAAATAATTTCGAAGAGAACTATGGTTTATGGATGCCTACAATATGATATCAAGCAAAAGTCTGTCACTCATCTGGTTTATGATTTAGACATTTGATGACGTCACATCCTAAAATGAGCTGAAATGGAAAATACGCTCTAATTTTGAAAAATATTCAAAATTTCTGGAAAATTCAACGGTAGAATTACAGATAAATACCTAAAGTTTCTCTTAAGCCATTCAATCAGAAGAAATAGGTCATTGAATTTTACACCCACCTTTTACGCCGAGTTAAAGATTTGGAACCTATGCTTTATCAAACTGTAATATTGTGGATTTACATCAAATTATTATGCACCAATTTGAGCATTATCAGCAGGAGTTTACCCTGGGTATCAGGGTCTCGATTTATTTGTGTTGGCTCTGGTACCCAGGGCAGTAGGTATTCAGTTTTAGATTCGTTACATTCGTCCAAGTTTTCGCTAGCAATTACGGAAACTTTTTACCTACAGTATCTATGGATTGACGACTTGCACGTTCATAAAACGGGTTGCGATTCTGGAGCACAAAGCAGCGAAAGCTACGACAAATTGTAATAAATGTAATTTAGATTTAGAAGCTGCGCGTGTCTTATGATCTCCGCCGATTGCAATTTGAGTCAGTACCGATTTGCATAATTCAATATTAACCACGGCACGTGAGATGTTATTCTTCCATTCAAAAGAATCGCTCCAAGGAAACTTTAGGCAATTTGCCACAAATTTGGGGAGAGTATCCTTGATATTGTCAGTATTTTTGGAAAACAGCTGTTTTACATTTTTGAAAGGCGAAAGGATGCATGAAAGGAGGATCTCTGACAAACGTTAAAAACACCATACATTTTAAAATGATTCAGGAAAATCAATGTGAACAACACAAGAAATACTTAGTTTTTGAAGGCCTTCAAGATGGTAGCAAATAGAAGTCTGTAGCGTTTATGGTTTGCGATTCAGTAATTGGATGACGTCACAACTTCAAAACTAGCAGAAATACGAAAAGCCATGTAATTTCAAAAGCAATGAGGATACCAAAACTGCTCTCTGTGGAATAGACATTTTAGCTTTCTGTAAACTATATTTTGTAGAATTTCAAAAGCGCACTTTAGCGACAGTAGCTCTAATGCCACTCGATCGAACATCGCGTATCAAAATGCATGAAAATAACGCTCGATCCAGGCTCCTTTGTAGAATGGCTAAGAAGTCTATAATGACAAATAACCTATAATTCCCTAACTTCAACAGACCTTTTAGCTATTCCAAAAAAGAACCTGAATCGAACAATATTTGATTCATTTTGTAGAGTTCTCGAATGAGTACAATAGTGATAGATAATCGTACCTCGCGTATGAAAACGTATGAAGATATTGCTTGGTCCAGGCTCTTTCGTAGAATTATGCTTTTTCATCCCTTGTTTCCCTGCGTTCTTTGATTTGCTAATATGATTTGGTCAATATTACGAGTCCCTTTTGACCAAGCGATATCAGCAAATCAAAGAACGAAGGGAAACAAGGGACGAAAGGAATAAGTCTAGCTCTTTTATAGAATAGCTAAAAGGTCTATTGATTTGAACGCATAGAGCAGTAAAATTTGACACGATTAACTTTAAAGTTTCGCAAAGATTTGACGAACGCCTATGCTGTTCTCTGCACCAATGCTGTCATCTGCAAATTCAAACATGCCGCAAACAACGATTATCATCTGATTCGCATTGCAGATGCTTAAAATTACTTGAGACCACAAGCAGTCAATATGGCGAGAGAGTATGCTAAGAGCAATTATATATAGATTTGTTTGAAAGATAGCAGGACGATCTCGATGATACACTCTTTTTTTATAAGAATACTAGAGTAGCGTCGCCCATTATGGCCGGTCGCCCATTATGGCCGGCTAGCAAGAGGAATTAATTTTCAGGGGACTGACGACTAGTAATAAAATTGCAATTGCGCGGAAAATCTTCGCTGACACCTGTTTTATCATAATTTGACCTTCACTGAAGTTTCAGTTCATTTGCATTGAAACCCGACGAGATGGTTTGTGCATATCTCTAATTGATTCTATCAAGTATTGCAAATTTCATGATTCTATTTACATTCCTTCCTTCTTTTTCGTTTGTTCAGCACCTTGCGGTTTGAAATTTCTGAAACGTGAATTGATTTTTCAGAAGTCCTGTCTCTTGAGAGGAAATCTACAATGAAACCAAAGCAAAGTGAATCTGATTCCGATTTAAGGTTATGAAGTCTGAGTGCTGCTAATTGCTATTTTCGTCGCCCATTATGCCCATCAGTTTACCAGAGAAGTTTCCAATCGCTTCAAAATATTAAAATGCAACATTTATTAAAATAAAAACCAATTTGGGTTAAAATCTTACTTACTGACTTGGAAAATCATCGAAACCCAAAAAAGCAGCATTATATTACGTTTATTTTCATTTTAGAAACTATGCCAAAACTCATCCATCCATGCACAAGAGATAAGGCAGGATTTAGAACAACTCGAAGCATGTATTTCAATTGCCAAAACTCGAAGTTTAGGTTAATTCTTATCGATATTTTTGTGTTTAAAGTACCAAATGATAAACAAAGAACAGTAATTAAAGCTGTTTTTCTTATTAAAACTTTTTACCGGAGAGTAGTGTTCATTGTTTCTTCTGGGGCCATAATGGGCGACGCTAGAAGAAAACGACATTTTTACCCCCTTCTTTAAAATCTTCTAAAATCAGTATAAAGAGTTTACGTAAAAAATCAATACTCTGTGATCTTTTTCTCCATTAGTTGGTGATATAATCTGGCTAGTTGGTTTTTTCATTAATTGCTCTTTTTGGATCTAACTCGGATCTTCGCGACGACATGGGCATAATGGGCGACACCACTCTATAAATTTTTTCCAGTCTCAATATTCTTAAGAAATTTTTCGTTTTGAGCCTTAACATATTCTTGAAGTATTCTTATTTTTTCAAATCTGATATGGTTTCAGGGGAACATAGTTCAAAGAAGTGTCATATCATTATGAAAAAATGGTGGAATGAAAGAAAAATTGAAGCAATTGTAACAATAAGAATGTTATGAACATCGCAAAACAGGCAACTGCTGAAAAATGAGACACAAATATGCGAGCTGAGGCTGAGCAATATTCTTATAATATTCTTAAAATTTGGATGATTCTGAGCCTGAATATTCTTATAAACAATATTCTTATAAACAGAAGAGTGTATGCCCTTGGGACAAACTCAGAGGCAGCGCTGCAAAAGTATAGGAGTGCTTGGTAAGTGGGCTTCTGTGTTAAAAATGGAATTATAGTTGACATCTATTTATTTATCTAATTAGATGCAAATGTAGTACCTCCATACACTCTTTTTTCCATAAGAATATTGTTTATAACAATATTCAGGCTCAGAATCATGCACATTTTAAGAACATCATAAGAATATTGCTCAGGCTCAGCTCGCCATATTTGTGTCTCATTTTTCAGCAGTTGCTTATTTTGCGATGTTCGTAACACAGAATCGTATGACTGACGTATCTCACTTTTTCAAAAAGCATGTTTAAAACTTTACGATTGTTAAAAAAATTCGCATTGTTATAATTGCTTAAATTTTTCTTTTGTTCGACCATTTCCTCGCAATGACATGACATTTCTTTTAACTATGTTCCCCTGAAACCATATCAGATTTGAAAAAATCTAGAATACTTTAAGAATATGTTAAGGCTCAAAACGAAAATTTCTTAAGAATATTGAGGCTGGACAAAGTTTATAGTATTCTTACAAAAAAGAGGAACAAAATTATTACAAAAAACTAAAATTGATTGCCCTGCACCAAAGCGGGGCTTAGTAGCACTCCGAGTGTAGATAATATACATGTATTCAAGTTTTGTTAATTAAATAGTTTGTTTAGTTTAGTAGATGACGCTCCTTGAATGTGTAGCATGTCTAGATTGATAAATTAAAAAAATATACGGAGAGGGGATCTCAATATTGTCAATTTTACTGTTTTATTTTTCGTCTTTCTGGTTAAACCGGTTTTTGATCTAACTGGTAAAGAGGCCGTGATCACGAGGTTGACAAATGGCGGATTGCGGTAAGCAAACTGGTTGTTACTTAATGGTTCGAATATGTGCCAATCATCAGCAGAAAAAACGAGAGGAAATAGATGTGAGTTTGACTTGCATAAAACGAAAGGTTTTGCAAGGCTTAGGTCTCCCATATGACACAGCAGAATGATACATTTGATAACAGATCCCTTTGATAATAGATAAGAGAAAAACTGGGTCACATTATTCAGAAAAAGTGCCACAAATTCAGTAGAAAATCTCTATTGAACCCAAAATCATTTTTTAAAGTGATTCATATCAATTTCAAACCACAAATCATAACTAGGTAACGACTGATATAAAAACTGCACAGTTATTTCACAAGTTTTTGATACATCAGGAATCTTGTTTAGGCAGTTTAGGGCTACCATCAGCCAGGGGAAAGTGGGATGGACTTTGAGGAAAATTGATGGTCAAACGTCAAACATCAATTCCAAGGAATGGGGTAAAAGGTAGCAGGAACAGTAGTGGTGGTTCCCTTTTCAGTGAAACTATAATTAGTGATCTTCCCGGGGGCCTAGCCTGCGTGCAGACTTTGGTGATCAAAGTCTGCGCGCAGGCTACGGGGGCCATGATGTGTTTAAAAATGCAGGAGATGAAAGGTATTTTTAGCCACAGAGGATTGAATAGAATGAACACAATGGAAACATAGAAGATTTGCAAAAAGGGAAGGGGCTTAAGTCCTCCACTCAGTATGGCTCCATGGTCCCTGGATCTTCCTACTGTTACTTTTAACATGGGCTATAGGAAACTCTGAATTAAAAATGTAGATTTATGTTTGATACAGTGAGAAGGTCATAACTAGAATTGTTAATATCTTGATATGTCAGAAACAAAATAAACTGCAGAGACTCCATGTATCCAATACCGATCCTATCTTTAATTCAGAGTTTCCTATAGCCCATGCTTTTAATAAACTGGATGGTTGAAGCTGTATTGCACGCTGATATGCAAGAAATGGGGCAAATGGCTCATTTGCAAATCAAGAAAGAATTAAGGACTCTTGCTTTCTCATGAAAGTTAGTTCTTTAGTATGTTAACTATTCATTTCAGTTTCTATCTTAAAGTTAGATCCTAGCTTGCAGCTAAGCTTCGATGTTCAATTTAAATAACTAAAGAAGGGCTACGCCACACCTACATTCACATTTAAATCAGTTTAGACAATTTACTTGACTTTCAAACTTTTGCCATTCATTGATCTGTCAATGTTAAGAATAAATGGACCTGCTTTTTCAACCCAGTCACTTGGAGCTTGCTGCTTTGCAGCCGCTTTGCCAAATATTTTCTCCAACATTGGAGTGTTAATGACACCTGGATCCAATGGAACACAGGTTAGGGGGCTTGGTATTTCAGCAGCAATGGCTTGGGAGAATCCTTCAATGGCAAATTTACTAGCGCAGTATGCTGAAACTCTTGGGGATACACTTTTGCCCCAAGCAGCAGAGATGTTCACTATAATTCCTTTCTTTGCTTTGACCATGTGAGGAAGAAAATGACGCACTGAATTTGCAACACCTTTGATATTGATGTCCAAGGCTAAATCAAAATCTTCACTAGGAACTTTCCAGAATTTTTCAGATTTGTTAGCAATCGATGCATTGTTTATGAGAAGGTCAGGAACACCGAAATCTGCAACGATTGTTTCAGCCCATTCTTCCATTTCAGCATTATTGGCTACATTAACAACGTGGAATTGATCGTGTCCCGTTGCGTGCTCAAAATTCAGACCCTCGATTTTGGATGCTGTTCTTCCGCAGCCAAGCACAACATGCGATGATCGCGCGAAGAATTGTGTCATTGCAGCACCAAGGCCTGATGTCACCCCTGTAATTGCGATGATTCTTCCAGCTTGAGCCATCTTTGAAGCAGAAATAAATTTAAACGAGTGAAAACTAGCTTGCAATGCCGGCGATGTTGTGTTATGTAACGAACAGGTCAAGCTGAATTTCAAATTTTGCGCACGAAATGGCTAGGCCAAATAGCCTCAGCATGGTTATGAGACGTTTCCCGCTCAAATTTGGAGAACAAAACTGCGGTTTGGCCTACTTGGTGTCTCATTTCATAGCTACTTTTTATCCTCTTCATTAAAGATCTATTTGACTATTTCTACTCCACTGGTCAGTTTATAATCCTCAAATCGCCACCATTGCATCGGATGAAAACAAGCAAGAAGGTTAAAGGTAACAGTCACTCCGAGCAACATACAAAAAGGCAACTGTGTTCGCTATCAAAGCACGGCGCTTGCAAGACACACTACACTATACACAAACCATCGGTTACAAATCAAACAAAGTTTCTAAGATTTGAAATGGGTAAAGTCATCGTAATAACAGGAGTCACGGCTGGCCTTGGACAGTCAATGTGCGAGTATTTCATAAAGGAATCTCATATAGTTATTGGATGTGGAAGAAGCAAAGCAAAACTCGACAAACTGAATGAAAAATATCCAGAAGAGCAAGCAAAGTTCTACGCAGTTGATGTCTCAAAAGATGATGAGGTCGAAGCTTGGTCAAAGCAAGTTTTACAAGCATATGGTCCACCAGATTTTCTTCTCAACAATGCTGGAATGGTCAATGAAAATCAAAAGCTGTGGAATATTTCATCAGCGGAATTTGACAAAGTGATTGATGTTAACATCAAAGGACCTGTCAATTGCATTCGTCATTTTGTGCCAAGCATGGTCCAAGCAAAGAGAGGAGTCATTGTCAATTTTTCATCAACATGGGGAAAGTCAGTGTCGCCTGAAGTAGCCCCATACTGCTGCAGCAAATGGGGTATTGAGGGTTTATCAAAGGCAATGGCATTAGAATTACCTGCACCCCTGGTTTGCGTTCCTTTAAATCCTGGTATTATCAATACTGATATGCTGCAAACAATATTTGGTGAAAGTGCTCGTCGCAATATGAGTCCAGAACAGTGGATTAAAAGAGCAGGTCCACTTATTCTAAGTATTGATAGAAGTATGAATGGAAAGAGTTTAGATGTCAACTGAATGAAGACAATAAATCTTGGAAAAGTTCAGAACACTGCATACCCACAGCACAACTGTTATTGAAAAGCCAAAACTTGACTTGAATTTTCACCTTTCCAGGATGCATTTTAGCATATCAATAGGATTGTAGATTAGAAAATTTGCCTGATAAAGCCTGCTTCCAAAATTACTGCTTCAAAATAGTTTAAACCAAGAGTAATTTGGGACAAAAACTTGTATTTTCAGAAACTATTCCTTAAAAAATGAACCAAAAATTAAACCAGTTGACCATCTTAATTCTTAACTTCAAGAAGATCTAAAAAAAAATTTCAAGAAGATCTAAAAAAATCCATGTCATCATTTTCTACACTTTAAAAAGGTCTTTCTGGATAAAACAAAAGTGTCCCAAATTCTCCTTGACCTACTGTAACTACCCTGGATAAGCTAATATCTGTTTATAAACTGGTCTGGTTATCTAAATGAGCAACAAGGTGCAATTCTGGCAGTAACTCATTGTATATCTACTTGAGTTTTTCTCTATCTGTTTACGGTACTGTATTCATTTGCCAATTTACTATGCAAATTACTATCCAATTTACAAGTGTCCCGCATATAAGGAACAACCTTTTCAATTTCAGGTCTGACATATTTCTTATAAAATGAGGTAAAATTCAAATCAGGGTTAAGTTCTTATCAGAAAAATCATGCACTATCGATCAACTACTCAGAAACAAGCTGTATGATTGTGATAAAAAAATATTATTTTGATTTGCATTTGTAAATTTTCACTTCCAGGAAATGATATAATTGTTCCAGGAAGGTGTTTTTGCTTAGTTTTGTTAAACAACAAAAATAAGGTTTTTTTCAAACCTGTACAACAGTAGTTTCTTATAAAATGGAGTATTATTTTGAAAATCAGGGTCTGTGTTTCTTAAATTTTGTTTCTTATATGCAGGAAACTACCTGTATTTCATATGTTACTACACGTGCACAATATTTTTCCTGTCACTCTCAGTGTGGTGTCCTAAACAACATTTCCAAAAAATTGATATGACCGCATACAATCAATCAATCAATTCAGGCTTACTACACTTAGAGAAGCATTGTCTACTGAACTAAACAAAACTAAACCATTTATTAAACAAAACATGAATACAGAAATACCCCAAGAACTATAGCAAGAATTATGATTATGAACAACTAGCAAGAAAACTAATGTCATAAAGATGGTGGCTACTAATTACGGTGTGATTCTATGATTTAATAGCAGGGACATTATGGCGTATTTTAACGGCATCTTTTGTCAACTCTGCGACCACTATAACTAGTTCCTGGTCTCCAGTGGCGTGGTGGCCGGGGGGGGGGGGGCACGTGCCCCCCCAGCGGCGTGAGAAAGAATGGGCGCCGAAGGCGCCCATCGTTTAGATGGCGCCCAATGCCTGGAAGCTTGCTTCACGCTAAATCGATTTAGAATGTATAAATGTGACAGAAAAAGTGTGGGAGATATTTTTGCCTCAATTTTTGATTTTGTAGGCGCCTTTTGAAGATGTTTAGATCATAAATGAATCATAAATGTTTTTATTCGATGTGGAATCGATAACTCACTATAAACAGGTTTATAAAGTGCCTAGAGATCGTACTATCCCACTTCCAAGGCGTTTTTACTCAAGTGTGAACCAATCCTATCTAGAAAAAGTCAGTGTTGTGGCCACGAGAGGTATGGGGGTGGGGCAATTGCCCCCACTTTTGTTGATTAAAACCGCAGAGAAAATAGCTTGGTATAGGTTGGGAAAGAATTTTCCGAGAAATGTCAAATCTTCCATTTTAGCATTGGCAAATATGGAATCAAGGGATGCATTCTAAGCCAAAGTAAAGGATGTACCTTCAAAAATTTTCCTCGTGCTCGGATCTATAGGATAACATTTATACCTTAGTTGCCTTTCTTGAACTCTGTTAGTGTGTCAGTATCAGTAGTGCTCTTCTCACTAAAACACCACTGCGGAGTTACACTCTTTAGATTTAGAGTCCTCAATTCTATTAGTTGGACTGAGAGGACTTTTCTCACAGGTGCACGGGATTTGGGCGTGAAGAGTTTGTGGACGTGAATATCAGTTCTTGCTAACTATGTAACATAGAACGAAAATTAATCATGCAATTTTGCATCAGTCTATTTTTTAAGGTCTCTCTTCGAGATTTTATACTCTATTTCAAAGTTCTCCGCGAGAATCGTCTTGATATTTCATTTCTTTCTCAGTTAAATTCTGAATTTTTCCCACAAGAGGCGTTTTCCAACGATAAGAAGGGCATGATTGAAAAAATTTTCGCTCGCTCCGCTCGCACAGAGATTTGATCACATCACCAAATTGTACGATTTTTTGTTCCAACGAGAGTGCAGAAGAAGCATCATGCTTTATTTTCAAAGCATTTCTAAAGAAGGAACCAGTCTTGAAAGCCTTGGCGCGTTGTGTAAGGGACGAGAGACAAAAGTCACAGTTTTCTAGGGGGCGCCAAAAACAGGTTGTGCCCCCCCCCCCAGCCAATTTGGAGCCACCACGCCACTGCTGGTCTCAACACACAGACTAAAACGGATAACATAAAGCACCAAGAAGGAAGGCAGCATAAAAACCTCTGGCTTTCTTTAATTTTGTTTTTAACTTGGGCATTGCATCTAAGGAAGTGCATGAATGAACTAATTATAAAATATAAACTGTAATTAATTACTAAATATCAACCAGCAGCTAAGTGCAAACAATTAATTACACGTCAACATAACAAGTGGAAATGGAACCTACAGTTATATTTACAAAGCATTTTATCTCAACTTATATTAATACAACTGTCCCTTTTCATCAAAGACATAGACTATTTACAATTGAACATTTGATGAGTTCAACTTTTTCATGACAATTGAGTAAAGTTTTGAATGATTAGTATATTATCTGTAGGCATGGTACACATGGTATACAAACATAGCACAAAACCAACAAATTTGAAGCATCTGATTGAAGGGCAAATTACTTGAAAACAGGGTACAAGATTGTGGGATATCAAAAGTTTCCCCAATTTTTCAAACATCTTACATCTTTTTAGAGATTTTTAATTAAGATTATTGAGATTTTTTAGGATTTTACAGAGATTTCTATCATTTTTCTGGTGAAAATTTTTGGGATAAGTTAAAAGATTTCTAAGATTTTTTGAAAATCTTTAGCATTTTTTACAACTTACAAAATATGAGATTTTTGGAGTAGTTTGGTCCTTGCTTGTGATGAACACCAACAAAACGGGGGCAAAAAGGTCTTCTTTTTCAAAAGATATTGATTTATTAAAGAAAGACCTAACATCTCCCCTTATTATCAACATCGTTGTAAGGATTTTTAAATTTGGGAGAAAAATCAAGAATTGATAGTAAATTCTCAACTGAACAAAATATACAAATAAACTACCATTTTGCAGCTAAAAAGGAGAAGCTTCTCTTCCCACTTCTCCCTTGCCATTTTGAGGATGACTAACTAAAATCTTGATTTGTATGCCTGGCAAAGAGGGTTAGCTACTAGGGCATTTTAGTTTCTAGATATCATTTGACAAAATAGAGTTCTCAATCAAAAAAGAACTTGAGCAGCATTAGTTACAAGTAGAACTACAACTAGAAGGCTCTATATTTCTCATACTCTCAAACAGGCCTTTGCAGAGCAATGTCAGTACTCCAGTATTTAAAAATTTGAATGGAAGTTCCACAGGGTTCATGCCTGGGCCTTCTCGTCTTTTTCTTTTCAAATCACTGCTAACTAACTGAGCAACGAGTAACTAACTGATATCCTGTTGTATTGTATCACTGTGCAGGGAAGATACCATCTGCACTACAAATCTAGACATTTCTCTTGGTTGTGGGTTGTCTTTCTAAGTTATAATCTACTCTAGATCCTCACAACCAAAATTAAAAAAACGGCTGTAACTTTGGTCTCAAAAACAATTGAAGACATCTAAGCTGGCTCCTTTCAAAATTCGTTTCATCCAAAATCTTTGTCTTTGTATCATTTGATTCCATGAATAACAATAATATTGAAGTTTGTCATGAGATGTTAACAGTTCAGTAATATCAACAATAAATTTACATTTCGGAGAAGGCAAAGCTGTCCAAACTTGCCAACGAATGAACTAATTTCACCCTCCAACAACCAGCAATAAATTTACATTTCGTAGAAGGCAAAACTGTCCAAACCTGCCACGAAAGAATGAACTAATTTCACCCTCCAACAACCAGCAATAAATTTACATTTCGGAGCTGGCAAAGCTTTAACTTGCCATAAGATGAACTAATTTCCCCCTCAAATATCCAACAATAAATAACCACAACTCAGATTTCATCGTCTGAATCAAGAAGCATTGTAGTTTCACTTGTACCAGCATTCTTCTCTTTAACAACGGTGTCTTTTATTGTCACTTGATAATTAATTGTGTGTTTATCATCTGTTCCGGACGAGTTCCCATCAACTTCCTTAATGGCATGTGCACTTGCATAGTGTTGATAAGCAGGCGAGAAGTTGTGAATGGCATCTTGAACAATATCATTCGGATTTACAGTTTGTCGAAAGTTTTTTGTGATACTACGGAGTGCAATCCCTTGACCTTTCCCTTCCATAATTCTCTGATGTCGATACACCGAAGCAGGAAACGCAAAGCGTAAAAGTATCGAAGCTACGAGCATCTCGATACAAATGATAAAGTTTTGATATCCAGCTGCGATTGTGCCAGATTGAATCTCCTGGTAAGTCGTAATTGCGCCAGTTTTCTCGAGAACTGCAAGAGCAACACCTGGGGTGAAACAGATTCAAGGATCAGTCTTGCATCTTTGAGAGAGCATTGCTTCCTATCTGAACCAGTAAAAATGTAGTTGAAATTGCATCCTGCATTAGTTTTGCAGGAAAGGAAAATCAGTTCAGACAGCAAACCGCTGAGAAACAAGCTGTGCTGGTGCTGGATAAAAAAGCTTTTAGGCCATCAACTTCAGATCTTAGGTGTACAAGATTTTTGTAATATGCGCATACTAACCGGTTTTGTGTTGCAGAGGAGAATATAAAGCACGAGGTCTTAAAAGTACAGACTGAGCTTGCGAAGTCTGTGCAACAAGACCGAGGGCTTTATATTTTCCTTTACAACTACAAAACCGGTTAGTGTGAGTTTTATTACCTGATAGCTTCTGATTTTGTTTTATATCGTTTAGTCAAACGAAAAACGACCCCCGGTAGAAAATCACTTTTTTTAACCGGTTAAAATAGGGTTAATACAACAAACGAGTTTGGAGTGGAATTCTATTGTTTCGTGACTTTTTATTTCTGCTTCATGAATTTTTATTGCAATGAAGATTCAGCCTTGATTCTTTGTTTTGTAATAAACAACGGAGAGAATTGCATTGCATGAACCAATCAGGTCCACGACATATGCCCTTTAATGCAATGACATCTACACATATATTTTAAAGCTTTGAAAAGGTTCAACGCTGATTCTCAACTCACCTTGCCAGAAAGAAAGAAACACGACGAATTTGACAGTGAGAAACTTCATCACAGGATAATATGGACTAAGAAGATCTTTCGTTGCGGAGTAGAATAAAAATAAGCCATACAAAGCCACCGTATATGATACATTGTATATGACAGTTATGTATAGATATCCTCTGTCAGCCCTGCGAAAGAGAACGGATGAAAAAGAGCATAAGAGAAATGGCATGATAACGGTGTTTCTCAACCAAAGAATGGACCTTTTAGCTATTCTGCGAAAGAGCCTGAATCGAGCGTTATTTTTATACACTTTTTTACGCTTTTTTATATGCAGGGTTCGATCGAGTTCGATCACTATTGTGCACATTCGAAAATTCTACAGAATATAGCAAAACATCGTTCGATTCTGGTTCTTTTGAGAATAGCTAAAAGTCTATTGAAACAAGACACGCATTATGATCGAATACAACACAAACAACAAGGGCGTTCCAACAGAACTGTGCCCCATTTCGCATGGCTGCTGCGGAGCAATAAAACGTTCAATTGTCCTATTCTTGAAACAGTTGCATGGGACAGGCTTCAACTTAGAATTTGAGAGCTTGTTTTGTGTCAAAGATTCGTTACGATTTGATCGAGTGATTTCAACCCTTGTTCAGCTATATCGCAACCAATGAAGTTTCATATATTTGAATAAAACGTCCTATTCTAGAAACAGTTGTATGGGACAGGCTTCAACTCAGAGATTGCTTATGATTTGATCGAATGGTTTCAACGGTTTCAACCCTTGTTCAGCTATATCGCAACCAATGAAGTTTCATATATTTGAATAAAACTATGTTTTCCTTGCTCATAAAAATGCAAGAAAAATCACAAAAATATTCCAGTCCTTCTGCTATCAACCAAAAAACGATTTATTCAAATCCATCGAGTGAAGGTGAAGGAGAAGTTGCGGTTTTTAGCGCCAAGCGCTGGGATCGCAGAAGTAGAATAGGCCTAATCGAGTCCCTGACCCCTTGTCATGAAGGTCAAGTGGTGGGGCTCTACCTGGGATCGAACCCTGTCCTCCTGACTGTTCTGGCTGCAATGTCAGAGGATTACACCACTGCGCCACAACACCTTCAAGTACTCTAGGTTCCACGATTTTCCAAACGCCTGCACCTTCTTTGGTGCACTCGGTACAAACGTTTGTTCCAAAATCACCATAACTATTGACAGAAATGACCAGAATCAATAAAAATTTATGAAACTAATCCTCTTTTCATAAAAGCTTGCAATGACACACTTAGAACCCTGCCCCCTAAAAAATAGCCTGACAAACGCAGCATCGAGTTCCTTTGAATTAAATAACTTGGAAGAAACTTAGCACACTTCACTGTAAATCTGCCACGGAAATATTTTGATATCCTGGTTGGTCTCAAAATGGCGGCATTTATCATATTTGAGGGGGTGATGTCATCAGATTTGTAAATCCGACTTCGGAAGGCCGAAATATCTCGCTTGCCACCATCACCTTCATAAACTGTGGTTTTCTTGAAGATTGACAGTGGCGTAACGGAGACACTCAGGGCCCGTAGGAGTTTGGTAAGATGGGGCCCTTATGTTGGAAGGGGGTTCGGGGTGGTGGGTAAATTTTTGAAACCATGCCCTTAAAAACCTCGAAAATCCACGTTATGTTAGCCTGCGTGCAGACTCAAACTCCTCGAAAGTTTCGAGGAGTTGAGTCTGCACGCAGGCTACGTTATGTTGAAAAGCAACTTTTTACATAAGAAAAATCAACAGTAAACTTGGCATGGGAATTGCGTTTCAAAAAGCTAAGTAGTTTACGTAACAAATTGTTGCTCTTCGGTATGGAATTATATGATATCTGAATCTTTTTCAAAGAAATACGGCAATATTCTAAAGTTCGGACGGTACTGTTGTGCTGTTTGATGAAGATTACTTTGAACATACACAAACGCGCACAAATGTTACCAAAAATGTCCTCCATGGCAGGTTCTTTGGCTTGAAACCTATTTTTAAAGCTTCTGCAGATAGTATTAGTGTAATAGGTGCAGTGAATTTAGTGCAGAATATGTGTTCTCCCTTTCTACCTGAAAGTTATCCATGCGAATATTCACAATAGCTTTAAAAAGAATTTTGGTAAACATAACGCACAGCCGCAGTATGTTATTAGGTGCTCTTGTTCACAAGAATAAAGTTTTGAGACAAATTATAGGAAATGAACGAAAACGGAATGAAAATCCAGTTTTGTGTTAGCAGACTTTTAGCACAGTATGGCCAAAAAGCACACAATACGAAAAATTTGTTGGGGGCCCCTTTTGATCGGGGGCCCTTAGTTCTTGAACTAAGGTAGCCTAAACTGCGTTACGCCACTGAGATTGTATCATTTTTCCTCTATTGAATTAGGATTACTATGATTTAAATTTTTCAAAATTCATCATGAATTCTTCCAAATAAAATACACTCTTTTATTTTTATAAAAAGAATGTTTATAACAATATTCAGGCTCAGAATCATCCAAAAAAGCTCGCATATTTGTGTCTCATTTTTCAGCAGTTGCCTGTTTTGCGATGTTCATAACATGAAACCATATCAAATTTGAAAAAATAAGAATACTTTAAGAATATATTCAGGCTCAAAACGAAAATTTCTTGAGAATATCGAGGATGGACAAAATCTATGGTATTGTTATAAAAAAGAGTTTAGAAACGCTGCCATTTTAAAAATAATCAAGGTATCAAAAAATGTCCACGGCAGATTTACAGCAAAGTACCATGAGTTCCTTTCAACCAATTCAATAAAAAGAAAAGTGCAACAGAATTTTACACCCACATTTTAAAAGATTTGAAAGAGGCCCAGGCTGAGAAGCGCCGTTTTTCTCGACACACCTAGTGTAGCGATCAAAAAATCTTATTGTGGAATATGCCGACCGAAATCCATCCCACACATCACAGTCACACATTTTAGACAAGTAGATCTTTCATATATTTTTTCGCACAAAACTCTTTGATATGTACTTTCCTTAATCGTAATTACTGAATATGAAATAATTCCATTAGCAATAATCCAAAACACAATGAACACACGCCGATTGTGCGGTTCATTCTACGTAACACAGTAGACAAAAGGCGTGTTCTTTTGGATATCTCCTAAAGCGGCAGAGCTTAATAAAAATATACTCCTGTTAACTCTACATGGCGAGTAAACAAACAATCTCCGTTTGAAAAGCTTCAATTCCCGGGATATCGAGGCAATGATATTGGCAAATATAGCATTTAATAGAGAACATGTTCAAATTCATTTTGAAATTTACTAGACTGAAATCGGCCACTCTGTTCTGAACTTATGAAGGGATTTCTCGAGAAATGTGCTTCAAGAAACCTTCAAAACGTGCCTAAAATGGCGCTTTGAGCTGGGAAGACTTCGAAGAGATCACACAAGAAGTGACATTTCATGGATGAAAAAATTAAGAAAACAGTCGAAAATTGAAAGAAATCATGCAATAACTTTGCTTTATAACCGTTCACAAATCAACTTCGTACCATCTAAAAGCTCACTGTCTATCAACACATAACTTCGAAAAATAAGTTTTCTTAGAGCAATGCATTGACGCGAACAATCATGTCCAGTAACCCAAATGCGTCGAATCATGCCAAACTTTAAACTCTTTCGTGTGAAATGTCATTGCCCTATTCTTTCAAGTGAATTGATCGAAAGGAACTTTAGGTAATTTACCATAATCCCAGAGAGAGCATCTTTGGTGAAGGTGAAGTTGCGGTTTTTAGCGCCAAGCGCTGGGATCGCAGAAGTAGAATAGACCTAATCGAGTCCGCAACCCCATGTCATGACGCTCAAAGTGATGGGCTCTACCTGGGATCGAACCCTGTCCGCCTGACTGTTCTGGCTGCAATGTCAGAGGATTACACCACTATTTTTTCAGAATTTCAGCATTGACATCTTATTTTGGTCATTGTTTCTTTTACAGGAGTTAATAGTCTTCTTTCTACTGATTTTGGTGTTTTTGTTGCGTTTATGGGTTTCATATGATGAGTCCGTTATTTAAGGCTATTTTTAAATTTCAGCATTAGTAAAATTCATTCTAGTTTTGAAGTTGTGACGTCATTAAATTGCTAAATCATAAGCTACAGACCTTTTGCTTGTTACCATCTCGTAGACCTTCAAAAACTTAGTATTTCTTGTATTCGCCATATTGATTTTCCTCAATCAATTTAAATGCTTTTAAAGTTTATCAGTTGCTACCTGTGGTATCGTCTCTGTAGTGTCCTAAAGTTGTATAGTAGTTCAGAAAGTATAGTAGAATGTAATCGAATGTAACATGTATTGTAATATTTTATATGAATATAAAAAAAATTTATCAAAGCTTTAGACACTTCCTCTCAAACAACAGGTTATGCTCGAAACGTCGTGCTTATTTCAATTCGCATCTAAGTGCTTATATTTTACTTTATTTACTTGTTTATCTTTGTACAATTGCACTACAGGAGGTAAAAAGTTTTTTCCTCTCCAACATCCTTTCATAAAACATAAAAACCTTGTCATTCCAAAAATAATGATGCTACCAAAAATACTAGCACTGGAATTATAGCAAGGACCACGGAACCATGGATTACAGAACTACGGAACCATGAACCATGGACTACGGAACTAGAAACCGTCGGAGGAGTGTAGCAAATTACAGAACACTCTCTTCCAGCAATTTTGTTGAAAGAATATAAGGCAATAACATTTTATACGATAAATTTCAAAATTTTGCAAAGATTCAACACCTATGCTGAGAAATGGAGAAGTTTGTCGGGGTCATTGGCCTGTTGCAGTAGCCTGAGCCGCTGATGATGATGATGAAAAGACTTTAAAAAATAACAGAAATGTGAACTCACCTAAAATTCCCTTCGGAGTAATATCCCAGTGGCTGCAGAACTAATGTGATGATTGCCATTATTGGTTTAGTGAAACAAAATTGTAATGTAGCCTGGAAAGAAAAAATTAGAATTTGAAAACATGGAAAGCAAACGCATGTAAATTCATGGCATAAAAATTGTATTGCAGATTTTTTGCTATGACAAATTGTGACATCATAGCAAAATGGCGCAGAAATTCAAAAAACAACATCAAATTTCGGAATCTACATGGAAAGTTGACCAAAACGAACTCCAAGAAAGTCAATAGGCAGAGCGGTAGGGTTCCATCTTGTTACACCAAGAAACGTTGTTGACAAAAATGTGGTCTTAAATATTTGGCTAGGACTGTCTATCGCCAAGTATAATTTTGAATTTTGAGAGAAGATTAAATCCACAGTCTTCAAAATCAGCCTAGTGTACGATCAATTGTGGCATGTCAAAAGCAAATAAATTGTTTAGTTCACTCACCCAGGAAAAGAACGTTTCAACAAATGTTAAAAGTTAAGAAATTAAAGAAATTAAGCTTGACGAACCTGTTTACAAAATCGTAGGAAACTGATAGAAATTGACATCCCTGATAAACAACATGTACAAGATATCCAACTAGATCTGTGGAGAAAAGAATAAATGATAGAATTAAAATGGTTTCTCTTACACCCCTTGTGAGATATTACCAATTGCTAAGTTATATACTTATATAGTGAATGACAAATAATTTGGAGAAATAAATTAATGCAAATTATCCATCGCAAAACAAAAATTAAGCAGCAAAATTCTAGGCAACAAAACTTACTTTAGTGGTTGGCCTCTTATTTCAGATAAAATTGCCATTTCCCCACCAAGATATTCATAGCAAAGGCATAGAAAGTTGTATATCACAAAAGCTGAAAAATAACAAGAAGATCACATGTTATTCCTACTTTTTTCTTTTGCTAACTTCACAGTTGGTTTCTAATGTTTCGATGAAAAACAAGAGCAACTACAAGGACAATTTTAAAATCAGCTTGGAAGAACATTTAGTAACTTTGAAATTGGATGATAAATACGGAAGAGATCTCATAACAGAAAGAAAGGCAAGAAAAGTTCAAAAACAGTATTCAGATTTAAATAAACTTATTTTGAAATCTTTCTACCATTTTAATCCACTCTGCATTATATAAGTTTCGCAAGACAGGGCAATTCCATTCATCTTATAATAATTAGAACAAGATAGCTAAAAATACCCTGTCTGGCAAATATGCTTCTAGTTTCTTTCGATAGAGCTTCTAGCTATTTAATTTACAAAGATAAAATACAATATTATAAAATTGAGAACAGCTTGTAACAAAATTTATCATACCTTCATAGCAGTCCCTTATACTGTTGAAATAAACGTAGTAGTTTTCTTTGAAGAAGACAAGACTCAACCATGAGTCAAATGCATAAATAGGAACGATGAATAATATGCGCACTATGTATCTCTGCTGGTCTGAGTTTGTATAATATCGTAAATGTGTGTATATCTGAAAAAAGAAAAGGTCATTTCATTACATAAATATAAATCATTTTAATGATGTATTTTCAACAAAATAGATTTTGTGTAATATCGTAATGTGTGTATGTAAAAAAGAAAAGGTCATTTCATCACATAAATATCAATCATTTTAATGCCTGTTTTTTCAACAAAGCTTTCTTTTGTGTGTGCAGTTTTCTTTGAATTGGATGGCTTGAAAGCAACTTATGGTACTTTTCTGTAAATCTGCTGTGGAAATTTTTTGATATCTCAATTTTTTTCAAAATGGCAGCAATTTAATTATTTTTTGAAAAAATTCATGGAAAATTTTGAAAAGATCTAAATCATCGTAAATCCTAAACTAATAGAGGAAACAGTATATAACCTTCAAGAAAACGATAGTTTATGAAGGTCTACATTATGATGGCAAGCAGAAATTTGTAGCTTTTTCTAGTTTAGGTTTCAGAAATTTGATGACATCATAACCTCAAATTTAATAAATGCCGCCACATTGAAAGTAATCAAGACATCAATAAATTGCTACGGCAGACTTACAGCAAAAAACTCTAAAGTTCCTTCCAAGCCATTTATTTCAATGAAAACTGCAATAGAATTTTACACTAACCTTTTTAAAGATTTGAGCACAATGTTGCTCTTAATAACCTATGTAACTGATGTTTAATAATAAACTTTAACTTTAATCCTTGTTAAACTATCTATTTATCAATGCTGTTCTAATTGTCCTCCATGAAGAAATAGAGTTTCTATAGAAATTGAGAAAATTGAGAATCTCAGGGAATTCTTAATGATTACACGAGCTCTTCCAATTCTGATACAAATTCTTAAGTGAAATACTAAAAATGAAATACTGTTAAATAATTTGAACAAGAATTCTTAAGAACTTAGAAGAGGTCCAAAAGATTTTTCAGGATTCCTTAGCAAGATAACAGTGTTAATGTATGCAAGGCATTATTGTATTAGAAATCAGATCACTCCACATCGGACAAGCATAGGTTCCAAATCTTTAAAAATGTTGGTGTAAATTTTATTGACCTATTTCTTTGAAGTGAATGACCACATCTGACACCATATTTGCTGTTTATACAACTGTAACAGTTCATGGAATGAGCTTTCAGCAAGACTCATAACATCATCATAATACAATTTGTCAAAAAAGATTTTTGCTGCAGAAAACAAAATATTTACCTGGTGACCAGTAATAAATAAAGCCAAAAAAGAACAAAGACCAGACAATGCTTTAGCTGCAACTGTTTCAAAGAACAGCTCCCCTCCAATTGTTACGTTCTTCATGTTTAAAAATTTTTCTTTTTCAAACACCCTGCAAAAGAATAATTCCTGTTATTGTAATTGTTTTCATATTATTCAATGTTGTTTTTAAAACAAGAAACCCTTCTATTAAACAGCTTTTCCAAACTCACATCACTAATAGTACGATCTGCTTTCCAAGTCATCCTCAATGTTTGAAAGAATTCCTGTTCCTTAAATATTGTCTGCTATTCTATGCATCATAAATACAAGGCCACATGGCAAGGGGGCACTTGCAAAAATTTAGACAAAGGATGCTAGTGTTAGCTCTACATTTGAAATTTGGACTCACTATATATGCTATTTTCTTGATAGTCTCTTTGGTGGGTTCTGCTAAATCTGCTAATGTTTTAGGGTTTTGAGAAAAGTGCCTTCCTTGTTTTTGGATCTGCAAATATTCATATTATATTTTCTGGGTTGAAGAAAATTAGCTTAAATTATGAGACTTGTTTAAGATTTCACTGAGTACCTTTATCTCTGTTATCTATAACAAGTGTGGCAAGAACGTATGCCTGCTTCTAACTTCATAGTGCATAGATTAATGTGCAATTTTTCTCAGATTTTTCTGAGCACTTAAATTGTAGGTAAATTAGATTATACCAGTTGACAGGGCCAACAAATCATCTGCATTCGCAACTTGACAGTTTGACATAGATAGATGCAAGTATTTTTGGAAGAAAACACAATGGCATTTGTAGTCCATGCCATCTTTGTTCCAAAAATGCATGCACATCATTTGTTGGACTGCCAAACTGGAATGTTTGTAGAGCATATGCACAAGATATTGGGTGGACAGGAACTTACATGGTTTTCTATCTCAGCCATTCTGTCATCAATAAACGGAATCTATTGTTTTGACCTGTTGTTCTCAACCATAGAAACTATAAAATGTCTGTGGAAATCATGCTTAAGACCATCTCACCTTGCATGTGCAAAATGCTATGTTTTCGGTCTGGTGGGACTGTCAGCTGGTGTATGATGATAAACCTTGTTGGGGAGACGAGATACGGTTTGTCCGAGGAAACATATGTGTCCCCCTCTGCAGTAGGTCCATGCTCATGCACCTGGCAGAGCTCCAACCCAAAACGCTATGGGCGCATGAGCTTTAACCTATTGCACAGGGGGATATATACATTTCCTCGGACAAACCGTATCTCATCTCCCCAACAAACCTTCACTTCAGCTGCTGGTGGATATTTTGGATAGCATTTCACCAAAAATATGTGAATTCAAAATGTTTGTTGTATTTCAGCCAGGCTTCATTAATGTACATGAGCACACAAGCCCTCCCGCTTAGTTAGATGCATAAAATATAATTACATACACAATGACAATACTTGTTGCTGGCACCTTTACTTTACTTTACTGAACTCGTTAATGTGAAATGTGATTGCAGTGCAGGCAGGGTCATTTTTCTCAGCCATATTGCTCGATTTCAGCAAAAAAGATCACACTGTTGCAAATGATGAAATGCCAAGTCTCTAGTCTGCGATGACGTCGTGACGTGTTTCCTATTTTTATCGTAACACGTTTTGTTACGAGTGTTATAAGCTTGGTCAGCAGTTTTGCTTTTTGTAATATTATGGCCATGATCATGGGCAGCAGCAAAATTCATTCAGGACACACAAAGACTCTGCTTTAGAAACATAATAAAGTGTTTCATTTACACCAGATACGCAGAAACTGAAGGTAAGGCACAGCGAAGCTAATGCCGTTTCATTTTGGCGGGCCTTTCCGTTTATTTCCTCCTGTGACTTTTTGGGCCTAACGTAAGCAAAAAATCAATCGACTTTGACCGCTCCAACACGATACTTTAGCATAATACAGGCAAATAAAAAAACAGAATTATCTTTCGTTAATAGCAAAGGAATGTTTTACCTCTTCAAGTCGGTTACAGCTAATTCCTTTGGTAATTAATTCGAGATCAACTTCATTCTTCATCACAAATTGATTTTCCGTCCGCCATCTGCCATCTTCTTTTGAATTGAAAGTTGCGGGGCAGCATCGCAGCGACGAAAGACCTGGGAACTAGGACACTGTTGCACTGGCACGGTTCGATTCTCGACAAGCAAAAATTATGGTGATTATGGTCGTACACAGCTCAAAATATTTCGGGGGCCAAAGAGTCGTGAACACTACCTTATAAATCTGGTGAGACGTACAGTAAATTTTATTGTTCTCTTGGAACTTATAGGGGATAGGGTGGGCAACTGCCCCTCTGGTCCATATGCTGTGTTTTTGTGGACGGCCTTGGGCGTAATACCAATCTCTCCCGTCTCTTTCTTACCAAATAATACAGAAATCAGAAATGTCAAGAAACTTTTCTGTATTGCAGCTGTAGAAATGGACTGGCATCTTCACCACAATTTTGAGAACCAAAGACCAAGGGAACTTTAGCAACTTTAGAATACAGTAGTAGGGAACAATCTAGAAAGAGAGACAAAATTGGCACCCTCCCTAAGAATTTTTAAAGAACGACTATAGAAGGGAGGATTTCATTTTTACGTTGCTTTTCATTGATTTTGGATTGCTTTATAATGAAATGAAAATTTAGAATGAAAAAGGGGTTTTTACCTACCCTACCTACCACAATTTAGCTTCACTGGTTCATCGTTTTGTAAAATCACACACAAACTTCGTGATCATATTTTGCACAATAGGAGAAATATCATCTTCTCTGTTTGATGATGTTCTATGTGTCTCTCCACCAAAATATTAGAAACACGATCGAAGAACATCATCAAAACAGAGAAAGACAATATGGAATATAATAACGTTGTATATATATATATTTTTACTAATTTTACAACCATACGCTGCTGCTACCTCTGATTCAACAAGAAGACTGAAACACTGAAATCAAGAAACAAGAAAATCAAAACACAGAACCTACAAAAGATTGTGAGTTTGTTTGATTTTCTATTTATTTAACAATACTTTGAAAGATATGACACTCTGACAAAATGTGAGAAAGATAGGGTACTTGTATCTTCTATCACATGATCTATGGCACAAGTTGCAAATAATTAATGAGATGGTAATGGCTAAAGATTTCTGGTTAACTTATGCTTGCAATTTACAACGAAAACAGCAACGATACTTTGATTTTCAGGTGATGAAATTACCCTAAGATTTTTCTTTTTCCATGTTTGTTGGAAATTAGAAAGATCGTCAGTCAAAAAGTAACTGAGTTGAGTTATCAGTTTATGCAAGGGTGCCTACCTTGTAGGAACTGTGGTTAATTTCCACTACTGTACTGTGACCCAGTACACATAATGAAGATGACGTATGAATAACTTTTGGTTTCAAATTCCGGTGTTGATGCAATACGAGATTAACTGTTATACGAGTTGGCCACAGGGAACAAGACAGCGCAATTTTTGATTGGTCAACACTAAAAGTGTTGTCTTTGACTCTGTTAATAAAACTTCACCTTGTTGCTTTCATAACTTCTTTCTACTCAACTTATCTGTTCATTAACATTCCACTAGACAGGCCAGTCAAGGTGATCTATACTTATCTCGAATGAACAGTCTTCAATATGGTCTAAAGTCAATTCGATATCTTGGTGCTAAACTCTGGAATTCATTACCTGTGGAACTCCGAAATGCTCCATCAAAAATATCCTTCAAAAAACAACTGAAAATTTACTTACTGAACAAGGTCAATCAATAACTCTGAACTATTTTTGATACTTTGACAATTTCTAATTTTATTGTATGAAAACCAAATGCGTATATTTCTCGGAATCATTTAAATCCAACCATAATCATTTGAAATTATCGTAAGATAGGGGGGGGGGCTCTCTCCTCGATTAGTTTACCTATTGAGAGAGCTCCTCCTTTAAATCTCGTACTTGTATATTGTATTAATTTTCCGTATCAATGTATTAATTTTCATAATATTATCTTATTCCTTGTAGTTTAGTTATCTGTTGGTATAGTCAATTATAAATTGTATGTTGTGAATTTAAAATATATGAACTGAACTGAACTGAAAAGATGTTAGAACTTCAAAATCCTTTATACAGATAAACAGGACACCAATTACTCTGTGTACTGGGTCACTCTGTGTACTGGGTTACAGGTACGGTAATGAGAATAAATACACTTCCTACAAGGTAGGCGCCCTTGGTTTATGTATAAATAAATACATTTGGACCGGATTGCCAATAACTACACTCACCATTCATATTGCTCATGAAAATTCATATTTTTATTTATTATAAATTTAGAAATTTTAGCCATGCCAAATATTGTAGAAAGTGTTCTGCAGCCCTCTTTTAAATTGTCTTTTTATTTGGATTTGGTGATTGTAATTTAGCCAGAAGACACGCATTAAGCAAGACTACTTGACTACTTGCAGAAATAGGTAGACGGAGATTTGGGTGCATCTGCTCACTAACCATAGTTGAAAAGCTTTGTGAAAACTTCCGTAACGTAAAAACATCATTTTGTTAACTTGTTCGTTGAAATAACTAACCCTACTTTGTTTTTGAAAGATTTCTTTTTTAGTTCTTGTTTATTAGCATACGTAATATCTTCATCATCAGCATCAATCAAATCATCAATCGTATCAATCAAATCATCTATATCATCACCAACTGCTTCTTGACCATCTTCATGATCAGTGTGATTCATCTTTTTCTTTGAACCTTTCTTCTTAACATGATTCATGTGATTAATCAGTTTCTCGTGTGATTCTAGTAAATCGACAGCAGGCATTCCTGGTGTTGCCATTTCTTTTGCTAAAGTTTCTAATTCTTCATTTATCAGGACTAAATCATTGGAAACGTGATGTTCATGATCGCTTTCGTCTTCATCAGTTTCTGAATCAACCTTATTTGTTTTGGATTCATTATTGTTTACTTCTTGTTTACTTTGTTTATTTGTATTGATGTTTTCATCATTATTTGTATCGCTCTCCTCCTCCGATGAAGAACCACTGTCAGTACTTTCATCAGAGCTTTCTTTTCTCTTCTCCATAATTTTCTTCTCTGCATTTTTCCTCACAGTATTCTCTTTCTTTCCAGCTCTCGGAGACGTTCGTTTACTTTTACCCAGCCGACTATCTTCAACTTTATTATTCCTCTTCGCTTTACCATTATCATTGTCAGATTCGCTGTCATTTTCATCTGACGAGTCGGATCCATTGTCGGACGACAACGACCTGACTTCATTGTCAGACTCATCACTGCAATCATTTCTTGGACTAAACGAATTTGTCACTTGCTGAATTGACTTTACTTGCGAAAATCGTCGTTTGTTTATACTGGAACTTCTTGGTCTTGGTACAGGTGATTTTGCCACATTTGTTAAACTGTCACTTTCGTCATCTTCTGCGGAATCATGCATTATTGGCATCAACATTGTCGCACTTTTGGCTCTTGGTAACGATGGCAATGATACCTATTTAAAATAAGAAACGTTTCATATCAGGCAGGATCAATAAGCGATTGACAATCTCCTAAAATTAATTGGAAAAAACCACTGATATATGAGAAAAAGCATTACATGTTTCATATATCTTCAAGTCTCATAATTCATATGTATTTAATTTTGGTTTTTTAATTTTGTTAAGTTAGTTGCTATGTTATGTTATGTTATGTTATGTTATGTTATGTTATGTTGTGTTGTGTTGTGTTGTGTTGTGTTGTGTTGTGTTGTGTTGTGTTGTGTTGTGTTGTGTTGTGTTGTGTTGTGTTGTTATGTTCTGTTATGTTACGTTACGTTATTTTATGTTATGTTATGTTATGTTATGTTATATTGTAACCGTCCGTATAGTTCAAAGACTATTGTGCTGAATGAATAAAAAATCGAAAATATCCAGAAATATCTCAAAACAAATTCTGCGGATGCAAGTACCAAAAGGCAACGACAGCTTGGGTTGAGAATATATGACCCTATGAATAGACAATTTGCCAATTAAGAAGAAGGGATTGGCGCGAGCGCGGCCAATTCCGACAGCCCTAGTAACAGTCAGAAATCCGGGGAGTCTTCTCCATTACAAAATAAACGGCAAGCCAATAGGCAATTAGACAATAATCTATTGATGGCACATCTCCATTTCTACTATTCACCAGGAAAATGAGGCATTCCCTATATTCTTTTTCCTAAAGAGCGAAATGATCCGTTTTAGGTAGATTTCTAGAAAAAGGTCTCAATTTCTCCCTTCTTTGTTTTGAATGCCAGCGGGTTATAAACAAAGATTTGATACAGCAATAAGTGTTGAGAAGATCACAAATTGACTTATGGGTCACCTACCACAAGTATCCCTATTCTAAAGAGAACAGTGAATTAGTCGATCTTCGCCTTGTATCTAAAGCACATTGCAGATTCAAGGAGTTTGATATGCATACTGATTTCTCATTTAGCAAACAGTTAAGACCAGAAGCAGCCAAGAATCTCCAATGAACGTTGGAAACGGTCATAATCCTCTAGTTGTTTAATGTATGCTATGATTCAACAAAATTGTCAAACGAAACCATGAAATACAAGTATGAACTTACTCTATTGTCATATCCATTTCGTGGAGAATCTTCATCGAGTTCATTTGTACTGCTATATTTCTTAAGTATCGAATTTGCTTCATTTCGCCTTTCCATAAGATTTGCAACTGGTAAGCTTCCCCTTCTCTGTGTGCTACCCCTTTGCCTCAGCAATCTCGGAGAAAGCTCTGACTGAGGCCTGTGAACAGTCAACGTGCGTGTACCATCATTGCTATCCGGCCTAATGGGTGGACCATTGTTTAGTGTACGATATCCAGCACTGACAGCTCTCCGAGCGTGATTGACAGGTGAAGGAGAACGCCTTACATCACTTGCAGTGTGGCACCTTTGGGGTTCATTACCAACAGTAAGCAATCCACTACTTAGCTTTCTTGGCATGAGACCTCCTTGCGATTTGAGATTTTTGAGAAGGTCTGCTGCAATTAGTCCCTTGCCACTCAAGCTTTCTGTTGACCTAACTTTGCCTCTTATTGTTTTGATGTCTTCTCCGTGTTGTTTCTCGCCGAACGGAAAGCAGCTTTTCCTCCGTTCTTGAGATGGTAGAGAGCTTGATGTTGGCCTAGACTTTGATTGAAGTCTTTGGAGAATTGCATTTCCATCTTTGACTTTTTCTTCCACACTGACGACACTTTTTCTCCGCTGAGGTGGATGGAGCCTTATTTCTGGTGATTGGCGTGATCTTGACCTTTCTGAAGCCATGAAAGTCTCGTCTGTGAAGAAATGAAAGCATATGATTGGCAAAATTTATATCAAGTTGACAAATGACGTTGCTTGATACGCTCCCTTTAAATTTTCACAACACTATAAAGGCTGATTTCCAGTCAGTGGAATTTTTCTAGCGGGTGGAATTTTACACAATAAATGTTTACTCAGGCGTGAATTTCTATTCAAATTCAAAGCGACATTTTTTCTCGTAAACAATAGAATTTTCTCCCGCTAATCGGCAAATTGCTCTGACTGGAAACTGGCCTTAACGAAGGAGAGTTCCACTAGAACTTGGAGTTCCTTGGTGTAATTTTTTTCTATAATGAATAGAAGTTAAAATACCAGCAATTTTATCTACTGTTGAGATGGAGGCAAAGAACAGAATGTTATCAAGTCGCCTCCAAACTCAACAGACCAAATTAACTATTATTTTCACAACAAATGATAAGATTACTTAAAAGACGATACATAAACAAAAAATACTATACATACAATATAAAGATACTTTATTTACATGATCGTAGTCCAAGGCCTTGGGGTAATAATTTTTTCGAACTATGACGACACATGAAAAGTTGTTACTTACGCAGCAACAAGGGGCCTAAGCATTCAGGTAGAATTATAAAGTCTAGTTGCTCGAGACTTGAAATTAGTTACACAACATGCGAAAACAGATAATAAACAGTCTATAATTTCAATTTACAAGTATTAATTTGAAATGAATGCTATCTCATCTAATGCAAACATACATCATTATGTTTAGTGAAATAGTTTTAAAGGATTCGACAACAACAACAGAATTGGTCGGTATTATTGCTTTCTGCAGCAAAATCAAAACTTACTACATATGTTATGAGCTGTATCTTTCTTTCAAATTCCAATACACTTAAGAAAATATATCAAAATTCCACTCAAAATTAGTGCGGGTTTTCCAAAGCTTACCACACAACCTGCTCTTATCTACGGTTGTAGTTAAGACGAATTGAAAACAAAAATAGAAGTATGTCGCACGTTTTCCACTAAAACTTTCAATGCATGTTTCACTGTTCCACAAGGATGCGAGCTAGCTCCAATATTGTTTATTCGCAGACTTACGGAAATACTCGCAAGGGATTATGATATTTCAAGTCATTTAACACCTCAACGAGAACCATATGATTTCAGATCAACCCATGATGAACCATGTCTTAATGTAGACTTACCTTCCATGTAAACAAGTCTTACCTCGGTTTCTATCTAGAAAATTCGATGATTCCCCTGCCTGCTTCAAACTTCAGTGCTCACCCCATTTCATTTGTTTTTAACTGGACGAACCATCATGAAAATAAACCAACTGTAACATGCAAGAGGAAGTTCGATGAATGTTATCTATTGCAATGGATTTAATCGCTAATTTAGTAAATGGTACCTGCCATACTATTATTATGACAATATGTGGTTAATTCGAAAGTTATTCTGAATCTCCAAGCTTCAATGGCAATACTGTTTATCAGGCTCTCAATACCCACCACCCGTAACTCCAGCTATTTGTAATGGCAACCCAAGAATTGGTGCGAGAAATAAGAAATAATAATCATAGTATAGAACTGTGGATATCTTTGGCATGAGGTAGCATGATAATACTAAACAAAAGGACATTTTGAGCTGCACACAAACGAGGCTAAAGGAAGAGGGATTAATCTGATCAGAATCAAATTTGCACTGGAGTGTGCCCAAACAAAAAAAATTGTTTTCAACCTGCTCCTGAATTGGTAAAAAGTATCCTCCAAAAAATCAAAATTTGACCGAATAACAACCCGATCTAGCAAAACATCCCCTTTTAACAACAAAACATCCCCTTTTAGCAAAACATCCCCTTTTGGAGGGCCCCTTGAAAATCAGCCACTAGGGTGAAGGGCCTCCCTCCTTAATAAATTGAAATATGAAAATATATGAAATAATACAAGTTTTGAAGAGCTGCTCTAGAAAAATTGCCTTATTTTGATACCCTGTGCTAGCAGAAATTGGTGAAAACGATACCCTGAAAACGGCACATCCCCGTCGGACAAATATACGAAGTACCTCCCCCCCTGGAAAAAAATGCAGGAGAGTAATCCCCCTGTCAAATACGGTTTGCACACTCTCAAAGAACGGCGATCAACCAGCATCCTTTGCGGTCGCACTTTGCTGAGCACTGCTATGTACGATGTCACATGAAAATGGCTGGCGCAGTCGAAAGGCAAAATGCGACGCGTGCAAAGGATGCTGGTTGACCGGTGTTCTTTAAGAGGTCCAGCAGTCTTCCAAACAACGTATACCAAATTGAGAAATAGTTTTGAATGCCTTTATTGATCTTGTTTTCTACCTGTTTTGTTTTCTTGTTTTCCGTTCACTGTTTTCACAGGTGTGTTTCCACAAGCATTACTTTTCCTGGTGGATTCGGACAACAAGACGTAAGCTCCATTTAGTATTATTTATGCTTGCGTTAATTCCAGGTTCAGACATATTGAAAACAATGCTAACATGTCTGTGTTTTCTTTTGCTGGGGACTAAACTTGAAATTGGCTTTTTTCAGCTGAATTGAACCAATAGACAGTTTGTAATAAGCAATTTGAAAAAGAAATAAAGCTGGCGCTTCTTCTTTGGACTATGGCAACATAACAAGAGCAGATTTTGTAATACAATAGCAACAGTTGCGTTTGATTGACACCTCAATTCAAAGCGATTAGGGGATGCAGACAAAGGAAATTCTCTCAACCGATAATTAAAAACAAACAAAGCCGCAAAAGTTTCCCCGAAACTGGTAGGACAAACTCTCGCCTTGTGCAAGCGAAAGATGGTTTTTAAGGGAAGTTGTGTGCTTATAGCGAAAGAAGAAGGGTAAATCTAAAGTTCTGTCGCTTAGATTATGTTTATTTGATTTAGGAGCTGTTTTGTAATCGTTTCATTTTAAGCCCTAAAGACGCGAGAATTACAATGCCTTCTGCTCCGCTCCTGAATCAAATAAACATAATCTAAGCGACAGAACTTTAGATTTACCCTTCTTCTTTCGCTATAAGCACATAACTTCTCTTAAAAACCACCTTTCGCTTGCACGGCGAGAGTTTGCCCTACTAGTTTCGGCGAAACTTTTGCGGCTTTGTTTGTTTTGAATTATTGGTTGAGAGAATTTCCTTTGTCTGCATCTCCTAATCGCTTTGAATTGAGGTGTCAATCAAACCCAACTTTTGCTATTGTATTACAAAATCTGCTCTTGTTTGGCAACATTCTACAGGTCCTGGAGCGCCATTCTGCCATACACCTTTCTGACACCTAGAAAAGGATTGGGGAGAGAAATATCTTTCTGGTAAATGGCGGGCACAAATCTTGTAAATGGCTGCCACTGGCCATTACAAATGATACATTGAGCTCAACATGTCCATTGGTATCAAATTAGAGGGGATTGAAAGAAAGAACTCATAACCAAAATGCAGCCGAAAGGATGTCCCATGATCGATAAGCCTCGTAACGAAAGAGCGATTCTATTTGCCCTCTCCAACCCAGACCTCAATCAGACAGTTTTGGCGGGAAAGTATTCGTCATTGCGTTCTGCTTATCAAAATAGTAAACTAAGCAAGATGAAAACTTCTCTTGGTCGTGCGAACTGGAAAAGATATGAATTCAGCAATGTGAGCAAATATTGTCTTGACTCGTGGATATATTGCTCGAAGACGCAGTTTTGACGCAGCAGCTCCATTTATTGAGACCTTGGTTCGAATAGAATTGACTCCCTATATCAAAGGTTAAATGGCCTTCACTCTCCGTCGCAGAGGCTGTTAGTTCACGCTTCGCGCTCGCTGTCTTGGCGAGAGCCGAGCCGAGCAGAAGGCATTGTAATTCTCGCGTCCTTAGGGCTTAAAATGAAACGATTACAAAACAGTTCCTAAATCAAATAAACATAATCTAAGCGACAGAACTTTAGATTTACCCTTCTTCTTTCGCTATAAGCACATAACTTCTCTTAAAAACCATCTTTCGCTTGCACAAGGCGAGAGTTTGCCCTACTAATTTCGGGGAAACTTTTGCGGCTTTGTTTGTTTTGAATTACTGGTTGAGAGAATTTCCTTTGTCTGCATCCGCTAATCGCTTTGAATTGAGGTGTCGATCAAACGCAACTGTTGCTATTGTATTACAAAATCTGCCCTTGTTTAGTAGAGTAGCTTGTAAGAAGAGGAATTTAGTAACATGTATCGTAAATTTTGAGCAGAATGTATGAAAAACTGATATTTTCGTAGCAAGCCTCGTGAGTTCCAAAAAGGATCCCTTTGGAAGGTGAAAATTCTGTGAGTAGTATTCCTTAGATTCAGGAGAAAAAAAAACCACAAACATAAAAAACCCTAATCGGCTAAGGCCTGTCGTACCCATTCCAGTCATGTGACCATACTCGTGGGAAGTTTTAGTATTATGCTATATTTTGCACTCATGGCACAACTTTGCATGGCACGAGATATGTCAGAGAAATCAAAAGATATTTATCAAGAGATTGATCACATGACTTGAAATGGGTGTAAATAAACTTTAGACGATTTTGTCTTATCATCCCCAACAGTTAAACGTGTGTGCGGGAAGTTCCAGACTCCATCTTTTGTAATAACATGTGTGCTGCCCTTTTTACCAAACTCCGAAAAAGGCGCGCGTCTGCGAGTCTCGTATCCAGAGTACGGATTTGCTAATTTTTCCACAACTTTCTCTGAGATTTAAGTCTTTTCCCCATGAAATAATTAGGAATCTGGAACAATTTACCCCTGCCAAACCGTTCTATGGTTCCCTCTCTTCAAGCGAGTGAGATACGAGACAATAATTTTTTACGATAAAGAGCTAATTATTGAAGTAAATATACATCCAACAGAATACGTTGTCTACAATGCTACGTGTAGCTAATATCATTTGATACAATAGTATAATCCCAGCTAGTGCATTTAGTGCGAATGTTCTTTGTCCATATTAGCCTTAAGATAACAAGTACAGATTTTGCAAGACAATAGCACGAGTTGCTTTTGATGAACACCGCAATTCACAGCGATTAGCTGTCACAGACAACGAAAATTTTCTCAACTAGTAATTCAAAACAAGCAAAGCCGCAATAGTTTCTCTGAAACCCAGGTAGCTATCTCGCTTATTGTGCATTCCAGAAATTGTTTTTAAGAACAAACGTGAGCAAAGATCGCAACAAGAAGGATATATCTTCACATCTGCCTCGGGCATTTAATTTGTTGGTGCAGAAGCGGATTGGGAGGCAATTCAATTGTCCCATTTTGTTGTTGGTATAATCAAAACACTTACTGCTCAGCTTCTGAACCAAACCAATAAAATGCCTGAGGTAGATATGTTCTTCTTCTTTTGATATATGCTCATGTCTGCTCTTAAAAACAATGTCTGGATTGCACAACGAGTGCACTAGCTACCTGGGTTTCTGAGAAACTTCTGCGGCTTTGTTTGTTTTGAATTGCTGGTTGAGAGAATTTCCTTTGTCTGCAATCGCTAACCGCTTTGAATTCAGGTGTGAACAAAAGCAACTCATGCTATTGTGTTACAAAATCTGTCCTTATTCCTAAAGATACTACAAGATACGCCAAAATAAGCAGTATTCTCTTTAAAATATCAACGTGATTCATTTACGACTGTCTGGTTCAAATAATTTGCTGCTGAGCAATTTGAAATTGTAAAGGAAACGTCAGATTGCTTGAAAGTTTCATCTCACACCGCTCACAGTAAATCGCAAATTGAATGGCTCTGCGACTTTTCATAAACTTCAAGGTTTACATAGCTCGATCTGTTTTGAAATATCAATTTTCAATTGGAAATCTAAACCGGCTTGGAACTAAATGGAGATGTCCTTAGGGAAATTGAAATCGTCTGTTTGACAGCGAAGCATTTAATGCATGCACCAATACCCTGTCACACTAAAATAAAACCACTTTTACTGGGGCTGCGTTTGCACCATCTTTGCCACAGCATACATGATTCTAAAATTTCAGACACCCTCGTTTAAGTTTCTGGTAACCGCTTTCATCTGAACTGCTTTAAATTGGTCAGTGTGAAGGCAGTACAAAACCAGTCTCTGTTGGAAAGTTTTCGAGGGCATTGCGAGCCATAACGTTTGATACTAAAATTAAGATCCTTCCCTTCCAACTTATCCAATCTGGTTGCAGGGACTGCGCGTACGTAAAATCTAGAATGGGAAACATCTTCATGAAGCATGCAAATATGGACAAAGAAACAGAACTTGTTAAATAATCAATCTATCTAAGTAAACGACATCTCATGCTGTTGGCAAGAAGGGCACTGGAGCTCAGGGTTGGCTTGTAGCATAGAGCAATCAAAAACGAGGAAAAAAGCCAAATCACCAAGGCAATTTGAATAAACGAAAACAGTGCATTATTGCCCGTGGTCTTTCTATACAACTCCCCGTAAAAATGACAACTCACAGTAGTACTACATGTTTAAAAGTGGTTGCACCGGGGGTAAAATGGTTAACGGATAGACACCTGAGCTGCAGCCATGTTCGCTATGCAATCATTAGAAGCAAAGATGATCAATGTGCCTTGTTGTCTAAAAAAGTTAGTCAAAGTGGCAAAATTAGTGCATTGATATCAATCAAAGAATTAATGACAATAATTTAAATAATGATTAAGACCATTGCTGATATTAAATATATTACTAGCTAGGTAATTCCCCCGGGATACACAAGATATGCATTGTTCGTAGTTATCATGTAAAGAACAAAAGCGAATTTTGTAAAACAAAAGTCTTGGTTTGTGAGAACACAAAGCAAGTTGCCTTTCAGAAGAATAGATTTCACACCTCTGAGTGCATTTAATCAAATCAACATAAATAGAGAAGGCAAAACATTATACTTGGCTGCATAGGTGTGAAATCTATTCTTGAGGCAGCGAAATCGCTTTGTCTAAAACAAACCTTGATCCTTTGTTTGGCAAAATTCGCCCTTGCTGATGTAAAGAAGTAAAGAAGAAAGCAACCCCTGGACAACCGGGTCTCCCTCTCGCCACAGGCAATATTCCTTTCATGAACAGGGAAACAAACACCCAGATGCTTAGGTTGCCTAATTACGTCCTACATTGTGCTCGTAAAATTTCTATTTTTCATTGCTTCCAAGAAAAACGATAGAGAAAGATTCCAGCGTGTTCAGGAGTTTCTCGTTGCGATTAGTGAACAGTTAAGAAAGTTTTCCAAAATCGGCCACCCCATTCTATTGGCCTGACGATCTGCAGTTAGAGTCAAATTAGTGCAAATCTTTCGACCTTTAGATTACATTTGTTCTAAATTTAGGCCTTAAAACAATCTTGTAATACAAATCCAAACAGAAACATTCTTCTTGAGTTTAGCCAGAAAGGGTCTTAGCCAAATATGGGCCCTAAACTACTAGTTTTAAGGCAAATGTGTCGGCAATTTAAACGTTTTTTTTTGTTATTTTATCAACGATCAATAATCAAACCCTAGAAAATGACCAATTCGTTGGGATATTTGGAGTCTGGATTTAGCTTCGCCCCTGAAGCTAAACCTTACGGACCAGCGATGAAAGGAGTATGCAATACAGTGCAAACCTCCCAAAAGAAGAGCCCCTATTCAACCTATTATACAGGCAAAACTACGTGAAATCGCTACGAACCGCGAAGAATGCATGCAATGGGTCGTGTGTCTCTGAGATGTGAGAAATATCACAACTATATGATAAAATGTGGCTGTCCCTCAGCAGTCCTTGCAGATAAATCCAATTTAAATACCTGAAAAAGTTGGTGAAAATACTCAGAATTGAATCTCAAGTTAGGTGAACTTCAAGTGAACTTCAAGAGTCTGTGTTTTGCTGCCGAAAAAACGCAATTAATTTCTTTACGTGAATTTACCTCTCACTGAGCAGAGTTCATAACAGGATTGACGTAAGAGAAGCCATCGAAAACGCGATGATCGATATTCTGAATGAAATTTCGGTCAATTGGTGTTAGTCTCGCTGCTTCTTCTGTAAATTCTGGGTCGAAATTGTCAAAGGAACGTTTTGATCGCTGAAAAAGAGAGAAAAATGATGATCTCAATTAGGTAAATGAGATCTTTTCTGAGGAGAAGTCCTGCTGTTAACAGTACAAATGCGATGTTATTTGTGGGAAAGTTGCAAACTTCCATACAACTTCGAGTTCTCTCCTAAGATCTGATAGACAGTACAAATGCGATGCTATTTGTGGGAAAGTTGCAAACTTCCATACAACTTCGAGTTCTCTCCTAAGATCTGATAGACAGTACAAA
Organism: Aurelia coerulea; assembly: GCA_039566865.1. Classification (NCBI taxonomy): domain Eukaryota; kingdom Metazoa; phylum Cnidaria; class Scyphozoa; order Semaeostomeae; family Ulmaridae; genus Aurelia; species Aurelia coerulea. The sequence goes on from CM076955.1 coordinate 20,625,833, forward strand.
TGCGATGCTATTTGTGGGAAAGTTGCAAACTTCCATACAACTTCGAGTTCTCTCCTAAGATCTGATAGACAGTACAAATGCGATGTTATTTGTGGGAAAGTTGCAAACTTCCATACAACTTCGAGTTCTCTCCTAAGATCTGATAGACAGTACAAATGCGATGTTATTTGTGGGAAAGTTGCAAACTTCCATACAACTTCGAGTTCTCTCCTAACATCTGATAGAAAGTACGACTTTCAAGTTCATAATTTCAATACGCAAAGCATCCTTTGAGCTGCTTGTATGCATGGCTGTTATATGCGCTAAATGGCTGAGTAACGGAAAGGGCAGAAATTCTTTACTAAAGGCAATGCGATACAAATGAACAAGACATAGCCCTATTGGCTATTCCACAAAAGAGTCTGGATCGAGCAACAAATCGAAATTATGCGAAAGATTTGATTGACCGGCGTTAGAGCTTCTATGATCGTTGTGCACATTCTAAAACTGATAATTTCGTTACATCGCTCGAACCAGATTCTTTTGTAGAAAAGCTGAGCGGTCTATTGTAGATTGTAGAAGTTTTGAAATGTCAATAAAGCTGGAAAATAGAACATGAAATGAAAATAAAACATAGGCTAGTCACCGTTAAAAATAACGGATTACCGTAAAAGCTCTATTTAGCCCCCCCCCTTCTGAGCCAAATTTTTCAATAAGCCCCCCTTTCTATTAAGCCCCCCCCCACTTATATCAAATGCCAGTGGTTATCGAAGATTTTCTATTTAATTAGCTAAAAAGTTTGTAAGTTACGTTTGATAAAGTTCGAGATAAAACTGTGTCGAATTTATGTATTTGACACGTAAAATTGTATGTTAAATCCATAACATATGGGGTAAAAGAGCTAACAAGCTATCATACATATCCTTGTCACTTGATTTGGTGAATAAGCCCCCCTCTCTAATAATCCCCCCCTCTTTTAAGCCCGCCTCCACAGTGTCCGAAATCAAATAAGCCCCCCCCCCCTCTCCCGGGGTAAAATACAGTTTTTACGGTAGTTAGGTTTCGATTCAAGAGACTATAAACAAGGGCAGATTTTGTAATACAATAGCACGAGTTGCTTTTGTTGACACCTCAATTCAAAGCGATTAGCGATCACAGACAAAGGAAATTCTATCAACCAGTAATTCAAAACAAACAAAGCCGCAAAATTTTCTCTAAAACCCAGGTAGCTAGCTCGCTCGCTGTGCATTCCAGAAATTATCTTTAAGGGCAAACATGAGCATAGATCGAAAGAAGAAGGATATATCTACACATCTGCCGCGGGCAATTTATTTCTTTGGTCCAGAAGCTGAGCAGTAAACGTTTTGATAACACCCAAAAAAATAAGAGAATTAAATAGCCTCCTAAACGGCTACGCTCATGTTTGCCCTTAACAACAGTTTTTGGAATGCACAACGAGCGAACTAGCTACCTTGGTTTCCAAGAAACTTTTGCGGCTTTGTTTGTTTTGAATTGCTGGTTGAGAGAATTTCCTTTGTCTGCAATCGCTAATCGCATTGAATTGAGGTGTCAACAAAAGCAACTCATGCTATTGTCTTACAAAATCTGCCCTTGTTGAGAGTATAGAGACCCAGTTAAAATAAATGTCTAGAGACTAGGGATAAAAGTAAAATACATTTCTAGAGACCACAAACAAAATTAAAATACATGTTAGTAAATTTCGTGAGATTAAATTTATATGTCTAGAGACTAGGAATAAAATTAAAATAAATGTCTGGAGACCACAAACAAAATCTAAATATATGCTAGTAAATGTCTGGAGATTAAATGTAATTCATCCACTTAAAAGATAGGATGGTGCAGACGACATTTAAAATTGAAACCATATTGATCAAAATGAAAAAGTTTTATACACTGATAACTGAAATGTAAACCAACTATTAGATATGCTTCATAACTTATCTATCTTTTGACTTCAGTGTCAATGCACATAGAGGCTTGTGTGTTTCTGGTTTGAAAGGCTTTCACGCATGCGTTAAAAGATTGATTAGGTAGCCTTCATTCAAAAACCAAGGCGCGTTTTTCAAGCAAAATAACAAAGATAAATATGTCTATTTTATTAGATCTGCAGACGATTATAACGCACATACACGCAAAACATTGTTTTACTAATACCGAGCGCAAATTCTGTTCTTACATGGGACAGTTTTGAGAATCCTGCTAAAGTTGACCTGATTCACCTCGCTTCATACGCAATGGAATTCCAGCCTTTAGTCCAGTGTAGCGAAAGCTTCTATTCGGAATTCACGCCTTGCCTTCAAATCTGGAGGTGCTTTTTGTTTCTTTGTTTCCTGGTTTGGAATTGAGAACCTTCTTTGGAATTTTCAAAGAACCTTCAGGACAGAGCTTCTTCAAAATTCTTTTTTCTAAACTATAAAAACGGTGACTCCCAGACGTATCAAAACTGTTGGGTAACCTAAACCGCATGCAAGAACAAATATAGACAAGAATTTTAATGAAAATGAGATGTGCATCGCCACTACACGAGAAACAAAAACGTAGAATTAGTTCTTACCACTTTAGGTTTGAACGGTGGTTGTATCTCCCTATTTGATAATTTGTTCCAATCAATATGTCTGAAATAAACATGATCTCTAATATCTTGTTCCCCTGTCTCGCCAGATCCCAGACGTCTTTGCGGATGCTTGGTGAGGAACTATGAAAAAATATTTGAAAGTTTGCTGACAATTTAGTAAAAATTAAGATTAGGTTATCAATGGCAACAAATGGTATTTTTGGGAGCAGACGGAGTGACATTAAGCATCAAATGAGACATGTTTTTTAACGTTATATATCTGTAAAACAACACAAAGACTTCACAAGCCTGCAAGGGAAGGGAAAGACCACACCAGATACAAGATTTTGCTTCATGAAATTGTCTTTACTTCGAACATTTATGGTTAATGTCATGAAAGGTCGATTTTGCTCTGCTTAAAAATAGGACGACGCTGGAGAGTGAAAGGCTGCCATCGCCCACCTTCAAATGTAGGATAGAACAAAGACTCATTGTTTGAAAACAATGGATGGATATAAACAATGCTTTCCAAATGAAACAATAGCTTCGCCCCAATATGAGCTAAAAATTTGTCAAAAAAATTGAAAACAATATTTGGCAAAATTTCTGCAACTGCTCAGAACAATAACAAGTAAGTGCCTTGCTCCTTTCTGCATTTCTTTTTTCAAAGCACTTTATTTTAAATGGGCTGGGATTATTTCTAGCTATTTAAGGCTAATTTAGGCCCACTGTGCATGCTGCATCCGGACATGGGACCCCTAGTTTAATGTCCCTTCGAAGGTGTCCTTCCAAGGCCTACCTAAAAAATCTTGCAAAACACGATCTCATTAAAGCACATATGTCACATTAGCAATTGGTTAATACAACAAACGAGTTTGAAGTGGAATTCCATTGTTTCGTGACTTTTTATTTCTGTTTCATGAATTTTTATTGCAATAAAAATTCAGCCTCGATCCTGTGCTTTGTAATAAACAATAAAGAGAATTGTATTGCATGAACCAATCAGCTTCATGACATATGCCCTTTAAAATTGCTCGACACTGAAACTTACTCCTTTGATGATAGAAACAGCTTCTTTGGATAATGATCTTGGGAAGGAGACACTTTGCTCCAGAACAGAATTAAACAATTCATCTTCATCTTCTCCATCAAAAGGAGGCTGTAACGAAATGGTAACAAAGAGATCAGAATACTTCAATGTGCACAAGCTTTCATCAAATCATAACTTAGAATGGGAACAGGAAGCAATGCAGTGTAGAATTTTCGTCCCCTGAAAAATGAGATTTTGGAACTGCTGCATGGATTTTAAATAATGATTCTGCATGCAAAAAATATCCAGAATTTATGCGTGAACTGAGGAGTTTGTTAGCATGTGAGGCTGAAGCGTAAAAATAAGTAACCCTTTTTTTTATATATCAGTGAAAAATTTACAAACTACAGATAATCTAACAACAACTAAGTAAAGCTAATACAATTTTTTCATAATTCAAAAGAAACTTCTAATAGATACAGCACAAATTAAATTAACAATACGATTACAACATAATACGAAATACGAAAACGATTACAACATAATACGAGCCGATTCACAAGACGATTTACACAACTATACCACAAGAGGTGCGATCAAGCACATCTCTCCTGCAGCCAACAAGCAACGATGAACAAACAAACACCGACAATCTAACAAAACACAGAAGCCGTTTCTATTCCAATTGGAACCCTTAGTGCTTACTTATGAAATAAATCCCTTTGGTAAGGGACATTCAGATGCCCTACCTTACTTGAACAAATCCCCTTAACCCTACTTGAACAAATCCCCTTAAAAGCTTACTGAAGACATTTTACATCGCTGTCCATAGTTAACGAAAAACCATAGACCTAAAACTGAGATAGGGTGAACCAAAAAGAAGTACTGCTTAAAATTCTTTACGCAGAGAATACTTGAGGTATTGGAATGAATCAAAGTTCAGTTGATAGCCAAAGGGCTGAAGTCTTTTTTGTGATTTTGTTCTATATTTCTGAGCATTTGAAATATATTAGGCAAAATTTTATTTACAAAGCATCCGTAACTTCAAAATGCGTGAAAAGAGGCCTAATACCCTCGATCAAATCTATAAACAATCTCATCAATCAAACACATGTCGTTCCACTCTAGAGTTAAGAATCAAATATCTATAAAAGCAACAGCGTATATGATCAGCATAGGTTTCAAATCTTTAAAAAGGCTGGTGTAAAATTGAGTGACCTATTTCTTTGAACTGAATGACTTCAAAGAAACTTTAGCTAATTCTCTATAATTCTACCGTTGGAATTTTCTGAAATCTTCGATATTTTCAGAATTACAATGTTTTTCTTCTTTTTCAAGAATTCAAGAAAAATTTTCAAAAAAATTTAAAACCATCGTAATTTCTAAACTGTTTGACGTAACATGAAATAATTTCGAAGAAAACCATAGTTTATGAATGCCTACAATATGGAATCAAGCAAAAGTCTGTCACCCATCTGGTTTATGATTTAGAAATTTGATGATGTCACATCCTCAAATGAGTTGAAATGTAAGATACGCTGTAATTTCCAAAAATTATCAAAATTTCTGCAAAGTCCAACGGCAGGATTATAGATAAGTATCTAAAGTTTCTTTCAAGCAATTCAATAAGAAGAAATAGGTCATTGAATTTTACACCCACCTTTTTTCGCCGAGTTAAAGATTTGGAAGCTATGCATATATGATCTGATATTTTTGTATATTGCCAAAATACTTGCATGTTGCTCTAAGTGGGGAGAATACTCATCCTTTTGCACTTTTGGTGTCAATCAAACTTTGATTGATTCCACTATCTCAAGCACCATAGTGTCCCGCATTTAAGAAACGCAAATTGAAAAAACACAGACCCTGACTTTCAAAATAATATCCCATATTATAAGAAACTGCTACAGGTCTGAAAAACAGCTTGTTTCTTGTTTCTTATTTCTTTTTTAAAATCTTCAGTTGAATTGAACTGTTCAAATGAAGACAAGAATTTTGTATGCAAACTAAGCAAAACGCACCTTCCTGGAATAATTGTAGCATTTTCTATAAGTGAAAATTTACAAATACAAATCAAAATAATATGTTTTGTATCACAATCATAGAGCTCGTGTCTGAGTAGTTGATCGATAGTACATGATTATTCTGACAAGAAACTTTATTTCATTGTATAAGAAACGCGTTAGGCCTGACATCGAAAAAGTTGTTTCTTCTATGCGGGACACTCCTGTATTCTCCGCGCAACGAATTTACACAGATGTGAAATTCCCTTTGGTAAACCCGGTATGCAAAGTGAAAATGCGCAGCAAATTGGTGAGCAGATGTCTAGATTATCAACGATCTATAAAGCTACCTCTAAGGTTTTCAACGAGAATTGCATTCGACGGAGAAATGTAGTGAATAGGGAAACCTTTTTTCTCCTGCAAATGTTATTTTAGCAAAACATCCATTTATTATCGCAATTTTTGCTGGCCTAGATAAGTCATGAATAAATACACTCTATTTCATACAAATCGCTGTTTTGATATCTATATTCACTTAACATATGCATGATTTATGAGAAGTCTGTTTTTAGAGGAGCGAATTCAAATGAAACACCGAAAATCTAGCTGTGAAGCACTCACGGCCGTCACTGACACTTAAATAAAGCACATGCGCAAATAGATATATTAAAATAGATACATTGTAAACAAGATTTGCAACTTAACATAATTAAATGATAGCATGAAACAGTGTCAAAAGCGATGCAGTTTGTTCTAAATTCGAGGCAACGAAAATTGATTTTCTAGTCGTTAGTGCACGCCTATATACTGACGTGATCTGAAGGGATAAAGACCGAGAACTCTTTGTTTAAATCAACGTCCAACTGTCTACAGAGATTGATTTACGCCATTTATAGCCACATGTTAAGGAGACGGGCTAAATGAAGGAGGTTGTTCCCGAACTCTGCTAAAACGAATGTTTCAAGCGTAAATTGTTCTCATCATACAATACAGCCGAAAGTTCAACTGCAGTGTTCCAGTGCAAATAATCATCATCCACTACCTACTAAACTAATTTTTGATGAAAAGAAATTTTCAGCTTTATTTCAGATTCTCACAAAAGTTTGCAAGAGATTTATTTTAGAAAGATTAACAAAGTACTACGCCCCCTATTTCATCTATACTAATGTTTCTTGATAAGAAACAGCATATCAGAAATGGTCTGGGCTCAATTTTTCGTAAGTTAAGAAATTTTGTTACCTGGATTGAAAAAGCTAAGAAAACACTGGTCTCTAATTTTCCTAGGTCACTCAAAAATGTTTTGACACTAAACAGTAATAGCAATTGTTTTGAGAGTAAATTTCGTGCGTTTTCTTAATTTGTCGTGACCTTTTTTCTATTCGCCGTGGGTTTTCTAATTTGGCGTGGGTTTCCTAATTTGCCGTGACCTTTTTAATTTGCCATGGGCTTTTCTAATTTGCCGTGACCTTTTTCCTATTTGCCTGTGAGCTTTTCTTATTTCTCCGTAAGGTTTTTGAATGGTGAGTTTTCTCTTTAATTGTGCACTGGGTTTCTTAATTGGGTTTTTCTTCTTTAAATCCATGCAATTCCTTTTCAAAAAGAGCATGTCCTATTTTAAATGTGCGTTTGTTTCTTTAATCGTACGTTTTCTTTTCTATTTATGCAGCTCATTTTTTAATTTTGCAAGCACGTCTTTAACTGTTTGTGACAATTGTGGGTCACCGTACGCATTATTCTGTTACTTGTTTTGAGATCTTACCAAGTAATTTGGAAGCCCTTCTAACAAGAATAAGTTACTCCGGGCATCAAAACTATAAGAAGCTCATTAGAAACTTACGGTAGCCAAGATGTCCTAAAATTTAAGAAACTAACTGCCAGCACCAGACCTTAGATTCTTATAAAAAATTACTGTGTTACAGAATGACACGATTGAGGTAATTCAACAGATACACACAGCTTTCATGAGTGCTCAGAAATTCAGTTCAAGCGATAATTACCACTCGTATTAGTAATCTTATAATACACCTTACAGTAATGTAAATAACATACCTGGCCAGCTAGCATTTCATAAATTAGAACTCCAAGTGCCCACCAATCAACACTCGCTCCGTATGGCTGGTATGCAATAATCTAAATGAAGATAGAAATAGTCTGCGTAACAATGTTGTCAACGTAGCCCTATGTTTTTTATCACGAATAAAAAGAACTAAACTACAACTACATCATTCTGTGGCTGCCATAGCTGGAAAGGACATGATGTCATCGAGTTCCAACTACGGCAGCCACTTACATCAACGAAAAAAGACATTCAATTCAAGAAAAGAACAACTCGGGCGTCTCAGAAAGAACTCAAATTTAATCAAAAATTGAAAAATGGCAGACTTTGGTATAGTCTTTAGTAGCATAGATACATTTACTATACATTTATTGTGTTATGTGAAGATTACAAGATTAATAGAGAATGATGAGACAGAAGATTACTTTACCTAATTTAATAATGATTAGTATAATCACTCCACTTGCAAGTTTTTCCAACAGCAAGAATTCCATGAAAAGTTCCCTCAAGTTTACAGCCCAGATGACACACGGAGGATGCCCCATCAGCCCCATACAGTGCAAATAGCGTATGTTAACTATACTTACCTCAGGGGCTATGTAGTCGGGAGTACCACAAAATGTCCGTGTTGTCTTCGGCGGAAATATGTTCTCTTTACACATACCAAAGTCAGCAATTTTGATGTGACCATCACTATCAAGCATTACATTATCTAGCTTCAGATCCCTGGAAAGAAAAAGTATCAAATCGTTTATGAATGAGTACCGACTAGGCAATCTTATATCGCTTACCAAAATTTTGTAAATTTACCGATCTTAAAAATGTCTTGATGTACAGTTGCATCAAGGACCAAACGGATTGTAGTAAGAGCATCGCTCTATTTCCGTGGAATTATCATATAAAATCAAAATTTCCAAAATAAAATAAAATCTTTTTCCAAAGTTTAAAAATATTGGAAAGTTTACTTTATTTTTTTGAAATTCTGTTTTTGTTGAGGATACCGAGGACTGCCCCTTTTGTCTAAGCCTTTTGTTGTGGTGGTAAAGTTCAAAGCAGGTCAACGACCGGGGACTTATTCCCATTTATATTCATATTTTTGATTTAGAAATAGTATTTAGAGGTCAGTCAACGACAAAGAGCTTTTCTGTACTTGTCTCTTTGGGGGCTGTGGATCTTGTAAGGCCTAACTTAGGCTTAGCACGTTGTAAATAGCCTTACACCAATGAATACCAAAAAGGGGCTGCTTTAAAGGGGCTGCACAAGATTTTTGTAGACAAAGATAAAGATCAACTGGCCAATATCATCATATTCCATGAGAAATTCCTGTCTTGTTGGGGAGACGAGATACATTTTGTCCGAAAAACCTATGTGTCCCCCCGTGAAGTAGGTTAATGCTCATGCACCCGGCAGAGTTCCAACCCAAAACGCTACTGCGCATGAGCTTTAACCCACTGCACCGGGGGACACATACGTTTCCTCGCGTGACGTACAAGTTCATTTGCTCGCCTGTTGCCTTTCGTGTGTTTAGGCTAAACGTATCTGAAACTAGCCTGCATGCAGACTCTACTGATTTCATTTCAGAGAGGTTTCTCCTCCAGTAGAGTCTGCGCATCAGCGACCACATCCTTGTTCTAGGTCACGTGCGGTTCGCACGATTGAGGAACTAACTCATTGAATTAGATTCAATAGAGCCGCCTATAAATAGGATAGACAAAGCACCCATACACAAAAGGTTTTCTTTGGCTTTTATTTGGCTAGCTTTGTTCATGCATATACCAATCCAATATCAGAAGACTCCAACAAAGACACAGAAGCTACTCAAACAAAGGGGAAAGCTTTAGCCAATGAGAGAAGGTTTAGCGTTTCTCATAAACTGAGAACAAGGATGTGGTCGCTGATGCGCAGACTCTACTGGAGGGGAAACCTCTCTGAAAAGAAATCAATAGAGTCTGCACGCAGGCTAATCTGAAACTCGACGCTCAGAATCCAGCTGAATCTTTATGATCGTTGATGGCACAACAAATCTGATTGCACTGGTGAATTCTACGGGGTTCAAACATGTAGAAAACGTCGTCATTTGCAATGTATCTGCTGCTACTTGCCTGTACTAGGGAGAGAAATTTTAGGACTTTTGGAAATTTAGCTTGTACAGTCCCTTTAAATAATGTTGTGGTTACAACATACCTTTTAGCAACAAGGGCAGATTTTGTAATAAAATAGCAACAGTTGCGTTTGATTGACACCTCAATTCAAAGCGATTAGCGAATGCAGACAAGGGAAATTCTCTCAACCAGTAATTCAAAACAAAAAGCTCTGTCGCTTAGATTATGTTTATTTGATTTAGGAGCTGTTTTGTAATCGTTTCATTTTAAGCCCTAAAGATGCGAGAATTACAATGCCTTCTGCTGGGCTCCTGAATCAAATAAACACAATCTAAGCGACAGAACTTTAGATTTACCCTTCTTCTTTCGCTATAAGCACATAACTTCTCTTAAAAACCATCTTTCGCTTGCACAAGGCGAGAGTTTGCCCTACTAGTTTCGGGGAAACTTTTGCGGCTTTGTTTGTTTTGAATTACTGGTTGAGAGAATTTCCTTTGTCTGCATTCGCTAATCGCTTTGAATTGAGGTGTCGATCAAACGCAACTGTTGCTATTGTATTAAAAAATCTGCCCTTGTTCCTTTTAGCTCTTCCACAAAAGCTTTTTGACAATGCCAGCGATATCTTTTACAATTGCATGCGAAGGTTTTGATTGAAAGGCGTTGGGACTTCTATTACTGTTGGGCATATGAGAAAATTCTGCAAAATGTACAAAAGCTCTACGCAAATTCTTTTGCAGAGCAACCAAACGGCCCATTCCTGTGGGGTATTTTAAAAGAACTGCCTTCAAATTTATCTGTGGAATATGTGTGAATTCACAAAAATATTTCACTCAACAGATTCTAGCACTCACCTATAGACAATTCCACGCTTATGAAGGAATAGCAACCCTTCAACAATCTCAGCAGAGTAGAATCTGGAAAGGTAAGAAAAGGAATTAATTAAAAAAGGTATGTCCTTAATCAGTAATTCATTCCCTCGTAGCAAATTTGGGCAAAATAAAATTTAAATGGCTGAGAAATGTTTTGTTTCCTTAGCGCGCAAATTTTAAGATGAGAATTTCTTGCAGTAAAATTTGCTAAAAACATTGACTTGACTGAAAAACATAGTCTGAGGCGAGGAAACAACAATACAGCCTCGTTTTCGTTAGACGTCAGAAGACACATATTCTTTGCGCTTCTATGACGTCATATCGCTCTTCGTCGTCATGATAAAAGAAAAGAGTATTCTTGCACAACAAGGAAAGAGTTAATAATTTTGAAACTTACACAGCCTGAGGTTCTTTGAACTTGCCGACTTGCTGAATATGAAACATGAGGTCTCCACCATTTACAAACTCCATCACGAAATAAAGGCGATCCTGAAAGAAAAGATGGTAGCATCAGTACGGAAATCCCCGAATAAGCCCCAACCTTCAAATAAGCCCCCCCCCCACTCCAATAAGCCCTCCCTCTCGAATAACCCCCACCCAAAAATATGTTTTGCGAAATAAGCCTCCACCCTCGACTAAGCCCCCATGAAGGGTTAATCGATTGTTATTTTTGTCAAGACTTTTGATTTCCTTTTAGACTGACTTTCTTCGTCTCTTTTCAACGTACTCGGGCTTAAATATTGCCTCAAAAACAATACATCCCAAGATATCTGCTGTTTAAGCATACTGACCAGCCTCAAGTAAAAGAAAAAAATTAGACCGGTAAAATATTTGGCTGCTGCTAAATAAACCCCCCCCCCCTCGAATAAGCCCCTACCCCAAAATATTTGTTTGCAAAATAAGCCTCCGGGGGCTTACTCGAGGACTTAACGGTACTAGTTCTAAAATGAACGACAAGAAAACTCGCTGCTTGGACAACTATTGACCAAAGGTAGCTGAAAGCAAATTCTAAACGTTCAGGGACACTGTCAATTACACTGATGATTAACTGTTCGAGGGGTGTACATCACTCTCTAAAAACTTTGTACACCTTTTGCAAAAATCCTTTTGTTTTCAAGAAAAATCCGTAAAACTCCCTGAAATCCTATTGTTTTAAAAAACCTCGTACGCATTTTCGGAAGAGTGATGCAACCCTCGAACAGATTAATTTCTTTTCGCTTATCAAGCTTCCAGTGTGTCCAGTTTGATCATAGCACAATACGCAAACTATCACTGTTCACTTGAGGGGTATTGAAAAATGCTTGCACATTTAAATATATCTGAATCATGAGATCAAAAAGAAAATTCCATGCTAGGCTTAAAATCATCTGGTTTTGGTGATTTTTAAACTGGAATAACATTTTTTGGGAATCCGGTAGATGTGAACACCTTTTCAGTCTTAAGCTTGCAGGAGTAACAATGTAAAATATAAGGCAGAACAACTCATTTCTGCAAATGGCTGCTTTACGGGAAAAAAACTCAGCCAGAGTGGCGTAAATCATCCCAAGTCAGTTGAAAAAAACTGTTAAAAACTTCTTTCAAAATACAGATGTAAGTCGAAAGAAGACAGCAACTTAGTTTTCAAACTCTCTTTAGAGGCTTATTTCGTAAACGAATGGAGCTCAAAAAGTAATTCCAGAAACATCTTCCAAAATACAGATGTAAGTGCCCTAACAAAATCCTTGGTCGATATGTTTGAAAGAAGACAGCAACTTAGTTTTTAAACTTTCTTTTAAGGCTTACTTCGTAAACGCATGGAGCTCAAAAGTAATTCCAGAAACATCTCCCAAAATACAGATGTAAGTGCCCTAACAAAATCCTTGGTCGTTATGTTTGAAAGAAGATAGCAACTTGGTTTTTAAACTCTCCTTTAAGGCTTATTTCGTAAACGAATGGAGCTCAAAAGTAATACCAAAAACTTCTTTCAAAATACAGATGTAAGTGCCCTAACAAGATCTTTGGTCGATATGTTTGAAAGAAGATAGCAACTTGGTTCTCAAACTCTCTTTTAAGGCTTATTTCGTAAACGAATGGAGCTCAAAAGTAATTCCAAAAACTTTTTCAAAATACAGATGTAAGTGCCCTAACAAGATCTTTGGTCGATATGTTTGAAAGAAGATAGCAACTTGGTTCTCAAACTCTCCTTTAAGGCTTATTTCGTAAACGAATGGAGCTCAGAAGTAATTCCATTGCAAGTTAAGTACATACATCGTCTATTTAAAAATAAACAATTCTCATTTTCTCGTTTGCCGGTACAAAAAAGCAAACAGGACTGCATGCAGATGGTTTTGAGTGATTAAAAGCAAACTATTGATCATGATCATCTCAAAATCGCTTTGAAATACATCCTGTCCTGTTCACTTCAAAATAACCGACACCTAATTATACTCTTCAAAGGAAATCCGTCACTCTTCATTAAGAATATCATTTCAACCAAGCAGCATCTGCCTTTTTTCTATAGGAAATTAGCAACTTCGTTATAGGTTGCTGGAAATGCTGACAAGGAAAGGTCTTTTGTGGTCGGTTGGTCGGACACACGAATCCTTTTCACATGAAATTTTAAGCCAGAACTAAAAGAATCTTAGAATCATCAGACTATGATTACTCAAGAGTTTCTTACGAATATCTTAACCCTATTGTGGTCGGGCTATCTGACACGCCCTATTTTGTATGGGGGGGGGCAAAAAGGCCCCCTACCTAACTCTTGACTGGTAATAGGTTTGGTGTGCTAATAACTCGAGGGATGTACTTCGTAGAAATATAAAAATTAATCTGAAATTGGCCATCATTATTGCTTACGTCAGCATTTTCCTTTGTGTGGTCAAGAAATTTTGACAGGGTAAGTCCCAGAAAATTGCCTTCTTCCACCTCATTTGTCAAAATATTTCAATGAAACGTTGCTAGAAGTAGCACAATAGGTTGCTATTGCCAGGAACTTTCTCATTGCACAGTTATCAGAAAAAAATCTACTAAGGGAACCAAAATAATCTTCATGTTTTACCTCCTATTCCCTCGTGAATATTTTAAAACAAGATTTTTTGAAGCCTTTTTAATGTCTACACACCACTAGAGTACACGAATTTTTTTAATAAGAAACTAACAATCGGGGCCAGTACTGAAAGTTTCTTAAATTTATCAGATCTGTGCCCTCCTGAACATTTCAAAACAAGGTGGTTTGAAGCCTTTCCAATGTTTAGACACTACTCAAGTATTTTCCGAGTAATATAATACAGGAAACAAGTGAGAATAAAGAAAAACATGCAAGAGTTTCTTAATTTTTTGGCGATCCGAGAGTCTGAGTTTCTTATAAGCGGTTTCTTATTTACAGAATACGTGTACCTTCCGAGTAATATGATGCAGGAAAGAAGTGAAAATTAAGTGAAAATATGCTAAGGGGTTCCTTTTGCAAAATAAATAGTTTCTTAAGTTATATTATTCCAGTACTGGAGTTTCTTACTTTTTTGACGATCTGAGAGTTGAGTTTCTTATATATGCAGTACTGAACCATAAAAAACGAAACGGCATTTATCACGTCTGCTGACCTATTGTTTTTAACTGGGACAGCGGACAAAATTCATCATGTACTATGAACTCCTAATGTTGTCGACCAAGTTATTTTGGTGCCTAAAATCATTTCTTCGGGTTGCAAAAGCAACGATGAACACTTCAATGACCACGCATTAAAAACACTCACTCTAGTGCTCTATTTCTCCTTCCTTTCCTTCCTCGCTTTCTTCCTCCACCCACAATATCTAAAACGAATCTCTAAAGCCACTTTTAGAATGCGGGCAGGTGCTTCCAGCTTCACGTGAAGTCTTAAATTCAAAGAAATTATCGAAATGAAAGAACAAATAATGTGATTCGTAAATCTTTATTCAATCTACTGAAATCTTCTGGGAGAGATGTCTTCAAAGTGTCAAAAAACTAAAGACTTCATGCTGTTTGTGAAAACTTTGATTAAAATTTGGGATGTCCTTAGTAGCTTCGAAGATATACTATATTCCAAATAATCCTATTTTAACATTAGATTGCAATGAAATTTCAGATAAAATAGATTAAAAATTTATACATTAGATTGTGATATTGGATTTATGGCAGCCAAAACGCAATTATTGAAATTTCAGAAGGATCTTGATGGTCAGAACTATGATTTTATCAGCTTTAATTCAACATAAAAGCAATCAAGTCATCAAATTTCGGATTCGCATTTTAGGTCAAATCTAATCGGATTAAACTCCTCCGGGAAACATTATGGACCGACTACAGCTACGTTTCCAGGCAGATTTGTTCTCAGGCAATTTTACAAAAACAACCAACTGAAAAACTGTGAAGAATTCAAATGCATTTATTCAAAGTGAATCTGAGGCTCGTCCCACATGACAACTGTTTCAATACACGTACTGTATTATATAAGAAACTAAGGATTTGGGCCAATGCTGAAAGTTTCATAAAATTATTAGATTTCGAGTACTCAAAGAGTTTCTTACGAGTTTCTTAACTTTAAAGGAGCTCTGTCACGCAGGTGATTGGTTTGGAGAACAAAGCTTAAACAAAGGAAAGGAGCTAGATCCCAGACTCTTTGAATTTATCGCATGATAAAAATGCAGTTCAATTCGAAACGATCTCTTTTCCAATTCTTTTCTGATAATCCCGCCATACAAATCTTTAATCCCCTTATACAATCTTCAGCCAATTATGAATGAGACAGATTGCCTTTAAAGGTTCAGTGACAATCTTAATATTATATTTACTTCCTGCAACCCTTGTGGACATTTCAAAGATTTCAAAACGAAGTTTTTTTATGCCTTTCCAGTGTTAAAGCATGATTCAAGTACTCACGAGTAATATAATACAGGAAACAAGTGAAAATGCAGTAAAAATGCGACAAGGATTTCCTTTATCAAAATAAAGAGATTCGTAGGTTATATTTTCCCAGTACTGGAACTTCTTAATTTTGTGGCAATCTGAGAAGATTGAGTTTGTGCATTGTTGAGTCTGAAGAAGTGTAAAATATTTCTTTAACTGAGCTACAGGCTTTTCCCTTCGCAAGCTTTAGATTCAAACATTCCATCACAAACTCGAAATATTCATTACAATCATTTCATGAAACGAGTAACTTAGAATGAACAAACGGAGGCAAACGATAGGCCAATTTTTAGACTTGCATATTGCAGCTTTTTAGTTGGCTATTTATCTCCGTCAACTAACTTCTAAAATTGAGTAGAAAGCAAGGCAACTGTTCTACTGAATTTAAGGATCGTCCCGCTTGACAACTGTCTCAATCAAATCCCTCCATAACAGAGCCAAACATTTTCCTTTCGCACGTTTTGAAAATGTCCATAAACACTTCATAACATGGAATCCGTCTCCAAATTGTAACCAAATCTGTAAACACCATTGTTCTGGGAAGGTGTGCATTGTTTTCTGCAGTCTGTTTGGTGGCTTCACCCAAGCCATCAATAGTAATTGTCAGAAATCCACTTATATCCGAGCAATCGTAAGAGAATTCGCAATGCTCATCATATAGCCTACGTAATACGGGGACCGACTTGAGATTACCGATGAAAAGGCCAGCAAATGGTCAGAGATGTTTCTCGTATAGAGGTGCAAAACTGTGGAATAGCCTCTCAGCCGAGTCAAAGCAGGCATCTTCTCTATATAGGTTTAAGAAAACTGTTTAAAACAGGTGTTTCTTTTCTTATTTAAAAACTTTTTAATATCATTGTACATTTGTTTTGAATATTGTAAATAGGGTTTTATAGTTTAATTTGAGTATTTTTCAGATTGTAATTAATGTTTTATCGGAGGGCCACTTGAAAACCAGCTTCTGCAGAAGGGCAACCCTCCTTAAAAGAAATGAAATGAAAATGAAATGATTGTTTGGTTTGTTCCTCTGTTAAGTACAGAGATTCATCTTCAAAATAATGCTTTCATATTGACAAAAAGATGAAAAGCCGGCGTGACATCGCTTTTTAAAAAAAACTGCAAAAATCACCGTTTCGACAAAAAATGAAGACGGAGCACATGAAATTATAATTTACCTGAGATTGGAAGCAGGAATGAACAGCAGTGAGGAAAGGCGGCTTCCCTTGCAATGCAAGTACGCGTTTCTCTGTCATGACACACACGACGTCATCATTCTGCAACACTACATCTTTCTTCAAGACTTTGATTGCGTAAACCTCTTCTGTGGATTTGCGTTCAGCGAGCATCACCTGATTTGAAAATAATTAAAAAATGATTCGATTTGCTTGAAACTGTATCTATCTGAATGAATCTAAATTGAATCTATACATGATAACTAGCAATAGAATAGTCAGTTCTGTGCATTGATTCTCATTGTTTCCACGAGTTTTGTTCCCTGTTTCCATTGCTTGCATTAATTGATGCGTGACAAATCGGTATGTTGGCTCTTAAGCAATTGGTAAAACATGAGAACAGGGATGAGAAGCAATTGCTCTTTCGTTGACAATGAAAACAAATTCCAACAACAGAGATTATCCACAACAACTTGTTTCGTTGAATTGAATCGGCACATCCATCCATGATTCACTTGTTCATTGAACGAAGATTAAGAGATTGTTCAAGACATAGTTATGCCGAGCTGCACGCAGCAATGAAACCGATCTAATGTAACAATCATTGCCTCAACCTAGTACCCAGAGACAATGAAGGTTTCCGTAAATTGCAACCCCCACATTGACAACGCCTACAAAATTTGGCAACCGGTCCCAAGGGTATCTGTTGAGGTCTAGCCTCCTATTTACAACAACAGATACCCTTGGGAACGAGGTTGTCATTGCCTAATAAATGTTGAAACTTTCGTGAAAAGATTTGAATGGCCTGAGTAAGCTTTATGCAGCGAGAAACTTTTTACTTAAAGGCAATCTGTCCCCTTCAATGAATGAAAATAAAATCGATAAAGATCTCTATTGTATATTCCAGAAGTTGGTGTTAATTCGCTTTATCCAAAGAAATCAGGGTCATAGAGACTCAATGATGCATGAATTTAGCTGCAGCGTAAATAAGGTAAATAAAGCAGTAACTAAGGTCAGAACAATAGGGGACAGATTGCTTTTAAGACCTGAGAAATGAGATGGTAAAACAACACAATACAAAATTCGAAACGTCGAAATTACCTTTCCAAAACTTCCTTTTCCGATGAGTTTCAAAAATGTAAAATCATCCGGTTTAAGAGCAGGCAATGAAGAAATATCTCCAACAGGCTGTGTCGTTTCAGTTGGCTCAATTTTATCGTCTTCTTTAGGCTTCAAAAACTAGGGGACAAAATAAAGAGGAATTATGAAAAACCGATGCGCCTATGAAATAACAGCATTTTTGCAACTACAAATCATGTGTCAATGTTTTGAACACCAATCAAAGACTAATAAACAGGAGTGGACCAATGAGAACAACTTGAAGAAACAGATATAGTACATCTCAAATTAGATGTCACGTGACAACGGCAGCGAATAACAACAATTGAAGTGTTCTGCATAGAGAATTTTGCGATATTGCAAATCTCACGTGAAATCTAATGTGAGACAGACGTTAATTAAACGTGTTCATTGCCTAACTAACAGAATTTTACACTGCATTTAAAAAAATCTAAACACCATGCTTCTCTACATCTGCACTTTATATGACTGAAAATCTCAGCAAGATAACCGGACAACCATTGGGCATAAAAACACCCATTTTCATTTTGAATAAAGATTGAAATTAAACGACTAAGCTGCATTACAGTAACTTCCCAGCATCCTCATCACCATTACAAAAACACATAATTGCTAAGGCTGGCCGATTTGCTAGCAAAGCACACACCGCTCGAAGCAGACCCTTCAAACCTAATCAATAGAGGAGAACAGATGTCTTGAATTTGTAAATAACGCGGGCGATTCTCAAATCATGGCCTTATAAGCTTACAAAGAATTTATTTCGTTCGGTTGGACAGCATGAAACAGTAAGGTCATTATTGTTGATAAAACTGCTCGATTGAATTAAAATCCTATAACTTCAATTAGTGATCTATAAAAATGACGGTTTAGTTTTACATTTAGACCATTAAAATAGGGGATTCAGCTGAAGTACATCAACGATAAATTTGAAATAAATGGGTTTATGATCAACCATAATCTAGATGATCACAGTATTACACCGTCTCTTGACCCGAGTTGTAATGATGCGTATTTTTATATGAAAGCATGGTATGTTGGCCCAAACATTCTCGAGACTAAGCTTGGCAATCATATGTAAATAAAACCATGGCGTTGCTTTGGTTTATTTAGCTATAACTATGGTATTATCACAGCCATAGCACTTTCTTCTGGAATGCGACTTAAAACAAACTACTGCATAGATCATTTTTTCAATGAATGCATGGAATCAAGACATCAACTTAAAGAGCCATTGTTACCCAGAGACCTTTGCGGGCACGCTAAAATTTCAGACGGTCTGAAAATCATATGTGGCCTAAATGGAAATTATGGATGCACAGTGCAGTAGTTAAACTGATCGAACAGTTGAAATAAAGTAACACTTTTCTATCAGTTCATCCATGTGTGGATCCATGGTTGATACTTAGGCCAAATTTGATTTTCAGACAGTCTGAAATTTCAGCGAAACCGCAAAGGACCCTGGGTGACAAGGGCTCTTTAACAAAGTATATGTCTTACCTTGAATTTCTTACGCAGCTCAGCTAATGCAGTACCAATATCATCTTGAATTGGGACATTGTAGAATTCACCTTCCTCCCGGTTAAGAAGTTTAAACCAACCCTCTACGGGGTTCTTTATCAACTCCGATACACCAAATGACATTGAACCCATAAAATCATTGGCTGTTGCTCTATCCCAGTCCCACACCTCCACACTCAACCGTCTGTCGAGATCTTGTTTCGCAATTTTGCTGCAAATGAGAAAAGATGAGAATTACTGAAACAAAGTTTTGACTTTCCCGAACAGTTCAAGGAATGAAGCCCCTGGATTGCAAGCACGAATCATACAATTTGATCGGTTTCTGGTAGGCCTTAATTAGCTATAAAGATAAAAATCTCTCCCTTTTTTAACGTGGGTCCCGTTGCTGTCAGAAAACGTTCATTGTCGGCGGGCAGGAGAGGGGGATAGTTGTTCTAACACATAACAAATATCATAGTTGCCAAAAATCCACTAATTTGAGACTAAAATACATGGACTGGTTAGGTTTTGTGGCGCAGTGGTGTAATCCTCTAATACTGCAGCCAGAGCAGTCAGGCGGACAGGGTTCGACCCCAGGTAGAGCCCCACCTATTGAGCGTCATGACAAGGGGTCGCGGACTCGATTAGGCCTATTCTACTTCTGCGATCCCAGCGCTTGGCGCTAAAAACCGCAACTTTACCTTCACCTTCACCTTCACCAGGTTTCATTTAAATGCTGACTTTGCTCTTAGCTAAAGTGTGCTTATCAGTCATTCCTGTTTGCTGCAATACAAAAACAAGTGACTGTGACATAGATAACCAATTTTAGATCGCTGAATATAGAAACTAATTTGTTACTGAGAGATGAACCTAATCAGCCTTATGGCGAAAAGGATTTGCCTAGCTTTAGAGGACTAATTCTTCATCCGTAAAAGACAAAAACATCTCTGAAACCATCGTCAGCGAGATTAACATTGAGAAACCTTCACTAAACAGGGGTGATGGCAAAAATTGTGTGGGTATGGATGCAGCAGATGCATATGGGATCAGACAAAACACCGCAAAGACTTAAATCCGAGTAAGTTTTATATCCTTCCTGACGGATAACACCTGCTTCAATTCTACAAAACAAGGGGTTGCACAGTTTTGACTGAGCGAAGGCTGCTGAGACATGTCTTCATTTATGAAGCAAGGTCATGTTATAACTTTAAAATATTAGATCAATGCTCTTAGCATTGTACGTCTATCTTGAATGATTTCTCTGGCGGATGACCAGTCCATAAACTGATTGCAAGTTCGTAGTTATTGCTATTGTTTCCCAGCATTTTCCTCGATTTCTTGCCTACATGTATCATAAATTACATATTTCGCTGTCTTTCGAACAAAAGTTCCCTTTTAACAACTGGATGTTCCAGCTGAGTCAAAGAAGGCCTCCTCCCTTAATAGTTTTAAACATTCTATTGAGGGTTGACTTTTCTTTTATTGTAAATATTGTATAATTATTGTAAGTAGGTTTTTAGCTTTATGGTTCTTTATAATGTAGATTTAATTTATTGTATATTGTAATTAAAAGTATTTACTGGAGGGCCCCTTGAAAATCAGCCTTAGCTGAAGGGTAACCCTCCCTAAATGAATTAAAATGAAATGAATACTTTCACTCCATTTTGCATTCTTTTAGGATACGTAAGCTTGAGTCCAGAGTGGTTAATGATGCCCTTGCTTCCCTGCAGTTAACCTTGCTAAGCAGCCGTTTGACCGAAGTGATCTCATTCGAGCCAAAGAGGTAAAGAATCAAAGGACTCGGGTAATAAATAAGCCTGGCATGAGCCCCATCCAGGCGCAGCAGGGAAAACAGTTCAAGCCCAGTCAATAGACCGTTTAGCTTTTCCACAAAATAGCCTGGATCGAGCGATATTTTCAGACACTGTCACACACGCAGTACGATCGAGTGACGTTAGAGCTTCTATCACTATTATGCAAATTCGAAAATTTTTCAAAATGCATAAAAATATAGTTCAATTCAGATTCTTTTTTAGAATAGATAAAAGATCTATTATATAATGAATAAGATTTTACTTACAAGAGGTATTTCTGATTCCAAACTGGATTCAAGTTTTTCTTCATGATCGGCGTTTTCTTTTTTGTTTCTTTCTCCGGATCTGGTTTTAATTTCACTTTCACATAAGGATCAGACAACCCAGTGGGATCCATTGGAATTAAGTTCTTTGCTTCTCGCACTGTCGAAAAATTGCAAAAAGTTAGTGAGGGCCAATTATCATCCAAGCAATAAGGAGATAACACAATTTTCCAATTCCAGACCACAAGAAATCAAAATCAGTAGCTGCTGCACTCGTATAGGGTCAATCAAGAGATCTTTTTGCGAGATCCTTGGGTAAAGTTGAAGAATGAAGGGTAGACAAATGAGTAGATAAATAGTCAAAATCATGGCTGGCTATCTTTTTGCTTACGACCCATTTTACTTCCTGTCAAAAAACTTTCTTTTCTTTAATATCATAATTTTGATGGCAGAATGAACGACGTGAAAAGCCACAAACAAAATCAAAATAATATTTCTTGTTCCCTGGTGCTCTGTTGGGAGTTTGCCCAAAACTTCCCAAACTGAATTCTCGATCCAAAAAACTTTGCGCATTTCTGTTGCCCAGCAAATGTTCACTGGGCAATGTTCAGTCGTTTTGCCACAACCTAAATTTTCTTGATGTTTAGACACTGAGCAAGCTTAGCACTGTCCAGTGAATGTTCAGTGCAAAAGTCCAGTCGTTTTGCCAGGTTGAACTCGTATTCGTATTCTCTGAAATCAGTATTAACTGAATTCGCATTCTCTGAACGACATATATTCTCTGAGTGACATATAAGTTCAGCCTTTTGCATCACATCTAAAATGTTGACTGGGAAAGAAGGGCGTTTCTTTTTCATGCCATCTAAGGCTTGAATTTGAGCAGGTCTATCAATCTTCTTTTCGACATGAAGATATCGGCCTAAACCATAACCAACACCCTTGAATACAATTTAGCTTTTCGGCAATCGGATAAAATAAAGTTTTTGAAAATCGGTTCCATTGGTTATGGACTAAGCAATCAAACGATAATACATCATTTTGGGACATCCGGTATGTGTATTTTTCATTCCGGTATATAAATTACTTCAAAACCAACGAGAACTCTCATAGATACGAGACCAGAAAAAAATCAGATTATAAAATAGTGAAATCTAATAAAAAGTGGCGTGACTACACCATACAAAACATTGGTGCTCGCATGTGGAATAAACTTCCTCCTTCCTTAAAGTCAATCTCAAAACAAAAACACTTCCGTAAAAAACTTAAAGAAAGCATCATCTTAGCTTACCAAAATGAACTATAAAAGATCTGCATGATTAATAAGACTTACAAACCAATGACATTCCTTACTAACAAAAATATATCTTACTGTTGTATTTTCCTAGCTTTTGTACTTTGACGTATTTTTCCTTTTTCGCATATCCTTTTGAATTTTAATTTACGGCCCAAGCTAGATAAGCTCCGCTTTTCTTGGGTCGTGTAGAATGCATTTATTTTTTATCTTACATTGTATTAGGTTGTTGTATTCTGCGAATAAAATTGAATTGAATTGAATTTAGGTGATAACAACTGTTTGGGTTACATCTACATCTATATAGTTAGATCAGCAACCTCAATGCTGAGGGCTCCGCTGATGAAATACGATTGGTCACCGCATGTACAGCAATTTGATAAAACTGGGTTTGGAAATATTTGGAAATAAAGCTAGGTTATGAAATATTGAAATATCCAATTTCTTTATCTTTTTCGTAAAAGATGCGGAACTCAGGTGAAGCTGATGAAGTGTCGAGTGAGGTGAAAAGACGCAAAACAGACGTGCGTAAACAAGGGCTTCTAAAATAAATTCATTTGCAAATTCACCATGAAAAATTGATGAGCAATTCATTTACTTGAAAGCATTTTCAAAGGTTATCTGCTGTTTTGTGATGCAATCCTAACAAGATTGAACTGAACAGGAAATTCTTCAAAAATTCATCAAAATTTGTGTGACTGACAGTTTCTGATAATCATAGAAAAACAAGCTGAAAAGGATATAATGTGGTTTTCGTACGACACTAGCAACCACAGTGATCCGTTGCCTACCGCAGTTTTCAACATATTTAGATCGCTATAGAACGACCATTCCTGTTTTCAAAGAAACGTCAAGCACTGTGTTACGTTTATGTTACCCCAAAGTGAATACATTGTCTCGCTGACTGATCAACGACGCAGTTTAATATCAAAGCTACAGAATGCTTCATACATCGTTTCCAAAGTTACTAGCTCCAAAACCACGCTTGAAATTTTCCCTAACATAGGTCTTGACTCTACAGAGGGGGGGGGGCTTGAAAGAGAGAGGGCTAATCAGAGAGGGGGGCTTATTCACGAAGTCAAATGACAAAGATCTATATGATAGCTTTTTAGTTCTGTCAACCCATATTTTGCGCAATCAACATCCACTTCTACCTCCAAATACACAAATCCCAAACCATATCAAAATTAACGTGCAAATTTCTTTAGCTACATAAAAAGAAGCCACTGGCAATTGATATGGGGCCAAACAAGGACAGATAATGTTACAATAGAACTCGCTACTTTTCATTGACACCTGGATACAAAGCAATTTGTGATTGCAGACAAAGGGAATTCCATGATCGGTTGGTCAAGACATAAACAAAAACAAAGCAAGCCGCAAAAATTGCCCTCAAACCCGGGTCGCTAGCTCGGTCGTTGTGCATTTCAGAAATGGGTTTCAAGAGCAAATATTAGCACATATCGAAAGAAGAAGGATATATCTAAACTTCTGCCTCGGGCATTTTATTCATTTTCTGCAGAAGCCCATTGGGAGGGGATTCAATTCTCGTACTTTTTAGGCGTAATTAAAACACTTACTGCTCAGCTTCTGTACGAAAAAAATAAAATGCCCGAGGCAGAAGTTTAGATATATCCTTCTTCTTTCGATATGTGCTAATATTTGCTCTTTAAAACCATTTCTGAAATGCACAACGACCGAGCTAGCGACCCGGGTTTGAGGGCAATTTTTGCGGCTTGCTTTGTTTTTGTTTATGTCTTGACCAACCGATCATGGAATTCCCTTTGTCTGCAATCACAAATTGCTTTGTATCTAGGTGTGAATAAAAAGTAGCAAGTTCTATTGTAACATTATCTGTCCTTGTTATGGGGCCATATCTAAAATTGTGTCTTAGAAAGAAAGAAGAGGCTCATTAGGGAGAGGGGCTGAATGGAGCTTTTACGGTATTCACAGAATGAGTTTATAGAACTTACACCACCTTTTATAAAGATTTTGAGTCTTGCTCAGGTTTCAAACTGACTCTCACATGACCAATTCTTCATAGCAAATTTACTGATGGAGATGAACAATGGCAGATTTTGTAATACAATAGCAACAGTTGTATTTGATTGACACCTCAATTCAAAGCGATTAGCGAATGCAGACAAAGGAAATTCTCTCAACAAGTAATTCAAAACAAACAAAGCTGCAAAAGTTTCCCCGAAACTAGTAGGGCCAACTCTCGCCTTCACTGTGTGCCCAGACCTGGAAACAATTAAAAAATCGATTTTTTCAAAAGCGATTCCTTTAATTTTTCTCTTATTAACAATGCTCTGAACTCCCTGAAACTGTAAACCGTTTTTTTCTATGTCCTATGGTTTTTTTTCTGTGAATTTACAAAGTTGTGAAAATCTTCAGTTTTGAATCCAATATATGATCCAGCTGCTTCTGAAAAACTACTCATTTCTATTAAATCAATTGAAACTGTTATACTTGTCCAATACTATGGCTTATCTGAAAGGAAATAGCTTCTTTTACTTGAAAAGAGTTTAAGACGAGCTTAAGGAATTAAATGTGATTTTTTACAATATCAAGATTATTTCATAAAAACACAACTTTTGATTTTCATGTTTTAATTGATGCATCTAAAATACTGTTTTTAAAAAGTTCACAGTGTTTCACACCATAGCCGATAGATTTTCCTCTAAATATAACCATTCAAGAATAGAAAAATCAATGAGTTTCACGTGCGAAGACGTGCGAAAACGTGGATTATATGATTTGCTACCCTAAATCATATGGGTTTTTTCAAGCTACCATTTATGGGGGATGCTTTCCACTCCTCTGAAAACTGTCTTAGACTCACCAGAACTCAATACAACTTGGCACAGTTACAAAACAAGTAATTTGTAACTTGTAGCGTAATTTAGGTGTGGTTGCCACGCCTTGTGACGTCACAGTGACGTCACAAAGTTGGAAGTCTCTGAAAATCAGGCTTCCAAGTTAAATTAGTGTTGAAAGAAGATCTTGCATGAACTTTAAGCAGTTTTTGGCTCAATGTTTCAACATATTTGATGATTGAGTATTATTTTATTGAAAATGACGATTTGGACTGATATTTTGGCAGAAATTAACCAATTCTGATGACGTCATTTATGCTGCTAATTTGTGCTATGTAATAAGAGACGAAAGGAATTTGCAAAATGATAATAACCTATTACAAATGTATCATTACAGTGTTTTTATTGAAAAAGTTTGAAGAAATTTAAAAAAATAGCTAATTAGCTCAAAATGGAAGCTAAAATGATGTCATTATAAAATATGCTGATGTCATCAAATTCCAGAAATTCCGGTATCAAATTGAAGCCCTTTGTTTGCTGATTCATTTGCCATATAATACTTCATTATTCAATCAAATCTTTCCATTTAAATCATTGAAAATAATGATTTTGCTGCTACCTCCTTCCGAGATTAGGTCCCAGTCCCCCAAGATCACCTCAAAACTGAAATTTTAGAACACAGCTGAATTGGGCATGCGATTGCGCATCTAATGATCCCTTCCCTGGATATATATGACAATTTTTGAAAAAGTTATGAATTGTTTCCCGAAAATGAGATCCTGGGCACATAGTGGCCTTGTGCAAGCGAAAGATGTATTTTAAAAGAAGTTATGTGCTTATAACGAAGAAAGCAAGTTAAATCTAAAGTTCTGTCTGGGGGATTTTGTTTATTTGATTCAGGAGCTGTTTTGTAATCGTTTCATTTATGCCCTAAATACGCGAAAAATACAATGCCTTGTGCTCGGCTTCTGAATCAAATAAACAAAATCCGGAAGACAGAACTTTAGATTTACCCTTCTTCTTTCGTTGTAAGCACATAACTTCTCTTAAAAACCACCTGTTGCTTGCACAAGGCAAGAGTTTGCCCTGCTAGATTCAGGGCAACTTTTTGTTTGTTTTGAATTACTGGTTGAGAGAATTTCCATTGTCTGCGGTCGCTAATCGCTTTGAATTGAGGTGTCAATCAAACGTAACTGTTGCTATTGTATTACAAAATCTGCCCTGTTATGATGATGAGCCTCAAAACTATGTTCACATAGTAAGCCAAATATCAATAAATTTATTCAAACGAAATAGGTCGAACTGACCTCAACCTATTTGCATCTAACTTCATCATTTGCCTTTTATCTGACATTTCTGCTATTATCTTTGAAACTCCAACATCTTTTTCCGTTATATTCAATTTCTGACAGGAAACATGGCTCTGAAATCTGTAAGACCGTTCCTTAACTTTGAGTCAAATTTTTATGGTAAAAGTTTCTTGCAGAGTTTCTTAATTTTCATAGAAACGAATTTCACAATTAAACACTGAGGACAGGTAAGATAGCTTTTTGACCCCAGATAATTACAAGAAAGAACCAAATTATGATCAAAATTTCACTGTTTAGCATTACACATATTTATCTTAAGAAACAGCTCATAAGAAACTCAACTCTCCGATTACTTACTCTCAGGAATCATTTCTACTCAAGGAGATCCTAAGCACACTTTATATGTTTTTTTTTCTCACTTGTTTCCTGAATTATATTACTCGAAAGGTACTTGAGTAATGTCTAGCCACTGGAAAGGCTTAAAAACCTTTGTTTTGAAATGTTTACGAGGGCAGAGGTAGTAAACATGAAGATCTAATGAAACCTTTCAGAAACTTGTAAGAAACTCTGGGTACTCAAGATCTTGTATTTCTTAAAACGTTCCAGCACTGGCTCAAATTCTTAGTTTGTTATAATAATAATAATAATAATAATAATAATAATAATAATAATAATAATAATAATAATAATAATAATAATAATAATAATAAATGATAATTCATCAAACAACAACGTGAATGGCACTGGAATCAATAATGGTGAAGGTGCCTCGTTCGGCAGGTGTCCTGTGGATGGGCAGCGCAGGCCCGGTCGTCATCAAGCAACTGCCAGACAAAAATGGAGTAAGACCATTAATCGATTGGTAATGTATTGTAAATTCAAAAGTGAACTATGCAGGATTAAAGAAAGAAACAGAGAGCACCATATTTGCAGCGCAAGAGCAAGCAGTGGGAACAAATTCTGTAAAGAACATCATTTACAACGAAAATGTATCAAAAGAATGCAGACTGTGTGGAGAAGCGGATGAAACAATTGCACACATTGTTTCTGAGTGTCGACAGCTAGCACAAGTACAATATAAAGGCTGGAGACATGACAAGGTAGCTCAAATTGTCCACTGGAAGTTATGTCAAAAACTAGGATTAGACCATGGAGATAGATGGTACAACCATAAAGTAGAGAGTGTGATTGTGACAGAAGACTTTAGGTTTTTACAAAAAGCGTGTCTGTTGGGAACTGCAAAGATCCTGAGAAAAGTACTGGATACCTAAGGCCAAGGGACTTGACTTGCTATCCAGCAGTTAACCGGCAGTCAACATCAACGCCGAGTGAATATTGAACAATAATAATAATAATAATAATAATAATAATAATAATAATAATAATAATAATAATAGAAATATTTATACAGGGAAACCTTTTCAATGCCAAGGGCATTGTTATCAATAAGGGTCCTGTTAAAAACTAAAGTATTTACATCGTTAAAATGAAAGTAAATTGCATATTAAGTTAAGTACAAAATTTCTCTAATCCTAAATCTTGAAGCGTAAAGCAAAGAGTCGTTTAAAATGGTCTCTGATATGGACTAGTAATTTAAGAAATACGTGTAGGGCACTTGTGAAAACTTGGGGGCCACAGTACATCTGTGTCCCACCCCCTCCCTGGCTCTGACGTCTGTGTCATTTTTTCATGGTCGCGGAGCCTGCGCGCTCAAAATGCTGGATGAAAAACTGCATTCAACGAGAGAAAGGTATGTCTCTCATCTTTGATCAAGAAGTTTAACAACTTACTTTTTCGTAGCTGCTTAAAATCAATTTTCAATTCAAGCCTTGCATTTTTTAACTTTCTGTGCATTTTATTTGAATCATAGCCGATTTTGCTTCAAAAGTAGGCCTAGACTTTTAATTTGTTCAGCAATTGTCTGAATTCAATGTTTTGTTCGGACTAGACCTCTAAGTTGACTTATGCAAAGCACATTGATCTTGAGGTTTGCGCTAAATTGTCAATAATAAACTTCTGGAAAATAGAGGGACTGCAGCTGAGAACAGGCCGAGATTGGAAAATATAATATGTGTGGCATATGTGTGTGCTCGCCTGTGTTGATGCATCATTTCACAGAATTAGATTGGTTGCTAAGGGAAACTTCTCCAACAAAATGAACTCTTTTGAGTGCAGTAATTAGCTCAATGACGTTCCCATCAAAATTATTTCAAAAAGCTCTTTGTTAGCATTTTTTCAAGATTATTGTTAGTTTTCTAAGAACTTTTAGGCAGCTGATCAGTCAAGTAGAACAACAATCGAAATTCGAAGAGTTTTCAAGAAACCAATAAATTTTCCCACCCAGTACTGAAAGTCTCTTTTAGCTTTCAGTAAACAGTTGAAATTAGCAGATCATGGGTACCAAAGGTTTTTGCAGTTTCTCCGCATCCTTCTTACATGTTCGTTGTATTCATTGATAGGTAACTTCCCAAGCATTTCGTGAGTTTTACCAGAATACAGCGCCAGTATGCGAATTACCTTCTCAGACAAAATAAACAAGTTTCTTGAGCAGTATCCAAGTTCTCAGTCGAGGTTCTTACTGGTTTAGTTCTTAGTTGAATTCTTGAAAAGAGTGTCTTATTAACACTAGCACTGTTTAATCATGCTGAAATCGGATTACACGTTTTTTTTATAAGAAACTGGTTTATAAGAAACTAGTACTACGATGACCAAAAATTTAAGAATTCTATGTCTCTCTAACAAAGGTGCCTCCGTCTTTTCTTGACTTTTAACTGCAAAATTGGTAAATTTTCGCCTTGATGTGCATGGCTTCTTCTTGATGACAATGTCAATGCAAAATGGAAGCCCTTTCTCGAGAAGAAGGCTCAACTTCGAACAATACCGCAATTTTAGGCCCAAACAAATAAGAAACTAATTAAGAAACTTTTACTACTAAAACACCGAAATTTTCATGCGAAATTAAGAAACTTTTAGTACTAAGTGCTGATCCAAGTTTCTTATAATAAAAAAACGTGTATTTCGTGATTAATTTGATTGCTTGTGTGTTTAATTAGATTGTTTGTTCTCCACTGAAAAATCTTCAAGCAAAGACCAAACATTTCCTGCACGCCAATTTTTGATGGTTGCTTCCTCAGACTGCATTCTGTAACGTAACATTACAGCATATTTACTCATATTTCGAGGAAGGTTTATCTATTTTATAGTCTCAAATCATTCCTATGTGAAAATGATAAATTCCAACAGCACTATTCTTCAGATTGCTATCAACAGTTTCTATCTGCCTCCTTTGGCTGATTTCAATATTCATGGAATGAAGGCAAAAATAGTCGCAGGGGGCTTTCAATCTGCTATTCTTTTAATCCCATGTGACGTAAAGAAGTAAATTCAACTCAAAATCACGTGGTGATGGAATCTTTTAACAAAGCCGCTTTTGAATAACCGCTATAATTGAAAAAAAACATATTTATACAAGTCTGGGACAATATTCAGAAGCAGCTGTTTTCTGACACTATGTAGTTGAGCTGTTAGAACGTATTTTTTAAGCTACAAACTCTGAAACTGCATTCCCACGATGCTGGCACATTTTGAAAACAGTGAAAATGTGACGGATAGACCTCCCATTCACACGAAAACCGCACATTTCTGCCAGCAGATTTTGAAAACGGTAGATTTTGAAAACGGAACTCTAACCGGCACATTTTGAAAACGGTATCGTGTGAACGCTGACTCAAATTTTGCTACCGGCTGATTCAAATGAATTCCTGCAGTCCTTTACCCCATCCTTTAAAAGCTACCCAGTCGTTAAAGGACAAGTCCGGGGTTGGTTATGATTAATGCCAGAAAACAAAGCTACCAACTCCTGCCGTAAATTCTTAACTTTGTTCCACTTTTTGAGGATCGTAACAGCTGCAAATTCAATACAAGTTCTGATATTTTAGGCCAAATCTGGTTGCTGAGCACACCATTAAGAGGCTGGCAACGATTAAGAGGCGAGAAAGCAATAGGGCAGCCTCGTTCTCATTAAAAGTGACGTCAGAAGACACATTCTTTGCGCTATTATGACGTCATTTCGCTCAGGTCACTTATTTGAATACGCAATTTCGCAGCGAAAAGACGAAACTTGGTAAGAAGAAGTACGACACACCATTCACAACAGTATAATCTTGTATTTTATCATCAATCATACCAACCCCGGACTTGTCCTTTAAGTTTGTTTTGCAACTTTTTGTAAATTTGTTTCAAGTGTGTTGTGAATTAGTTTTACCTTTATGTAATGGCTACCGTTATAGCAGTATCGTATTGTAATTTGGAAGTTGCATATTTAGTGACATGTACTGTGAATCTTTTATTGGAAAATAAAATATAGTTAAGGTAGCAGGAGCGATAACCGTGCAGCATGGCAACCGGAAAGAAAGAAAGTTTTTGATCGATTCTTACCTTCGATCTCAAGTTCCCCATCAGTGCTAGTTTTCTCAGAATATTTAATCTTCAAATGAATACGGCCACGCCTTTCAGTGTGGTCCGCACCACATAATTTGGGAATACATCCTGACTTTTCGCACCGTTTGTGCACATTCATTTCACATGCTACAATGAAAAAACTTAAAGTTAAAAATTAGTTAATAGTGCAAAATTCTTTGATTGTGAAGGTAAAGTTGCGGTTTTCAGCGCCAAGCGCTGGGATCGCAGAAATAGAGCAGACCTAATCGAGTCCGCGACCCCTTGTCATGACGCGCTCAAGTGGTGGGGTCCTACCGGGTATCGAACCCACTCCGCTGTACTGGCTGCAAAGTCAGAGGATTACACCACTTCGCCACAACACCTTCAAATTGAATTGGTTGGTTGAATTTCAATCAAGATTGAATTTCATTCGCGGAAATTGTTACTTGATATCTATAAACAGAAATAAATTGATATCCCACGCCCAAAGAAATGGTTTCCAATTTGCAGGATTCTAATGTACCACAATGACCAACAAATGCTTTCGAAACAACAATGATTTCAACAGGATATAACAGGCTAAACTAACGATCGTATTTGCTATTATATTCTCCTCGTAAATAAAATCTTCCCAGAAATTCTCAGGTATTCTCACGTTTCTACAGAAATTCCTGTCCTTAAATCTTAAACCCGATCAATATTTTATGCCACGACGCTCTTGTTTTGAAACAGTCCACACTCTTCTGTATCTAACCAAACCGGCTGTGCTTCCAAAAGTTTAGATGAATGACCACTTGCAAACGACAAGGGACATTTGTTCACTTTTTGCAGAAACGTACCGAATTTCTAACATGCATCAGCCAGCAAACCTTCATTTCGATCAACAGCTACGTTCCTGTACATAATACCGGGTGAGTCAACAAAAAGAATCCCCGTTTAGTAGGGCACTGCTCTCTGAATATCTAAGCAATGATATTGAAAATTGTCTTGTTTTATTGCCGATATGTTCAATTAGGTTCAGTAATTTACCCGGCTTTAATTGGCCATTCCTTCCCGTTGATATGGGAGATTTTCTGCAGAAAGCCCCTTCCAAAAACCTGCAAAAACGAATGAAACAATGAGCAAATTTTCCTTGGTTTTCCTTCCTAAAAATGATGACACTCACGTGTATTCATGAATTTTATCCCCTTGGGAGAATGGAATCCCCTGAATAAGTTTAATTCATACCAGGGGGAAGATTTGTTCATCCTCCCAAGAGGATAGCACGTGCTAAAGCGTGCAGAACTCATTGCTGTAAGGCCCGTGTAAGGCAGAAATGTTAGGGAAATTTGTTCGTGATTTTGGGCACGTTTTGAAGGTTTCTTGAAAAGGCTTTCTCGAGAAAATCTCTCATAATTTCAGAACAGAGTGGCCGATTTCAGTCAGGTAAATTTTAAAATGGATTTGAACATTTCTACCATTAAACTATGTATTTGCAGATATCATCGTCTTGATATTCAGGGAGTCGTGACCTTTCAAACGGGGATTCTTTTTATTGACTCACTCGGTAAATTGAGAAAATATATCTCCCTCCCCTCTAATCAATGTCGGTTACTTTGACGGAGTGGCCGGAGTGGCCGGTTACTTTGAGCTTCAATTTGCTAACTTGTTCGAAATTTAAACTAACTCTGAATGGGGGGAGAGGGCCGATAAAGACGAATTGTTTCTTGATGCTGTAGAAACTCATTTTCAATCCATAACAACGTCAATTTCTTCAACG
Source organism: Aurelia coerulea (assembly GCA_039566865.1). Lineage (NCBI taxonomy): Eukaryota > Metazoa > Cnidaria > Scyphozoa > Semaeostomeae > Ulmaridae > Aurelia > Aurelia coerulea. Next base: position 20,658,857 of record CM076955.1, read on the forward strand.
ATTTTGTCCAGGATTGTAGTCCAATGGACCTTTTCGCTATTCTACAAAAAAGTCTGGATCAAGCGATATTTAAAAACACTTCAATACGAAATGTTCGGTTAAGTGTCATTAGAGGCTCTGAGGTTCTATCACTATTGCTATTGTGCACATTCGAAAATTCTACTGAATGTAAAAATAGTGCCAGATTCAGAATCTCCTGCAGAATAGCCGAAAAGGTATATTGGCCTATTCTTTATAGCATAACAATCATAGGGTCTGTTCATATGGACAAAGTTTCCCCGGCATTTCCCCGGTGAAGCGGGATTCCCGGCTAGCCGAGGAAATATTCATCGACCTTTCATATGAGAGAGGTTTCCCCGGCAAGCCGGGGAAATAAAACAATAGCGCTTTGTCTCTGACGCCAAACAATTCGAAAGGATTAACGATAAACAAAAGAAGTTTCCCCGCCTAGCCGGGAAAATGTGTTCATATGGGAAAATATTTCCTCGGCTAGGCGGGATCCCGGTAGAGCTCAAGCGAGATCTCGGCTAGCCGGGGAAATGTTTTATCATGTGAACGCTCGTTCTATTTTATGTGGTAACGGTATATGAGGCGAGATCTCGGTTGAACAGGAATCCCGCTTCACCGGGGAAATGCCGGGGAAACTTTCTCCATATAAACAGGCCCATAATCATAACTAACCTTGACACTTGAGTCCCTGATGAAGAACTCCATACAACAGTGATCCACAATGATCACAAAATGTCGGACTGGTGTACGTGTGTACCTTAAATCTGTGTGGAGATTGTGGGGCCTGTTCAGAAAATAGATAAAAAAATGTTAGTCAATGGCTTATTTGAGTTCTGAATGAATGATTTGGGTTTTTTTGTTTTTATATTTTAAGTATTTATGTATGTAGGTTGGTCGTAATTAGTGTTAATTAATACTATTGTAAACCATGAGTGGTAGGTCACAATTGGTGTGGATTGGAATAAATTAGGTTCTTTGCCTACCTCGAAATGCCATAAATATCCTTTCCTTGACTGTGGCAGCCTTTCTCAGCCATATTTTATTGTTTTGACGTCTTGGGTTCTCCGCTATTATTGTCCTGCATGTTTTTAGGCCCATAACCTTGGAAATGACCACCTTCACTCTCCTTCGCATTATTGTCCTACACAGTGGTCTCCATCAAACCTAGTGGAAGTTTGATGGAGATCACTGCGTAGGACAATAATGCGAAGGAGAGTGAAGGTGGTCATTTCCAAGGTTATGGGCCTAAAAACATGCAGCACAATAATAGCAGAGAACCCAAGACGTCAAAACAATAAAATATGGCTGAGAAAGGCTGCCACAGTCAAGGAAAGGATATTTATGGCATTTCGAGGTAGGTAAAGAACTTAATTTATTCCAATCCACACCAATTGTGTCCTACCACTCATGTGTAAACCAACGTTAAATAATGAATATGAAATGAAAAAATGAAATGAAAAAATGAAATGAAATGAGCCCTTGGTAATAGAACAGCACATAGACCTACGTACAAAGTATTTCCATGTTAGAAACGATACAGATATCGTTTTCTTGTCGGCCCCTGGCCGACTAACCTCCAATAAGAGACTCCAACTGACAAAGCTTGAATTACAAAAACGATTGGATGTGCAAGTATATTATGAATAAAAAAATGTTTGAAAGAAACTCACTCTCAGATGGCTAAAAAGTTCAGAAACAAACCCCAGTACTGGGGAAAAAATAGTTCAAAAATTATCTATTTTAGTCAAGGAAATCCTCAGCATATTTCACTCGCCTCCCGTATCATATTACTCAGAAGGTACTTCTGTAATTTCTAAACACTTGAAAGCCTTAGAAAAACTATGTTCTGCAATGTTCAGCAGGGGAAAAATAGCCTGCGTGCAGACTCTCATACCGAACATGCACGCAGGATAGGGAAAAAGTGAACACGAACTCATCTCATAAGAAACTCTGAGTACTCAAAATCTGATAATCAATTCCAAGAAATTTTCTGTAGCTGGCTCCAATCCTTAGTTTCTTGTAAAAACGGGGAATAACTAAGAGCATGCAACTTCACACACATAAATGAACGCTACAGAATGCGGTGCCTTCTTAATTGCTTACTAAACGAAGAGCATAAAATATAAGTTTGAGAAGTTAGTTTTGAGAAACATCAATTCACAAAACATGTTTATAGCAAATTGCAGATTGCAAGGATAAACACTGTAAACACCGGTCAACTACTGTATTGGCTCTGAAGTCTAAAATATAGAAGGCATGTAGTAAATTATAGCAGGAGGCCCTAAAGAGAGACAATATAGTAAGCAGCGACCAAGAATAGCGCCACCTTAGAACTTCCACGAAGGCAGCATATTCCAAAGGAAAATTATCCCAAAAGCGTTTTACAAGTTAAAATCTCTTTAAGTATTTTAGAGAGCGGATTTTTTGTCCAGGATAAGAAGTGTGGTTGACTAATAAACCAGTAAAATGTCCGCTCTTGTTGCACATTAACACCCAAATCTTTAGAAGGATGTACTGACCAGGTCAAATCACAATAACAAGCTTGGGATATGAAGGAAAGCTTTTCAAAGACAGCGGCTAATATTAAACGATACACGATAGAGCAGCTGTATTTGAAAACTAACAGGACACAAACCAGCTCAAAACACCAAGCTTGTTACCTAAACAGACTAAGCAGCTGCTACAAATGCTATTACTGATCAATCGCTTGATTCTTGATTAGCTGTAACTGATTGACCGAATGTTTGATTGATCGAGAGACAAGAATCATATCATAACCTGTCGCAGAATCGATTTCGACAGGACACAACCAACTCAAAAACAGCAAAATTGATCGAGAGACAAGAATCATATCATAACCTGTCGCAGAATCGATTTCGACAGGACGCAACCAACTCAAAAACAGCAAAATTGATCGAGAGACAAGAATCATATCATAACCTGTCGCAGAATCGATTTCGACAGGACGCAACCAACTAAAAAACAGCAAGATTGATATCCTAAACAGAAAGCAGCTGCTAAAAGTGATATTAACTGATCAATCGCTCGATTCTTGATTAGCTATGATTGATTGATTGATCGAAAGACGAGAATCACACATCATAGCTTGACACACAATAACAATTTCAATGTTGTCTTTTCCATAGCAAAGATAAAGGCCAACACCATTCACAACAACTTACGAAGCTCGCAAGCACAATATCTTACAGGGAAATCTTAAAGAGCTAGTGTCACCCAGGGTTCTTTGCGGGCACGATGCAATTTCAGACCGTCTGCCAACTTTACAACGATAAGTGATTTTATTAGATGTTCTGATCAGCTTTTCAGGGGGCGATGAGCTCAGCCTCGTTTTTGTATGACCAGGTGAGTTTAATAAATTAATTGTCGCGACTGAATCCACCATATATATATATAGACTGGGAGTAAGGAAGGGCGTTAATTGAGGAAAACTAAATTGAAGAAAAACCTGAATTATGTTGTGCTTTCTACGATTTATTTTATTTCCGTCACGGTAAGTGGGGATGCAACTGTGCACTGATAAAAAGAACCGTACAATTGAACATGGAAATAGCTCAGTATAACTGTGACTCTTTTAAATATTAAACAAATGTGTCTTACTAAAATACACACTCGCTTAACCTAGATTTCATGGGGATTTTAGCAATTTCTAAAGATTTCTAAGGGACATTTTAGACAATCAAAATATAGAACATGTCTGAGCATGGACTCTGATAACAATTGGTTTTGGGCGAGCACTTATGTTTGAGATACCAAAAACAGGAGCCTTGTGGCTACGAAAGTTTTTAATACAGCGAGCCCTCGAAATATTTTGAAAGGAAAGGGATGCAACTGAACAGAGGGGGCAAGGAGGCAGAAGAGGGCCCCATAAAAGGCTACGAAGGGAGAAATATTGCTGAAAAGAGCGTTTACACTTGTTTCCGAAAGTCTTGGGATTCTGTCGAACAAAAGTTTCTTGATCAAAAGGTATCATGTTTAGTATATCCAGAGGCCCCAGGGAACCAAGTCTCTTAATGGGCCTGCAGCTGAAAATAGCAGAATCGAAGTATTTAATCCCAAGTGATACAAAGTTCATTGGCTTGGCAACTGGGTTCTGAAAGTGGGTCAAAACCTCAAAGACTTGCACTTAAGATGGAAAAAGGCGTGCCCACAATGTTGTGGCAAAACTAATAACGAATTTTCATAAAAAATATCGAAAGGATCCGATGTTATCACTGTTATGTATTCTTTGATAAACTAAAAATCAGCAATCCTTTGTAAGCGCGAAACTGCTGAATAACACATGTGTCTTGCAAGAGATCTTCATTTAACCTCGTGTTTTGCAACTAAAACAATGCACAAGATAAGTGACGTAAATACAGTATTCAAATTGTTGACGTGACTTTTAAAGAGCGGTTGCGGGTAGACAATATGGCATCCAGTTTCAAAAATATGGAGATTGCCGATCGCACATTGGGGAAATTGTCTCAAATGATATTTTTCAAAAATTGGAAATGATATCTTTCTCTTCAAAAATGAAGTTTGCAGGAGAATTTACTTGCGGCAAAGTAAAAGTTGAACAAATTTCTCTATGGCAAGGTTATAATCTTGTCGATACCTACGTATCTATTTATGAAACTGAATTTGTTGGGGAGACGAGATACTTCTGAGTAATATGAAACTGGGAAAAGGCTAAAATAAAGTAAAACTACGCTGAGGATTACTTTATCAAAATTCAGTAAAAACCTGCATATAAGAAACTAAATTTTTTGGATCAGGCTGTACAGTTTCTTATAATATCCTAATTTATTCTTTATAAATAATTCTTATATCTTGGTTCCTAAATTTAAAAAAGTCAGTCTGCAGTGTCTTATCACTGAGTTTCGTATATGCGGGTTTTCACTTTTCACTATAAATAGTTTCTTGAGTTATATTTTCCCAGCACTGAAGTTTCATAACTTTTGGCAATCTGAGAGTTTAATTTTCCATCAGCGATATCTTATAAAATAATACGTGTAACAAAGCAGTGTTAAAAAGTTCCAAATAACACAAGGCACCTCTTTTTCAATGGAAAGGAAACGCCCTTACAACGTTACTACATCACCTTGTTGCAAACGACTACAGAGAGAAATCTTTGTAGTACTTTGTACTATTTGCAAATAATGCTCATGAGACAATTTACAGTTTACAAAATGGTGTAACAACTTTCTATCGTAAGGGGATGTCTTTTAGCAAAATCAGCTACGAAGCAATATTACAACAATATCACAAAAGAGAACAGCTTCTCCTGAATTGAAGTTAGGCTCGTGGGTTGCAAACACTGCATAAAATTTCTATTGTAACATAAATCAAATTTCCTGCAAAATCATATTGCAAAAATTTTGCACAAGTAAAATGTCTCCAGCTATTTGCAAACAAGGTTCAAAGTTGAAATGAAATCACGTCAGTATTTTGACCAGTATCAGCCCTAGAAGGCGATGTTTTTTTGTAATCTTTGAGTTTCATCAAAGCGTTCAGCAACATGCCCTTGCCAGCCAAAACATAACCTCAGCACATCCTTATTTCAAATGAATTTGTGGGATGAAATCAATTTTGTTTATGAAGTTAGACATAATTGTATCTTCAGATCTCCCAGTTTGTGGAAAAGACCTGATTGCGTGGGCTGATGATCCTAAGCGACAGGGACTCTGGACGGGGAGCAGTATTTGTTTTCGTTGTAAATTCGCTCAGCCGGGGTCCTGTTGTTCAGCATTATCGCCTATGTTAACCCAAATTTAGGCCGACATACAAAGTGAAACCAACCTTGGTATTTATCAGTAAAAATCGTTTATGTGTATTTTTCATAGCTGTAGGAGCGAAAATGCGAAATGTGTACATTAGGTCCCGTCGAGGACGAAATCCACTTCTTGATAACTTGCCCTGCCTATGATAACTTAAGAACTAAACTTCTAGCTTTATCTAATGTCGACTGCCTACCTGCAAGCTTACAGTTTTCTAAAATCATGAGTAGTGCTGACCTAAATATCATACATGCCCTAGCCACATTCATTACGGATGCAAACTGTTTCAAACGGGCTTCCTCTGCGGACAAATAACTGGATGTTCCAACACCAAAAAGTATTTTCATTATAGTTGGTTTTTTCATTGTGTTTTTTCCTTTCCTTAGTTAGTTCAGTTCGCCTGTTTTTTTGTTATGTTCTTTAACCTTTTACTGCCATGCCTTGTAATATAGGTAGTGCATTTTAGCATTCATCATCATCATCATCAATAATTTATTTAATGTAGGCTAAGTAAAATAAAAAGAATAGCTAAATTACAGCTAATTTAGGCCTACTTTACAAAAATTTACAAAATTTACAAATTAATTCCTAAAGCTAATCAATAAAAACATTTAGTGGATTATATACAAGATAAAAGCATGCCTTCCCTACGAGGTACGGAGCGACGCCCAACTCCCAGAGAGACGGCGGACACACCGCGCGAGGGAACCCCCACACGCATATCCTAAGCTGCGGTCGCCGCTAGGGAGCAATTCCCCAGTTCAACCACAGCCCAGTGCCTGCATCGTGAAGGGGACCTCACATCCCGCACAGCTTAGGATATGCTATGATGATGATGATGATGATGTATATTTAATTTTCGTTTAGATACACGTTCTTTGTGTTAATGACAGCGGATTTGTTATGCATGGTCTCCTGCACTGTGACATCGCCCTTGTAATGTAGTAAAGTAGCTCGCACGTAGTGTCTTAAGTAGTTTGCTTTGTAGAATTTTAAATTGAATAAAAAAATAAAACCAAATACCCATCGTTGAAAACAAGGCCCATTAATCTGGTTTGTCTTGGAGATTAACAGTGTTTTCATATCCATGAAAGAAGGGGGAGGCACTAAGGGTGTGTGTCAAGCTCCTTCTCAGAGTCCTACAGCGTTATTAGATTTTATAATTTTGATTTTACAGCCATTAAAAATGTAGTTAACGCTTTATCTTATTAAACTAGGCACTTATACCACTTTGACAGGCAAATAAAGAAACATAAAAATATAATTATGTGAATTTAAATTATATACCCTGAAATTTGAAATAGCTATAAATCTTTGTGAGATAAGAACTCAAATTTGGTTATTACTGGTGCAGGAATTTCTTAAATCATAACAAAAACTTAATGAAGTATTAACTTTATTGACATTGAATAACTTCATGATAACTTCAATCCATACAACAGCTAACAGCTTAAAAACTTGTCTACTTGCACAACTTTTAGCTAATATATAATCTGGTCTAATGCATGCCCATTTGAGGAGGAAAGCTATTGTATTGCAACAATGGCTTCCATCATTTTTCTTCCAACCAAAGGAGCACACATATAAAATCAAATGTGGCCATATATTTTTCCCCAGAATTGTGAACTGGTGTATTGTTAATTGTTTCTGCTTGGAGTTTGGGGCATTACACTCCTCCCACCATTAAATATGACTCATCACACTGAACCTTGGATCAATTCCTCATTATCAATTTCAGTTTCAAGAAGGGACTGCTTTTCACAGAATTTTCCCTTGAGCACTATTTGAAGTTGGAACAATTCATCTGAGATACCTCACATACAAAATTGCGAATAATGAATTGGTACTTACATCAGTATCCTTTGAGATATCTGAGCCAGGACATTGGAAGGAAACAAATTCATGGCAGCGTTTATGGACAACAAAGCAGCAAACTAGACAAATTTAAGGAAACATTGTTTATGTACCAGCATAACAAAAATTTAATCTTATTCAAATTTTTACTACGCCTATGTACATTACAGGCCTTGCACACATTAACATGACAAGAACTATTAAGAGTTTTCAAGAATTCTTGAGCCAAATGAAAGACTGTAAATTTTTCTAAATAAGAATTCTTGAGAAACTAAAGAGAATTCTTAGGCAGGAAAACATGTTAATGTTCACAAGGCCTGTGCTGGATGATAACTGTTTCCAAAGGCAATATCAGAAAATATTAACCTGTGAGCCTTCAACAAAACCAAGTTTGCCAGGTTTGTACAGATGTTGTGAGCTAACATTTTCAAATTGCCTTGAGGAAGTTCCCGTATGCAATTTATTACCCTGAGAAAGGGCTGGATAATTTCTCGTTTTGAAAGATTGATAAAGCATTTAAAAGCATGAAAAGATAGTTTCATAAGGTAAAGATGATAGAAGTTCTAGCAAGAAGCCATAAGAAATGAAGCCACTTAATGGTGTTCAAATCTGTACTGAGAAATAATGCATGCCCTGCTCCAAGTATAATAATCAGATGTTATCACTGATGCACAAATTCAGACCAATGAAAATGTACCAGTAAAGATGTTAGATGAATAATTGATTACTTTTTGAAAGGCTGTTTCTCAGCAGCAAAATTGTCTTATCACAAAAGCTACGATAATTGCTCCCTGTACAAAAATACAAGGCTAAACTTGGCCTTGTACAGGCCAAGTTTTAGCCTTGTAGCAGGGATTATGACCTCGTTATGACCTGTACTATGTATGTATGTAAAATTTTGCCATACAAAGTAAAAATTGAAAATGTAATAAAGGAAAGAAAGGCTATTTACATGTATAAAATGGTAATAAAAACTAAAGATCTAGTATAAAAATACCCCTAGTTTAAAATGGCAGGGATAGCATTAAAAGGTCAGTGCAACCTTGTTTCCATAATGGTCCCTCCAGGGGTATTATAGAAAAGAAAAGTTTTCATGAAAAAAAAAGAGACGTTCATAAGAAAGTGTAACAGCCTGTTGGGCTTGTTATTTATGCAGTTTTTAGAAATTTAATAATATATATAGGGACTGTTTTCTTGATTTTGGAGGTCTTTAAAGAAATTGTCCTTTATCTTATGTTTGAAACTGTTAACGTTTTTAGCAGACTTTAGGTCAGAGTGTAGATTGTTCCAGATCTTAGGTCCTAGGTAAGATAGACCACTTTGCCCTATGTTGCTCTTTCGGAATGGTTGATTTAATTTGTTTTTAGACCTTCGAGTAATCCGACTCTGGCCAGCTGGTAAGAACATCTCCGACATATAGGATGGGGCTGAATTATCGAAAAATTTGTAAACGTTTGTAGCAGTACATTGTTTAAACCTCTCTTTAGTAGGGAGCCAATTTATATTTTTAAATTCTTTGATTCCTATGTGTGCTCTGTTGTTCATACTTAAGCAAAACCTGATACATTTATTTTGAGCTGTTTGAATTTTTTTGGTTAGCCTTTTATTAATCAATGGAAACCAAGCACTGCATGCATAGTCAAAGTGGGGCTGGATTAGAGCATTTGCTAGTAACCTACGAAACGTTAGTAGTAACCTACTAACCTTTGAAGAAGATTACAAGGCTATCTATCAGTAAGAATCCATGTTACAACCATTTCCACAAGGTTTCCATAAGGCAAATTAGCATTTTTTGAGCCATTTACAAGGTTACAGGAACGCTTTTCTAGGCTAGAACAAGGTTACAAGGCCAAGACTACAAGGCTTGTATATGGCTATTACATGACCTTGTATTTTTGTACAGTCTCTGTAACTTTCACATAAGCAGTGAAAAGAAGATACAGAAATCTGTACTGTTAAATTTCTGAAACAAGCAAATGGCTATGAGATTCAGAAAGTAATGTATAGGCTTGTACCAAAGATATGCTAACAAATCAGGAGCAATTACTTACTTTTGCATTGATAGCCTTGAGTCTGTACAAATCCCCTGAAATGATAATAGTCAAAAGATGAAGAATTGGTGCAAATATTGATGCAAAATATTACAAAGTACAGTCTTGGGAATTCTTCCAAATCTTGGTAACTATGCTTTAAAAGAACTGTACTGTGTGCATTTCAATATTGGATGTAGAATATTTAGCTCTTAAAAATCCTTACAAGTTATCAAAAATGAAGAACTGCACCGTAGGTTTCAAGGGAGTTTTTTAAAAGGCAATTTGTATAGCATTATAACAATAGAAAGTTGTATGAATAAACTGTATAAAAGAAGTTCAGATGCAAAAAAGAAAAGATATTTAGCACACTGAGGCCTTTCTGACTATCTTCATCAAAGTGTGACTTACAAAACTACAATCTTTAAAACTATCGGTGTAAAATCTATGACCATTATCTTTGAATTGAATTACTTGAAAGAAAATTTTAGCTACTTTGCTATATTTCTGATGGTAGACTTCTCAGAAATCAAGAAACAAATTAAGAAAAGAATTTTAGTACTAAAAAGAGCACATTTTCATGTGAAACTACGAAATCATTAATATTAAAATAATAATAAAATTAAAATTAATATTAAAATCCAAAAATATTAAATTAGCCGAAAACACTCAAACATTTAAGAGACTAATAAAACAATGGGATGGGCCAACTTGCAGATGTTGTATTTGCAGGTAATCAATTATTGCTAGTAGTATATTTAGATATATTCGATTTAGATTAGTTTCGATTTAGAAACTAAAATGAAATTGAATAAAAACAAGATGACACACAAGTACTCTGGTATGATCCAAAGTATCTTATTAAAGAGCATGTGTATTGTATTTCAAAATAATACATCTAATGATAATAAAATACATCATAAAGCAATTAACTAAATCTATACAAAAAGTCAAAAAGACCTTTTCCTTCATATTGGCAATTGATTTCAATAAATGGCTAATGTGTAAGCATACGAAGTCTATGAGGCATTTTTTTATGTCCTTAGTTTATAAAATAATTCTGAATGAATAGATGATGCTCTTGAAGCAACAAACAACAAAATCACAAGGAAATGGCATCATCTTTTTATAATCCTTGCTATCTTACAGAATTTTAAACATAATTACCTTAAATTCAAATATGAAAGAATTTATCTATAAAAGCATAGTGACTATGATAATAGGAAAGGTCTATTGAACTATAAGATCTTAAATTCAGCTGGTAATTTCTAAACATTTTGCAATAGCTTTCTCGCAAATACAAATGGTGAGTAATATAATAACAGCCACATGCAGTTGAGACTAAACAAAGTTGGCAAATTTCTTGATTGCAAATGGCAATAACATGTTTTTATTTAATCAAACAAAAGATTAAAGATTAATGTATGAATATATCTCATCAAATTTCCTTCATGTGAAGAAAGTTAACAAAAAATTCCAAATCTAATAGATGCACAAATATAACAGCTGGTACTGTATGTCTTCTGGCATCTGTACTGTATTATGAATACCTGGTGTAAAATTACATATGGCTCTGAATTTGGCAATCCAGGAAGCAAGAAACACTCTAAAGAGGCCAGGGAAATGAGGAAACACACTTTATTTAGAAGTTTCAAGTGATACAACTTGTCTCTCTACCTGGTTTCAAAGTAATATCTTATTGAGGATACAGTACACGGCCTTGCACACATGAACAATAATTTGTTACATTCTAATTCTTGTAACATGATATTCTTGATCCATATGAAAGATTGTAAATTTTTCTAAGCAAGAATTCTTAGGCAGGAAAAACATGTTATTGCATGAAAAGACCTGTACTGTAATTTCTTGGTGCCAATCCTTACAATCTACTACCTCTGGACCATTATACCTTTGGAAGGACAATTATGGAGACAAGGTCGCACTGACCTTTTAATGCTATCCCTGCCATTTTAAACTGGGGGTGTTTTCAAAATTACACTTTTTCACTTTTAAATATTCGCATTATATTGTACATTCTGTAATTAGATTCCTTTGTTATAAATTTATGTTACACTTAATTTCAAATTTTTTCACTTCATTTGTCATGTTTTCACTTTTTAATATATGCATTATATTGTACATTTTGTAATTAGATTCCTTTTCTATAAATTTATGTTACACTTAATTTCAAATTTTGATGGCTAAATACAGTATTACATAGTTACGTACATTCATACATACTGCAAGGAAGCAACATGCAAATAAACTCAAAATAGACCATGTCAGTTTCTCTTTTGTTTACTGAACAGTTGCAGCTTTGCAACAATCAGCAGATGCAACATAAGTTATTTTGCTATATCTTCTCTGGCCTTGCAGCTATTTGGGTATCAACTTTGTGAAACAAATTGACTTGAAATATTTATCAAATTGTACACATATGTACACACAAAAATACCCACTTTATCACAGATGTAACCAAATAGAGAAAATAAAGACTATTCATACTGTATTATGCTCTTTCTATTTATCACTTTTAAACTTTCCGTTACAGTTTACCTCATAAAACAACAGTGTGAAACAAAAAAGTGCACAAATAGTAGATAAAACTTGTCAGTATCTAAAACTTATCACCATCTTGTTATTTTGAAATCTTTTGAAACCCAATTTGAATGTTATAACTTTTCGCAACTGTTTTTTAATCAAAAAGCCATATGCAAACAATATAAAAGTCTTTAGAATTGAAAGACAATTGTTCCCAAAAACAAATGGTTTTTCAGTCTGGGCAGATGCTCTGTAGGCTAGCATTGAACAACTTATTCAAAGTGGATTATCTTCAAGTGATAAAATATTTATTTGAAGAATTCAGGAAGCCTAATAGATAATAATTTGCTTTGTCACTATGTAAGCATATCAACTTCATAAAAATTTTCCCATTTGAAAGTAAAGTCATTACATATTAATAGTCATGTTACAGAAAAGTTGCATCGAGTATCATAACTCTTCATGTCTTGCACAAAGTTGTGCAAAAAGCTTTAGTAACATACCATATATACTGTATACTGATGCTTTATAACAAATTAGGATGCAGCAATAATAGGAGTCTTTTGAGTCTGCATGAAGAGTATAGATTTGTAATTTTTACGGCAGAACTAGTAAATTTGTTTACCCTCCAGACTGAAAAGTTTTGCCTTGTATGGGGCATGCGTTCTCCAATCTTAGGAATAACAATATGCAATTGTTTGAAAACAAAAGAATCTGCATGAAAAGACTTAAAGTCTGGTTTACCCTCATCTAAATTTTCATCAAACAGCAAACGTTTATAACTTATATTCGTGCAAATAATTTCATTTCTTGAAATACTGTAAATATACCATCTTTTCTTTGACAGCTCTCCTCTTATTAGGTTGAAGTTAATCTTGGTTAAGATGGTCAAAGAAGGAGCACTTTATCAAGTTTTCAAATAAGTCTTTTATCAAGCTTTTATAATTTATTGCTTTTATGGAGGGGGGGGGGGTTCTCTCTCAATTAGTTTACCTATTTAGAGAGTCCTCCTTAATCTATCCTGTGTACAATCTTGTAATGTCTTTTTCCTTGTTCTCAGCATGTAGTTCTGTAACCCTTTGATGAAGTTGGTTTTTAGTACATGAAACCTTTTCAATATTTAGACATTACTCAAGTATTTCCAAGTAATATGAAACAGGAAACAAGTGCGAATAAAGAAAAACATGCTAGAGTTTCTTAATTTTTTGCCGATCTAAGACCCTGAATTTCTTGTGTGTGGTTTCTTGTAAAAAAATGGGTGTATTTATGAAGGAAACCTAGCAATATGTAAGTACCTCCTTCTTTAACAGGGCCCTAAAGTGAGTTCTGATGGTATACATTTAGATGAGTACACTATGAATCTACTAGATTATTCTTCCATGAAACAGGACCCTATGATCTCTATTGTAATTTGTTGTAGCCAAAACCACAATAAGTAATGTTAAAGTTTAGGAACTCAATAAAGTCTGGCAGTGCACTGATGCTCAAATTCCATAGGTAGCTTGATGAATCAGCATGAAAACACATGATGCAATTTTTGCAACGTCGTCATATTCTGACCTTAAAAATCTAGATAAACAGAGGGCACTGCTGAAAAAGCTATTTCAAAAATTGTAAATAGAATCATGAATTGATGGTCAAAAATAGATCCAACACCATCAGAACTTATGGAGATGGATTTTTGTTTTTAACTTGTCAAGCTGCAGCATCATTTTACATTTTTACACCAGCACAATCTGCAGCTCAAAGTTCAAAGCATTCAAGAATTGACAGCACAATAATAAAACCAGTAACATATCAAAATGAATGGTCCAAAGGAAATAAATGGCCTCATTAAACAATGCAAACACCTTTCCTTTGTCGGGATCTTTCAACAACTTTCTATTTCACCAAGGAAATTCTTGATGAAGAATGTTTGCTAACGCCCACTCCCTTCTTTACAGGTAGTCGGCACCTACCAAGAAAATAATCAATAAGTAATCTTTGCGAGGGCTCTTACAGACTTGAATCTGACTGCAAGGAAGTACAAGCAAAGCATTCTTCACAAGATATGTAACAACGCCCAATAAACATTGCATGGTCTTTGAGGGCGAAGGGCTGATTGGGGCCTCTGGGGCTGATCACAGAACACTTTCTTCTGCATGTGAATTTACAGCTTATCTGATATTATCAAATATTATTTTTTAAAGCGTTCTTGACAAGACATGTAACAACGCTCAATAAACATTACAATAATGTCTTTGTTGGGGCGACCTACACGGGGAGTCATACAAAACGGTGGGGCTGACCAATGTACGGTTTTATGATATCATGAAAGCGAAACTAACCCAAATAGGAACCAAATCCGCTTGCAGTGCAACAAACCTCCAACACATCGAAAATACCGGGCAGTATTTGGGGAGTAATCTCACACCTATCTTCTAACTCTTCTCCAATTTTAATTGCATTGTTGTCAACAAAAGCCTCTAAATAATTTCACACATTCACAGGCATTAAATTAGCCTTATAAAATGCGATATTGATAACCGTTTGAAGTATTGGAGTTGTTTGAAAGGCGAGGAAAGACCGCCCCTTGCGCTCGAGCTGGGCTGCCAGAGCCCAGATAATCACAAAATTTCATATTCAACAGAGCGACTCCAGTCTCCAATAGTCTTATGAGCTCATGAGTCATTTAACACTTGCTTAGACATTAAAAATTGACAACGACATCATTCTGTAAAAACATTATAAAATGACGCAAATAATGCGCCTTTATAAACATAATTTCCGTCCGTTTACTCACCAAATAAAGTCTTTGCAATGAGCACAAAATGTTGGCTGTTTGAAGAACTTGGGCACAAATTTATGGTCTTTTATTTCGTAAACATTCTTTTCCCTGATAGCACCTCGTCGATTGAAGCCTTTGGGCTTTTCATCTAATGGTTTAGTAGATCGTTTAGAGTCGTTCATGATAGTTATAAATAGTATTCGCTCGCAGTAGAATCCTTTTTAGGGTGATTGAAGTAGAGTGAGCTTTGCTTCGCCTCCTCATTCCATTTCGACCTGCTCCTTTATGCCATCCACCAAACAAACAACATCAACAACCAACCGCCCGTCTCTTTATCACATCCACCATATCTACCATCTGTGCCCACGTGACTCACCACCTTATGTTGATCCACGGAACTAATTTTGCGTGTTGCAGTGTAGATAATGTTACAATAGGTCCGCTACTTTTTGTTAACACCCAGATACAAAGCGTTTAGCGATTGCAGACAAAGGGAATTCTATGCCTGGTTGGTCAAGTCATAAACAAAAACAATACAAGCCGCAAGAAATGCTCTAAAACCCAGGTAGCTAGCTTGCTCATTGTGCATGCCAGAAATGGTTTTTAAGAACAAATATCAGTATATATCGAAAGAAGAAAAGCAAATTCAAACTTCTACCTTGGGCATTTTATTACGCTCAAAAATAGGAGAATTAAATCGCCTGTCAATCCGCTTCTAAACCAACAAATAAAATGCCCAAGGCAGAAGTTGAGATGTATCCTTCTTCTTTGGACTTACGCTCATGTTTGCTCTTAAAAATCATTTCTGGAATGCACAACGAGCGAACTAGCTACCTGGGTTTCAGAGCAACTTTTGCAACTTGCTTTGTCTTTGTTTATAAGTTGACCGACCAGGCATTGAATTCCCTTTGTCTGCATTAACTAATCACTTTGTAATTAGGTGTCAATCAAAAGCAGTTGATCCTATTGTAGCATTATCTGTCCTTGTTGTGTAGATTTAAGAAAACATTAAAGCTATATCGAGTAATTGCTTTGCTATAAATAGGCCAAAGACGACACCCACACATTCATTGTTTCTTTGGCTGCACAATAAAATGACACCTTTCGATGTTATCTATATTTTCAACTTGGCCCAGGCACATGCAAGCTTTTAACTGTTGTGGCAATTCCCTTTAAAAAAAGGTTGGTGTAAAATTAAATGACCTATTTCTTTGAACTGAATGGCTTAAAAGAAATTGTAGCTACTTTGTTATAATTCTACCTGTGGAGATTTCTAAAATCTTCAATATTTTCAGAATTAGAGCAAATATCTTCTTTGTTAAGAATTCAAGAAAAAATTGAAGAAAAGAACTTAAAAACTTTTCGATCTTACGAGTTGCTTATGAGTTCCATAACAATCTTCATGTTTACCTCCTATTTCCAAGGTTTAAAATCTAATCTAGTTGAGTACCTTCTAAGCAATAGGATACAGGAAGAAAGTGAAAATGCAGTAAAAAAAAATACTAAGGATTTCCTTGACGAAAAGAAATAATTACCTGAACTAATTTTTTACCAATACTGGAGTTTCTTGATTTAGCGATTTGTAAATTGAGTTTGTTACAAGCAGTTTCTTGCTAAAATACATTGAATACATGTATAAAAAGCATTTAGCAAGAAGTAGGCGGAATGGAAAATGCTCTCCAGTGGCGGAAATTATGGGGGGGGTTGGAGGGGCAACTGCCCCCCCCCCAATTCGACAAGACTCGGAAATTTTCCATAAAAATCGGAAACATACGTGGAATCGAAAGTGCAACGAAGGAACGAGTCACCATCAAGAAGTAGAAGAGTTTTTATCTGTAAAGAGCAAACAAAATTCACAAGCTCAAAGGCATATTCTAAAGTTCTTATTCACTTTCATTTATTTCAAAAACGAGAAGAAAGTTGTTGGGTATAGGTCCGAGAGTAGCAATATTTCCGAGTGATGTCGGAACGTGATTGGGAGAGGCATTCTAAGCCAATGTAAAGGTTGGAGTTCTCAAAATTTTCCTGGACAAAAACTTCAGACAAACAATCAGCGAATTTTCAAAGTTTCTATGTTGAGGACAAGCAAAAATTGGATTGCGAGAAGCGTTTTAAGACAGACTAGGGGTTCTTCGTGCAAAAATTGTTTTTGAGATGTGGTTATTCAATGTCGTCAAATATTCAGATTTGTCACAGGCAAACAAGGGATCCAAGAGATCTCTTGAGCCAAAATCGATTATTTCTATTCAAAAACGTTCTGGGGATGATGCTACTCCATTTGAATATGTTACAAAATTATCAAAATCCCAATTCAGGACTGGCAAACACAGGGTCGTGAAAGGCATTCTAAGCAAAAGTATGAAGCACGTCCTCAAAAATTTTCCTGGGGTCTTCGCCCCCAGTAGAGTCCTTGTAGCTGTTAGCCCTACCTTAAAAATACATTCTTGCCTCTTTCTATCAACTGCTGAATATATAAAAGTTTTGAAATCGATATACATATTCTCTTGGCATATTTAAGGACCCTATTTATGTCCGGTCTTCCAGCAAAATACTCGAAAACAAAAGCATTTCCTAGACTCGGAAATTTGACGGTGCTTGCCCCTCCACTCAAAAACTGAATTTCCGCCACTGATGCTCTCATTGGTTTGGGGCCACTGTATAATTGTCCTTGGTAGAAAACAACAGCCTTGAAAACCTGTTTCAAAACAACCCCTATTTTGTAGCAAGGCTTGATATTTTTAGGCGAAAGATTGATTCGGGAATCATCTCACAGTTGCAATAAGAAAAAGCCCACTTTTGCCACAATATTGACAAATACATCTTACTTTTAGGTCATGTGCATTATTCTTCTGGTAATGTTTTGGAGCAATCATAACTGAACTACGACATGAGCGCAATCTTTTTATAAGAAACGGCTTACAAGAAATCGTCGATCAAGATTTGAAAACAAGCTAGAAACTTTTATCCCTGGATCAAAATGGTAAACTTATTTTGCAAATTGCAACTTTGATATACCCCAATCTTTCAAAATGTTTAATAACTCAAATATTAATGTTCTGAATTTTTAACATTCATTTGTCCAGAAACGATGTATTGGCGTTTGTCAAAATGTACTATTAGAAAATCTGCACCGATTTAAATGCAATACCAAACCAATGATTTTGTAGCAAAAAATCTAACTTAAACTTAAAAGTCTATTTCATTAAAATTGGTCATACCATTTTAGAGTTAGTTATTGGTTATTTTACTTGGGAGCTATGCTTGAAAATAGATCGAAGAGAGATAAAATTTTCGACAACGCTTTTCAACATTTTCAGCTAAAAACAAGTATGCTAATCTTCCAAGGAGCGAAATTAATGACAATGTGCTCCTTTCATTTCAGTGTGCATGGGTTGCTTATTTAAGTTAAGATAGCTCATGCAGTTTTAGTCTAATGAAAACTGAAAATGGTAAAAAATGTCGTGAAAAATGTGCCCGTAATTTTCAAAGATAGTTTCCAAGTAAAATTGTTCAGAACTCTAAAATGAAACAATCGACTTTAGGGAAATGAATTTCTGCATCTAAGTTGGCTTTTTCGCTTTCAAATGATAGGTATCTCATTGAAAGTGGTGTATATTTCTCGATTCTACGTCTCTATAAAGCCGATACGTAATTTTGGTATAAAGTTTCTGGGACAAAGATAACATTTTGATATCAGTCTTCTTTTCCATCGATTTGTCACAACAATAAAGTATAAACATATCAATTATTCTGACCTCCTACCTCCTACCTCATCAAAATTGTAAAGATTACCCGTAGGCTGGACTTGCTACAAGTCTCTCTCACGGAAAAACTAGGGGAGGAACCCGTAGGCTTAGGTAAAGATTGCCCGTAGGCTGGTTCTACCTTTGTTTTGCAAATTCATGAAAAAAAGACCAGGATTTCAAATTTTTCATGAAAGCAGTCACCAGTTTTGGGACACTGCTATTCTAGAGATATGATTATGACGATCATTATATGCCTCCAGGATAAACTCTGGATTCGCTGCGCACGATATGGATTTTAAGCTAGCAAGGCAACCGGTCATGGGACACTTATACTTTCATGGCTACAAGTACCACTTGCTTTCGAAAAACGGTACTTGGTCGAAACAACCGGTTTTTGGGACAAACATAGTCAATGACAAATCATGCTAAAATTGTCAGCCAAACTGAAGAAAAATAACATCGGAAATTTGTCATAAAAATTAGTGATTTTTGGGACAAACACAGAGGTGGTGCAAAATTTGTTCGTGAACTACCGGTTTTCGGACAAAGGTATAGGACCATCGTTCCCAGTGTGTATGCCCGCCCATGTAACATTCAGCACATGTTCTGCTTGATAATTCATGATGAGATTAAAGTTGATATGTGCGTGGTTAAAGCTCGCAATACGACGTTTGTAAAGCACTGCCGAAACCACTATGAGGTTTCTTGGTGTAACGCACGCAGCAAGTAGCAATCATATATGTATAAAATATCATATCATTTATTTCTGTCAAAGCAGGTTATTTATGGCTGCAATACAATGCGCCAGATGTGGACCTGCTATTTGCTGTACTTCTAGATATCCTTTCATGTCAAAAATAAGCTACTTATTAGACTGATTCACGTTCGTAGTTATTGCTATTGATAGACTGATGGACGCTATAGCTAGAGCGACAACAACAAGATCAATTCACTTCAATGAGATGAGCGAAATTTGAGGGTCCTTGTGTAGTGAGGCTAGCTACTTATTACAATTCATAAGGAAAATAACATCTAAAGTATTTAAAAGAAACGATAAAATATACAGGCTCCTTGTTAGATAGTCCTGTTCCTAAGATTTTAATTAATTTTTGACGCCAGAATCTTGCGAATCCGCTAAGAATTCATGAAGTTATAAGCTTTTGAAGTTCAAGTTTGTGTGAAAGCTGAACTAGCTGACTTGTGATTCAAAAAGACGTCCCAATGTAATATCAGAACATCAGAATTGATATCAGAACAAACCAAACAGGACTTCAAAAGTAAGTAAATTCTTGTAACCGTTGCCAAAATTTACTTAAGAATGCAAGTATCCAAAAATATTGAATGAAAACTTAATGGATGAGAGACAAGGCCAATCCAAATTGTGCTCAACAGGATTCCTGCAAACATCCATAACCTAGTTTATTGTGGCAACCAGGGTAGTTCCTCAACTCAAGGTTCCTTCCCAGAAGCTCAGGACATCGCCCATTAGATGTTGACAGTAAAAGAAAGATTTGATATGCAGCTATGACTTTTTATTCTTTAATCTACAATAATACTGAGATACAATGGTATTTCACCAGCTAGATACTATTTACATGATTAAGTGCGTATATATTTACAAGCAAGACAAATCATCGCCTTGCTAAATCAATGAACAGAGCAAATTTTGCTTTGCAGGGATAATATTTACCATGTGCCTACTACATCAATGCTAAATGCATAAGTAAAAGTGCTCCCTTTGACTGACTTGAGGATAAAAGTGAGAAACTATCTCACTTGCACTAATGCACAAATCATTTTTTTGAGCAATGTTTAGGTAGCAAAAACTACGAGCAATATTGGAAAAAATAGCTGTTTTTGACGAGATGTTCTTTGCGCTCTTTGCTTTTGATTTGGTGAAAGTTTTACCAAAAGCAGTCTGTTTGCTGAGGAGTACTCAACACCAAATACGCATAACCTAAAGGCTAGTTTTTCTAGAAGCATGTCGTTACATAAGAGAAAAAGTAACTATTCATTGATTAGGGAAGAAGTGATGTAAAGACAAAGAAAGCACTGGCGTCCTAGCTTCGCAGACTTTTAGATAATCTGAAACTCCTTTCGCAGTGCATTATGGGGCAGTAACAGCACGCAGTGCCTCGTGGTTAGCAGAGGATTTATAAGTTTCTGAGACGCAAACTTTGAAGTCGTTAAGATATGCTACTGGCGAATAAACTCTGTATATATATATCTCTCTGTTACAATAATAACCTATACAGTGCCCATTATGTTGTTGCGCTTCAATTTTGCTGTCGGCAACCCTTATAGTTGCCACAGCGTGTTACACAATGCACAAGCTAACACAATGCATTGTAATTATGATGCTCCTCCGCACTATGTGTAGTGATTATCATTAGATAATGCAACGCACTTACAGCTTAGACTGACTTGTTCCCGACGTGACGCTTGCGAAAGGTCAAAGCAGGTCACTGTGGTTTGTTTGTTTAATTGATCTTGAGTTTAGGCAACATAGGCTGCATCTACTTTAAAGTCTCAACTATTGACCTGGCCGATTTCAATATGGTCATATGTTGCTCAAAAACAACAACAAGGAAAGAAAAACACGAAGCAGACAACAACAATCAAAATAAGGTAAATAGATATTCAATCAAAGGATGGTGTCCTGACGCCCTTGGTATTTCATATCACCATTAGAGTGATGGAACCATTTGTTAAATATTTTCATCTGGCGAATGGTCTGTTACTCAAAGAAATCTTCAACCCATCATGTACAACATGAAGATGTTTCAGCATATTAACTACTTCTTAGTTAGGAGTATATTAACTACTTCTTAGGAGTATTTTCTTTGCATAACTTCAATACTGAAGCATCAGTTACGTAAGCAAGCAGTCGCAGAGAAACATTACTAAAATAAGCTTAACATTACTCAACTTTGTACCCTCTTGATCTCAATGGCAGTTTGATATTCACGGCGAGAAGAGCTGTTAGGAAATGCTCCATTCTCTGCAAAGGAATGATACCTCGGCTAGTCTCCTTCATGTTTTACATCACCATCCCCACTCCCAGACTCACCTCCGGGCGTGCTATCTTCGTCATCTGGGTTTTCATCAGTCTGATTTTGTGATGAATAAGTTTGATTTTGTGATGATTCGAGATCGTTAGCAGAAACAGTCCGATGTGTATTGCTGAATTCATGGACATGCTTTGGGCCTGCAGGAAAAGAAAGTTATTAATCAGTACATTTGTTAATATTTGGCGTTTGATACCTAATTTGATAATCAACAGTAGCTATGACAATGAGTTTACTTAGGTTAATATCTCATATGATTGGCTATCATCAAAGGGGGGTGAGTCAAAAGAATGTTACCACGTTGTTACCGTATTGTTACCACGTTGTTACCACATTGTTACGTTGTTACCGTATTGTTATCATATTGTTATTGTTGTTACCACATTGTTACTACGTTGTTACCACGTTGTTACCGTATTGTTAACAAATTGTTATTGTTGTTACCATGTTGTTACCACATTGTTGACACATTGTTACTACGTTGTTACCACGTTGTTACCGTATTGTTAACAAATTGTTATTGTTGTTACCACATTGTTACTACGTTGTTGACACATTGTTACCGTATTGTTACCATATTGTTACCACGTTGTTACCGTATTGTTACCATATTATTATTGTTGTTACCACATTGTTGACACATTGTTACTACGTTGTTACCACGTTGTTACCGTATTGTTACCATATTGTTACCACGTTGTTACCGTATTGTTAACATATTGTTATTGTTGTTACCACATTGTTGACACATTGTTACTACGTTGTTGACACATTGTTGACACATTGTTACTACGTTGTTACCACGTTGTTACCGTATTGTTACCACGTTGTTACCACATTGTTGACACATTGTTACTACGTTGTTACCACGTTGTTACCGTATTGTTACCATATTGTTACCACGTTGTTACCGTATTGTTACCATATTGTTATTGTTGTTACCACATTGTGACACATTGTTACTACGTTGTTGACACATTGTTACCGTATTGTTACCATATTGTTACCACGTTGTTACCGTATTGTTACCATATTGTTACCAAGTTGTTACCGTATTGTTACCATATTGTTACCACGTTGTTACCGTATTGTTAACAAATTGTTATTGTTGTTACCACATTGTTACCACATTGTTGACACATTGTTACCGTATTGTTACCATATTGTTACCACGTTGTTACCACGTTGTTACCGTATTGCTACCATATTGTTATTGCTGTTACCACATTGTTGACACATTGTTACCACGTTGTTACCACGTTGTTACCACGTTGTTACCACGTTGTTACCATATTGTTAAAACATTGTTCCCAATGCTGTTACCAAATTGTTGCGCGTATTGCCAACCTCGTCCCCAGGGCCTTTTGTTCATGTTGTTACGGATTGAC
Source organism: Aurelia coerulea (assembly GCA_039566865.1). Lineage (NCBI taxonomy): Eukaryota > Metazoa > Cnidaria > Scyphozoa > Semaeostomeae > Ulmaridae > Aurelia > Aurelia coerulea. The sequence goes on from CM076955.1 coordinate 20,682,037, forward strand.
CATATCGTCTCACGTCCCTATATGTTAAATTGGCCACGTTGTTACTAGGTTGGTGCGCGTTGTGAGATTGTTACCATGTTGTTACCACGTTGTTACCACGTTGTTACCATATTGTTACCACGTTGTTACCACGTTGTTACCACGTTGTTACCGTATTGTTACCATATTGTTATTGTTGTTGTTATTGTTGTTATGTGTCATTGTGACACATTGTTACTACGTTGTTACCACGTTGTTACCACGTTCTTACCAAAAACATTGTCCCAATGCTGTGGAACAAAATGTGCGCGGCCAACCTCGTCCCCAGGGAAAAGGCCCTGGGGACTAGGTTGGTGCGCGGCTGAGATTCAAAACTTATCAAATCAAAAATGTGTTACCATATTGTTACCACGTTGTTACCACGTTGTTACCGTATTGTTACCATATTGTTATTGTTGTTGTTGTTATGTGTCATTGTGACACATTGTTACTACGTTGTTACCACGTTGTTACCACGTTCTTACCAAAAACATTGTCCCAATGCTGTGGAACAAAATGTGCGCGGCCAACCTCGTCCCCAGGGCCTTTTGTCATTTTGGGACGGAGACGATATCGTCTCCGTCCCTATATGATAAAAGGCCCTGGGGACGAGGTTGGTGCGCGGCTGAGATTCAAAACTTAAAATTTTTATCTATAAGTCAAAGGCTAACTTAGACCCCGTTTACACGAGAGAAAACTGGATCGATCCAGAACGGGATCGATCCCAAACTGGTACGGATCGGCCTTGCGTTTACACGGGATCGCTTGGGATCGATCCGCTATCCGTGCTAGTTTGGGATCGATTGCCAGAGCGATCCAGTTTGGGATCGATCCCGTCAGAGCCTCGTGTAAACGGCTGGATCGATCCCAAACTGGCACGGATGCAAAACGAGGCAAGCCGAGTAAGGAAATCGAGGCGTTTTCATAATGACACCGTTTGGTCACCCTGACAACAAATAGCACGAAGTCTTTACGCATGCCCAAGTCTTTATAAGGAGTCTGGGAATCAGTGATAAGGTGCCTGGATCGATCCCGTGTAAACGCAACAAAATTTGGGATCGATCCCGTGTAAACACCTACAAAATTTTGGGATCGATCCCGAACTGGATCGATCCCGTTCTGGATCGATCCAGTTTTCTCTCGTGTAAACGGGGTCTTAGACGTAAAGTTTTTGGTGGTAAAATCATTCCTTTTTTAGGACCAGAAATTAGGAAAATGTTTCCGAGTGATTTATTTGCGAACGCGAATTCCACGTTCAACGCTGACCCATGATTTCCTTGCCATTGAAGATTGAATGAAATGCAACTGTCAGTTTCTGTCAGAATTTCAATTTCAATGGCAAGTAAAATCATGGACCAGAATCGAAGGTGGAATTTTTGCTCCAATACGAACCCCTTACCAGTTTCTTCCTAAATTCTGAACATTTTTTTACTCACCCGATATGCTAGCAAATGCATGAAAAAGATTGAAACTGAAACGGAGAACAAGGGCAGATTTTGTAATACAATAGCATGAGTTGCTTTTGTTGACACGTCAATTCAAAGCGATTAGCGAGTGCAGACAAAGGAAATTCTTTCAACCAGCAATTCAAAACAAACAAAGCCGCAAAAGCTTCTTTAAAAACCAGGTAGCTAGCTCGCTCGTTGTGCATTCCAGAAACTGTTTTTAAGAGCAAACATGAGCATAGATCGAAAGAAGAAGGATACATCAACACATCTGCCTCGGGCATTTGACTTGTTTGGTTCAAAAATCGATTGGGAGGCGATTCAATTCTCTTGTTTTTTGGTTGTAATTGAAACACTTACTGCTCAGCTTCTGAACCAAAGAAATAAAATGCCCGCGAGAGATGTGTAGATATAGCCTTCTTCTTTGGATTTATGCTCATGTTTGCTCTAAAAGCAATTTCTGCAATGCACAGCGAACGAGCTAGTTACTTATGTTTCAGAGAAATTTTTGGGGCTTTATTTGTTTTTGATTACTGGTTGAGGGAATTTCCTTGGTCGGCAATCGCTAATAGCTTTGAATTCAGGTGTCAACGAAAGCAACTCATGCCATGTCAGAAATTGATAACGAAAGAAGAAGATAAGTCGAAAAATCTTCCTCGCGAATTTCGTTCATTTGACCCAGAAGCCGAGGCATAATTAGGGCTTAATTGAAACAATTATTACTCAGCTCCTGAATCCGATAAGCAAACTCCGTCAGGCAAATAAACCACAAGGGGGCAATTTGCCCTACTGGTTTCAGGGCAACTTTTGCGGCTTTGTTTGTTTTGAATAACAGGTTGAGAGAATTTTCTTTGTCTCCAATGATGGCAAATCGCTTTGAATTGAGGTGTCAATCAACAGCAACTAATGCTATTGCCTTAAAGGATTTGCCCTTGTTTGAGCTGTTACCTACTTGGTGCCTTGAACAGCTCTTGTACATCTAATACCCCAAACTCATCCATGCATTTGGAAGTATCAACATTCTTCAGGTACGCCTCAATGTAATACACGGTTCCAGAATCGTCGACTCGACACTCCTTCTTTCCCGTCTCCATCTTGCAGCAGTCAACAATCATTGAAATATTGCACGAATCATTCTTGTTCCCAGAAAGGTATTTCTTTGTACCATAGGTCTCGATGCAATTTTTCTGAATGTTCTTCTCACAAGCTGTTTTGAATGAGAGACGAACAGATAAGAAAGTACTTGGTACTTGAAGGATCAGGGGGCTGCCTCGGTAGACAAAGTCAGTCGGGCTTTAGTCAACCTCGTCCCCAGGGCCTTTTGTCATCAAAAGGCCCTGGGGACGAGGTTGGGCTTTAGTAAATGGAACACAGCAAGATCAGGACAAAATAAAACTCTTGTGGTGTGGAAAAATGGGAAGGAACTCTATTATGGATCCACGTCTCTGGTGCCTTTTACCATAGTCAATCGACTATGGTTCATTTCAGCAAATGGCCTTCCGATGAGAGGAAAGTTTGCATTTCAAAGTTTGCATTTCAGAGTTTGTTCCTTGATTTTGCATCAAAGTAAACCAGGATACTTTATAAAACTGTGCAAAGGAAACTGCTGCATTATTTACTTCAACAAAACTATTCATTTTCAGCTTCCAGATACACAGTCAAATTTGTAAAACGTTTATTGTTCCGATTTGGAGAAGGACCATCGAATTTCAGAAAGTTAAAAGAGGATGAGCGCCAATACATCATTTTGATATATTGTATCTTCCTCATTGACAATCAAATTGGTCTTGTGTTTTTCTATTCAATAGAAAAGTTTACAATAACGAATTACCAAAGACACTTCCTACGATATGTTTGTTTGGGATACTATCAGTGAAAGTCTAACGGATTTTCTCCAGAAGAGCTACACCCCCGTTTAAGCACTTTGGATTCTGCCCACTAATGATTGCAGGGTCATCGTCCTTCATTGTTCCTTTGTGAATTCGCGCATGCTCCAAAGTGGCTCACCCATTCCATTGATCAGCGGGCCAATCAGAGTTATCGTCTTTTGCATTGTGATTTACAAAAGGGGGAGTTGACAGTATCCCGAACAATAATTATTCAAGTACAACATGCTGAATATAAAGACCAATATTTGAGCCGGTTTTTAACATTGGATGTCACGCCAAAATAGGCGATAAAGGCGAACAATGAGAACCCCCGGCCAAAAAAACAACAACAATAGCAACCGCCCCCGTCACTGCTCCCCACCCAGGGTCCCCATTGTCCAAGACAACGCTAATGGGTCTTCTACCCCCGGGGGTGTGCCATTTTGAATTGTAAAATTATACCCTAAAATTTACGAATTTTTCAAAAACCATACACCAAAATTTACGGACCATTCAAAATAGATACCCTAAAATTGTGACCACAATTCGAAATTCTAACCAAGTATCTGAAAGCAGATCAAACTCAATACCCTGAAGCGTTTTTCTTCCAAAACAACACCCTAAAATATATTTTCAGCCTGAAAAAAGGTACCCCAATAATCGCACATCCCGTCTTGGTACTGGTACATATGGTAGTGACCTGATTGATTGTAAATATTCATGTGTTATCGAGATGGATATTGTTGGGGAGACGAAATATGCTTCGTCCGAGGAAACCCATGCTTCCCCCCGTGCAGTAGGTTAACGTTCATGCGCAGTAGCGTTTTGGGATAGAAGCTCTTACGGGCGCATGCGCTTTAACCCACTGCACGGGGGGACACATAAGTTTCCTCGTACAAAGCAATCTCGTCTCCCCAACAAGATAGTGCTTTAATTAGGATAAGCCTAAGGCGTACAAATGAAAAGATAGACGGGACTCTTCGACAAGAGCATATTTTAAAAGGAATCCTTTAGAAAATAGCCTGCGTGCAGACCGAATGTAGAGTCTGTACGCAGACTACTAGTTAATAAAACAAACAGATTGATGCAGCCACGTGATTAAGGAATCAATGCTGATTGGTTATTGTTGATGTAAAGAAATGAAACTCAATGATGGCGTTAGTTATTGAATGCTTTGGAGTGAAAAATCGACCGGTAATTATCGATCGAATCATAGTTCATCGATCGAACACCATGCATGCTGCGGGGAGAGCACCAGTTTGGGAGGTATGAATACGGCCAACATTTTGAATATACTTCAATATCTTTATTATTACTGTAGATGACATAGTTTTAATGCAGGGTTATACACATTTCCGATTTAATCGAATACAGGCCGTTGACACGCCGGATGGGGTAAAGTAATCATCATCATGGCAAGGATCAACACAGGCAATGTGGAAAAGGGGAGCCCTGGGGAAATGGCTGAAGGTCTCTGCTCCGGAGGCATTCCATATCGAGATTGGAGGCACATTTGAGGATTTGGCTCTAAATATTGGTATTCTAGGGAAGCTTGTGATGAAAAGAATATGTGGTCTTGCATAGCCTCATGAAGAAATATAGAGAAACACGATGCGCACCAAGGCATACAATAATCTGTGTGTCCTATCCATAGATTTTTCTATGATCCTATCCTAACTTTGGCCCCGTCCACACGTATACGTTTACGTTCGTAAACGCATACATTGGTATACGTTTACACCTTGCGTCAACAAGTAAACGTCGTTTCAGGTTACCCTAAACGCATACATTCGAAAACGCTTTCCAAAGTGGACACTTTTGTAAACGCTGTTTTCCCGTTTACATGTGGACGGTCGTAAACGCATACTTTCGTAAACGATGACGTCATAGACATTGTTTTCATCCATCGCTTTCAGTTGTTTTGAAAACGCTGTTTTCGCATTTTCATGTGGACGGTCGTAAACGCATACTTTTGTAAACGGTAGGTAACGTCACATCCACCATGTTCACCAATCGTTTTCAATTGCTTCGGCGTTTCAGTGTGGACAGAAAACGTTCTATGCGTTTACAAACGTAAACGTATACGTGCGGACGGGGCCTTTATTTCGCTAATGCCGAGTAACATAAGCTAAAAATCGAGAGAAAACCACAATGGCAGCTGTATCTTGCTTGGAGATGCTTGCAGCGAATGGTATAGAATATTTGGAGGCAGGAACGCGACAAAACAACAAGTAAAAAGCAGAAGGCAACTAGATCTTTTAGATTAGAAAGTAATTGCTAGCCTGCGTGCAGACTCTGTCAGAAAAATTGAAAAGAAGGAAATACTTATTTCCTTCTTTTCAATTTTTCTGACCAGAGTCTGCACGCAGGCTAGTAATTGCAGGCAAGGGCAGCGATGCCTGAACGGTAATCAGAAACTTTGATTTGAAAATGTCGTTAATTAATTCTTAAGGAGGAAAATATGAGGAGAAAGAACCTAACACAACAGGCAACATTTCAGCATGAAAACTGCTGCTCTTTGGACCTACCAGTCTTTAGTGTGTTTCTACGCTCACTACAGGGTTTTTTTTTCATAAGAAACTTGCATCAGCACTTAGCACTAAAAGTTTCTTAATTTCGCATGAAAATTTCGGTGTTTTAGTAGTAAAAGTTTCTTAATCAGTTTCTTATGTTTTGGGCCTAAAATTGCGGTATTGTTCAAAGTTGAACCTTCTTCTCGAGAAAGGGCTTCCATTTTGCATTGACATTGTCATCAAGAAGAAGCCATGCACATCAAGGCAAATATTTACCAATTTTGCAGTTAAAAGTCAAGAAAAGATGAATGTACCTTTGTTAGAAAGACATAGAATAAGAGAGACACAAAGAAATAAAGTTTTAGAGTTTCTTAACTGTTCTTGAGCGTAGTACTAGAGTTTCTTAATTTTTTGGTCATCGCAGTACTAGTTTCTTATAAACCAGTTTCTTATAAAAAAAAAACGTGTATAGGCCATTGAAACATTGGATGGAGGGGGGTTTTTTAGCATCATATAAGTCAAACCTTTCAATAGGGCATAGGGATACCCAAAAACCATCCAATTTGACGCGTATTAGCCAATGATTTCTTCATATTCCGATCACATGATTGAAAATAAGGTTTTTTGAGACAACTTTTCGAGTACCTTCACGAAAATATAAATGGATACTCGACCAATAAAGCTACAGAGCTGGTTCTACCACGAATCGATTCTACAGGCCCCGCTCTGCATTTGTTTTTCTGCATTTGGTTAAGATTTAATCAGGGATCGGGGTTACATCGAATTTCATTCCTTCGAAAGTTGGCCTATGTTCAAGAATTCTACAGGAACGCTACAAATAAGATATAGCTTTCAAAATTTCACATGTTACGTGAATCATGTCCAGGAGTAACATGAAATATTTGTTTGTGTGATTTTCGTAAATCCTTGACGAATCAAAGTCAAAGCCATTTCTAATAGGCCTACCTTCCCTATGCCCTATAGAAAGATTTGACTTGTATGCATTTTTAGGTATGTGTGGCCCGGGGGGGGGGGGGTACTCCCATACTTGACCTGACGGGATGTGCCGCTCAACAGGGTGTCCTTTTACGGTAAAAATTATGCGACAGGGTGTCCTTTTCTAACGAAAATTATGCGACAGGGTATTATAATAGGTAAAAAATTTATGCGACAGGGTATCACAAGCAAAAATTGCGTTCTACACTATATTTGAGATGCAAAATTTTTATGCGACAGGGTATACTTTTGGCCTATTTTTTATGCGACAGGGTGTAGGGTGTGGAGAGGTTTTCCGCACACCCCCGTCACTTCCATAGTCAAGTACCCCCCCCCCCCCCGGGGTGTGGAAGGCTATCAAACATCATAGACTCAGGAACAGGTAGGAGTACAAGGTTACACTGTACCGGTATATCTTTGGATCCGTAATAAAAATGTATCGGATCGGCTTCAAATTTAAATTGTTCTTGCTAATACTTTGGTTCCTTCAATTTACAGAATAATTTTGTTCTGGAGCAGCGTAAGCACTCTTGAACCGTGACAACTCTGTGTAGCGGACGGGGTCTTGGTGCATGAAGAAAGTCCGAAGATGTTTTAGTTTTCATTACAAATGATGATACTGTAATGTTCTGGAGGGACGAGAGCTGGAAGCTATCAGGGGCCAGGAGCAGAACTTTCCCCTACTTTAGAAGCTCTGCCTCCGGGGGCTTATTTAATGTCAGAGACTCCAGGGGGGCTTGAAAGAGAAGGAGCTTGTTAGAGAGGGGGCCTTATTCGGAAAGTCAAATTACAAGGATATAATTGTAACTTCTTTTAGTTCTTATACCCCTTCTTATGCGGAATCAATATACAATTTTAAGAGTCAAATAACCAAATTCGACATAACTTTTATCCCAAACCATATCAAAATTAACAATCCAACTTGTTTGGCTAAAAATTAAAAAATCCTTGGCAGCCTCTGGCATTTGATAAAGTGGGGTTCGTGATAGAGAGGGGACATATTTGAAATTTTGCCTTAGAAGGAAAGGGCTTATTAGAGAGGAGGTGCTTAACAGAGAAGGGGGCTAAATAGAACTTTCGCGATGAGTAAAAGCTAAGGAATTTAGAAATTTGTAATTTAAGTTTTTAAGGTTCAACTTTTGAGCAATTCAGGATATGTATGGCTGTTTTGCTAGTAACTAGACCTAGAATGCCAGACAGCCTGCAATATCTCGAAAAAGATAAAACGACCAAATGCAATGTTGGAGCAATGGTTTTAAGGGACAGATTATCAATTTGGAGAGTAGCTAACATTGAAGTGAGAAAAGCGTGTGGTATTGTTGGCAGGATTTCTCTAGAAGTGGACGGGAAGGATCGTTGATGAAGGCATTAGGATCTATTACCTATGCATTATTAACGGATACGATTTTTGGGGGAAGTGGAAGAATATGGCAGGATAAGAAATCTGAGGACATGCTAATGGCCCTAATGGTGAATAAATGATCCTCTCTAATGTCTTGTACATGAAAGCTAAATGAATTAAGAACAGATAATGTTATTAACTGTACATGGTTACGAGGTTGGTGTCATGACGCTCCTTTCATCCCGGGGGCACTACTTAATACAATGACCACCCGGGGATGTGCCTGCCAATAGGGTGTCATTTTCGGCTGAAAATTCCGGGACAGGATTATACCTTTTGCACCTTTATTCCGAGACCGGTGTGTCCTTTAGAGCTACTTTTTCCAGGACAGATCAGATCATCATTTAAAATGATACTCCAATTCATGAACTTATCAAATTAAAATGTTAGTAGCGTTAGCAATTAGTGAAAAGTACTTTTAGTAATATCATTTTCACAAGAACCATCAGTTTCCCCGATCTTATTCCAGGATAGGTATTATGTTTTCAGAATTTTATTCCAGGACAGGGTCATAAAATTTTGTTCTGGCAGGCACATCCCCGTTGTTTTTCTCCAAGGTAGACCCCCTGGGCCTTTCATACGCTACATACGCTGTCTTTCCTGCAACCGGTTGTGATGAAGCCTTTTTACCCCCTTTTTATCGGGAGTGCAGCCCAGTTAGGTAGGCTCCGTTGTTACTAAATCCTCAATGGTTTATTCTAGACTTAAGCAGGAATTTGCACATTTTTGTTTTCTCCAAAACTTTTGAAGAAAGCAACTTATATCTGATGATGGAGGCCATCGCAAAGAAATAGACAGATTTCTGGCACACCGAGCCCTCTCGAACATACGTTCTCATCAGAGTGTGACTTTTCAAATCAAATCAAATCAAATCAAATCAAATCAAATCAAATCAAATCAAATCAAATCAAATCAAATCATATGATATCATATCATATCATAATCATTATTTAAAGTTGGTGTGACAATAGTTGTAGAAAAACTAATTAATACCAACTATTTACAAAATAATTTACAAAAATGTCTAACAAATAATATTTACAAGCTACATAACATAATGGACAGGCTACTTGCAAATTTTACAATTACACAGTTCACCCGTCCAGGTTTTGATCTTTTTTTTAAAGCTTGCAACTGATGGTAGCTCCTCTATCTCATCGTTTAGATTATTCCACATAAGCTTCCTCGGAATGAGAGCGACTCCGTGCCAAATTTTATTTTCCTTGTAATCGGTAATTTACACAGATGCTTAGTTCTGAGATCGTATTGAATCTCCTTCCTTCATGAAGGTGCCAGATGTATGATGGATTTAGATGGTTCATTGACTTATAGATTTTTAGCATCAATTTTTGTAGATTTTTAATGTGGATCGTTACCGTGTCATTTTTCTCCAAAAGTTTATCAAAGGAAGAGTCGTAATCATTGGAGTGTTCTTAAAGCACGCTTATGAGCACGGTTTTATTTTATGGTTGGCATCTTTGCCACAAAACATCCACACTAATGGGCAATAGTTAAAGCTTGAAATAATTACTGTGTTGCACAGTTTCATTGCCTGTTCTCTTGAGAGATAAATATTTAGCCTCCTAAAAACACTGACTTTTCTGTTTGTTTTGTCGCAGAGTGTTTTTACATGCTTATTGAATCTAAGCTGGTTGTCAATTTCGATTCCAAGAACAGAGACGTAGGAACCGGGGGGGCACTGGGGGCACGTGCCCCCCCCAAGATTTTGAAATAAACAAAGAAGTGCCCTTTTTGTTTTCAGGAAATGCCCCTTTAGCTTAATGGAAAAAGTGCCCTCGAAGTGTCGTGCCCCTCCAAGTTTGAGATGCTTCCTACGTCCCTGTCCAAGAAGCTTAACATGATTAGTGGATGATATTTTTTCACCCTTGATATTCAAGCGTAGCTTATGTTTTTCATTTAGTCCCATTTTGGGAGCAGGGACGTAGGAAGCATCTCAAACTTGGAGGGGCACGACACTTCAAGGGCACTTTTTTCATTAAGCTAAAGGGGAACTTCCTGAAAATAACAAGGGCACTTCTTTGTTTATTCCAAAATCTTGGGGGGGGGGTACGTGCCCTCAGTGCCCCCCGGTTCCTACGTCTCTGTTAGGGGGTCTCTGTGTGGCAGTGCAGGGTGGAGTATGTTGCTTATATTTTCGAATTCCTCTTCGTTTAGTGTGCTAAATCTTCTCGTTTTTTGGAATCCGAATCTCTTTACAATTTATTATTAAGTACCTTACCTACCAAAGTTCGTTTAGTAAACGCAAAAGCTTCCACTATCGTTGTTAGTGTGCTTGTAAATTCAAATCTAAAAACATTTGGGCAAACTTTAATTTCGTATTGCTTTGAAGCAGTCGATACGTACTGCACGCTGTCACTGTCGCCCAAGGGGGGACACTCAGCACATACACATACGGGGGGGGGGTCAGTCCGAGAAATTTTCAGGAACCCCAAAAATATCAGTTTAGCTTCATTGCAACCCAAAAATATCAGCTCATTTTATACTTTGACATCTGTAAACAAACATAAAATATCCCGAAATAATGCAAATTGAGGCCAGGATTGCCTCTAAAGAACCCAGAAATATCATTTTGACAATATTTGATGCCCAAAAATATCAAAAACATAATTTCAAGTTATTTGGACCCAAAAATATCACTTTTGCCCATATTCTGACCCAAGAATATCGGACTTACCTCCCAGTATGTTCATGTGCTGAGTACCCCCCCCCCCCCCTGGGCACTGTTGTACCTGGTGGGTGGACCGAAAAGAACTTGAACTGACTGAACATTTTTATTACGTAAGGTGAATCATAGTTTGATTGATAGCCGAAAGTTTGAAGTATATTTTGCAGCATTTTGTTCTATTTTCTGAACATTGTAAACTATAAGTAAAACTGGATTTATGAAAGTTCCTCCACTTCGAAAAGGATAAGCAATCTCCTCACTGGAAGCAACATGCAAACACATTTCATTTTCTTCTAGGCTTAAAAACCGATTTTTGCAAAATTATCAGATCATAGAAGCTGTTGTTTTTATAGAGATTTCGTTCTTAACTCTGGAGAGGAACGACATGTGTTTGAATGATGAAATTGCTTATAATTTTGATCAAGGGTATCCATGCATTTTAAAGCAACGGAATTTTGTCAACTAAATGTTACCTATAATGCTCAGAAAGATAGAACAAAGTCGCTGAAATACTTCAACCTCTCAGCTATAAACTAAATTTTGATTCAGTCCGGTACCTCAACTATTTTCCGCGTAGTAAAATTTCAAACAGTTGAAGCTCTTTTTTCCTATCCAGGAGGATACAGTTAGGCCGTTCATAAATGAATGTTGATAAACACGCAGCTTGTTTTGTTGTGCTTGCCCCTTCCCCCAAAATAACAGAATCCACACAATGCCACTTTAACAGAACGGTTCCAACATCCTTCACATCACTGGATGTGATGCGACCTGATTCTTGCCAACAGCAAGCATTTTATGTGTTCGGCAACAAGTGCTCGTCATATTGAATGGTCCAAGTTTTCTGTTAGCGTCTGAGACAAAACCTTCAAGCGTTAACGCAGCCCAGGTAAAGCTGAATTCCCATTTCAAGGGTCATTCTTGACGCATTCCTTGCAACAATGCGAGTGCGGCAACGCAGTGCGAATGCGACAAAGTTGGATCAATTGAGCGTTGTCAGGATGCACTACATCGCACCACAGAATTGTCTTAAATGTGAGATCAGCTTAAGATCCATGTTTTATGACACGAACGCGTCATTCGATTGACGCAAGTCTTATTTGGGTAGCGGCAAGTAAATGTTTCATATTTGAACTCGGTTTTTGCCACTCACGGCAAAATTCCATTCCATCACATTTTGGCCCCTGACTAACCCCTACAGAACAAAATTTTAAGGCTGATTGTACTGTCATGCCTGGTTTGGGGTCTGAAACGAGATGGGGCGTATCATACCCAAGACATCTCAGCACTCTCTCGTACGCTTTCAAGGAAATCTTGCAGAGGTCCTTTGTTTGGCTTTGTTTATTCTTGAGATCCCTGAAATCTCTAGGAACTCCCTTATTCGCCTAGAAATCTTGACCAATTTTTTTTGAGGGAGTGATACACCCCTTGATCCAACATGTTTTTACTCTGGCACAACTGAACAACGTTTGTTGGATAAATCGAGGGACAAGGGGCAAGAATTCATCCACAAAACATACGCGATTTTTGTAACAAGCTATACTTTAAATTGATTCAAAAAATATTTCTATGCACAACATTGTGTACTTGTCCTGCAAGGGTTTTGTGGTGGTACAACCCTCAAGGTAATGCCACAAACAAAGCTTCTTGTTCTTAAAATAAGAGTAAGAAAGTTACCTGTCAATAGAGAGTAGTCGATCACATTGCTTTCTTTGGTTGGGCCAAGTGGCAGCAACAAAGCCTCTCCAAATAGCGTCAACACAAACATTGTCAGCATTGTTAATTCTCTGTGTCTTCACGATAGATGCCAGAGGTGTCAGTGTCGTCCGTCAGAAGTGGGCCGTTCTGTTCCCAATCTTGCTTATATAGTCAGGAAGCCTGCACAAAGATGACAATAGCCTTTTGATAACAATAAAGCGACCGGATATCTAACCTCTGTTGTCTACTTTAATCTTACCTGGATTGGGAGCAACCGGAGTGACAATCATTTTGTGCTCCCAGAATGAAAACTGCGCTATTTTCAAGTAGTTTTGTGTCGCTCAGGAAGCGTTTGTGCTTTGCATATGAAATCCACAGTTAAAGACAACTTAATGGCGGCAGCCTTGATGGTAATTTGACTCAAATTGTGCTCCATAGTAACAACAACATGTCCTAAAATGGACAGCCCTTTTCTTGGTTTCCACGAGATCATCGTCTCCCTACTGGTAAAGTTGAAAATGTGGAAAATTCTGAATCGAATGACATAAAACAAGTTAGATTTCTCTGTCTTTAGACCGACTGACGAAACAACGAACCTTTCTTTCAAATGATTTTAATTGTTCCTCGATGAGTGATGTTTCTCAATCAGCATCAGTCTGCAAAAGGGACAATTAAGGTTGATGCTCCTTGCTTCTGGTCTTTAAGTTGTGTCCTTGGCTGCGCTCTTTTCACACTCAAGCTCCTGACTTTCCAAAAATCATTTCAGTCATATCCTTTGTCTTTGGTTGGAATTCCCCATCAGAACGTCTAAGTTTTTACAGCCTAACAAATATCTCATGCTACAACTGAAGATTATCAAAGAAAAACGTCCGGATCTCCCTTTCTCAGACTACATCCCAAATGCCCTAGACTCAAACTAGTTGATTCTATGATTCTAGACCAAAACCGTCTCATCTTATCGTAAGGAAGTGGCTGTACCAAAGCATGAATTACTGGCAATACAATACAAGCATGTCTAAAATAGAACTGATAGTTATATTCAACAAAAGGATCTCGAAAAACGACATTTTGCTGGTCTATATGTTGAACGTTGATTAGACTGATGACATTTGTCTAAGTTTTGCTCCACTGAATTGAATTTTTATTTACTGTTATAGCCATTCCAAAAAGGAATGGGTATTGTGGGGGTATCGTTGGGGAAGGAGCGAAAATAAGGACTCGTGTAATAAGTCTAAACGTTGATTACCGTAAACACCCGCATACAACAAGAATCCAAAGGTCAGCCTGGGTTCTTGTTTAATGAATACAATGGATTGGTTGTTACATACCAATATACCAAATAGCCAAATATTTACCAATTTCAGCCTGCAGCTTCCTTGTCAACTGGCTTCTTATGCACTGTGTCAAAGCCTTTGGAATTTGAGGTGAATTCCTTTAATCAGAGACTTTCGTGCCTTAGTTATTAATCCCAGTTTGGGCGGATGCTGCGAAACAGCCGTGACTTTGGTTGTCTAACTTTTCATACTGTTGTATAGAAATAGCTTCAACTTAAATTTTGAAATCCTGTTTGAGTAGATCAGACAAGTCATTGCTAAATTATGGCACTAGAATGTCAAAATCGAAGATTTCTTGAAAACCAGAACCTTCTAATTTCAGTACATAACGAGTCAAATCTTTCAATAGGGCACAGGGAAACCCGCAAATCTTCCAAGTTCACGCTTATAAGCCAATGATATCGCCGTATTCCGATCACATGACTGAAAATAAGGCTTTCGAGATAACTTTTCGAGTACCTTCACGAAAATAAAAATGGATATTCGACTAATAAAGATACAGAGCTGGTTTTACCACGAATCGATTTGAGAGGCCCCACTCCACATTTGTTTTTCTGCATTTGGTTAAAATCTCATCAGGGATCGGCGTTACACTGAATTTCATTCCTTCGGAAATTGGCCTATGTTAAAAAATTCTTCAAGAACGCTACAAATAAGATATAGCCGATATACAAGATTTCAAAATTTCACATGTTACGTGAATTATGTCTAGGAATACCATGAAAATATTTGTTTGTTTAATTTTTGAAAATCCTTGACAAATTAAAGCTATTTGCTACCAAGAAACTAATGGGCCTACCGTCACCCGCAGCAGAATCCCAGTTATCGGCAATAAATCACTCCTATTCGCAATAATAACCAGCGGATACATTTACGAAAGACTTCACCACAAATCTAATTTCTTTCCACCATTTTATCATCGATAATTTCGATAAAATGTGATAAGACTTTTCAGCCTCAGCGGCAAACTGTCCAACTACCGTCGATTCAAAGTTTTCTTGTTGCAAACACGTTAGAAGTCTTGCAAGACTTGCATAAAACAAAAGGCTTTGTAAGATTTAGGTCTTCCATATGACACAGCAAAATGACACCTTTGAGAATGGATTGCACACTCCTGAAGGCATTCTATCGCAGCAAAATAAAGAGAAAATAATACATTTCTCAAAGATTACAAATTTCTTTGTCACATCGGAAAAGTACATAATTTGTGTTAAGAAATTTCCACTGTAATCTATTCTAAAAGGTGTACAATCTATTATCAAAGGTATCAATTTGCTATGTCATATGGGAGACCTCAGCCTTGCACAACCTTTAGTTTTATGCAAGATTTCCATGTGTTTGCAAAAAGAAAACTTTGAATCGACGAATCGACGGTAGTTGGACGGTTTGCTGCAAAGGCTGTAAAGTCTTATTATCACATTTTATCGAAATTATCGATGATAAAATGGTGGAAGGAGTTTAGATTTGTGGTGAAGTCTTTCGTAAATGTATGCGCTGGTTATTATTGCATGAAGGAGTGATTTATTGCCGATTACTGGGATTCTGCTGCGGGTGAAGGTAGGCCCATTAGTTTCTTGGCAGCAAATAGCTTTAATTCGTCAAGGATTTTCAAAAATCAAACAAACAAATATTTCCATGTTATTCCTGGACATAATTCACGTAACATGTGAAATTTTGAAAGCTATATCCTATTTGTAGCGTTCCTGAAGAATTCTTAGGCCAATTTTCGAAGGAATTAAATTCTGTGTAACGCCGATCCCTGATAAGATTTTAACCAAATGCAGAAAAACAAATGTGGAGTGGGGCCTCTCGAATGGATTCGTGGTAAAACCAGCTCTGTATCTTCATTAGTCGAATATCCATTTTTATTTTCGTGAAAGTACTCGAAAAGTTATCTCGAAAGCCTTATTTTCAGTCATGTGATCGGAATACGGCGATATCATTGGCTTATAAGCGTGAACTTGGAAGATTTGCGGGTTTCCCTGTTCCCTATTGAAAGATTTGACTCGTATGCTGCTGAAAATGATATGTGCTGAGTGCCCCCCCCCCTTGGGGGCGGCAAGGAACTTTTTGCCAAGATGCATTGCACTCTTTAATCGAATTCCTATAGAATCGTTAGAGATTCGTAATTAGAACGCAAAGCATCTTGGTAAAAACTTCAGCCTTTACAACGCTGTTATGACTTTAGATTTCATTTGTTTGTTTTCGTTTTGTTTCTTTTTCTTATGAAATCAACCGTTCCAAGTGTGATCCATGGTGCGGAGAAGATGACCTTGTGTCTTTTCTCGCCATGGAGGGCATGTGTAAATGTTGTGTCTCTTTATTCAGAATTAGGTTTTGTTGTTATAAAAAGAAGAACAAATTCATTTGATAAAGTGTTTGACAACGAAAGAAGATATTTTGCAATATTTGACTTACTTTAATGTCAAATTACTTGTTTGTTTTACTCAGCCAAGGTCTCAAAGTCTGAACTGAAGCTTTTCCGATATTTTTAAAAATTGGAACAATGGAAAGCGCAGCTCCACAATAACAGCAACATAGACAGGACCATGGACAGGACACAAGTTTTGTTGGACATTCCACAAACTGTATGATTTCATGATTTAAAGTCGCCATGATCATTTGGCTAGATGAGCAAGGACATTAATCCCATTCGAAAGGATCAATGATCTATGAAGAAGATTCTCGCTGGAGTTTCCTCTTTATTACGACCACATGGATTTACCAATCTTTCAAATGATGTTCTACTAAAGATTTTATGGTATGGTGATAACGATCTTCCAGATGATCTTAATAAAAACAAACTTCTTTTAACTCTACGCTTTATCCATAAAACTGGCCGATTTGATTAGCAAGTCCTTAAATCACACAACCACCATCTCTCTTTTAGTTGGTGCTATTTTTTTTCTTTCTCTGGTTGTTACGTATAGTGTGCTGTGTTCGTATTTTCTGTTTTTGCCATGAGGTAGTCATTGTTTTTTGCTCCTAATGGTATTGTTTTAGTAAGGGTATAGTATTTTGTAAGTAGTGTAGTTAGTAATTCGCTTTGTATACTTTTAATGGAATGTAAAAAACAAAAAACAAAAAAGAAGATTCGACAATGACTTATTGCATTCAAAACTCTGCCATCACAAGATAAATGTCGCTCGTCCAGGACCCTTTTCCTAGTTTGCCGAGAGATCTATTTGTACATAAAGTTAACAGCAACATTCACATAATTCTATTCATCTAACACTGTTCAAATGAATCCTTTGAAAAGAACTGCTGCATATGTGATCTACGTTATGTTGTGTAATGCAATTATGTAACTCCAAAATTATTATTAAAGTCGAATTTTTGAAAAGCTCTAGCCTAAAACTGATTGGTTTCAAGGGACTAAGTGTCATTTTCACTGCAGTCGTTGTATAATTCGATGAATCGTTATGGCTCTAGGCTAGGTATCAAATCACAAGCACCAAAACAAAACGAACATGCAGACATCGTCAATGGATGCTGCAATTGGTTAGTTGCACAACGGAAAGCACTAGCTTTTCCAGACGCACCATACAGACATACGTCTGCACGCGAACTTTCTGAGTGAGATTGAGGTTATTGCAGTGTTTCAGAGCTCGAGGAAAATGTCATTAAAAGTAAGTGTTCATTGATGAAGGGTGGTGATCTTGACAGAGGTGCCAAAATCGATGTATAAAAGGGCTTCAAGAAGGTTGAAGGAAGGATCCACGAGAAGAGTTTGTGAGGTGGGTTTTAGTTAGCTGCATTTTGCTGCGTCTTTTATACATTGTTTTTCTTCTCCTTTTTATGCTGCAAGTCTAGATTAACTAGATTACGATCATTCTTGCTCCTACGACATGTTTGTAAAACTTGATTCAACGCACTTGGCATCGAGCTTCAGAAAGGATGTAAGAAGAGATGTATATAAAGAATTAAATTTGAAGAGAATAACAAGAAGATTCTGTGGCGCAGTGGTGTAATCCTCTGACTTTGCAGCCAGAACAGTGAAACAGACAGAGTTTGATACCCGGTAGAGCCCCACCACTTGAGCATCATGGCAAGGGGGCGCGGACTCGATTAGCGCTTAGCAACTTCTGTGATTTTCATTTTTTCATTTTTCATTTTAAATTCTTTATACACGGTGGCCAATTAGAATAAATGAAAAATTAAAAGCTATTTACATTTCAGTCTACATTTAAAAGTAGACAGAGAGGGGGCTAGCTTGACTTCATGCTCCAACTCATTCCAAAGCTTTGATCCACGGAACGAAAATGCTTTTTGGCCATTGCTTGTTTTCATTCGTGGAGCAAGCAAGTCAGTCTCAGAATTTCTCAAATTTACAATCTCCCTTGTCGAGTTTCTCGTGAATAGAGTAGAGAGGTAAGTGGGCGCGAGACCACTTATTGATTTGAAAACAATGGTAGCCGTCTCTTGTTTGATCATGTCGTGGACTGTCGGCCATTTGAGCTCTTTTATCAAGTTTGCTGCTGGTGCATCATAGCTACTGTTGGTAACTATTCTCGCAGCACGATTTTGTAACTTTTGTAGCTATCCTATCGCTTGGCGCTTAAAACCGCAACTGCACCTTCATTTTCAAGAATATACATTTAGAATATGAATATTACCAGTCATCAATTCAAAACAGGTCTCAAACTCTATGTCGAAAGTTGAAGCATGCAAATGTATAAAAACCGACAATGAAAGCTACAGCTCCTCCACAGCGGCCACACAAACAGGGCACAATTGTTGGGACACACTATACTTTGATGAAGGTGAAGTTACGGTTTTACCCGTTATAGCGCCAAGCGCTTGGATCACAGAGGTAGCTAAGCGCTAATCGAGTCCACGACCCCTTGTCATGACGATCAAGTGGTGGGGCTCTACCGGGTATCGAACCCTGTCTGCCTGACTTTTCTGGCTGCAAAGTCAGAGGCTTACACCATGTGCCACAACACCTTCAAATACCTCTGACTTTGGTTCAAAATACCTCTCCAGATCCCGTGTTTGCTTTGCCGATGATAAAATAGAGTTCCTGACAATTTGTTTTATAAATTAGCATCCACATGAAAATTTTTTGAGTAAACGGCATTTACTTTGGATTAGAATGCCGATGCCTCTTTCGATCCCATACTTCTTCAGTGAAAAATTAGAAATCTCGGCATTTCTGTTACAGTTTTATATGAATCACATCCGATGTTTGCCTATGCCCAATATAGAAGCCTTGAAAATTCTGCCAAATCTAAATCGAAATCGAAACGCTAAATCAAGCAGAGTAGATCTCATCGCAGTAATCCTTCATTTGATTAGACTGCACCAGTTTCGATTCATGTGCCTTTCAACAAATTTGCCAGCTACCAGGTGTCCCAAAATGATGTATTATTGTTTGATTGCTTACATGTCCATAACCAATGAACCGATTTTCAAAAACTTTATTTCATTTGATTGCCTAAAAGCTAAATTGTATTTGAAGATGTTGGTTGTGGTTTTACCACGGCGTTTTCATGTTGAAAAGAAGATCGATAAACCTGCTCAAATTCAAGCCTCAGATGGCATGAGAAAGAAGCCGCCTATTTTCCAGTCAAAATTTTAGATGTGATGCAAAAGGCTGAACTTATATATATGTCGTTCAGAGAATACGAATTCAGTTAATACTGAATTCAGAGAATACGAATACGAGTTCAGCCTTTTGTATAACATCTAAAATGTTGACTGGAAAAATAGGTCGTTTCTTTCTCATGCCATCTAAGGCTTGAATTTGAGCAGGTTTATCGATCTTCTTTTCGACATGAAAACGCCGTGGTAAAACCGCAACCAACACAATCAAATAAAACAAAGTTTTTGAAAATCGATTCATTGGTTATGGATATGCAAGCAATCAAACAATAATACACCATTTTGGGACACCCGGTATATCTCATCGAATCTGCTCTAACTGGCAAAGATAGTAATTATCCAGGAATGACATTTATTTCTGAATTTTTCATCGCGTGGATCCAGAATCACATAAATATGGGGTCAGAATTGAAAAAATTGACCGTAGTTTCTTTGCGAAGAAAGCGAATTTGATCGACTTCAAGACTAATTAAATAAAAGTGGAATATCTCAGCAGCTATAACAATTAAATCAATCTGAGTCACTTTTTTGAACTCGGCACTCAATTTTGCATCGAAACATTGCTATAGGAAATCAATTAATGATTCTCTATAAATTTCTCACCTCAATGGAATAGATGTTTTTCCTTGGTAGTGATTCACTAACAAATTCTCACATCTATTGCAATCTATCTTAAACATGGAATAACTCTGCAACTACAACAGTTACAACAATTATAGTGACTTTTTGAACTCAGCATTCAATTCTGCATCGAAACATTGCTATAAAAAAATCATTTATGACTTTGTAGCTATACATTTTTTTCACATCTATCTTGTACATGTTTTTCGAAATGCTCCTAACTCTGTACCGGGTGTCCCAAAAAATAGTATACAGATTTGGTTGACTCCAGCGATATGAATTTTGCTTTAATCATTGGCTAATCACTCTAAAAAAGTTCATCGATAGTTAATTTGAACACAGATACCTTGTTTGTTGGTATTGGTGCTTTGAGAGCAGAAATATCAATCTTGAAAGCTCACATTTGCGTCCACCTGCAACCAGAGCTTTGGCCTTTTTGCCTAAGCAAATTCCTGTAGCACATCAAACTCAAGAACTGAAATTAATGAAAAATTAAGAAACTGCCCAATGGGTGACTGGAGGATGAATTCTGGAAAACAGAATAACACAAGATCTAATATTGTCCAAATTTTATCAAGGCTGTCATTGATTTATACGCTGTGCCTTAAGAATGTGCTCAGGCCAAAAGGCAAAAGCTCTGGTTTGCAGGAAGAGGCAAATTTGAGCTTTCAAGATTAACATGTCTGCTCTCAAAGCACCAATACCAACAAACGAGGTATCTATGTTCAAGTTAACTATCGAGGAACATTTTTAGAGTGATTAGACATTGATTGAAGCTAAATTGACATTGTTGGAGGCAACCAAATCCGTATAAATATTTTTGGGACACCCGGTATATATACTCCTCACATCTATTGAATGGATATTTTTGAGTGATGAATACACCCCTTAAATCTTATGGAATAAATTTTCTGTTGCATCAAAAAGTAAAATTAATTAATGAGCTACATAAAGCTACACGTAACTGCTTTTATTTGTAGTAGCAGTTACGTGTAGTTTTATGTAGGTCATTAATTATTTTTAGAATTGCCACAGGGTAGACATAGTATTTCGCTCCCTGTGGCATAGTCTCTGTAGTATTGTAGCGTAGCTTGTAAGTATTGTAATTAGCAATATTGTTGTAAATTCTTAATGGAATAGAAAAAATAGTAAATCAGTATATTTACTTTCAGCATAGTTACTATGCTTTCAGACAGACTTATTACAGTTGACAAAATAGACTTGGGGCAAGTCAAGTGTTGATGTAGTAAAACAACATCAACTGTCATCAGAGATGACCATAGAGAACCAGACTGTGCAATTTTTATTTATTTATTCAGATACAAATGCACTACCTCCATGAGAGGTATGGCAGGAATACAATATAACACAGCACAAACAAAATTAATTTGCAAAAACTGAAATTAACAGTAACTAAATAACATGAATCAAGGAAAACAAACAGAAACAGTAACGTTTGATTGGTTAACACTGACAAGACGTTAGAGGTCAGCAATTGCTCTGTGTACCTTTCATTTTTTCATTTTAACATCTAGACTTGCTACACAATACTGGAGCGTCGTCCTAACAAAACTACAAACTAATTAATCTAAACAATTACGATTACGGCAAATGTAATAACAAGTAATAAAGTGAATAAAGATAATAATAAATGAACAAATAACTAAATCTAAGTTAGTGGTAATAAAGCAGAATGGTAGTTGTCGCGGTCACGGTCCGGTCTGTAAACTGTTATTTCGAGACTCGAAAGCGTCTCTGGTGTATTTAGCAACTTCTTGTACCAACTTTATATTTTCTGTTGAGAGGAGGTATATGAATTTTTGTCTCGGGTCCATTGTACCGAATGACTTAACTTCGTTTTCAGCTGTTTCAAAAAGCTTTTTTCGTTGAACGCCATATGCTCGACATTCAACGAGAAAGTGAAGTTCATTTTCCACCTCTTGATTGTTGCAAAGGCGACAATGTCTCAACTCTGGGGGGGTATTGTCTCTTCTGCCTGTTTCAATGCGCAAATTGTGATTGCTACAGCGAAGCTTAGCCATACTCTTAATAAGGCTTCTATCTTTTAACTTGGTGTAAGTTTCTGCCTGGAACCTACATTTAAAGAGCTTATAATGGCGAAGCTTGTTTCCTCCTAATTTGGAGGGCCCAACTGATGAGTTGATTCTTTTTCTCCAGAAAGACTCGAAGCTTCCTTTAATAGCTTTGTCAACAATGTGACGGAAGCGATTTGGCCTAATCAGTTTTAGACGCGGAATGTCGAAATGCATATCAAATAGCCTGAAGAGATATTGGATTGATGAAATCCAACCAAACTGGCCATTTTTGTGGGCAGTAATGCTATCATTGAGAGCTTTCTTTACTAAGGTACTTTCCTCGAGTGAGAGTAGCCTATGGAAATATAGCAGTGCCTGCCTATAACAGTTCAACTTCAGTGGGAGTCTTCCAAGCTCTCCTAATGTTGCCATGTTGCTGGCACTTCTGTTCAGTCCTAGCGTATTTTTAGAGAATCTCATATGTTGCGATTCAATTTCATTTAGGTGAGTGTCAAAGAAAAACTGTTCGTAGTCTTTGACCTGATCCAGTCTTTTTAACTGGCGTGGGTTGAGCTGAAACCAAACCTCTGAATTATACGTTAGAATGGGTCTCAACATTGAGTCAAACATTTTTAATGTACCATGTCACAAAAGCAGGATTGTGAATAAAGGTCAGCAAGAACTAAATTAGAGGTCAGGTCAGCAATTAGAGGTCAGCAATTGTACCATGTCACAAAAGCAGGATTGCGAATAAACGCAATTCATACAAAGTAGGCACCCTTGTTACAGATCAGTAATAATAAAACCATCCAAAATACAACAAGAAGCCACAAAGTAGAAACCACTTTTTAAGAATCTTCAGGCTGACTTTGTTGAGAAATGGTACCCTCATATGAGAAACTTCTATATGTTTAAATGGAAAACCAAAAGGACTGTTTTGAAAAAGGGGTTTCCATTTTGCAGGTTTTTATTGTAGTGCTCAGCCTGATTTCTAAGAACCAATTTTCGTTTTTTGCAAGTTCTTGCTGTGTTCTAGAATGTATTCAGCGCTCAGATTTCTCGGCCCGTCAAAGATTTCTCGGCCTCTCCCTGAATTTCGAACGTGCCAACTGAATACGAGGCTGTTAGTTACATCAATACATAGAAATAGGAGAAATAGAAGGATCATGTTTCATCAGATATTTTGTTCCCGGCAAGATTTTTTGTAAGAACTGAATTCTAAAAAAAGTCTGACAAGTTATCAAAATGCGCACGTTTTAAAATAATGTCGTTTTAAAAATAAATCGGAAATAGCTCTTCATCATAAATGTCGAGCACCTTTCAAATAGCTAATATTGGATAAATTTTCATAAAAATTTTGGAATCCTTCTGTTCCATGCAATGAGGAAACGAACATCTCCTCCAAGACTGCCAAACGCTTTCGGCGGTTGCCCCTGAGGCTTCCTCTCCGCGTTCTTACAGTGGGAGCATATTTGTGACGGGAAATGTCGACAGATTTTCCAGGAAACAAGGCCAAACTGCATTACTTTCTGGTCGTTGTTTATCCTGGGTTTATCCTTTTTCCAGATGACATTTGTGTTGGAAACCAAGAGTGGGCACAACTTTAAAATTTATCCTTATTGATGCACATATTATGTCCTGTTGCCCCCTCTTTTAATCATCATTTGTATGATAATTCTGATAACTACCTTTGATTTATCATCAATCAAAATCTAGATGTTGCTAAATTAAGAGCGGGATTAAGAGCTATATCATGGTTAATTGTTGTCAAAATTCAAAATCAATACTCTTGCTCAATCTATAGGAAACGTACGGCATGTTGTAAAAACCGGACCCTAAGACCCTAGGACCCCTGAGACCCCTAGGACCTTAAAGTACTAAAAATGAAACGGACCCTTAACACCAGAGGGACATCACCACAGACAAACAATAGATCAATGTCATCAAGCTGTCAAACAAGAGGCTGCGTGTTGTATGAACTTCCCATCTTTCATCCTACGAACTTTCGTCCGTTCAAACCAACGTCAGGATGCCTTTATTCATGCAGGAAATCTTTAAAATAACACAATAGGAGATAGTCAAAATAGTACTTCTTCATAGTATAAACTCTCTGCATGATTCCTGGCATTGGTTTGAAAGAGTGGAAGTTCATGGGATGGAAGAGGGTAAGTTAATGATACACAACTTCCTCATTATGACACTCTGGTGTTAAGGGTCCTTTTCATTTATAGTACTTAAAGGTCCTATGGGGTCCCAGGGTCTTAGGGTCCGGTTTTTACAACATGCCGAAACGTACACAGCATTTCAATTATCCATATTGCTACGATTGTGAAATTCTGCGAATATTGGGCTAATTGGTAACGAAACTGCGAATTTATCTCACTGTTATGTAGAACTTCAATATGTCTACCTAAGGCCTGTCAAAAATAGATATCTCTTCCCGGAAAATGCAAGATTGGATTGGATCTGTGCTAACTCCGTTCACACTGCTCCGTTTTTGTAGAAAAACGGAGAGAAAAACCTCCGTTTTTGTGAAAGTGTTCACACTGATCCGCACGAAAACGCCACAAAAACGGAGGTTTTCGAAAAAGGTATCAAAGTGGATATTCAGAAAAACGGAGGATTTTGAAAGCGCACTTGATCAGTGTGAACGCACAAAAACGGAGGTTTTTCTCTCCGTATTTAAATTATCAGGCGGATCAATGTGAACGGACAAAAACGGATGTTTTTTCCTCCGTTTTTGTCCAAAAACGGAGCAATGTGAACGGGTAGCTTGGATGCCATAAAAACGGATACTAACAAAAAGGGAGCAGTGTGAACGAGGCCTGAGATCGATGCATAGCTCGTTGGGGGAGTGTTGCTATGGTTTCGGTTGGGAAAGGGCCCTAAAAGGTCCAGAAGACTTACCCTACGCTGCAGAGTGCAGACTGGCCAGCACGGCTAATAGTAACAGCTATGGGCTGTGTGTGAATGTTTACCACCTCTGAGGGCACCATTATGGAAATGAGGTCAATTTGACCTTTCAATGCTATTCCTGCCTTTACAATTAGGGGTATTTTTATAGGTATTTGGCAAATCCATGCATACACAGAGCAACGTTAGCTCTCAACCTCATCCCCAGGTCCTTTTGTGATATTGTTTCCTTTTCGTCTCTCCGTTCCAAAAAAAATGAAAAAAAGCACTGGGGATGAGGCTCATTAGCACCTCGTTAGCTCTCCATAAATGTACAAAGTAGTTTCACCACCTTATTCTCAAGGGAGCAAACATCAAGGGGGACATACCCGTACGTGGGTGTACGTCTCACCCGGGGGGGGGGGGCACTCCCATACTTGACCTGACGGGATGTGCCGCTCAACAGGGTGTCCTTTTGCGGTAAAAATTATGCGACAGGGTGTCATTTTCTAGCAAAAATTATGCGACAGGGTATTATAATAGGTAAAAAAGTTATGCGACAGGGTATCACAAGCAAAAATTGTGTTCTACACTGTATTTGAGACGCAAAAATTTTTATGCGACAGGGTATCACAAGCAAAAATTGTGTTCTACACTGTATTTGAGAGGTAAAATTTTTATGCGACAGGGTATCACAAGCAAAAATTGCGTTCTACACTGTATTTGAGAGGCAAAATTTTTATGCGACAGGGTATACTTTTGGCCTATTTTTTATGCGACAGGGTGCAGGGTGTGGAGAGGTTTTCCGCACACCCCCGTCACTTCCCTAGTCAAGTACCCCCCCCCCGGGACGTCTCAGTTCCTCGTCGATCAGGTTTCTTTTTCACAAGAATAGTTCTTTTCATTTCAGTTTTTTTTATCAAAGAGTTTTGGCTTTGAAGAATTTGAATCGATCACGTGTCTTTTTCGCGCCAAAACCAGTTAGCCTCGATTTCAATTTTTGTTCAGGAAGAGAGAAAGAGCAAAAAGATGGAGCCATGAAAGATGAAATGTGAGATTTTCTAAACTTAAAAGACACTGGACGGAGGTAAAGAATATGAACTTTTCTTGATTGCTTAAATGACGATAAATCTTCTAGGGTTTAAAGATAGCAGCAGGTTTCTCTCCTCTTTCGGTCATACCAGCTTACGTTTTCTGGCCTAAAAAAGGGCCTAAGCAAGGCAGGCCTAAAATTGTTGGCAGGCACTGATGCAGTTTCGCATCGTAGTTTCGCATCGCAATATCGGACACTGTGCCTAGGCCAATACTGATCCTAACTAAACCCTACCAAAACCCTATAGGTGTGCGATACTGTATTAGCCCCAAATTGTTGACAGTAGAGATTATTTGAGTGGAGTTTTGATTTCTTCTTGGGGGATTTGTGCGGATTTTTTTTCTAATGTATTATTATTTATAGATGCTATGCTATTGCTTTTGCTATGCTATGCTATGCTATGCTATGCTATGCTATGCTATGCTATGCTATGCTATGCTATGCTATGCTATGCTATGCTATGCTATGCTATGCTATGCTATGCTATGCTATTGTTTTCACAAAGTATATTGCAATGCCATGATTATTGAAAATGTTGAAGATACCTTTTACGTAAATGCACATAACTTGTGACAACTGCAAATTTGGAATTATGATTTTGGCCATACCTAAGTACAGTAATTAAACAAAATATTTGTTCACGTTCCTATTGTTTTTTACTATCACCAGAAAAATTGCAACAGGGAGAATTGATTTGAAAAAAGACCTATGACAAAAGCCAACCTTCAGTACCGAACTTTTCACATTGCATTTTATTCCACTCTCCATTGATATCTATTTTTGGAGGAACAATAAAGCCAAAATTTTTGAGTAATGCAGTCTCCACAAAAAACTGAAAGCAGAAGAAACAATTGCCTGAAAATTGACTTCCTCCATTTAGAAGCCCTTTTAAGGCTATTTGAGAAGGTTTTAAACAGGACATCCATTAAAGGGAATGAAAGCATATAAAACTGGGCCACTTGAGGTCAAATTCTAGCCTATCAGATATCAGCATTTCCTGTTCATGTAGATTACTTACCCAAATATGGTGTGGCACCTGTCATAGCCTATTGTTATTGCAAGGTTATTTTTATCCAGGGCTTATAATATGCTTAGATTCCCTTTAACTCCACCTACTTAGGATGGATATTGGACAGTTTGCCCCCAGGGTAATTCATAGATTGCTGATGTTGGTCTTAGCAGAACATGGGTCTCCTCTGGCTCCTGTCATTATTCAATGGGGTGACCTCATTTCCAGTCTATGAATGTTGCTATTCTATTGTATTTTTACTTTTCCATTGTGGATTTTAAGGTCTTTGTTGAGAGTTTGTCAGAAGCATTCTCAGTTGCATATTGAGAAATTATTCTGATTTGGCCTTGTACTACTTTGTTTTGAAAGTAGTTTTTGTTTGGTTCCGCATTCCTGCTTATTTACTTTTCAAAAGTTTGATTTCCTGCTGGGGCTGTTTGCATAATAGGATAAGGCAGAAGATCAGATTGGGTCACACATATTGCAGATCATTCCTCTTGTATGCATGGCAGGAGATAGTGCTTTGGAATGTGCGTTTGTTGGGAAAAGCATTGAATGTCAATTGATTGATTTGTGAAGATTTTCTAACTTATGATTCAGAGGTGGGAGGAGGCAGAAGGACATTTGTTTTTTGTAGTAAGTATATTACCAGATTTGTGAAATCAAAATTTGACCAGATTGCTTTTAGCTTTTCTTTGTGGTTCACTATTTTAATTGAAAGCCTACCAATGGGCAAAAACTCTACTCTGGACCATAGAAGTCCTTGATTCAGAATGGCGACCACAAAGTGTTTCAAAAGTAGTGGAGGGACTAATTGGTATTTTTAGCCCAAGACAAGAACCAAATGAAAAACGTTGATTGGATAGTAGAATATTTTGCAGAAAAGTTCAGGGGCTTTAAGCCCCACACTCGGGATGGATCAAGGTCCCTGATTTAAAACTGATTCAAAATTCATGAAGCGTTGCTTTATATGCGTTGTATTATATATAACAACATATCTGTAGCAGAAGTAAAAACTACTTGCATTATAATTCATGGGCCATAAACATCTCTTAATAAAAATGCTTACAGGTTCGCTAAATTCAAATCACCAATTTTTCTAAGTAATCCCCTTTTGGGATTGCCAAGCCCTGCAGAGATGTATTTAGCCCAGTTTTCCTGTAGTAAAGCATTTTCTGACTATGGTTGTATTATATTGACATTTTCATGCAGTCTATTGCCCCTTTCACCAGCTGGCACAGAAAAAAATAGTTCCAGCCTGCTGGCAATATCATGCAGTTGACCCTCAACCATGACTACCAAAACTTGGCAATTTTTAGAGTAAAACCATAATTTGATTATGCAATGAATGTAAGGCAATGAATGGAGGTCCCAGAAAATGCCACACAGTGACCCGGAAATTGAGCATTAAAACACTGCACCTGGCTTCATAAGTATTCTAGAAATGATTTGAATCACATTTTTTAGTTTTTGTAAAGTTTTATTTTCTTTTTGTCTGAAATTCCAGACATATTGGTTTCATCCATTCTTCTAGCCAGGAAATGGTTTGGTCCATGACAATGTGGGCATATTATCAGATTGATCTTATCTTTGTTTACTGGGGACAACTCAAGGTAAAGTTAGCATGGCAAGTGGAATGTTGGGGTGCTTGTGTGTGTTTTTCCTTCAGAAAGTAACTTTTTCATCTCATAAGGAGTTGGGGTTTTATCTGGGAGATATTTTCATGGAAAGTAAGGAGCTAATAGAAATAGGACCTACAACAGGATTTATTCTACTTTTATTTTAAAGCACATAGTGATGTAAAGAGTTTGTGCAATGTTAAAAGCTTGCATTTGCAAAGAGCAAGACAATCTAAAAATAGCCTATTCAAATCAATGTCCCACAGCTGCTGTCAACAATTGATTGCCAAAGAAACAACTTATAGAGAAGCCCATATACCATTGCACACTCCCTTTAAGGCTGTTTTTCTGTGGTGTTTCATGCATTTAGAAGCTGAAAGACAGTAAAGACAAATCATAGTCATGTGATGGACATTGAGCCATTGAGCAATCTAGAAGTATAAAACTAGAACAAAAAAGTAAGCCACATACCATACCACTTATTGTTCTAATGTTTGGTCATTGATTGATAGCATCAAATACAATAGGTTATTTTTAGACAGGCTCAAAAAATATTTTCCTTCCTGGTAGCAAGCTAAGCACCTTCATTTCTTCTTATGCACTTTCATCTTCTTTCCCTGTATACCCCAATTCTATCCTTTTTCTCCTTTGTTCTTTCCCCTTCCCTTCCTTCCCTTCCTTCATGTCTTTCCCTACTTTTCCCTGTCCTTCCGTTTCATTTTCTTTTTTCCCTCCTTCCTTCCCTTTTCTAGCTGCTGCTTCTACACATTATGGTGGGTGGGAGTGGAGAATATTTCATATTCATTCATATTATGTATCAGTATATCGAATTAGTTTAATTGTTTTAGTATTTTTATTTGTAACTGTATTTGTATTTGTAGTGTTATTGTTTTAAGAGGTATTCTGACAGCTTTGGCCCAACTCAGTCTCTTTTCTTGAACATCTGATTTAAAATCATGGCAAAAATCCTAGCATGTAACAGGATCTCAGGCAGGTACAGGGGTACCGTGGGTACCAACCAGAGCCTAAAATTTTTTGAAACTTTTAGGCTCTAGTATCCAGGGTAATACAGGGGTATCAAAGCTAAACAAAAATTCTTCGGGATGCAGGCCTCACTTTGCCCACAAAAATGGCTGTTCCTCGAGTTTGATTGTTAACCACGATATAACTTGAGAAACTTTGCCGTTTGTGGACGTATTTTCCAACAAAGTAAAAAGTTTAGGAGTGCAGCACCCCCACTCACTCGCCCCTCACCCGCCCTTTTCTCTTCACCTCTATTCCTGAAAGAGCTAACACGAAAATCAGAATAGTTTGAACTTTGACCTCGATTGATTACTTGATAACAACTTGAACATATCGTTCGATATCGATTTTCAATTTCCAATATTCTCAAGTAATGAGATCATTTCCAAAATCTATTTTCTACTGTTAATTGTCAAATTTAAGATTACGCCCTAACTTACTTGTGTGCAACAATTAAAACAACCCATAATACAAAATTTGGAAGGAATGTAAATGACGTCAGAGGTCATGTTTGCGCCCAAAAAGTGCAAAATAGGACATGATAAGATCTCAGGGACGTGTAGATCTCAGGATCTCAGGGTTTTGTTTTTTCATCAGCGAATATCTCGTCCATGCTTCGGTCAATATTTTCCTCAGTGCATCGAGGATCTTATCCTGCCCTTTCTTTGTCTACAACTTTTTTCGAAGCTATGCATTTTTTTTTGGTAATATCAATCAAAATTCAAAAGACATTTCAGATATTGGTAGAACGAATCTTAGACAGGATAGCTGGCCACAAAAAATTGTCAACAAATAGCAAATATATATGAGTATATGAACATAATGGTTCGAAAGTGACACAATATCTTAGTTTTGTATAGCATAAAATTAGGCTGACATCGACAAACAACCAATTTTCCTTCCCAGTTTGCAATGCAACAGCCTTATGCAGTCACCTTTCATCGAGAAGTGACTATTTTTGATAGTAGAGCACGCAGAGGCCCCGTTCACACGGAACGCAGCTGTTTCTGGGACGCAAAAATGGACTGTTCACACGGGAGCGGAACGATTCCGTATCGGTAGTTGTTTCTGTTCACACGGTAACGCAATCGAATAGCAGATAATCTCGTACACCTTGGCAAAATCCTTTTGTTTTCAAGAAAATCCATCAAGAAACCGTAAAAATCCTTTGTTCTGAAAAAATCTTAGACTTATTCGCTCAACAGCGAAAGTTAGAGGGATTTATGCGAGGTAAGCCCTACCGGCCTCGATTCGATGTTAGCCTGTTTTCGCGCCAAAGAAATGCAAGATACTTCCATGTCATGGCCTTGAGGCCATGATCACACAGTGGAGAAACCACAGGAAAACCAAGATTTAGTGGTGGGGTTGGTGGTGGGTGAAAAATGAAAAGAAGAAATAATTTCTGGCATGTCTTTGGGGAAACGGTTTTTGAACTGCGATTTTGAATAAAAATCCCGGCAGACATAAGAAATTATTTATTTTCTGTTATATGCATTACCAATAAATGCTGGTTTCCCTGTGGAGAAAGCTTTTCATGTCTTTGCTTTTGGCTCAAATTCAAGGACCCTAGGATATGACATTTGTTATATTATTGTATGTTCCCTCTTTCAGGCCCATTTGGTCAGAGAACGTAGGTGCAACAGCAACGGAAACTTCACCACCCAGCTGCTGGTTGATTGATTGATTGAAGTTGTCATCTATTGCAGGTATCATTTCTGTGTTCATCTTACAACCCCATTCACACTGACACTGTTAAACTCGCTTAATTTGAACCAATCAAATTCATTTGATCTGTTGCATTGACCAATCAGAAATAGAAGGTATCCTTCCTTCAACATCGTGAATTTTGAATCATTTAAAGGGAATGCAAGCATATAAAAGTGGCCCAAGCCATTTGCCGTCAAATTCTAGCCTATCAGATATCACTATTAACTGTTGACGTAGATCAGCTACCCAAATATGGTTCCACGGGTGTCAAAGTCTATTGTCCTCGTACGACAATTTTGTTATCAAAGGCTTATATCTGCTTAGATTCCCTTTAAGGTGTAGGTTGGATTTCTGACTTTATTTTGACTTGAATAAAGTACTTTAAACCACCAAGTGCTCTTAAAGTGAGGTGGCAGATGGGCTTTATACAGCATTCATTTCAACGGGATTGCTAGCAAGATCAGTCTTTGCCCAGAGTGTGGAACCACTGAAAAATTTGCACCAAAGTCTACTGTTTTCTGAACAATAGACCACTTAGTAGGACTTGACAGACCAGAACATTTCCAGCCTAGGTTTTGCAAGTACTTAAAGCAATTGAACAGAGTTAAAAGTGGCTTAACTAAGGGGACTGGGGCAACTTAATTATAGGCTATTGTATTTGATGTTCTTGATCCATGAAAACAATATGAATAGGAGCATAAGTGGCGTATGTCATTCTTGTTTGCTATGTTTAGAGAGGGGGGCTTTGGGGTTTGGGGGCTAAATCCCTATATCTCCATTCATTTGCTTTACTACTACTACTACTAAGACCTCACACGCAGTTAATACTGCACAAGGCATGCCACCCCAGTTCTTTCTATCTTGTGTCAGTTCAGACAATCTATTCAATGTTTGTGCTTCTTTTGAAAGATCCAGCTTAATTTGCTTTAATTTGATGTATAGTTTATGAATATTTTGCTGATGTCAGCAAATTCATTGATAATGCCTTATATGGAATAAAGAACCAGTCAAACTGAACAGGTATCATTGGCAGACAACTTAATTTGGAATACCTTTCTACATGTGTGTCGGGATCCCTTACAATGCTTTCAGCTTCAAGCAAGGGTCACCAGTGTCTCAAAGAGGTTGCGTGACATGTCAGTAGGTCATACTATTTAACTGGCACCTCTGTCAGTGTGGGCTTGAATTTAATTGCTTCATAAATATGGTAGGAGGCCACTATAAAGGTGGAGAAACTTGGGAGGGAAAACATTGCCCAGGAGATTGAAGATAAATGTTTCTTTGTTTGCGTCCTTTAATATCTTGTATCATGTGACAAGTGACAGTATCTCATTTGGAAAGCAGAGAAACAGCTTAGTCAGCCAGAAACAAATGTTTGACCCAGCAAACAGGAAGTAACTTGATTGATCAATGAAAACAATCCTAATAATTCCATTCATATTGAGATCTTGAGTTTAAATTAATTATTCTAAGCTAAGCCAAATATAAATCACTAACTGGCCCTTACAAAGTTTTTTCTAGTCATAATGAGCCAAATTGGGAAAAGTTTCAAATATTATGTACTAACTAAATTATTTCTAGGTAATTTCTAAATAAACTAAAATTTGCAACATAGGCAGCATAAAGGAATGCCAACAGTATTTCAGTACATCATTCCCATTGCTAATTAAATTAGGTTAGATTAGAATCAGACATTGTCTGATTTTCAGCCAGGATTCCAGGAATGGCATTGAGATTGTTTTATTGCTATGAAATTGATTGTCTGTTCTCTCCAAAATACAATTCTGTACTTTTTCAAGTGATTGATGGATCCTTCTTTTGTCTACATTTCCAAATGGAGTTATGGGACCAGATGTCCGCTTTTACACTTGTGACATTTTAATTGAAATATGGCCTGCATAAGGAACAACAACAAAAAGCAATATCAGCTATGAGGCCTGGCCTTTATTACTTAAGCAATTATCTTAAAGTGCTTCTCTGAATCAGAATTATTGAATTTCCAGGAAGTGCCACTTCTTGTAGAGGTTGCAGGGAGATACTGTAAGCTATATTATTTCAGACCAACAAGGTTCTGCTGCTGTGCAGTCCAGTGATTATTCTGCAGAGTTGGGTTTATGTTAGCCATGATATAAAAGTGATAAATAGAGTAATCATCTGATAATATACATCATCATCATCATCATCATCATCATCATCATCATCATCATCATCACAATTCCTGATCATCATCATCATCATCATCATCATCATCACAATTCCTGATCATCATCATCATCATCATCATCATCATCATCATCATCATCATCATCATCATCATCATCATCATCATCATCATCATCATCATCATCATCATCATCATCATCATCATCAAGATTGAAAAAAACAAATATGAAAAAATGAGAGAAAAAAGATTGAAGAATTATTTCCTAATGTCCATTCTTGATCCTTTTTCATAACATGCTTTCAAGTGAAATCCATAATATTCGCCTTACCCAAGCAATGATTCTTTGTATCAATTGAAAGGATCTATATTGATTATTTTCAAATCAAAGTTTTGTACACAGCTTGACAGAAGCATGATTTTGGCTTGAAGGAGCTTGAATTGAGTATGTTGCAGATACAATTTTGGTCAGTTTGCATGTAGGATTAGAGCTTGATCAAGCTTGACAATAATCCCATGCTAGAATTATTCTCAAACATTCTACAATCAAGCTTGATTGAGTTTGCCTCCAGTTCAGAAGATGCATGCTGCAAGCTAGCACAAGCGGTGCAAATTCTTACTTGAATCAGTTCTCAAATATACCCAAATCATACTCAAAACAAGTTAGTATCAGGCTTGAAGCATGCTGCATTTGCTAAGGGAAACCTCCACAAACTGTTTCTATGAGGTAGCATTTACTTGAAATGTTAAAGGTCTGTTTCACCTGACATGCTTTGCCTCCCTTCATTTGCCTCTGTTGTCACCATTTTCATAGCCCATGACAATGGCAACAACCAAGAGATGACACATGCAAAGCAAGCTAGTTAAAACAGACAGACCTAAACGATTCATATGGATGTGTGTCAAAAATGTAGGCTTTTGCAAATCCTGCAGTTTTAGTATTATTCTCTTTAACATTGAACTACCAAAAATAGTACCAATCACCTAAAATATAGTTATATACCAGTCGCCTAAACAGCAATGCTTTTTCATAATATTATTTTGTATACATTTATGTTGTTTTTACCTTTATCATTTAATGGCGGTGGGGTAGACATAGTATTTCGTTCCCCATGGTGTTGCCTCTGCAGCAGGACTTGTTATTACCAAATAACATATTTTTGCAAATTTTCAATGGAATATAAAAACAGCAATGCTGGATTAAGGCCTAAATTCTAAGCTTCCCTGTTTTTCTGCCCTTCACATGAATTTTTTTGTTAAATTTTGCTCATGCTCAAGGTTGAGAAAGCTTGCTTCGCATGGATAGATTCGTTTAGTGGAAATAAAAAACCCACAACAATCAACACCCTCGGTGCATATGCTCGTTAGTGAGTGGTAGCTTAGTAATGTACAGATACAGATGCATGCAGTTTGCTCTGGTGAAATGTGCCTGTTCAGGCAGCATAGGTTCCAAATCTTTAAATAGGCTGGCGTAAAATTGAGTGACCTATTTCTTTGAACTGAATGACTTCAAAGAACCTCAGCTAATTCTCTATAATTCTACCGTTGGAATTTTCTGAAATCTTCAATATTTTCAGAATTAGAGTGTTTTTCTTCTTTTTCAAGAATTCAAGAAACATTTTCAAAAAAACTTACAACGATCGTAATTTCTAAACAGTTTGACGTAACATGAAATAATTTCGAAGGAAACCATGGTTCATAA
Organism: Aurelia coerulea; assembly: GCA_039566865.1. Classification (NCBI taxonomy): domain Eukaryota; kingdom Metazoa; phylum Cnidaria; class Scyphozoa; order Semaeostomeae; family Ulmaridae; genus Aurelia; species Aurelia coerulea. The sequence goes on from CM076955.1 coordinate 20,717,461, forward strand.
ATGCCTACAATATGGTATCAAGCAAAAGTCTGTCACTCATCTGGTTTATGATTTAGAAATTTGATGACGTCATATCCTCAAATGAATTGAAATGTAAGATACGCTGTAATTTCCAAAAATATTGAAAATTTCTGAAAAGTCCAACGGTAGATTTATAGATAAGTATCCAAAGTTTCTTTCAAGCCATTCAATCAGAAGAAATAGGTCATTGAATTTTGCACCCACGTTTTTACGCAGAGTTAAATATTTGAAACCTATGCTTGTTCAGGCATCCATGCTTGAAAGAACCTGTCTGAGGTGAAAGCTATGGTTTTAAGTTATCAATTGGTCTTGTTTCTGACACTATGTGTTAGCTAGTGATGATTATAAGGGGAATTGGCTTCATACTGTTGATTGAGCAGTTGAATTAATGAATTGGATCAATATGATTGCTGTAAGAAACTGTTGCTGAGCGGCATAAGTTCCTAATCTTGAAAGTCGGTGTAAAAAGGTGGGTGTAAAATTCTATGACCTAATTCTTTAAACTAAATGGCTCGAAAGAAACTTTAGCTACATATCTAAAATTCTACTATTGGACTTTTCAAAAATCTTGAATATTTTTCGAAATTACAGCGTATTTCATATTTCAACTCATTTGAGGATGTGACATCATCAAATTTCTAAATCGTAAGCCAGAAGAGTAACAGGCTTTTGCTTGACGCCATATTGTGGACATCCGTAAACTTTGATTTTCTTGAAAACTATTGCATGTTTTGTTAAAAACGTTAGGAATTTCGATGGTTATAAATTTTTTCAAAATGTTTTCGAAGTCTTGAAAAAAAAGGAAAACACTCTAATTCTGAAAAAAACGAAACTTTGAGAAAAGTCCAACGGTAGAATTATAGCGAAATAGCTAAAGTTTCTTCAAAGCCATATGCAGCTCAAAGAAATTGGCTATAGAATTTTACACCAACCTTTTTAAAGATTTGGAAGGTATGCTGTGCTAAGCAAAACGAGTTAACCAAGGTACATCAGCCCTGTTTGGACTTGTAGTTTATTTTTTTGAGGCATTTGCAAGTATTGAGAGTGCATTAGGAGGAATTAAAGCAATTATCAAATTCCTGTAAAAGGTCTTTGCCAAGAAAAGAACTCTTTCAAATGAATTGCAACAAAATTTCTAGTAAAATGCTTTTGTTTTTGGGCCTTAATATGCAATATCTAATCACTCTGTTTTCTTCATCCTTGTACCTGTGACGTAAATTTTGTTTTTGAACAGTATATTTGGTGACAAAATTGGTTTGTCTTCTGAAAGATGGATTTGCCTGTGTAATGAGGGTAGCAAAACATGTAATTGCCAATAATTTCCTGTCCAAATATATGTCCTCCTTCTAGAAGAAACTTTAGAGGTATTTTTTCTTGGATTTGCGTTCATCCCAAACGTAAAACAAAACCTCTGTCACACAGAAATGTTTCCTTGTCTCGCTTTTGACAAAGACACAGGGTAGTTATTTATATGCCAGACGCTTTTGTTATATGAGATTTTTGGAATCAAATTGTTGGAATCTTCTAGCTACGTTTCGTCGCAGATCTGCCTTTGATATCTGTGTTCCACTCTCGTTTTCTTCTTTCCTTCTCTTTGTTCAAATTTTCCCCATTTTTTCCAACCTCATTGGTTAGGAAATTTATGTATGATTGAAGAAACCAATGAAGCATACGATTCTAGAAGTTCCTTCGTTTCGACTCGCGACTTTAGTGGCTCTTTGAGGTCCTTTTGTTTCGTCTGCCGATTAAAGTTGTGTTTTACTTCTTCGAAACTGTTGTCGCGAAATGACGATTGTTTCAGTCTTTGCAAGAGGCCCTGCTGCTGTGCAGCACTCTCATCTGACATAGCCTTAGTTGTGTTGAAATGTATCATTCTTGAGAAAAATCATGTAAGAGTTTTTTGAATACAGGATTTATGAGAGTTTTCCGAGGAGCAAGGAGCAATTCACCGCTGGAGGAGTAAAATTCTGTGAATTGTGCTTGATGGACCTATCTATGGTTGTACACAGGTACCAATAGACTTGCCCAAACAAGTTACCCATGTTATCCCCTGTGATATCCTTTGGCAAATTGAATAAAAAATGTGAATAATTTTGATAATTTTAGCGGTAAGGCCGAAAAGTCGGAGATGTCGGAGATGTCGGAGTTGTCGGAGATGTTGGAGCAATTACTCAAACTTTTTCATCTCTGACTTTTCGTTCTTCCCGTTTATAGCATATGGGGGAAAAACGAAAAGTCGGAGGAAAATCTCCGAGGCTATTTTCTAACAACACTGCTACAAAGCGTGGAAAACGACCTTAGAAGAAGGGCATTTAGGGCATTTTACAATCAGAATTTACAGATATAAAGGGAGAAAAATCCCTGCTCTAACATCTCCGACTTTTCGTTTTTGCGTATAGGGGAAAAACGAAAGGTCGGACGAAAATATGCGAGGCTATTTTCCAACAACACTGCTACAAAGCGTTGGAAACTACCTTAGAAGAAGGGCATTTTACAATCAGAATTTACTGAATTAAGGGAGAAAAATCCCTGCTCCGACATCTCCGACTTTTCGTTTATAGCATATAGGGAAAAAACGAAAAGTCAGAGATGAAAAAGTTTGATTGCTCCCACATCTCCGACATCTCCGACATCTCCGACATCTCCGACTTTTCGGCCTTACCTCATTTTAGCAGTTCATATGGATTGACGGGGCTACCGTGCCCATGAAATGAGAAAATGAATGAAATGAAATGAAATACATGAAACGTTTGATAGTTGATGTTAGCAAACGAACGACCTAGCCTGTAAAAGAATATACTTTCAGAATATATCTTTGTCGTCGAACTTTCGAATGATTCACCTTGCACCCTCTGTGTAATGTTTGAAGAATCAATATTTGGGTAATTGCTAACTTTTGGCAATTCAGATGTTAGATCAAATCAATTTTATGAGATCTAGGGACCTATCTGATATCAACAGCAAACTTTCTCTTAAAAGGCGGTATTGTGAAGTCTTTAGCACTCTTCAAGCGCTTGAATTTCAAGAAACTGGTACTGTCTGCTACAAATCAGACAAGTGGGGTGGAGCTAAACGCTTTGGTATGCAATTTTTGTAAATGGTGGATAATTTTAGCACTATTTACAGGCCAAAAGGTGGACTTTATAACCAGACTGTATTCACCAATCAATAAGCGAGTATTAGGATATATTGGGAAATTTTGATATACGCTCTACGTCAGTTGTCGCTAAGTCCTTATTTACAGACAGCTATTGTCGGACAGTTCTAATGGTTCTAATGTTGCTTCACTTATTAAAAGTGGTGTCTGAAATAATAAGGACTTTTCATCATCATCATGATAAGGAAAGCTATTTATCATCGATAAAGACATTACGAAAACCCATGTAAATTTGATTACATTTCTTGTTTGTGAATTCCAATTTGCTTCAATCTATTCTTTTCAATTTTAAGATATAGGTGACGTCCTCGATATTGACCGAACCGTTGCAATATACGTCTTAATTTTATTAAAAGAGAGCTCTGGAGACCTTCGTTGCTTCAAAGTACAGGGTGTCCCGAAAATTCTGCCCCGTTTGTGTGGTTGCTGTGGAGGAGCTGTGGCATTAATTGCCTCAGTTTTGCACAGTTGTATAGTCAAGGTTTTAAACATGGGTAGTTAGACACTGCTAGTGTGCTTCTATGGAGGAGCGCTAGATAATGTGTATCTGCGGAGGAAATTTTTATAGCACTGCGGAGGAGATATCGAAAGAACGAAAATATTAAAATGAAATTCTTCGCTCTTCGCTGCCTTTCGTTCTTTCGATATCTCCTCCGCAGTGCTATAAAACATTTTTCCTCCGCAGATACATATTATCCAGCGCTCCTCCATAGAAGCACACCAGCAGTGTCTAACTACCCATGTTTTAACTAGAGCTTGAGACCTTGTTTGAGTCAATCCGAGAAGGACAGAGCGGAAACGATGCGCGCCTGCGCACTAATGTTGCCTAAATCGAAGGATGGAAGGCAAAAACTCACGCCGTCGAAATTCTGATCGAGCAGTGAAAATGAAATGTTTTCGATCGTAAAATGCTTCTTTGCGGCAGTTTATAGAGGGAAAATATTGATTACATGGAACACATCTCGTTCAGTTTTCTTTCGTCTTTCTGTTAAAGGTAAAAACATTTATGTAAGCGGAATATATTTCTGTCAAAATAGCTCAATGAAATTGCAAGTGAAAGCTAGGACTGGCAATTTCTCAAGTGTCGCCCCTATGAAAGTCCCAAACATAAGGCCGTTTCTTAACACATAAGGGATTTTATGCTTTTAATCTAAGAGTTGGGGATGCCTCCACCTTATATCAAGAGTTCTCGTGAATCCAAGGTTTTTCTTGCTCGCAACACCGAAAGAAAGTCGAGGTTTGATTAATTTCGAAAATTTTCAACGCCCTCGAAATTTCACAACAGTGCTGATTCACGGCAGGGACCTTATTTGGTGGAAATTGCTTGAAATCACTTACCAATGAATGAATTCTTGTTAAAACCAGTTGCAAAATTTGTGTATCCTCCAAATACAAGAATTTTAGTCACAAATTGACAATTATTTGCGATGGATACCGGCAATGTTTCAAATAAATCCAGAAGTCTTGCCTAAAATGGGCTCCTTCCATGTTTCTAGTCGCTGGAGATGCTTCAAGTCGTCACTGAAACTCGACTGACGCGTAAAAGATATACTCTGAGTATTTAAAAATCAAAGGCATGCCTTTTCTAGAAAATAATAAGCTTCTCCACAACTTCTTCTTGCCAAAACAATGCCAAAAAAGTTATAAGAATTTCGCAAGGAGAACATGCTATTTCTCTTACGCGACAGTGTATTCGAATTTCGAATAACAGAGGGGCAAATATAAAGTTTTACAAAGGTTTCATCATATTTTTGAAAAATATTTTTCAAAGAAGCCAAATAGACAAATATTTTCGAAATTCAAGATCAGGATGGAAATTGATTTTCATCCATACACGTATTTTTTTCATAAGAAATTGCCCATAGTATAAGAAACTCAACTCTCGGAGCGCCAAAAAATTAAGAAACTCCAGTACTGGGAAAATATACTATTTATTTTGATGAAGGTAATCCTTGACATATTTTTAAATTACTTTCCTTTGTTTCCTATATCATATTACTCGTATTAAGAAAAGGCTTAAAAAGCCTTGTTTTGAAATATTCACGAGGGCACATGTAGTGAACAGTTATGGCTCGTGTTATGGAGCCTCTAAAGAAAGCCGTAAGAAATTCTGAGTACTCAAAATCTGATAATGTTAAGAAGCTTTCAGTACTGGCCCATATTCTTAGTTTCCTATGAAAAAATACGTGCAATGTGTTTTTGATTACACTCTGCTTTGAATTTAGAACGGTTTTCAGAAAAATGGAGAAAAAGGCCACTAAACTGACATATCAAATTTCTTCAAAAAGTATTTGAAATCTACCCAGCTGCAGTTTTGGAATGAGCAATAGAAATCTCGCATGCTTGAAGATCGTTCCGGATTGTTCAGTAACGGGACTCAAGCAACGGCGAGTGACGGGGCGGAATATGCGGAGGAAAGGAGAGATAGGAAAAGAGAGATAGCCTCTGGGACAGTTGATACAATGCTTCGTTCCTGTGAGGTGTGATCATAAATAAACACGACAGAAAGTTGTCTGTGACATCTTTTCATCCTGCTCCTAAAATAGGAATTTTGATTTTATTTGTTCAGAGCATGTCAAGGGTTCTTATCCCTCCCTCTTTCTGTCTTTCGTTGCTCGGACTTTTGTTCCTTTTCTTTGCCTCTCAATTCTTTTGGTTCTGGTACCCAGGGAAATAAAACTTAAAATGGTTAAGACTACAACTGTAACTGAGGTGTCTTGGCAAGGGAAAAGATTATCATATTAATGTTTGTCAAATGCTTTCGATTCTTTAATTATAACCGCCCGTGTTTCAGGCATATTTTTCAGATTGTCTAAGCAAGTTTCTGCAACAAAAGGGCACGTACCAAAGCCTACTAAAAATTAACTGCGAGAAAGCTATTCATTTTACGCTAAAAACATTTTGTTCAAAATAGTGCCTAAAGTGCAAAAGAAATATTAGTTTGGCCGGAAAAATATAAAAGGTGTAAAAGGTCGTACAGCCAGGCAGACTTTCACTACTTTTTCGGGAAAACTTGAATGATCATTGGTAGAAAGTTTCTTGATTTTTTTTAATGTTTCCTTACTTTTTGAGTGAATTCTTTCCTTTCTGATCTTGACTTCTGTTTGTTATTTCAACTGCTATTTACTTGATTCATTTCGAAAACATTGGTCTATTTGGCTTCTTTGAAAAACATTTTTCAAAATTATGATGAAAACTTTGTAAAACTTTATATTTACCCCTCTGCTATTCGAAATTCGAATACACTGTCGCGTCAGAGAAATAGCATGTTCTCCTTGCGAAATTCTTATAACTTGTTTGGCATTGTTTTGGCAAGAAGAAGTTGTGGAGAAGCTTATTTTTTTCTAGAAAAGGCATGCCTTTGATTTTTAAATACTCAGAGTATATCTTTTACGCGTCAGTCGAGTTTTAGTGACGACTTGAAGCATCTCCAGCGACTAGAAACATGGAAGGAGCCCATTTTAGGCAAGACTTCTGGATTTATTTGAAACATTGCCGGTATCCATCGCAAATAATTGTCAATTTGTGACTAAAATTCTTGTATTTGGAGGATACACAAATTTTGCAACTGGTTTTAACAAGAATTCATTCATTGGTAAGTGATTTCAAGCAATTTCCACCAAATAAGGTCCCTGCCGTGAATCAACACTGTTGTGAAATTTCGAGGGCGTTGAAAATTTTCGAAATTAATCAAACCTCGACTTTCTTTCGGTGTTGCGAGCAAGAACAACCTTGGATTCACGAGAACTCTTGATATATGGTGGAGGCATCCCCACCTCTTAGATTAAAAGCATAAAATCCCTTATGTGTTAAGAAACGGCCTTATGTTTGGGACTTTCATAGGGGCGACACTTGAGAAATTGCCAGTCCTAGCTTTCACTTGCAATTTCATTGAGCTATTTTGACAGAAATATATTCCGCTTACATAAATGTTTTTACCTTTAACAGAAAGACGAAAGAAAACTGAATGAAATGTGTTCCATGTAATCAATATTTTCCCTCTAGAAGTGGTTGCTGGTTTATGGCAGAAGAAAGTGGTTGCTTCAAAAATAACACTTCTGTTGTTCTGAAGCAATGTCAAAATCAAGTAATGTTTGAAAGAAAGGTTTCTAGCGACATATTGAAATTTTCGTCAAATTCTTAAAAGGTTGACAGTTTTTTTTTATATAATATATTCCAAATAAAATTTACAATACACATTACGAACTACATTACTTACAAAATCGAATCGACCAGTTTCGTGGATAAAATGTAGCGTAAGCTCAAGAATATGTCTATTTAGTGAAATGGGAAAATCTTTATTGCCATACAATAAAAGTTGTAATAAAGCTTCATTTGCAAGCCAAGTGGTCGTATTAATGCATAGATTCCAGCGAAGAGGTCTCGCCTTTGTACATCAAGGGCAGAGAGACAAGAAGTGTTCCGTATCTTCAATACCATCATTTGTCGGACACATAGGCTTTGTGCTATCTTTAAAATTGTGTTTAAATTGATGAAAATTTAACTTGCTGAGACCGACATTCAGTTTAGTTAGATAGGACAGACCTTTTGGTCATGAATCCAGTGCTTTTTTGTAAATAAAAAACACAATCAACCCATTTTGAAATGCAGAAAAAATTTAAATACAAGGCTAGAACCCTTTCTTTGAAAATTTACTAAAATTCGACCTTGCTGGAAAACTAAAGAAGTGCTGTTTTTGAAGCAACCATGCATTTGCCTTTCCTCTCCTATAAATCAGCAACCACTTGTCAGATTGACTTAACCAAGGTCTCAAACTCTAAGTTGAAGCATGACCTAAACCATTGTATAAAATAGCGACAATTAAAACCACAGCTCCTCCACAGTAGCCGCTCAAACAGGGCACACTTTTTTTCGGACACCCACCCTGTAGAGTTTAGAATTCTTTTCAGGGTAACCTGGGTAACATACTGGTAACCTAGGTAACATGCTGGTACCTGGTGTTGGTTATAAGAAAGAAGTCGCCAAAAAATCGTCCGTTTCAAGAACAGATACACTCACTTTGCTGTGAGAGATTTTGCTCTGAACTTTGCAGTGCGGTTTGGGAACTTTGGGCCAAATTCTTGTTGTATTAGTCTAGCTCTTATAGAGTTTCTCGAATTCGATGAAGTCTAATTTCATTATTCATTGAATACTGCTAGTATTGCTTTTTGAGCCCATACAATTACAAACAGAATTGCAACTCTGCACGCAATACCAAAAATTTAGAAAGTTTCTTAACTTCAAATTGACTTCTGATTGTTTTATAACATAGTTTCTTAATTTTCTGGAAGAGGCTACTACCGTTTCTTATAAGCAGTTTATTATGAAAAAATGGATGTACAGTAGCATAACTCGATAGGACATGCCCACCCGTGCCGTGCCCACCCCAACTACACGTATTTTTTTTATAAGGAACGAAGAATTTCGACCAGTACTGGAAGTTTCTTAAAATTATCAGATTTTGAGTACTCGGAGTTCCTTATGAGTTTCTTAAAAGTTCCATAACAACATTCATGTTCATTATCTGTGCCCCCCCCCCCCCCCCCCCCCAACATCTCAAAACAAAGTTTTTCAAGCCTTTCCCATTTTTGGACTTTACTCAAGTACCTTCCCAGCAATATGAAATAGGAATCGAGTGAAAATAAAGTAAAAATATGTTAAGGTTTCTCTTTGCCAAAATAAATAGTTTCTTAAGTTATATTTTCCCAGTAATGGAGTTTCTTAATTTTTTGGCGATCTGAGAGTTGAGTTTCTTATGAGCAGTTTCTTATAAAAACAATACGTGTATGGCCACTGTCCAAACTCTACTAAAATTTCAAAATCATGGTGGCAAAAGTATTAGTTGTTGAAAATTTGGGAAGGATAAAGTGTAAATTCTGAAAATATACTCACTTAAGTTCAAGCTCATTAGAATAATACGAATTCTGCTTTCCAACAACTACAATGGCAACTTCTCGAAAATTCTGAAGCTGTTTCTCTCAATCACGTACTTTAGAAGATGATACAAGTTTTTTCTCTACTCTAACAGCACAGAACGCTTCTCGAAAATACTAGAGCAGTTTCTCTCATTCAAGTGCATTAGAAGGTGATACAAATTCTGCTCTCCAGCAGCACTGAACGCTTCTCGAAAATACTAAAGCAGTTTCTCTCATTCAAGTCAAGTACATTAGAAGGTGATACAAATTCTGCTCTCCAACAGCACTGAACGCTTCCCGAAAATACTAAAGCTGTCTGGTCTCGAAATAGAAAATCTGACACTTTCACATGTCAGCTTAGGATGAAAGTTTGAGCTGCCCTTTTTACGATTGTTATTAATTATTATGAAATGCATTTTTCCACATGACCGAAATCAAAATTATTGGCAGTATATGAAAAGATGTGGTTTTGTTGAATTAAGATTTCAGTGAAGTTTATATATTTTTCTATCTATTGCATTGGTGTAATTATTTTTAGTCATAAAAAGGAAAGGATGTGACCTTCTCCACAACCATTGATGATGTTATCTTAATCTTGAGCATGGGTAGTTAGACACTGCTGGTGTGCTTCTATGGAGGAGCGCTGGATATTATGTATCTGCGGGGGAAATTTGTTTTGCAGTACTATATCGAAAGAACGCAGTACTATAAAAATTTCCCCCGCAGATATCTCCTCCGCAGTACTAGTTTCCCCCGCAGATACATATTATCCAGCTCTTCTCCATAGAAGCACACCAGCAGTGTCTAACTACCCAAATAACACAATCGCGAGCATAGGGCTGAAATCTTTCAAATCTTTAAAAAGATGGGTGTAAAATTATGTGACATCTTTCTTTGCATTGAATGGCCTGAAAGGAACTTATGGTACTTACTTTGCTGTAAATTTGCCGTGGAAAGTTTTTGATATCTTGATTGTTTTCAAAATGGCGGCAATTCAATTATTTTTGAAAAAATTCATGGACAATTTTGAGAAAAATTGAATCGTCGTAAACCCTAAAACAGTAGTGGAAAAAATGGTATAACCGTCGAGGAAAGCATAGTTAATGAAGTTCTCCAATATGGTGGCAAGTAGCAATCTGTAGCTTTTCTGGTGTAGGATTTAGAAATTTGATGATGTCATAGCCTCAACTCAAATTTAATAAATGCCGTCATTTTGAAACTAATCAAGATATCAATAAATTTCCACGGCAGATTTACAACAAAGAACCCTAAGTTCCTTCCAAGCCATTGAATTCAAAGAAAACTGTAATAGAATTTTACACCGACCTTTTTAAAGATTTGAGCCAAATGTTACCGTCGCGTAAATACGTTAGCTTGTTGCAATTTTAAGTAATTTGCTCAATTTATTTCTTAAGTCAGTAATTGAGTCTCGGAATTCAGTTTGAAGAAAATTCAAACGCCTGAATGAAGGTCGGTCATTTTAATTGAATCTATCAAGGATGATAGACTTTAGCCTCTCAGGCCCGCAGTTTATGAATTTTGAATTTATAGTAGATATGTGTAATTTCTGTATGAATCAAAAATTAAAATTCATTTTGATTGAGTTTACGTAAAAAATACAGCATAAATGGAAATGGATTAGAATAAGTCTTCTTTAATTAAATCTTAAGATCGTGTGAATATTAATTCTGAATAAAACGTTAACAAATATCTATTAATCTTCATAAGAAATGAATGAAGATCGGGGGACCTTAATCAGAGTTTAAGATCGTTCGTCTTTAATTTAAACTTATTACAATAGATATTCAGTCTTTTAGGTATTAGGTTTATTGATATTTGCTTCACGCTAGGTTAAGTCTACTTTCTCGTTGATTCGAATTTCAAGAGGCATTTTAATAGAATTATGACAAACATGAATATTAATCTTCATAAGAAATAAATGAAGGTTAGGAGTCCTTAATTAAAGCTTATTACAATAAATTTTCAGTCTTTTAGGTATTAGGTTTATTGATATTTGCTTCACGCTAGGTTATGTCTACTTTCTCGTTATGTCTACTTTCTCGTTGATTCGAATTTCAAGAGGCATTTTAATAGAATTATGACAAATATGAATATTAATCTTCATAAGAAATAAATGGAAGATTTTTCATCATTGGTCAAAGCCTGCGATATTATGAATACTCAGCCTTTTAGGTGTTAGGTTTAATGGCATTTTCTTTACATAAAGTTATGTCTAATTTCTCCTGATTCGAATTTCAAGAAGCATTTCAATAAAATTACAACAATTATGAATTAATCTACACAAGAAATAAATGAAACATTCATCATCACTGGTCAAAGCTTGTCGATATTATGAATGCTTGGTCTTTTATGTCTTAATTCTTTGGGTCTGATTTCAATTCTGAATATGAATATATGTCTAATTTCTTCTTAATTTGAATGAACAATTATGAATTGACCTACATAAGAAAGAAATGAATATTAGCAGTCCTTAAGGTAACTCTGCTTTCCGCTCGAGTGAACAGCGAGATGCCGTTTCGCAAAACCACTCTCATCAGAAAGCAGTTAATTTCTCCCATATTATTCGGCCTATCGAAAAACGGTAAAAAGGATATTTTTCAGTATAGTCTGGGCAATCGAAAGATGTATAAATCGCTATGTTTCCGTTAACTCTGGCTTCGCAAATCCTAGTTCAAATCTTTTCGTTGATTTCAGAAAAGTGGATTTTTCTCCAAAACTACTCGATAAATGTTTGATTTTTTTTCGTTCCATCTTTAGCTAGGTAGTTGATCTACAACTTTGTAAAGTCTGATTGAAAAAGCTAGGCTAGATTTCCTGAAATTTAATTTCATATTTCTGTTTACTTTTCGACAACGAAGGGGAAAAGCGATGGTCAACAGAATAGTATGCAGAATGAGTTGAAAGCTTTTGCAAAAAGTTTACTTTTAGATCAATGCTCATTGTGGAATCTTAAAAAACTTGATGTTTTGTGAATGTTCATGAAAGTCTCGAAAGACACCCAAAGCATGGTTTTGTGAAGTTGCTAGTAACAGTCAGTAACTTTTAATCAATAGATGCAAATGATGCTTTTACGAGCGCACTAAGGATGTCTATTGAGACTTGGGTATGGTATTCCCAATAGATGACGTTCATTTGTTTGCCAATGGAAACAGTTCTGAAAGTTATTTAAGCGTGCCTCATAGCATGGTAATCCGTTGACCAAGGTTTCTCCCTTTCGTTGTCGAAAAGTAAACAGAAAAATAAAATTCGATTACGGGAAATCTAGCCTAGCTTTTTCAATCAGACTTGGCAAAGTTGTAGATCAACTACCTAGCTGAAGATGGTGTGAAAAAAAATCCTTAATTACTGACACTATGAGTATTGCCCCAACTGTAATTCAATAGCCGCTAGATTTGATTGGAAACTACGATTTGATTAAAAGTAATCAAAATGATATTCAGACGTCTACTAATTAGATTAGAGCTTAGCTGTCAACAGGAGTCTTCTGGCGCTTGTAGAATGTGAAATGTGCTGCTGGTAGCATCGTTTATCCGCAACCTCCTTTCCAATGAGAGGCAAATATCAGTCTCAACCAGTGGCTGTAATCTACGTGGACCCGTTTGGGGTTCCAAACATTTCAATCAACACCCATCATTCCTGCCTTTATGTTCAGTACTCTCCAGTTACCAAAAGCCAGAACAACAACATACGGAATAGAATCTATATCGTTTCTAGGACAACGGCTTTGGCATGCATTGCCTGAAAGTTTAAAGCAATCTGAAAATCTAGCAATATTCAAAAAGAAAATAAGGAACTGGAAAATAGACTGTAACTGTCGACTTTGTAAAATATATATTGCAGATTTGGGGTATTTATAGTTGATTTTCATAAATTTTGTATATATGGTATTATGTAAATAGGTAAATAGTTGGCATTAATTAGCTGTAGTTAGCTACTTTTTCCTGCTGCCAACTGTAAATAAATCATTTATTATTTATTATTTATCATGGTAAATAGACCGCGTATACCCAAATTGCAAAAATTGCTGAGTCATGATGATAGGTTACGCCGATCTGATTGGCTGTTAATCAAACTGCACACATGATATTGTAACCTCACAATGGGCTAAGCTTAGCCGACGTAGCCTCGTATTTGTGAAGTTGATGTTTGATCACAGGTAAACAGACTGATCACATGAAAGAAGACAGACCCCTAGCGGAGAATCGCTATTTACTATTACTCAATGCCTTTAATTTCGCGTGAAATTCTTTTTCTAGCAACACAAATATGCACCAAAATCTCCCATTAGAGGGAATCTAAGCATGTATAAGCCTTTGGTAAAGATAGCCATGCCAAGACAATAGGCCGTGACACGTTCCGAACCATATTTGGAACGGATCTACGTCAACGTTAAATACTGATATCTGATTGGCTAGATTTTGACCACAAGTGGCTTGAGCCAATTTTGTATTCTTACAGTACCTTCAAAGAAAAGAAACTAAATTTTACGATTCAGACATCTTGTTCCGAAATAGTTCTTCAGTTATGGATCTGTCAGTTTATATTCTTTCGTTCATTTTAAATTCTTTAAACACGGTAGCCACGTGAGCTAAGGCTGCACGTTTTTTTTTATAAGAAACTGCGATGACCAAAGATTTAAGAAACTCTAGTACTACGTTCAAGAACAATTAAGAAACTCTAAAATTTCATTTCTAGAATACGGTAGATTACGGTTCGCATTGCATTTTTTGTTTTTGACTGTAAAGACTTGGTACTTTCTTGCCTTAATGTGCATGGCTTATTCGTGGTGACAATATCAATGCAAAATGAAAGCCATTTGTCGATAAGAAGGCTCAACTTCGAACCATAACGCAATTTCAGGCCTCACAAAATAAGAAATTAATTAAGAAAACTTTTAGTACTAAGTGCTGATCCAAGTTTCTTATTAAAAAACGTGTAGCGGAAAAGGGATCTGTCAGTTTATATTCTTTCATTCATTTTATATTCTTTAAACACAGTAGCCACGTCAGCTGCCATTGGAAGTAAGATATTCGGGAATCCGCTTCAAGAATAGTCATGAAAGATACGGCGGGAGCCCCTCAGTAGATAAGGGCCTTTGTTGCAATATGAAACATATCTCAAATCAACAAATTGTTTTTCTAGCCAAGTTCCGAATAGGTTTATAGCTAATTTGTCCGCCAAGAATAAACCAAAGAGGCTCCGAAATCTATGAAGGCATTACCAACAACACCTGTAAACAGGACTTGTATTCTTCATTAGTTCTTGTTTATACATACTATCTTTAACTCAGCTGATATTCTTATCCGTACTACATAATTGTTGACAAGCGCTGTATAGATTGTTATCATGCGACAATCTTTTTTCAGCTGGTAGTATCTGAGAGACCGCACCGGACCAGGTTGTACTATGTACAAGCGGATATGATCATGGATGTCCGCAAAGTTTTCTAGAGGACCGGATAGCACTGTTCTTGCCCGTAGAGCAAGAAAATCCGTAGATCTAGTAATGATCGGATAGAGCTTTTTGCGGCTTGTATTTTCCGGTGGTATCAGATTAGTATAAGACAAATAACTAATCTATGTTCTACAAAACAACTCGCTTCAACCTTGGAGCATGCGAAACATATATGTACGCAAAACTAAGTTGCTGTAGTTATGATGCCCTTGTTTGCGAGATTAAGTTTTGACCAGCGTCAAACGAAGATAGCGTAAGCTTCTGATTTTCAAGCTCCAATTCCCTACAGATCTTTGTCACACGTTGTCGCTTGGTCCATATTAACTTTTAGAATTTCAACTAGTAGCTCTGGTACGCATTTTGGACAATTATATTGTTCCGCAATCGGCTTTACAAGCAAAGACAATCGTGTCATAGATAGCAAATGCATAGCAAAACCACAGAACAGAGTAGACTTTTCCTAATAAAAGTAGGCTATCAATTTGTGCCAGAAAATCTTGTCTGTTACGCAGGCAAGACGATTCTTCGCTCTTGTAAACTATGGTAGCTTCAATGGTTAAGTTACGACTTTACATACAGTACAAGGACAAGCATGTACACGGAATCCTCAGAGACGTAGGAACCGAAGGGGGGGGGGGTACTGGGGGCAGGTGCCTCTCCAAGGTTTGCGACTGTAACAAAAAACTGCCCTTTTCGTTTTAGGAAGTGCCCCTTTAGGATCTTTAGCCTAACAAGAAAGTTCCCTTGAACGCCCCAAGTTTAGGATGCTTCCTACGGCCCTTGGGATTCTAGTTGGTCCTAGACAGTTATGACACGGAATGTCTGCAGAAAATTTTACTGTCGAATTCAGAAACTTTGCATCAACTCAACGATCTCTAAACACAGCACCACCTACGCATTGTTTTGGCAAGAAAGTGCCATTGAACGCCCCAAGTTTAGGGTGGTTCCTACGGCCCTGGGGATTCTAGTTGGTCCTAGACAGTTACGACGCGGAATGTCTGCAGAAAATTTTGCTGTCGAATTCAGAAACTTTGCATCAAGTTAACAATTTTAAACTCAGCACCATCTACGCATTGTTTTGGCTGCTATCATTGATTGAAAAACGGTTCTTTCAGAACATAAAATAAGCATTTAGCTCCAGAGCTTTGCGAAAAGGCCATATTCTTTGCTGGACCTTTGGCGCGTTTTATCTGACAGCTGGATTATTTTTGAAGCTATAACAGCGAAGAAGGTGAAAACCTGTCCAGGCAGCGTTAATGGACCACCCAAATATAAAGTAATTCATACGATCAAACTTACCAAAATGCAATGGCCGTTTTTGGTTTCTGAATCGCTGTGGACAGAAGTCTTCTCGCGTCCCTTTTACTTGGTTGTTACGTGGTCTTTGCCCAACGTATCCACTGTAAATAAGAGATAGAGACTTGGATGATCTGAGCATGCAAAGGAAAATCTTGATCCGTTGATAACTAAATTCTCGGTTAAAATTGGCAGTATAAAGCCTGGAATTCTTCGAGACATTTATTCAAGCTAATTTCCTGATGACATTTGAAACGAGGCAAACTTCTCAGGTTTTATTATTAAATCTCGCTTAGAAAGAAATTGGTGTTTACTCTTGCTACTTGCAATTGGACTTATTGATTCATGTCTCTAATATTTGCTAGATATGGGTCAAAGATCGCATATGTTTCACATTTCGTAACAACGCATTGATCAATTGAATTGTAACCTTCATTTCAAGTGTGTGAATTGTGGTAGATGATAGATACCGTCCTTCACCATTCGCTAACCTAAAAATACATCTAGCTTGAGCAGAATTTGAATCAGCCAGGCGGGGGCTGCTGCATGGATACCATAAACACCCGCGTATAAGAACCTACAAATTTGCAAGTCAGCCTTGTACAATCGATACAATCGATCCGTTCTGGTAAGATGGAGGCCTAATTTGACAATTTCAGCCTCGGATTCGGTGCCAAGATGCTTCCGAGGGAGGGGCTGTAGCTCCCAAGCGCTACCATAGTGCGACCCCTGTTGACATGGTTGATTAGGGGTTAGATGAAATGAAGATACAGCAACTTTCGATCTCAAGCAAATATACGGGGTTAACAGTGGAATATGACATTTTCCTAATTTACATGATAACAGAAGGAACAATTATTGTTGTTGTTGTTGTAAATTTATTTTACATCGATTATGAAAAATAATCCAGTCCACTATATACAAATGTACAAGTAAACTGCGCTTCATTTTCATCGGGAAAGAATTGTTCTCCATAGATGATCGAACAATTGAACAATGAGTTCTTTTGTTCTATTCCTGGATCAGATCGCCACTTTTAAAGCTATTGTAGGGGCAAACATAGCTTCATATTTTTGATTTATACCCCTGGTTTCATGATAGGACAATGTTCTTCAGGAGAATGACATTCAAAAGCACGTTACCCTCCATCATGATCATGGACTGTTAATTGTTTCCATTCCAAGCAAAGTCATAAGACTTGTCAGATTCTTGGATATTAAATGTGTCCAAGCGACCCACTGTCAAAATTGGAGTTCGCTCCAGGGCTCTGAAAAGATATCATAATTAAATTGTCACTTTGATTACTGTAACACACACGCCGTTTTGTCCAACTATTTTAGCCTGAAGGGTTGAAATACGTCAGATGACGATGGATATTGGGTATGCTTTTGGAACATCTCCTATCAGTTATCAGAAAGTAATTATGGTATATGCACAGTGAGCCTCGATGCGAAGAGGAGGCGAAGTAGAGCATTCTTGCTACTTGTTGTTAGGCCGTATTGTTAAATGTGCCAACGACCCTCGTTATTGATTGGGTAAGGTTACCAGAATGCCAATAAGCACTAAAACTTGAAATGAAGACCCGAGCTAAATGGCGTGAACTATGAATAGAACAAAGGACAAACATACGCGCCATCGTTTCTTTGGCTTTGTTTCTTCGTTCACGCGTGCGCTGATATCATCAAATTCAGTTCGCTATTTCTGAGACCTATGAGATCTCATCTTGTGTATCAGGTCATTCGCTCTAAGGTATTTTTTCTGGCCAGGAATTTTACCAGCACATCACAGTGATACAGCTTTTGACACAATTGCCACAAATTATCGAATTTGTCATTCTGTGGCAATTTTTTGAAGTGGCTCAGTCTTGCTAAGATCCACACCTTAACTGGCGAATTGACCTGGCAGTGTTCAATGTATTTGGAATTTCGTCTTTGTAAATCACTCCTGCTCCTAAGATGTATTTGTCAACTTTGACTGGGTGTTTCTCCGTAAGAATTTTGCAACAGAATTGGAGTGCTCTCACAGTTATGTAACATGGGCCTTTGCTGACCATTCGACAAGCCGACAGACTGAGATTCTGTTGAGTGTTGTTAGAAGCCCATAAACAGGGGATTTTTATTGGAAGTTTTTAGCCAAAGGCAATGCACTCCTTGATAGCAAGTGCGTCTGATGGTGCCCTTCTGGGTGGCAACTCCCGCATGTGGATAGACAGGAACTTGGAGGCGAATTCTCTTTGTGAGGGGATTATTTATTTGGATTTTGTAAGGGTTTAGCAAGAATAATTTGTGGTAACAGTATAAGGGAAAGGTCAGAGAGTTCTTAAACTCTTTGATGCTTAATAGCTCCTTTTGTGACTGCCAGGAAGAATGACCTGAACCCCAACTCGAGCTAGCCTGCGTGCAGCCTCTACTGTCATCGCGGAGGAAGACGGAGGGGAGGAGAAAGGAGCGGAAAAGCACGCAGGCCAACCTTCAGCTATAAAATTTTCGAGCTGACAGAATTGTTACTTTTTACGCTGGACTCTCTGTTTGGACAGCATCGGAAAATAGATAGTCAGAATGCGTAGAGTCTTGCAAAACAGAAAAACTTGCTTGTGAAAAATATGTTATCTGGACTAACTCCCAGCTCCCAAACGTGCAAAAGAATATGCAAACCAGCTGCCCCTGGTCTGTGAAAAATTGTTTTATGCAAAGAACAAAACTTTCTGTTTGATTGAATCTCTCTTTGTGAAAATACAACTCCTCGAACATATTTTTCCCACCAGCCACAGCAAAAATATTTATCAATAAGATCTCACATTTGTTACTTTCCTGGCAAAAGAGTTGTGCAACGAACGATAGTTATTAAAAAGTTCATAAAGAGGGCTCTCTTCACAGATAGATTAAAACACCGTTTATAAAAGTAATTTTGAATGAAATCAAATCACAAGCATTGCTTATTTTTACTGGTTTGGCGTAATTTTATTTCACCTGTTTTGAGCAAAAATAACTGAATTAACGAAGAAAGAAATTTTGTCTATCCAAACACAATCCAAAAGGAAAGCCGAGCACGTGTAGGCTATTTGCCAATCAATAACCGAAAGAATACCCTGGGTACCAGACTATCTGAAAAGCTTTGCTCAGAGAGTTAGAGTCTGGTACCCAGGGCTGCGAAAGAATAACAATAACTGTGTCAAGAAATTATATTGGCTTGGCGGTCATTGTTTGTTTCTAAAGAATACTAGAGCCTAGAGTATACCAAATGCTACGATTGATTAAAGGCTCTGGGGCAACCGGCATGCATTACGGTCGTTTATTTTGTCTTTCGTGGATTCCCAGTCCGTCTTGTACACTAAGTGATGAACTGATCCTAGTAAAATGTCTCGCCCTTGATCAATAAATACCACGGGGAAAGGAAGAAAGAAAGAAAGGGAACCCCTTTCTCCTTTCCCCTTTCTCTTCCCTTTCTTTCTTCCTTCCCCGTATCCTCCCCCTTTCCTCCTTTCCCCTCCTGTATTTATTGATCAAGAGCGAGACTTGGAGCAAGTCCAGGTAAAGTGATGAACTGATCCTAGTAAATGGTTGTGTGGGTGGATGAGACCCGTTAGCCTTATCACCTGTAAGGTTTGAAACACTAAATGGTTTTGAATCACCTTATGTAGTAGATAAAAATAGGAAACACTTATAGTCACTTTCAAAATGTGTTTGTTCAACTCCTTCGAATTTGTTTGATCTTGGTTGAATTCTGCCACGTTTAAACAAGCACCATAATGCATTTGATACTGGATATGTCTATGAATCCATCCTGGCTTGAAATTAGATAGGTGGCTCTGCTCAAATAGCGCACAACTTTCTGGTGAAAATTTGGACCTTGCGTTCTTGTTGGAGAGACGAGATACGGTTTATCCGAGGAAAGATTTTGCTCTTTGATTGACATCTTCCCGCAGTGAACCAATCATATCAGTTAAAAATGCAGTCATGGGGTCTTTAAACACGTGTTGCTGCTTCATGTTCAATTTCAGAGATATCTGGGGCTGCTGCGCAGACTACAATTCAATTTTTCAATTTTTTCAATTTTCATGATAATAACTTGCTACACTTTTACAGGAGCGTCGTTATACTTAATGAAGTTTTAGACTAGGGCCCAGGACCCTCCGAGTAGAGTAGTATCACGTTTTTGTTATTCGATATTATTCATCTGTTTTGTTATGTGTTGGATTGCGAAGGCCACTTGATGAGTCGCATGTTGTCCATTCTGAGTCAGAGTCAGCCATTTTTCATCCAGCATTTTGTAAATCTGTGCCGTACAATTCGCAACACTGTTGTGAGATTCGGTATCATGTATCGTCGTCACAGGTCCCAGGCCCCAAAGAACGCGGTGGTGGAACCAAGTGCATGGTGTTCAATCGCCCATAAATCAAAAACTACTCAGCCGATTTAATTTTTGTTTTTGACGATTATGATTATATCAAGTTGGTCTATCATTTGAAAAAATAAAAACTTTGCGCTGGATGTGCACTTTAACATAAAATAAAAGAAGCTAATTAGAACAGCAACAACAGCAGCGAAAGAACTAATCCAAATATGTTGATAACAGTTATACAGCAATAAGTTAAATATAAATATAAATGAATAAAACTAATTTCGACTGTGCATGGTGCTAACTCTCTTCAGTCATTGGCGTAGGAATGGGAAAGGGGTAGTACTCAAGTGCAATTGGCATTATCGTCTGAACGTAATTCAATAGACTTATTTATGAACAACATGATCTCATCTCATAAGAAATTTTTCACCGACGCTTTTTGGTATTTCTCATCGAGTCCGTTCTGTATATTTTAACACTTGTGAACGAAAACCTATTTTTTAGCATTTTGAAATCTGTGCCAAAAGAACACTGTTGTCAGTTCGTATCATGTATCTTTGAAGTCGCAAAATTCAAGTAAACAGGTTTGGTTGTTCGTTTGATAGACAAAATCAGTGGAAGTTTCACACAGAGCAAGCTGGCATGAGCTTCTCACGACAAACACGTTGTATATTTGCAAGGTACACAAATAAGGATGTGGGTACAAGATTTTGTCAAGATGTGGGTACGGAATGAAAATGTGTGGTGAAAATGGTTACAGTGAAAACGCAACACAACAGAGATCATGACAAAATTCATGAATCAACTTAATCTTTCAGTTAGCTCAACAATTTCTTCTGGCCTAATAAAAACAGAATCTGATTTCACAAGAACTGCTTTGGGAACTGAAAAAAAGGAACTTTCAAAGGGCTGTAAAATGTCTGGCACAGTCATGGCACAACTACTTTGACACCAGAGCATTGCTTTCGAGTAAAACATCGAAAGACAAAAGATCGAAAGAACATATTCTGGCATTCTTGTTATAAATTAGTATGAATCTGTTGCTTTGCGTGGTAAAATTCGTTCACACTGATATCTCAAATACCTTGACTTATATATCAAAATTCTGAAGGTGTAGCTAGTGAATCTACGACCTCAAAAGTGCTGAATATGCAATTTGATC
This sequence comes from Aurelia coerulea, assembly GCA_039566865.1. Taxonomy (NCBI): domain Eukaryota; kingdom Metazoa; phylum Cnidaria; class Scyphozoa; order Semaeostomeae; family Ulmaridae; genus Aurelia; species Aurelia coerulea. The sequence continues at coordinate 20,738,828 of CM076955.1, forward strand.
GTAAAACGTCCTGACAGTCGTTTGAAAAGCTGGCTCATGGAAATTCATGCTGTCGTTTCGGTACAGTACATGCATTGCACATGGTTTTCCTAACAAGGAATTCTTCGTTAGGAAAATGTTGAAATCTTTCAAATGGCGAAAGAATTCTTATCATAATGATTCTTGTCACGTTAATGTATATATGCAAGGCCCTTGCAAACTTGAACTTGCAAATTGGATATCAATGAAAAAAATCATCAGATAATTACAATAAGAACACTTAGTTTTGCGAGATCTTTGAACATCGTATCAGACTCTATATGAAGTAATTTCGTTTTGAAATCACGATTGCATCACTGTTTAAAAAGCTTAGATTGGAGTTGTTCGTAAACGGTTCTGTTCTTCCAAGTATTTGCCATTAAAAGAGAAGCCAAATTTTGCGAAGGAAATTCTTATGATCTCGGCAAAATGGTCCACAGAAAACTGTTTCGGCAAAACCTGTTATTTACTGTTAGTTACTCAATTATTGTTCTTGTTGTATGCATGCTGCCGTACCTCAAATGGATGTAGTACACTTGCATTTAAACAAATAAATGAAGAAATCACATCACAGCCAGCAGCTTATAATCGGAAAAATGCTTTCTTGCTAAAATCAGAAACAAAAAGAAGAACATTTTGATGTATGTTCTTGACCAACGACTTACCATGAACGTGAAGATCGAAGTGAAAGAAATCGTTCAATTATTTCACTTCAAGACTGGACGCATCATGCTGAGCTGTGACTTCTTGCAACAACCAACGTGAAGTGGAGCCTCAAGCTTTAATACATGCAAAAAACCGTCGACATTCTTTGGGTCATGAATTTGCATGTGGTTTCGGAATTCAACCTTTGTCTCCTTGCTAAATAGCTATTTGAAGAGTTAACCATAATTGATAGGCGTTCATATTAATTTCCAGACTCGCAAGTTTATCTTGTTCAGCGCGAAGTGAGACTGTGGGCTTGAGAAGCACGTTTCGTGGTCAATTACTAGATAAATGGTAACTCTTGCATTTATTATTCACTCATATATTTAATAGTAGTTAGTACCTATTCGAGTTCGTAGACAGTGATTGAGTGACTTTATGCATTATTTAACAAGAAATTGTGCCACAGAATACGGGCTGAATACCCAATTAAGATTCATTTTGCGTCAGGGTTCTATCGTATCTTTTTGAAAACACCGACATCAATGTGTGAAAAAACATCTTGTTTTTTGCTGATTCGATTCAATAAGTTCTGTTTGAGTCGATCTTGTCTGATTTGTTGATAGATAGGATGCAAATTAACTTTGGCCCAAGCAAAACTGCTTCGTTTCGTTGAGCATATTTTAAAGGAGTATAGAGCGACGAAAATAATAATGGTGCAGAATGGAAGAGCAATTGTCATGTAGGTAGTATGACAGGAGGGGTGTTTGGGTGTTGAAAGTTAGAACTGTCTGATATATCCCGCTGCCTGATAAATCCCGCCAAGTACTCCCACTCCGTCACTTTGTTTTGAAGATGTTCTTTGATGATGCTTTTGAGTCACTGTCTTCAGCCAGTTTACATTTTAAAACTTCAATGTCAACATTTTGTACCAATCAAATATGATCAACTCTTGCCAAACAAATTCGATATTTTCCTGTGGCGTTTTTGTCCTTTTCCCCTGTTACCTTACTAGGCCACGTTTTCAAAAAACATAGCATGAAAATTTTTATTCATACTGGTCGCCTTCATCGTTGCAGCCGATTATTATGTTTCGAATCTAAAATTCCGTGAAAACCTCGCAATTTGTCTTCCACATTTATTTTCCCATTAGGCCTACAGTTTTAGACTTGCAAAGAACGATGGAAATAACCTAGACTACTCCGGTAAAATAAAGTCTGTTCGTAGCCTAGACTATAAACCTAAAATGGGCCTAAAAAAGAAGGCCACCCCAAAAGAATCTGGAATGTCATAAGTTTCATGGTCGAGCGAGCGAAAGCAGAGAGTTACCTGAAAAAGGCTTGTTTATATGATTGCTGACATGATACAACTTCAGTATGTTGAGCTTTACAGCGTTAATGGCAGTCAAAAAATTGCGAGGATCTTGTTGAAAATTTCCAGACACCATTCTGGCAGAAGCAGTGTAACCAAGAACGTGCTGACGACAACTACACGGTTGCTATGGGGAAAAGCGCGCGAATCTAATGCTACCACGCAACGGCAACAGGAAAAACTGTTTTCATTATCCGACAGTATTTAACCTTGTAATTCACAAAATTGTTATGAAATTTCATTTTCTAATGTTGGTTTGTTTGTTTCCTTGAGAAATTCTCTGGATCAATTTGCAAGTCTGTGTTCCATTTGGAACACAAGGTAATTCCGATCCGGTAGCAACATCGACTTATAACACTTGTCACAAATACTGCAACTCATTTTAATACAAACAGTCACTGCAGAAAAGCCGTTCAAAGCTATTGACTTGTTCAAAGAAAACTAGCTAGAAATTTCCAAATAGTGCACCATTTGCCATTGAACTGTGCAGCCCTAACTTTTTGTTTACACTTTTGAACATGCAATTACTTGCCATTTTATTTCAGCTGCGATTAATCGATTCTATATATGCTCTTACCTTCCATACCAAATACCCCCAAAAGAAGCTTCTTCTCTTCGGTGCATCGATGTTGTTTTGGTCCTCGATGAGGAAGAAACTCTAAAGTTCTAAGGGGGAGGAGTTTGGGAAAGAATGCAAGTTAAGGAAAGTAATTTGAAATTTTTCTAGTATTTAAGGATGTATTAAATCACTACGTATGAAGTCCAAGTTCCCTTTTTGACACCAGAAATTTTGGAGCCAATGTATCTTTGCTTTGCACTATCAGTCTAGCCTTGGTGATTTATTGTAAATTTTATGAGTTTTGGTTGTATCTAAGATACTTAATCAATGTCGCATGTAAAGATAAGATACTTTGCGTCAATGTTTTGAAGTCAAAATAATTAGAGATACAAAAAGTCACGATTTTGTGCTCGAGTTGTTGCAGCAAGTTCGGGCTAGGTTATGCTAACTATTTATTTATCTGGCAAAAATTTCATGTACGTTGGATGTGACATGATGCCTAGGTGGAAACTATGTGGGTGTTTTCACAACTATTGCCTGCAAGCTCTACTTTTAGAAGACCAAGAAATCAAGAAGACCAAGAAAGAAATCGTCAATCACAGTTTCAAAAGCAGTTAGTTGCACAGATTAATTGCTTTTCCAACTATTTATCAGCGAGAGAAGCAAATTAGGGCGTAACTGTATGGCGGTTGATAAGATGAATTTAATTAGCAGACATTGCAATAAACGGTTCTATGATAATTTTCAACAATTTAGACTGAAAAATGCTAATCAGAAATTACAATTTGACGTCAACTGCCTTGCCTTTCACTTTCTGCTCTAAATTCCAAAACAGTTTATAGTGCAAGAAATATGTAGAATAAATTTCGTTTAGTTTCGTGATAGTGATGTGTTGTAATGCAACAAGTTACCGTGTTACCTTGTGGGGATAGCTTAGTGGCAACACGCTTGACTACCAATCTGAAGGTTGGTGGTTCGAGTCCCCGCCCTGCCGAACCTGCTGAAAGTGCGAGGAGAGTTGCCAACTGTCTGTACTTCCAGGTTAAAGGAATCACGAGGTGTGGTCACGTCGAGAGGAATGACCAGGACGCTGCTTCGATAAGCTTAGCTTCTCAACGTCCTAAACCACCTTCGGATGCGAGGTAGGAAAAAACAAAAGGCAAATGTAAACATAGGTATCCATGGTACAATTGTATTCTCGTTCCTGGTGAATGATCCTAGGGAAAGGAGGATAAGGAGAAAGCATCCTGCAACACTGGGTGTTCCAGAAAAAATGTACAGATTTGGTTGAGTCCAGCGATGTGAATTTAGCTTTAATCAACGGCTAATCTCTTTCAAAATGTTCCTCGATAGTTTACTTGAGCATAATTACCTAGTTTGTTGGTATAAGTGCTTTGAGAGCAGAAATTTTAATCTTGAAAGCTCAAATTTGCGTCCACCTCCAAACCAGAGCTTTGGCGTCTTGGCCTGAACAAATTCTTGGAGCGCAGCGAATAAATCAACGATGGCCTTGATAAAGTTTGAACAGATGAGATCATATTATATTCTGTTTGCTAGAAGTCACCCATTTTGCATTCTTTTTCAATTTCTCTGTACTTTCAGTTTTCAATTTCGATGTGCTTCAAGAATTTGGTTAGGCCAAAAGTCCCAAGCTCTGGTTTTGAGGTGGATGCAAATTTGAGCTTTCAAGATCAATATTTTACCTCTCGACGCACCAGTTTCAATAAATCAGGTATCTATGTTTATGTTAACTATTGAGGTGTTTTTTGAAATAGATTAGCCATTGATTAAAGCTAAATTCTCATCTCTGGACCCAACCAAATCTGTATACTTTTTTATCTATGTTCAAGTTAACTATCGAGGAACGTTTTGAAATTGATTAGCCATTGATTAAAGCTAAATTCTTTAACTATGTTCAAGTTAACTATCGAGGAACATTTTGAAATTTATCAGCCATTGATTAAAGCTAAATTCTCATCGCTGGACCCACCCAAATTTGTATAATTTTTCTGGAGTAGTTTTCACCGTTTTGATTAGAAGCAACCATCTTGCCTTTGCTCCAGATCATTGTTTACCATGTCTTGTTGATTGTTGGTCAGCTGAACACATGTATTTGTCCTGTTTATTGTTTTTAACTGCCCGTGTTTCCGTTCAAGCAATCAATGCAATTGAAACATACAAATTCTACCTTTCAAGGAGTGCGACATATATTTACCTTCATCATTGCAATTTCTGCTTGAAAAATCTCTATCTTCTATTTGCCTTTGAGCATAGTTGTTGTCGAAAGACAACTTCGTTCATGCGAAAGCTCTCTGGTATGGTGTGCCAGGGTCACATGCTTCGAAGCTTACTTACAACCCGGGATGTAATTGCGGATACGTTATATCACGTATCAAGGCCTTTGTTTCCATTAGAAAATGGCTCCGCCTTTTGATGGGCGAAAACTAACAGAATATGCTGCGCAGAGAGAATACCTTTTATGAAATTTTTGTCAAATTCTCTTTGACTTAACGTTCACAAGCATAGCTGACAGAGTAATTCTATCAAGGTATCTTGCAGTGTGATTCCAATTAGCGTAACACGAAGAAATAACTTTAATCAAAGGTCATTTATTTTCTAATTTTCCAAACTTGCGGGGATTTAGCGTACGGCCGTTTTGTCTTTGGAAAGGCCGAGAGGGAGCGATGTTTGAGATCTTAACATTAATTATTTCACAGCGTAGACTTGAAGAAGGTACAAAATGTAAGATTGTTTTTGAAGTTTTTGATAGCCATCGTGAAAGGAGCAAGCATTGTTGCAGAAACCGTTGAGGTCTTGCTTGTCAATGTTTTTCCGTTTGGTCATACACTGCTTTACAAACAAACCTTGTTTTAGGATATTTTGATAATGTACAAACATTTCATTTTTATCGCCATGTGGCAAGCAAAAGACTTTTGCATAGCTTTGTCTGAATGGCTGTAGAATATTTTCCAATATGATAATGATTCATAAAAAGGCATGGCTAAAACTAACTACATACTTTTTCATACGCCCCAGAGAAGAGAAGCTTATCGAGTTTGGGCAAGGGCGCCTACCTTGTAGAACTGTATGTATTCCCAGTACTATTTTTGTGCCATAGTACACGGAGTAATTGATGTTCTGTTAATCCGTGTGCAACATAAAAAAGTTACAGTGATTTTCAAATTCTAACGTCTGTTAGTGTTGACCAATCAAAATTACGCTGTCTAGTTCCCTGTGGTCATCTCGTGTAACAGTTGACCTCGTATTACATCAACACCGGAATTTGAAGTCACAAAATTACACTTACGTCATCTTGACCTTGACAGGACAGGGACAGGGACAGGGACAGACTCTGTGTGCTGGGTGACGAAAACGGTACTGGGAATAAACGCAGTTCCTACAAGGTAGGCGCCCTTGGTCTGGAGCGCATATAATATAAACAAAACAGAACAATGTGAATACAATATCTAAATACCTAAATTATTATACTGCTAACTATTAGTGCTAAAACGGCAACAGTGTTGTTTGTAAATTGAAGCTGAAAATTTGTTCTCATCGAATGACAAGGGTGACAATGTGTACTTGATAGGTAATTGCAAACTTAGCAAATCCTGAAAATAATGGACGTCGCAGAGATGGAAATATAGTTCCCAGTCAAACACAAAAATCTTGAAACTTCAGATTCACCACCAGGCCTGGCCAGGGTTTTCTAATGAAAACGAAAACCACTCTAAAGTCTGCCAAACCTTCTGACTTGTGACGCAGAAGTTGTAGAATGCCTCCCAAACCTACCAAACCTAACCTACCAAACCTATCGTTTTGAGGATTTCGTAGTCAACGGAAAACAAATTCTGAGTCTAACAAATGTACCGTTTTCAGAACTGGTACCAATCATTCAAACTCACCCATAAACTCTAATTTCATCACCAGCTTAGTTTGAGAGACATGATGTGTCGAACTTTCGTTGTTCATTTTGGATTTAGTAGCCTGAAATCTGGCTCGCTCACATACAGAGACCTCCAATAGAAATGACAAACGAAAATAGAATGACTGTAGTTCTTTCTTTAGGCCTGTTCACAGGCTATGGAGGGATGGAGAGAGACATCTTAAAGCGCACAGATTCGTGGAAAAAATCTCCATCTTTTACAGGTACTCAAATTCCTAGTGATCCTTCAATTTTCTCTACCTTAGACTTGGAAAGAAAGGAAAGGTTACGCCCGCCCGCCCCGGACCGAAATTTGCCAGATGAAATGCCGCTGCGAAGGAAAATTAGCAAGATGGTTACATGAAGTAACTGCTCACTAAGAAACTGAGCAATCAACAACAACATGACAACGAAATGGCTGCCTCAGGTGGATCCGCTCCTGTTTTGCTTCGAAGACCTTTGCCGCCTCTGAAAAAGAAAGAAGATACATTCCCAAAGAAGTCAAAGACAGATTCAAGAAAAAAGAAGCAAACAAAGGTCACTGAGCAGTCACTAGAAGTGTACAATGCGCTTGACAGGCAGACGACGAGGCAAAGGACTGATGATTTAGGCCGGGAAGCAGATAAAATGAAGGTAGGTTAAGATAAGGTATAAAAGATGTCGTTGCTTTACTATGGAGAATATATTATTACAAAATTCAATTCATCTATTCTAACACTTAGGTTATTGTCTACTAAATGTCTACTACCGTTTGTTTTACTCTGAAATTGTATATGATCTTGTGTATTGTATGTGTGTTAAAATAGCTTGTACGAATGCAAATATGTTATTCATTGCTATCTAATGCTGTGTGGAAAGTAATGAAGTCAATGCATGGATAAAAGGTATCTTATTCTTGAAGGACAGAAGGCTCTAGTCAGAAGTACTTAACTTTACAGTCTGGAAAATTTCTGCACCCTAATAAATACCATCAGACTGAATTCAGACTGCCTAGATAATAAAGTTTACTTTGTGCACTAGAAGTCCTGCCCTGCAGAAGATTACCTAATTATCAAATTTCCAGCCTGGCAGACTGCTATCTTTTTTTGCATAAGAACTTTTGTATGCAGTTCAACATCCTTTCTGCACAAAATATATTCCCTGTGCTCATTCTTTGCCAAGATTTGAAATTTACCAAAACAAGTTTAGTAGACATACTCATCATCGGAAAGAAATCTTCCGCACACATTTTGCAAAGTTAGCACAAATAATAGTAGCAGCACACAAAGCATTGATTAGTCGTGATAACAAAATAAAAATAATAATAATAATGTAGTGCAAATGGTAGGCTAGTAGCCTGTAACACCATGGGTATTGTGGACACAATTTGTGTCGATCGTGCCCACAATACCTGGCCTAAATTTTACTAAATGAATGAATGTATTTCGTTACCTTGCTCGTCTTCATTTCATGAGTGTAACAAAATACATTCATTCATTTAGTAACATTTAGGCCAGGTATTGTGGACACGATCGACACAAATTGTATCCACAATACCCATGGTAACACATCTAAAACACCAGACTGGCGACTTTGCTACATGCAATGGGAGATCTCCAGCATGCAATGGAGATAGAAATAAAAAATATTGTGAACAATTTTGGCTATGTTAGGTATGGTTGGGTAAGAAATGGTCGAATATTTTATACAGTCACTCAATTTTTTTTCTAGGAATACCACAGAAGACTGGAATTATTATTTTCATATGGAAAACCAAGAGGAGGAGATCCATTCCCATTCAGAACCCCACCAAAGAAAACAAAAGGGCTTGACTTAAATGCATTTATTGATGACTCATATGAACCACCACCTCCTGTCTTCACACTGGAGGACTTCAAGCTCAAAAGAGAGGCAGCAAATGCAACAAAAGATGTTGTTCCATACATACAAACTCATTTAGTAGAGAAACCTCTTACTCAATGGCATGTTTATGAAACAAAACGTGATCCAAGGTTTGACCAGAAGATTGTAGAATATCAGAAAATCATGCTTGATGAAAATGGTGAGTATCAATGGATATTTGAAATAATTGTTTTCTTTTCAAGTTGAATTGAACAGTAGTAGGTACTTTGGCAGTTATTATCATCTCAAAACAAATTTCAGAGAAAGCATCATTTTAAATTTTCTGTCTTCAGCAAAGGAGGGTGGCATTAGCCCTGAAAAGTGAGTTTTGACTTAATAGGATGGTAAAGGCTTAAAAGTATGTATCCAACCTTTCTGAATACCAGTTTTACCAAATGAATGAATACCAACTTGAGACCTACCTACAGTACAGGTCTCATGTACATCAACATAGTTTTCCTGCCTAAGAATTCTTGTTTAGAAAAATTTACAATCCTTCATATGGCTCAAGAACTCTTATCATAATGTAAAGAACCCCCTGGTTATGCTCTTGCAGAAAACAACAAAAATTGTAATTTCTTTTCCTGCATTGGATGCAACTGCAACCCTTCACCCAAATTTAAGTGCCTAAATGTGATTTTTAGATTTGTCAATGAGTTTTTTGCAACTATGTTTGCCATTGGCTAACTGTTTTCATTCTTGATGCAAATTGTTCTGTTTTTTTTTCAGTTGCATTGCCTGACGTTCAACCAAGAGTTCCTTTGAGACAACAAGCTATAGGTAGGTTTTTTACATTAATACTAAGCATCGTTTTATGCCAAAATTGAATCAGACAAGCTTGAAATCTGTTATTTTAGGTATTCATCAATTATATTTCAAGCTGCTGCTGCTTAACATCACCTAATTTTATGAAACCAATTATCAAATGCAAAGTCTCTTAATTTTAAACAAAGCTTCTGCAATGACCTTTAGCTTCTCAGACCCCGTTTACACTGTGCCGCATAAATTTTGTCTGCATAAAATTTGTTTGGATTTATTTGCATTTACACTGTGCCACACAAATTTTGTCCACTTTGCCCTCCCATTTAGACTGTGCCGGATAAATGCAGTCTCCTGACCAAAATCATTTGCAGAACAACATAAACTCCCACGATAAGTACAATCATCAAAAACCCAACATAACCAGTGTTTCTCATTCTCAGTCAAAGAAAATTGTCAAAGCGCATTAGTTGAGTTTTTATTTCGTTATTGAAACCGCAATGTAGCTGAAATAACGAATAAGGGGAGGGAAACGTACTGATCAGGACACTGAACAACCCGGCCCAGGACACTAATGTGACTTGAACTGACAAAGAAAGATCAACAGATTGGTCAACGTATGATTCAATGTGCGAATATGGTCGTTCTTGTAAGAAACGGGATTGGCACCACTTTCATGACTCGTGAGTTTGATTGCCTCTTATTGAAACAGCCTCCTTGTTGATCAAAATTAACCTCATAGTGGATGTGAATGAAATTCATCCGGATGAAACTGTTTACGCTGTACCAGATAGCTATCTGAACTAATTTAATCCACTTTTCTAGGGGAACTAATTTTGTTCGGATAGCTGCTCTGAAATTTGTGCGGATAGCTTGGGTGTGTTCATGCGATGCCTATCTGAACAAATTTTGATGCAGATAAATTTATCCAGCACAGTGTAAACAGGGTCTCAGTGTCCTACAACCTTGTTTAGATACTTGGTTAAAATGCAGTACAGATATAATTTTTGTTTTACAGAGGAAAAGATTTTCAACCTGGAATCCTACTCTGAAGAATTTGAAGCAAAATTATCAGATAAATTTGGAGCAAAAGCTGTAACATGGCCATCAGTTGCAAGGCCAACTTATGTTGAACAGGATGGAGAGATTCTTATTCGAGGTGAAACAGTTGATAAAGAAATGGAAGATAATCAGCATGTAATGGAACAGAGCGCATCGCAAAATACTACAAAATCAAGATCAACTTCACATGAAAGAGATGGCAGAGAATCAGGATTGCTGGCTCAAAGTGATGCCAAGTATGAGGACATGATTTTATTTTGCAATTTTAAATCTGTTGAGATCATATTCAGAAGTGGAAAAAGTGTGTGAAGCCGTGAAGCAGCTTTGCAGGAAGCTTGTTTGTTTGGAAGGAAGAAAGGGGAGGAAAGAGAGAAAGCGGAATAAAAGGAAGGAAAAGAAAGGAAACAATGAAGGGAGGAAAGAAGAAACGAGAGGGAAACTGAAAACAGAAAAAGGAGAGGAGGAGGAACGAAGGATGGAAAGGAGATAGGACGACAAAGGAAACAAAGATTGAAAATATGAAGAGAACAGGAAGAGGAAGGAATAAAGGAAAGAAATACTTGAAGAAAATCAAAGTTTGGATGTTTTCATTTACAGTTTTTTTATCTAAGGAAGCTTTCATTAGTAATTCCGTTTCGTAATGGCTTATCAACTACACTGTACACAGTATTGCAATTCAACTGAAATCCGGGACTACAGAAAATTGATAAAACGATGGAAGGAAGAATTCTGGTTTGACTTTCCTTCGCAAGAAGACAAATATTGTTTCCACCACTGATCATATTATTGAGCTGCTCCATTTGATAAAGGATGCAAGTTAGACTTGATGTCTTTAAAGGGGCTGGGTCACGTAACGATAAACAAACCTGTTATCTCTATAATCTATATTGTTGCCCACACGTGGCCATTGTGTTCTGCACAGATTTTGGTGGATGGGGTGAATCAACAATAAAGTTACTACTAAAAATCCACCAATATCTTTGCAATCTTACAACATATGGTTGTTTCGTTTGTATTTCTCTGAAGTTCAAGAGTTCATCTTCAAAATAGCACTTTCATTTTGAGAGAAATAGTGGAAAATCTGTGTGTTATGGCCTGTCAAAAAAACTGCAAAATCGTCGTTTCGAAAGAAGTTTGTTTACTTTACGTGACCCAGCCCCTTTAAGCCCTGTGCGATAGATGGCACTCCATTTCATTTACTGGATTTATGATGGATGTTCCACCTCATATCTCAGTCCCATTTTTGATGACTCCACCAATGGCAGCGTTGCATTAAAATTTGTTATCTTGGAATGAATTTTCCAAACAAATCTTTGACAGGGTCAAATTTGACTCTTTGTACATTAGGTCCAAGATAATATATGAGCTGCAATATATTTCATCAAAAGCCATGAAAAAACGTAAGCCTCTTGTATTTAGTCTTGATTAAATCCTTGGAGTAGAGTGTGGTGACAATAATTTTTCCAGATGTCGCGAATCTAGCAAATTAATCGAATCTAACAAATGAAGTTACATAAATATACCCAAATGGTGGGCATGTTTTTGCTGATGGTCTTGATGTGGGTTTACAGTCACTAAAAACTCCATGCAAAAGTCCCTGAAAAACCCCAAACTTGCTGCAAGTCCAGGCATCGTAGATACCTGCTCTAAAGAGGGCTTGTCCCTTCAGAACTTGTTGTTCCTCTTAGAATACACGTCTTTTTGTAATAAGCTTTTATTTAAGGGAAATGAGCTTATTGAAATGATTCTTCTTTTTTCAGATCAGAAAAAGATGACAATCGCGGTGAACTATTCTTGATGAACTCACCAACTTTGTTTTTTCAAGGAGGGTTATGTGGAAGAAGTCCTTCTCCATTTGGTATGTTAGTCTGCCTGTCTCTGTAGTTCTTGGTGTAAATCATGTTTCTTTTATTGCTATTTGAAGTAAACATATTCTAACGTTTAGCAATTAAGACTTGAAAATGATTCAGCTCGAAAACAAATACTCTTTGCAGTTAATCGTAAAAAAATACGCACATGACCGATGGCCGAAGTGCGAAAAGAACTAAACATCACCAGTGGATGGATACAACAGATGATCCGAGTTAAAATCTGATATCTCGTAGGTTTATAATAGCTTATTCTATTTGTTAATCCAACGCCACGCATGGCCACAGAAATCGAAGCCAAAGAAAGCCTTGGTGTGTTTAGATTTGTCTTTGTTCTATCCATAGACCGGTACCATATTGCCCACAGGTCATTCACTTTAAGGGTACAACGTACAGTACCTATTATAAAAAGTTATGATGACCATCGTTGCATTTTTACCGTGCAAGAATTTCGCTTTTGAAATATGGTTTGCAGGATTTCGTATTATATGGATACAAGTCTGATAAATTTTGGCAAGATGAAGACCGGTTAAGCTGTATTTTTGTCAAGTTATTAGGTATTGAATATCAAAAGAAAGTACGATAAGTAAACAAAATAATAATTTCGCAGTGACATCTTTAGTTACAATCTTGCCGTTTTTCCTAAACTACCTTTGTTAAACAAAGTTTTACCGAAAAACTTTGCATTCAGAAATCTAAGGCAAAGCTAACTTTCCGAATCTTTATATGTCTCTGTCTTTTGTAGCGCCTGTAGATGGACAGAGCCTTTTGCCAGTTGAGGTAGCATTGTTAGAGTGTGTTGCCCATGGAGGAACCAAACTCAACCTAAAGGTATTTTCTTGCAATACTTGCATTGCCTTATGTTCTAAAATAAACTCATCCTCCTTCTGACCATAAATAGAACTCTATATCTTGAATTTTTTAAACACCAATGTTAAACAGGCTATCAATTTTTATGTTTTCTTGTAGGCCCATTTCATCGACAAGCTTCCTGATCTTACCCAAATCTCAGAAACAGTGCTACACATCAACCTTTCTTTCAACGATTTTATGGTAGGTTACAAGGAAATGGTATCTTTAAGTCAATTAAAATTAATTTAGGTATAAATATTTCCTTAAAGTTTGCAGTTCACAGCAACCACAGAAATAATGGCGTCACCCTGGAGCTGAATTTTGTTATAACTTTGAAACTTTTTCAGCTTGCAATTTCCAATTTCATATCCTAAATTCTAGCTCATTTAAGTAAAATGTTATGCTTGAGTGACAAATATCAAATTTTTGCTTATTTTCCTTTGCAGACCATCCCCGAAGAGCTGTTTAAAATATCTCAACTACAGACACTCAAATTAAGAAACAATCCAATTCACGAAATACCGGAAGGTATGTTTTGTTTTTTCGAATATTGAAGCATTTATTATCAGACTGATTAATGAAAAATGGAAACCATATGGTGAGCTAGCATAAAAATATGACAAAAGAAGGTCACGTGCCATTCCTGTCCTGTTGTTTGATCATTTATGGAGAGCAGCAAATACAATAGGCTAATACTAGAGGTTGATACAATAGTTTACTGTAAATAGAGGTTGATACTTCGAATTAGTCAGTTGCTCTGAAGATGCCCTGGTGGGTAAAACTAGTCAGCACCGGAAGAAAAATAAAAAAGTGCAGGAGACCAAATCGATGCCTAATTTCTTTGAGATTTACGCCCTCTTCAACCGTACACTGTAACTACAACAGGCTGTATTTAGGCCGTCCTTACATAAATAGTCTTTAACTCCGTCAGTAGAACTTAAATCTGCATACTTTTAGTTCTGAGATTATTAAGAGCTCTAAAGCCTAAAATCTCCGGAAATATATGTTATCGTGTGTTCATATCAAGGAAGTGATATGAACACACGATGTCTTATGCTGATCGAAGGAACTTTTTGAAAAGATTTATCTAACGTTTCTTTGAGCCACGTTTATTGAGACATGTTTTTCAGATGATTTATAGATATTTCAATTCTCATTTTGTTTCAGAAATTGGAAATCTGAAAGAGTTGAAAACCCTCGTGTTATCCTTTTGTCTTATATCATCTCTGCCCCCAAGGTAAATTTTGTGATATTTAGAACAACGATGAAAACTCTGTTCAAAGCATAATTATTTGTACTGTTATTTGTTTGTATTTAACGATGAAAAGCTGTCATTGATGTTTTATCATTAAAATCATTTTTTCAATTCTTTAATAGACAAAATTAGCCAAGGTTTGTGTCACCCATTTCAATTCATTGGGGAGCTATCATACTACTTTTTGCTTTCATGTCACACGTTTTCATGGAACGAAATATGTTGAAGAATTCAGAAGATATTTTATCAAAGACACCATAAGACACTGATCACTTGACCGGAAATGGGTATAATCAAACCTTTAGCCGATTTTGTGTACAGTTTTAGGACTTTCCATAAAGTCGTGAGAAAACTTGTGACAGCGAAACAATTTGCTGCATATTTCTACTGAGATTGAACGCAGTGAAACCATCAATATTTGCCACATAAACCATAAAATGAGAGTCCAAATTGTAAAGAAAATGGTAACTGTGCAGTTATTTGAACCAAGTCAATAAGACCGTAAAGTTGGCATGATGATGCAAAGAAGCTACCAAAACAAGAATTACATATTACAGTAAAAACCCGCGTATAAGAACCTAGTGGATTAAGAGCCTACAGGCTGAAATTGTCCAATTAGGCTACCAGAACCTATCCATTGTATTCATTGTTTAAGAATCCAGGCTGACGTGCAAAATTGTAGGTTTCTATACGCTGGTTTTTACGTTCTCTTGGTGTGATGCTTCTTTAATGCAACAAATTTTCTTTTTTTTTTGTTGCAGCATTTTCAATTTGGAAAGTTTGGATATCCTGGATCTATCATACAATCGAATCGCATTTATTCCTGAGGAGCTGAAGAATTTGAAGTGAGTTGGAATTCACATTCCCTTGTCAGTAAAGCTTCTAGCAGGAATATTTTCTCTGTGGGAACTGTAGCATGTGGGCTGTTCTCTCCGGATGTGTAGAATTACATGTTCGTAGTTATTGCTATTGATAGACTGATGGACGCTAGAACTATGGCTCATGTCCATACGCATCCAGAACCGGACATGGCCTAAATCAACTGCTTTTTTCTTCTCAAAACCACCGACCTTAAAACGCCGCAAAAACGGCTTTCCTGACGTGCTACACTACAAGACAAGCTATCAGTACTTAGAAGAATGTTTCTTCGAGCTATTAAAGCAAAAACCCCTACCTACAAGTGAGATTCTGCTTGTTTATGGACGCAAAAGATCTCCTAATTTCGCTCGCTGCTTCGAGATTTGATCGTTGCAGCCGTTCAATCGGACGCTTGCAATGTTCAATGTTCCCCGCTGAACAGCCGAATTCACTTCCCAAATAAATAGCTCATTTCCAACACTGCAGTATCCGAATTCTTAAATTACTGATAATATTTTCTTTCTGTATAATTTGGCTAAAAAGCAGCCGATCACTTGGGACAATCCCTAATAATCCAGGCATTCTTGCATGCTTTATTGCAGTGGGTTCATATTTAGTGATAGAATCATTTATGATGGGTTATGTCTTCATTGTGCCAAAGACCCAAAGGATTGATTGACTTAGCACTTGACTATTCGAAGAAGGAACATTTTGTGACAGAACTTTGACCTATTAAGCGGAATGGAACATTAAAACCTTAATCGAGGACTGAATTATCGTTCCTGGTAGGAAATTTGTTGTTGGCATGTTTTAATTTTGAAATTAGAATTTTAATCATTATTTTCTAATTCATTGCATTCAACCGAAAATAACTTTATTTATTAACTAAACTACAATACAATAGTAGTGAGGTCAGTCTAGCAAGATTGCATATAGGTGTGCCAAATAGAGCAAATACGGAAAGCACAGTATTCCTATTGCTCGTACGTTCATTTGATACATGTAACCTGAATCTCTGAAAACAGGGAGGGGATGGGAGGGAGGGATCCTATCTTTCATAAAAGTACTTGCTATCGACCTGTGATTCTCCACGCCTTGAAGACCTTTTTATATTTGCCTACTAAGCACGCCTCCACGGAGATCGTGCAACAGTATTCCCTTAAGAAACTTAACAATGCTACTACAAAATAGTTTCCTTATTGTATTGTTAATAAATTAATTTATCTTCTAGGAATTTGAAAGTCTTGAACGTGGAAGGCAACCAGTTGACCTCCTTTCCAAGAGGCCTCCTTACTCTCAATCTACGAACGTTTAATGTAAATAATAACTTCATCCACCCGATATTTTGGAAAGAAACTGCTCCACCTCAGCCGCAGGTATGTTTGCAAACTTCAATTTCTTACATTTGTAGAGCAACAGTTACCCGGCGGTATCCACAATACCGGGTGCACCAAACAGAGCTTGACGCGTCTGAAATTTGTCATATGAGAATGGTTAATAGATTAAAATGAATCAATGTTTGGTTGACAGCCGAAAAGCTAAAGTATTTTATAAATTGTTTTTTTTCATTTTTCGGAGCACTAAAAATATACCCGATGCGTCAGAAAAGCGATGTTTTAGCCAAGAACATATTTTGGGCGAAACTCGATTTTGCTAAAATTGCTCGTAACTATGGAAATTTATGACCGATCTCAACTAAATAAATTTTCATATCTAAGTTAGCCTTTTTCTTGTGCAATGAGCTTTTATATGAACGAATTTGCTTAGTAAAACGCATCAATAAAAATTGGGAAACGCCCCACTTTTTTCTGACTCAGCCGGTAGATAAAACGAAAATAATTTGTGTAAATTCCCTTACTTCGATATGCGTGAAAAGTTGCGTAAATATCTCCTCACGTTGAGCAATGATATGTTGATACATCTCAGGGTTGAACATTGAATCAGTACAAAACAGCAAATGTAATTTTAGACTTTCTTTTCAGCATCTTCTTGAAAACTGTGCGACGGTTTTGGCACAACGAGGAGAGCATATAGACATTGTCACAGATGATGTGAAACTGAAAGGCCTTTTGAAATCGTGAGTATTTGTTTTGTTTGTTTCTCTCTAGAGTTGGCTATCCATGAGTGAAAGGGAACACATAGCAAACTTACAGACCAGGGTCGAAAATTGTACAACCCGTCCTCTCTGCGTGGCGCTGCGTGTTAATTCATTGAATGTGTTTAGGCTGAACACAACATAGCTAATGGCGATTTTACACAGAGAATAGTAATCCAAAGTATCTGTGACAATCTTGGTGATCGAAGCTTTGGTGGAGGATTTGTTCTATTTTTCTAACGCCGAATATTTGAAAGTTTTAATGGATATCAAAAGTTCCATCATATTTCATAGACATAGACAAGAAAACACTGCAATTAAACTTACGTCGAAGCTGCGATGAAACTGGTCGCCATTAAAAACCCAAAGCTTTGGTCGCGTGCGCGCGTTGTTCCATACTTTCCGATTGTTTAGAAAAATCTTGTACAGCCCCTGAAAGAGAATGGACCCAGTAAAATTTTAAGAGGAGTAAATCTTTTCAGAAGATTTCTTTGAGATGAAATCTGATGTCTCCTTATATATGATAAAATAAATGATTCCAGAACTCCAACCTCTATCTTTATGAATTACCAGCATATGAATGGCTGCAATGCATAGGAATTTTCTTGGAGATTAGTCATAATTCTGTTTGAATATATTTTCGTTCAGTTTGAACATATTCTAACTTGGCATCTGATTTTAGGAGCTTAATGGTACAGGCGTGCTAGGAGAACTGAGCATTGCTTTTTTGTTTTTCTTGCTGCAGCCAATTAGAAATACGACAGGAGCCCTTTGCTTCTCTATAAGATTACAGCCACACCACTACTCAGTAACGACTCGCGCGCAAACTGTTCAAAAACCAGGACAGCCAATTTTATGAATTTTGAAAGTGTTGCAAAGAATGCGAAACAAAACGTTTTTGAGGCATCCATTGGGGCACAAACAATAACGCCGAAAGGTTGTGAGAGAAAAACTCTGAAAATCTTTCAAATTTAGAATTAGTTTATCTTTGATTATATTGATAATGTTGATAATGATAATTAAATTATGTTTGGAGCAAAATCAACGAATCAGGTCGACTTGCCCAAGTCATTTTGGCAAGTCCATGAATCAGGTTACAAGTCTTGCAGCAAATGCCAGAAACAAAGTTACCAAATCATATCTGTGGTGAACAAACAGCAATTACATTTTAATTCGGTGTTAAAAATTATACTTTAAAACACTCTGACGATTTTCTCTATTACCTTTCAGAATGACATTATGTGATTACTGTGGTGCGCCGAAGTTTGGACAAGGCATTCGCGTAATCAAGCCGGCAGCTGAACTATTTGGTGTTAGATATATTCCAATTCTATTTTATGTTTGTTCACAATATTGCAGGAGGACGTTACGAAGTTCAGGAGATGTACCATCAACTCCTGAGTTGTAATTATAGATAGTTAGTGTTTATTTAACTGTTAAAAATTATTTGCCAGAGCTCTTGTATTACAGTAAACACCGGCGTATATGAACCTAAAATTTTTGAAGTCAGCCTGGATTCTTGTACACTGAATGTAGACTTTCCCCAAGTCTATTTCGTCAACTGTGATAAGTTTATCTTGATGAAATAGTCTTGGAGCAAATCTACAATGAATGCAATGTATTGGTTCTTTTTAAGCAATTAAAAATTTGACAATTTCAGCCTTTAGGTTCTTATATGCGGGTTTTCACTGCATTTTTAACTGTTTGAATTTGTCTGTACGACCTCTTTTGTTACAGTACACACCCGCGTATAAAAACCTACAATTTCGAAAATCAGTATTGGTTCTTATACAATTAACAGTTAATTAACAGAGCCTTCTATATTGAAATAGTTTGACTGATGACGTAGAATATTGTTTCTTATAAATAGGGGCTCAATTTGATTATGTCAGCCTGGCTAGTTTCTTAATGCACTGGTTTCTTGTATGTGGTTGTTTACTGTATTCATCCGGTTGTTGTTGTTATGTAGAAGAGAACAGCATGTGTAATGGAAGCCTAGTGAAGGATAAGCATAGTTAAATTGTATATTATTATGAATAACAAATTTATGCTCAAACTGGGCTATTTCTGTGTATAACTTGAAATATTTTGTGAGTTTTGAAGACTGCTAATTATTCTCATACTTAAACATTAATAAACATTCATTCTTAGGATGTTGATATGTGGTAAACTTTCGCCAATAGTTTAGATTAATTCAGAGTTTCTCGAATTTAGGATAACCATGTTAGTTGTAAATATTAGGATTTTTAATTGGTATTTTCATAAATAAGAAGATTATTTTCAATGTTGTTATATTTCTTGTTGTCATTCTCTTGAATCAATAGACCTAATCGGCTAAGGTCTGTTTTACCCATTTCAAATCATGTGACCATACTCTTTTTTTTATATGAATTCCCCTAAAATTTACCATCTACTAACAAACATTAACATTACGAGACGATAGCGCAAGGAGCATGAAAATGCATTGCAACCATACTCTTGGAAAGTTTTAGTATTATGCTATACTTTGCACTCATGCCACAACTTTGCACGGCACGAAATATGTTAGGGAAATCAAAAGATGTTTTATCAAGAGAATGATCACATGACTTGAAATGAGTGTAAACAAACCTTAGCCGATTTTGTCTATGAATACTCTCGAGGCGTGTTTCAAATGCCTCTTCCAAGACTTTCTGATCCAGGAACGCTGAGAATTCGCCTAAGCAAAGCAGACAGAAACTCCATTAGGACTACCATCGTCCTGAAAAATCTCTTGGATTTAATCGGGGCTAGTGACAAGAACTTAGGTTTGCTCAATTTCTAGTAATTTTTGAAGTAATCCTCGATAGTTAAGTTGAAGACAGCAACCTTGTTTGTTGGTAATGGTTCTTTGAAATTTGAAGTATTAAGCTTGAATAGAAGGTCCAAACCTCCACGTCTAAACCAGAGGTTTTGGATTTTTGCCCAAAGCCTGGTTTTCGTTAAATCGTAATTCATCGCCGATCATAGTCTTACAGCAGCAATAATGCGCTGTTTCAGGAAATCTCCTCAACAAAACAAGGGCAGATTTTGTAATACAATAGAAACAGTTGCGCTTGATTCACACCGCAATTCAAAGCGATTAGCGACTGCAGACAAAGGAAATTCTCTCAACCAAACAATCAAAACAAACAAAAAACTCAAAAGTTTTTTCTGAAACCCAAGTAGCTAGCGTGCTTGTTGTGCATTCCAGAAATTGCAAACACAAGCATATATCGAAAGAAAAAGGATACATCTACCTCATGCATTTTATTTCTCTGGTTCCTAAGCCGATTGGGAGGCGATTCAACTCTCTTATCTTTTTGGGTGTAATTAAAACACTTACTGCTCAGCCTCATAACCAAAGAAATAAAATGCCCGAGGTAGATGTGTAGATATATCCTTCTTTCGAGATATGCTCTTGTTTGCTCTTAAAAAACTGTTTCTGGAATGCACAACGAGCGAGCTAGCTACCTGGGTTTCAGAGAAACTTTTGCGGCTTTACTTGTTTTGAATTACTGGTTGAGAGAATTTCCTTTGTCTGCGATCGCTAATCGCTCTGTTGCTATTGTCTTACCAAATCTGTCCTTGTTGCCTTGTTTGCATCGAAAATATCTCAATGAATATAGTCACCAAGGAATATCTTTCTTCAATCGAACAACAGCATTCACAAAAGAAAGAATCTATCCAAGCACTGTACACTGTAAGCTATTATCAGGATTCTTATCTTATGGACATTTATTCCCTTGGTTATATACGACTGTTTGTTCCGTATTAAATCCGAGAATTATGATACAAATACAAAATGTATTTTATTCTAGCAAAAAATCGTATTCACACCCCAGGGAATTATTTTGCTAATGTAGATGTAATTCAAATTTTCTGCAGAATGAAGGAAGATGTCTCTTTGGGATTAAATTAGTGAATTTGATTCTCAAACTCGGTTTCCGAATTCCTTTGAGAAATTTTTCTAAGCACGAGGTTGCTTGTTCGTACTTCGCTAAGCAAGGGAAAATTTTGTAAAACAACGGAAATCGTTCTTTTCAAGACAAATCGATTTGACATGTTTTGCTTTCTCTGTTTATTTTGATTTGACTGAGTGCATTCATTGGTGTGAACCCTATTCTTCAGAAAGGCAAATTCGTTGTCTTTTCGGAAACCTGTTTCCTTTGTATTACAAAATTTTCCCTTGCTACTTCGCTATGATTCAGAAGATTCCTGCAAAACAGCGCGTCCGCAGTTTAGGCCAAAACTCAAGAGCTCTGGTTGGGAGGTGGAGGCAAATTTGGACTCTCAAGCTTGATATACTCGCAACTGTCAATGCACCAGTATCAACAAACAAGGTATTTATCTTCAAGTTAACAATCGAGGATTGGTTTGAAAATTATTTCTGATTGATTAATGCTGAACTTCATATCGCTAGCCCTGGTGAAATGCGAGCGGTGTATCACACTTCCAAAAAGCGCACGAGATTTATTTAAACAATAGGATTTTCCGGGATTTCTTACGGATTTTTCTTGAAGGCAAAAAGATTTTGCCAAAGGTGTACAGGATCTTTAGAGAATGATGCGCCCCTTGATCAAATCTGTTACCCTTTTCTTGAACCCCCGGCATGACTAACTGCGCATTTGAAGGTTAAGTAAAAGGAAAGATAATAATTCAAGGCCTTTTTTATTCCATGCCAGCACAATGTCAATTTGGTTCTTAATCTTGGAGTTCTCAAGTGACGATTGGGCTAGAAATTGCGTCAAGGAATTGTTTAACCATGATCCTTTGCGTTCAAAATCGATTAATCAATAAAATTATTGAAATTGCCTGACCCTATCTATAGCGCAATTTCCTGTTTGTGATGAGAAGACCGAATAGTTCTTTCTCGTGAAGACCCATAGGGCGTGGAAAGACTCGTCTATTAAAATACGTCGTGCAACCATAGTTTTTACGGGTAGCAAATCCGAACTCTTTTCCTCAAGGGGCGTTTCACTCTCCAAAAATCTCCTACACCCTTGGCAAAAATCCTTTTGTTTTCAAGAGAAATCCCTAAAGATACTAAATGTTTTAAAAAATCTCGTACGCTTTTTCGGAAGAGTGTTACACTCCCGCGACACTCCTCGCTTTTCCGCACAAACAGAAAATAATTGTATACAGCAACAAGGCCTTTTTGTCTTTTCTGCCACAAGATTCAAAGTCTAAAAAATATTCGCTATTTACCCCAACTCTAAAAATCATTGAATGAAAAATAACACGCAAAAACAAAGTGACTCACTGTTGCATCAAAAACTCTCAAATTTACAAAAGTTGCAACCCAATAGCAATACCCTACCTATGATCAATGATACTGTAGCTAAAATTAAGCGCCAATATCTAATCGATGTAACGTTAAAATATCACTTTAAGACAAAGGATGATTTAGCTTGCGTTTACAGTATTTGATGATTTCACGGTTTCTATAAAATGACATTCCAAATGCTGTGTAGGCAGAAAAGCTCGATTTATCACTAGCAAGGATGAATTTTGTCATACAAAAGATCCAACTCTTTGACATCAACAAAAAACAATTTGCCTTCCTAAAGAATACATTTCGCACCTCTCTGGGTGCACTCCACTGAATTATAACATAGGGCTCAAATCTTTAAAAAGGTCGGTGTAAAATTCTATTGCCGTTTTCATTGAAATAAATAGCTTGGAAGGAACTAAGGGTTTTTTGCTGTAAATCTGCCGTGGCAATTTATAGATATCTTGATTAGTTTCAATATGGCAGCATTTATTAAGTTTGAGGCTATGACGTCATCAAATTTCTAAATCCTAAACTACAAAAGCTACAGATTTCTGCTTGCCACCATATTGTAGACCTCCATAAACTATGGTTTTCTTAAAGGTTATGTAATGTTTCCTCTATTAGTTTAGGATTTACAATGATTCAAATTTTTTCAAAATTTTCAATGAATTTTTTCAAAAATTATCAAATTGCCACCATTTTGAAAAAATAAAGATATCATAAAATTTCCACGGCAGATTTACAGCAAAGTACCATAAGTTCCTTTCAAGCAATAACATCATGGTCGGCTGCGCTGAAGGTGTGAAATATTTTCTTCAGGAAGGGCAAATCACTTTGTAGTGTCGGAGAACAAACAAGGACAGATAATGTTACAATAGGATCCGCTACTTTTGATTGACACCTAAGTACAAAGCGATTAGCGATAGCAGACAAAGGGAATTCAATGCCTGGTCGGTCAACTTATAAACAAAAACAAAGCAAGCCGCAAAAGTTGCTCGAAAACCCAGGTAGCTAGCTCGCTCATTGTGCATTCCAGAAATGGGTTTTAAGAGCAAATATGAGCATATATCGAAAGAAGAAAGATATATCTAAACTTCTGCCTCCGGCATTTTATCTGTTTGGTTCAGAAGCAGAGCAGTAAGTGTTTTAATTATACCCAAAAAATAAGAGCATTGAATCGCCAGTCAATCTGCTTCTGAACCAAGAAAAAAAATGCCCGAGGCAGAAGTTTAGATATAACATTCTTCTTTGGATATATGTTCATGTTTGCTTTGAAAAGCCATTTCTGGAATGCACAACGAGCCAGTTAGCTACCTGGGTTTCAGAGCAATTCTTGCGGCTTGCATTGTTTTTGCTTATGACTTGACCAACCAGCCATAGAATGTTTTTTCTTATATTCAATCAAAAAATTTACAATACAACTTACTATTTAACGCTTAAGGTACGCTTAAGGTGTTACGCTTAAGGTGAATCTGCACTTAAGGTGGCTCACTACTGAAAATTTCCAAATCAAGAAACAGCGATAAGGTGGCTCACTACCAAGTAAAAATAAATTAAAAACACAAAAATAATTGGTTAAGGTGGCTCGCTACTGATAAAACTTTCACACACTTGGTGTTCTATCGCTCGTGATCTTACACGAGTTTATTATTTTCTGACAACGTGTTTTACAAGATACAATAAAGCCCGCCTTAAATAAGAATGATACAAAGAATTTTACAGCTACCACACCCAAGATCCGATAATTGCCACGCTAATTGCCACACTAATTACCTCCTGTATAACATGAATCAAACTCTGACTAAATCTTTCATCTATTTAGATCTAAGTAGACTTGCTCCAAGTCTACTCCGTGGTCTATCAGCGCTAAAGTAATATATTTACCTCTGCGGAGGCGTACACAAGAGGCGACTGAAGGGCCCTGCGAAGGAGAAGCGAAGCGAAGCCCCCTTCAGTCGCCTCTTGTGTACGCCTCCGCAGAGGTAAATATATTACTTTAGCGCTGATGGACCACGGAGTAGACTTGGGGCAAGTCTAGATCTAAGAGAGATAATTGGGTTACCGTGTGAAGATTTTCTTGAAAACGTTGGTTCTAAAGTACGTTGTTTTTTCGTTGTTGCGTAGTGTAATGGATGATATATGTGCTATGTCGTTGTGGATATGACAGGGACTGTAGCGGATGATTCAAAAAAAGGTTACACGTTTGATGGGCTGTGGAATAAAAAGTATGTGGCTGATATTCAAAACTAAGGTATTGATCTATCAGTCAAAAGTTAACTTAGAAAAAAAATTTTGCTTGGTAAATTCACTCGTTCTAAGACCCAAACATTGGAAAAATTCCTGTAAGGGGTTTGTATGGGAATTGAGAATTCCGCCTTCCATCCTGGTCCATGATTTGCGTGCTGTTGAAATCAAAATTCTATTTCTGAACTGACTTTGAATTCAATTTCGATTTCAATGGCAAATAAATGATGGGCCAGAATGGAATGTGGAATTCTCGAATCCCCTACAAACAAACCCCTTACAGGCATTTTTTCTAATGTTTAGGTCTTAAAGATGAGTGATTTTACCAAGCAAAATTTTCTTATCAAGAAACCTTTAACCTTTGACTGATAGATTAACATCTTAGTTTTGAATATCGGCCACATACTTTTCATTCCACAGCCCATCAAACGTGTAAACTTTTTTTTACTTATCTGGTACTGCATTGTCACATTGTTAGTTCCAAAGAGCTAACTTTTCCCAGCCAGGGCTGCTTCAAATTCTAACTGCTGATAAAACGTCTTTAGTTTCAAGTTCATATGAGTGTCCACAGGGCTCTGCATTGCCACTGCAGACGCACTGAAAGGGCGCATCTTAATTCGATTCTGCGTTGGAGGTACGTGCACTTTGTTGTCCCAAACCTTTATGCTTACTTCTGACGAACTTGTGAATCCACGCTCACATGATGGAACTGAGCGTATACGATGTGCGGGCGCAGATCTGCTTCTCGCGATAACTTTCGGACCGTCAAAACACGTATTAGATCCTTCATCTCGCGGTTTGATGGTTGCTCTTTGGTTTAGTAATCCATTGCTCGGACTAGCAGTCCATGCATTCTTAACTCTGAGCTCTGTGTCAGGTTTGGTTTGTAAAATATCCCGTTTGCCTGTATGTTTCAAAATTCCGTGCGGTTTCTTAGTCGTCGTTGGAACGTTTACAGCGTGGCTGATTTGTTGATCATGACCATTGCGAATTGCAACCGCACTCTGTATCCGTGAAATATGTCTTTGAATACTCGCTGACGTTGGATGTTTGGCAGGCGCGCTTTGAGCTCGCTTACTGCGGTCGATGTGTTCAGATTTCTTTGAGAATGCGTCACCGTTTGACTGATCTACAGTTATTGATGGACTGCTCAGAACATGTTGTGGTCCCTTGAGTCTTGCCGTTTGCGCTCGATTGAACGCATGACTTTGCTTCCGGCGATCTTCTAAGAATGATGATCTTTTTCTGAGAAAATTGCTCTCTCTTTCTGCTGTTGCTGCATAATCCCAATTAACTGCTTCAAAGTTGTAAAGTAGCAGATTGCTTTTCGTATTGATGACGAGTCTGAAACCAAATAATCGAATTTGCAAATTACATGTTTTGGTTCTAAACTCTAAACCTACACATGCAAGTTGTTAGGTCCCTTTGTTAAGTTGTTTCATTTGTTAACCTATTGTAATCTAGGTTTTTAGGTAGGTCCCCAAGTCATTGTTAGAACAGCTACAGAAGAAGATGAAAATCGAAACGTTTAAGAAGCTGTCGTAAATTTCTGAATTATCTTTAAAAATTTTATATGCTTAGGTGAATTGGCTCTTGAATTATCATGCAATTAATGTATTTGGTTGTAAGCCACCTTCACATGTACCTTCGTTTTCTGCTTGTTGTATTTCAAAATTTCTTTTCTGTAATAGTAGTTAGGTGTAGTACTGTGTAGCTGTTCTCCCTTGAATTGCCGTAGGGTAGATATTTATTTCTCTCCCTGTGGCATAGTCTCTGTAGTATTGTCGCGTAGTTTGTAGGTATTGTAATTTGTAACATGTTTGTCTATTTTTAAAAAGCATATCAAAAAAGCCTGAAATGAGTACAGATTCATTTCAATTTTCTTCAAGTTCTTTATGCACAAATTCCCTTCAGCTTGCAAAGTCAATGCTGACTAAGAAAGTAGATATTATAGATAGTTATATTAAGCATATCATATACAGTTAAAGTTAAAATTGTGTACAATAAACTTTCTGGGCTGGTTTCTGTGGGAGAACAATTGTGGAAAAAAGATTTTTGCATTTATAATCGCAACTTCTTTGAATTTAAAAGAATTTTTGCTTTGCGCTCCGCCTAATGGGATAACACGTGTAAAAGTCATAGCAGTAAGGCAGGAATATCAGGGAATTTAATCGTGATTTTATTCCTTATTGAATCGAAAAAATCCTTACGTAACTTGATCTAATTTCATGAATATTCTCAGCTAAGTTTACATGTTAGTCTAATATGAAAAGATAATACAATTTCTACGAAAGAACGTTCACAAGTAAATTTACAGGAAAAACATCCATCTTACTAAAGGTTCTGAAGAAGAAAGGTAAAAATAACTCACAGTGAGCGTTCGTGCCATTTGCCCTCAACGACTATATGCTGTAAAATGCTGTAATACTAACTGCACGATTATTTTATTCAGTTTGTTTCAATTGCTAATAGCTACTCAGAACGAAGACCAGTTGGTAAGAAACAGAGGAAAAGGAAATAAAGAGAAAGTCCAAGAAAGAGGGTCTGTGATCAATGGAGTGTTAGATAGTCCGTTATCAATAGTTTGGAGCAAAAATTGTTTGTGGCCACATTCAGTCAGGTAAGTTTTTAAATATACTTGAATATGGCAAACGGGTATCAGTTTCCTTCTCTTACACATCCCCAGTAGAACCGATTTAAAGATAAAGTACCATATAATTTTATAGAGAACAATAATATACTGACCTGTCTTCACTTGCATACAGAGCCGTGATCGGATCATTCCTACTGTTTCCTCGAATAATTCGCAAACATTCACCAGTCAGTATGTTCCAAACTCGGATCTAGAAAGAAAGTAGACTTATGACGATGAGTCCCTTGTATCCCTGCGGTACCTTGCTCACAGGGACTCATAATGAAACAGTTAAAAACCTGACCCTATCTTCTGCATTCGATTGATCGAATCTGGATCGAACGACTGCTTCGGCTCTGTTCAACGGTCACTCCTCAGAAAGGAAATGCGACTGAAACCACGGTACGCAGACACTTACTCAACAAAACTTGGTATTCATCTGAAGAAGATAGTTCACTTTACCTGGTGAGTGCAAAATAAGTCTTTTAATGCTGCAATTTCCATGTTTTTAAGACCGAGAAAAAAACCAGAGAAATCTTCAAGTAACTGCTGCAGCAACTTCCTTCAAATTTAGTAAACTGCGTCAATCGAATTGCAGGCTCGAAACTGATTGTTCTTCGCCAAATCTCGCATTCTGATTGGTATGCTAGGAATCCCAGCATATTAGGCCTAAATAGGGTCAACTTTTTCAGAGTAATATTATGAGTCTCTGTTGACTGAAGCGCCATCAAGAAGTCAAAGAGCACAGGGAAACAAGAGACTCATCGTCATAAGTCTAGAAAGAAAGTAGAATCTAATTCTAGATTATAGAAAAAGATTAAATCAGAAATCTTCAAAATTGGTCCAGTGACGATTCATCGTGGCCTGACAAAAGTGGATAATTTTGTAGGCGCACCTAGCATTGCAACAATTTGAAAATTTAGTGATGAAAAATTAGTTCCAGTTATACCTTTCCATCCAATGATCCTGTAACAACTCTACAATACATTGTTTCGAGACAGTTGACTTCTCTGAAAGTAGAAAACGAGAGTTTTCAAGTTTGTCAATCCCAAATTGGATGTCATATGAAAAGGTCCGTTGATAAAAACAATTGAAGTGTTATGCGTGACCAATTTTTGCAAAGCTCACTTGACATCTAAGTTGAAACACATGGCAGAAAAATACAGCCTTATGATGGAATTTGGTAATATTCCTAGACTAGAAGAATATCAATCCATAGACTATGGTAAATCTTTTGTTCCACTAACTAGAATTTCACGATAAACGCTAGAATAGTTAACTAACTAAGTTTTCAGATTTCTCATGAATCCTTAAACATCTATTTCCAACCACGAGCCTTTGCAACCCCACAGCTGACTTTCATAGGATATAAAAATAATTTATGGTTAAA
This sequence comes from Aurelia coerulea, assembly GCA_039566865.1. Taxonomy (NCBI): domain Eukaryota; kingdom Metazoa; phylum Cnidaria; class Scyphozoa; order Semaeostomeae; family Ulmaridae; genus Aurelia; species Aurelia coerulea. The sequence goes on from CM076955.1 coordinate 20,767,514, forward strand.
TAAAGTTGTGTTTATATGAGCAGCGGGCCAGCCCGGTCAGCCGAGATCTGTGAGTTGGGTAGGCGGGATCCCGGTGAAGCGAGCTCATATAAACAGCGTCAGGCGGGCTGGCCCGGTATAATTGATTGATTGATTTGCGTAACTGATTTGCGTAGGCGAGATTGCATTGTTTAATTTGAAAGTGGTTGTCTGGCCATTGTCTTTCAAAATCCCTTGATACGTCATAACATGCAGCATTACGAGGCCAGCCCGTCTGGCCGGGATAGTTTTCACTCATATAAACACAAACTAAAATCATCCCGCCTAGACGAGCCAGCCCGGTCAGGCGGGCTGGCTCGCCTCATATAAGCAGGCCCTAAGTTCCTTTTGCTTCGCTTTCATTCTGCGCACAAAATGGGTCGTTAAAGGGAATAGACATAGCTATATCTCGTAGCCGCTATAAATAGGCTGAAGAAACGCCCACAAATCCATTGTTTCTTCGGCTACACAATGAGACCGTATGCGTCAAAGTGGTCGAGTATAATAGAATATATTTTTGACCTGGCCCGGGCCAGCTTTTAACTATGTCGATTCCCTTTAACTTATGAGATCGTTCTCCAAGAGTCGACATATGAGTTGACTTATGCAGTATTCAGAACATTGAACAGATTCTCTTTCCAAATAATAGACCAGATTGGCTAAGGCTTGGTTCACCAAGTCAAGTGACCTGCTGCAGCAACTGAAGCCACATTCTTGGGAAGCTGCATACTTCTTGCATTCATGGTCCAAGTTTTCATAGCGCGAAATGTGTTACAGAATTAAAGAGATGCTTTATGATGAAATCGAACTTGAAATGGATGTAAAGAAACATCATCCGATTTTGTTTTTTGGCAAAACTTACTTAGGATGTCTCAAAGTTTGCAGACATCTTGTGAAGTTCCCCTTCGTGCTCCACACCATCGCATAACAATCTTTACTCCCTGTGATTATATGATTATCATCGAATGTCGTGCATGTTATAGGTCCCATGTGGCCATCGAGAGGCTAGATGAATAGATTGATCGATATTTAAAAATACTTATTAGCTAAATCATAGAGGCACGTCTGTCCGCGTTTGAATAGCGTAGCTGAAATTTGAAATTCGAGTGAAAGAGATGTTCTCCTGGCTATGCTACTTGATCTTATGCATGTTCTAAATCTTAGCATTTTGCAGTAATTCTTTACATGATTCAAGAAGCAAGTTGCTCTTTCCATTTATTTTGTTTTTGTATATTCAATTGGTCATTTTTTGTGAAATTAGTCCTTCAAAATTTTGTCTTTCTTAGCATTATCCGTTCACACATTCAAACACAAAATCATTCAAAGATACATTGCTGTTCCCCTTCTGACTATTCTTTTTTCATTCATTCTTTTTCTCATTCATTCATTCATTCAATTCTTCATTAATTCATTTATTCTTTCATTCATTCACTCATTCATTCTTTCTCTCAACCATTCATTCATTCATTCTTTCATTCATTCATTAACGCTTTCAGCTATTCGTCAGTTCATCCCTGTGGTTGGTAAACTGCATCCATCCCAGATTTTCCAAAACCAATAATAAAACATTTTGTTTATTACCATTACCTTGATAAGCTTAGCTCCTTTGAAGTCCCAAACTCTAACTTTGCCTCCTGCGCAGCCAGTTAGAAGCAGCTTCTCGCCAATCTAGTAAGAAATGACGAGAATTGCTAGCAAGTTTTACAAGAGAAAATTCAATAATGCGGGACTTGATAAATTTAGCCTCATCCTTCGTTTGATTAAAAAGCTGACTAGTAACATTTTTTGCATGCCTTTTTTTATGAGCCATTATGACTTCAGTTTGCATAGGTTTGTCGAAAAGCAGGAAACGAAACTAAACATTATGATTTGGCAGAATTGACTGAAAAGATACAAAATGAAATATATGCTAATAAGCAGTAAATTTATTGGGGTACTCTGGTGAGGTGAAATGTGAATAGTCTTCCACAGCACACTTCTTAATGTCAAATGACATCTTAACAAGGACATACATTATTCATATCACTTACCGTTGCTGAATGGATTATATTTCTGTGTTTGAAAGTTCTCAGGCATTTGCCAGTCTTTAGATTCCAGACTATGTAAATGATTGATCAGTTTAGATTTCCATAAAGGGATCGTATTTAATGGATTAAGTTAGAGGTAAAAATGATTTGTCTCTTGCAATGACTCGAAAAGTTCATCCTCTGATAGGCAGATGGCTCCATTTTGATGTTTGGTTGTGAAAATGTCTTTCCTTTAATTCAATTGCTATAAAATCGATTACCAGATTACGTAAAAGCTAACCTTAAATTTGCTACATGTCATATAGAGACTATGGGTACTTTGTCTTGGGGATTCAGCCTCTTAGCTGAATTTATACTTTGTGAAAATTTGTTTCTTTTCAACCTCTGGCCAAGTAAAAATTGTTCAGCCCGAGTGAGGCTGCTACGTCATTATCTAAGGGCTTGGCAGTGCTACAAAAAATTTCATACTATGTATCATTCTATCAAAAATCTAGACACTCAATAAGCTGGCACTTCCACTTTAGTTCAAACTGATCATCGAGCCAAGGGCCGTAAGAAGAGCTTAGTGTCAAATAAAAACAGATATAAGAATGGTGCTTCCTTGCTTCTTTGTTGATTATTCTCTTGGCTTTACTTCTCAAACGACATAAATCCCTGTTTTGTCAAGTTGAAACTTAAACCGTTGGCTTGGCTTGGTTTGCTTTGGCTGGCGTTTGCAATTTCGAAAACAAAACAAAACTAATAAACGATTACGCTAAAGATGGCGGTGAGGAAATTTTTACCAAGATGCAATGCGCTCTATTTACGAATCTTCAACGACTCTATCATTCCTATTAATTATTATTCTATAGGAATTCGATTAAAGAACGCAATGTATTTTGGCAAAAAGTTCCTCGCCGCCATCTTTAGCGTAATTGTCTGTTGCAAATGCAGGCCACAGCAAGCCAAGCCAAGCCAACGGTTGAGTTTCAACCTGACAAAACAAGGGATTCGTGTCACTTGAAAAACAAAGACAAGAGAATAATCAACAAACAAACAATGAAGGACCATTCTGGTATCTGGTACACTTATTTTTTGTAAGAAACTGCCCATAAGAAACTCAACTCTCAGATCGCCAAAAAATTAAGAAACTCCAGTACTGAGAAACTATAAGTTAAGAAACTATTTATTTTGATAAAGGAAATCCTTGACATATGTTTACGTTGCTTTCACTTGTTTCCTGTATCATATTACTCGTGAGGTAATTGAGTAATGTCTAAAAATTTTGGAAGGGCTTAAAAAACCTTGTTTTGAAATGTTTTATGGAGCCTCTAAGAAACTCGTAAGAAACTCGTAAGAAAGTTCTCAAAATCTGATAATTTTAAGAAACTTTCAGTACTGGCCCAAATTCTTAGTTTCTTATAAAAAAATACGTGTATGTTTTTATTTTACACTTTACTCTTCTTACGGCGCTTGATCAAGCAAAAAGAAAATAAAAAAAAAACTAAGGAATACTATAGTTTGCATACCTTTACATGTCCTATCAGTGGAACCTGATGCCAGATATTTTCCATGAATACTTAGTGAAATCACCGAACTTTTATGTCTAAGGAAGGATGAAAAGGGCCATGTTTTAGCGTAATTCACAAGATTGCTTTGTAAAGAATTAAAAACTTACAAGTTGCAAAATAGGGCCAAGAAATAGCCTGAAATGACACAGCGATAAATATTAGGTCTAATTTAATATCAGTATTAATACTTCTCCTTTCGTTTTATTCCTTGGAATATTTTTGATAATTCTTAATATAACGAGACTGTCAGCTTAATGTGCGAACCAAGGCAAACTTTCGATGCCATAAAGTTGAAACAATACTGTATTTAGAATAATTCAATCGTTACCCAAGAAAAATCTTCTGACATCGTCCGTTCTTGATATCCCAGAATCTGTGGAGAGAGGAAACAGAAATGAAATGAGGAAATTTAATGTAAATGAGGAGAAATTCGAATACCTACATATCTAAAGGGCTTCAAATCTCCTGCTTACTGAGCTGAGCTTCAAAAGGCCTCGAAGGAAAACATACCTTATCGTCGTGTCATAACTTCCACTAAGAACGAATCCTCGATTTTCATCCGTGTAAACTGATTTAACAGATCCAACGTGTTCAACGATCGTCTTTTCGCATTTACCAGACTTTATATCAAGCAGTCGTATCCTCCTGTCGATTGAAGCAACTGGAACGAATTTTCCTCCATCGTAGAATGTTACGCGACTGTTGTCCTTCCTGCGATGAAAATATGTCAAAATTTCTCCTGGTAATTTGCTGGTGAAAGGCTAAATGGCATACATGAAGGATGCAAAACTATTGCGTCCACAAAATTGTAAAGACGTTTGGCAGACCATGCCAAATCATCTCGGACCGCCGGATCGCGGCAATATTTTGAAAAGGATTTTTGGAAATTCTACTTGAATGTCGCACAAACTTTTGAATCGAATTTCGCGGTAGCAAAATATCTGAATAGATTTCAGATTTATTGAAACTTTAACAGGAAAGTAAGGTAGATTATCGGATCTTACTGGAATATTAAAAGTTGGACAAATGGACAACATGATAACTTAGACTTTGACTGTTTACGATCTCTTCAATTTGAAATTTTCATATCAATTAACTTTGGAAAAGAACATTTATCAAGCAAGACATTAAAATGCATTGAAAAATAACTTACATATTATTGAGCACCAAAACATTGTATGCACCACAGTAAACATTTCTTTCTTCGACATCCACAGTGATCGTTTCAATACCATCGTAACAATTTTGCATGTTTCTCTCCTCGAAATATTCATCAACACCAGTAATATCAACATGCTTTGCTTGATCATTTTCAATCACCTCTCCATCTTCTGTAATTTTAGGAACATGTAGTGGAATCACACGAGCATACACTGGATTCGGGATTTTCTCTGTACTTCCCTGCACAATAACAGTGAATATTTTGACTATAAATCTACAATGAGATCTCATAGTTTATTAAATAATCAATTTGGTCATGAAAATGTTTGCTTCAACTTTGCATTATTTGCATTATTTGCAATTCTTTGCTGAGCACATAGATGGAGAACGGATATCATTTGACCCTGTGAAGAGTATATCACTTGGTCCTTTGGTGCAAAACAGCTTCTGCTAATAAAATACGAACAAATACGAGATGAAATGCAAAATACAGAACATTGTAAGAAAATTCTACCCCAGCGACGATTTTTTTTGTCGCAAAATCTCTTGAAGCCTGCTGTAGAGTTTCCCTGCCAATAAATCATGGAAATGTTTCCCAGCTTTAAGGAAATGAAAGGCTTTTACAACTGGGAAAAGGCAGCATTAGGGATCCTGCGCATTGATCAGGTTTTTAGAGCCAAAATCAGTTATTTGGCACATGAATTCAGCTGCTCAGCTAGGCACAGCCAAATATTAGCCAAAAAGATTGGATTTTTCCGGATATTCAATTGAAACATTCAGTACTTCAAACTTTCAACATAAATTTGGCAAAATATTTGATCATCCAAATGCCCCTAAAGTGGTTTTCTCAAAATTTCTCCACAACTTGCCACTTTTTAACAGATTTCATTGTGCTAACTTTAACTGATAAAAAAATTCAGACAGTTCCTTAGCATTGAAGTAACAAACAGGTTTTTGGATGTATCATAATAGCAAATAGACAGTTTCTGAAAAATTCTTGCAACAGTAATCATTCAGATGAATTAACAAAGGGATCCCCAAGATTTTGATTAAAATGATGAGCAAATTCACCTGTATGAGCATCACATCTTCTCTCATGATCTGTTGTGCTAGAGTATCATTCCTAACTTGCTCTGCAAGGAACCTCCAATGCTTGCTAACACAGACACAGTTTATCAAGCTATACTGATTTAAAAAACCTAAGATATATTTTGATAAATGAACTGGCAGCCTTCTAATAAAATCTCTTTCCTTTGGTAAAGCCTGATATGATGTCCTTGCCCCATAAGGGCCAACGGAATCTCCAACATCTTCAAGTTCGCAAGAGATACATTGTTCTGTGTCACTGTCAACTTTGTCTGACTGGTTTCTTGATTGTTCTGTTTTTCCAGTAAAAGGATAACATCTTGCACTTAGACGGTTGGTCTGCTGAAAATATTTGATGACATTTGTTGCATTTTTTGAAATTGGAGTACTTCTCAAAGCAAAGTCATCTTCTTGTAGGAGTCCATCATCATCAAAACATTTGTCAGGAGTTTGTGATAATATAATAGCTGATCTCTTTAATCTTCCATTGCTGCTTGAATCAAGCGTGAAAGAGGAGTTTGCTAATTTCTCATCTCTGTCATCAAAATGTGCTGGTGCTTCATCTGTGGAGATGAATGTGATCATAAGAAGTAATCAAGAAGTTTTATTGTATTCAAGACAAATTTGAAAATTTTATTTTATGAATTTTTATGATATTTTGATAATTTTTCTTGGATCCTTTTGAGCACATTAAATATACGAAGTAGATGGAAGTTGTACTTTTCTTTAACTCTTCGCGGAGTTAAAATATTGTACTTTTGTACTGTTTGGTGTGAGAAGATTTTTATAGTGTTTCAGTGTTCATAGAAATGTGAAACAAAAAGAAAAATACGTCAGCGCCTCATCCAGCCTGCAGAGTGTGGCAGCTGCACACACAAGGTTTTTTTCAAAAATTTTGCGTGCACACCAATTTTGGATCTTTCGTTCATTACTTTGAAAACAAAGGAATCAAAAACCTTGCACGTAAGCACGCCACTGCTTCCTTGGTTTGCACGAGTGAGATCTCGTTGAGAATTGCCATGCTCTGCAGACTGGCACCTCATGTTTCAAGAAGGATTTGATTAATCCCAATCTATAAAGTGCTCTTGGTATCCCCATTTGTCAAATGCCCAACATTTTTAGGCACACCGCATACACAAAGTCAACCCTCAGGTTGGAAAATTTGACATGCACAGGGGGACTAATCCTCTGTGCACTGAAGGACAAATCCTCCGCACATCCTGAAGATTTTATAAAATGGGACCCTGGAAGCAAATTAGTTATTGTGTAAGTCAATGCTTATACCTTCTGCAGTGGAAATCCGTTTAGTTGTTGCACTTGGTTGTGCTGTTGATCTCTTTGAATTCAGAAGTTGTTTTCTGTGTATCTCATATTGCTTTGCCAAAGATGATTTTATGTTTTCAAGTGTAAAGCAGTTACAAAACCTAAAGAAAGCAGTCAAGTAGTTAAATTTTGCCCAGGAACTTGCAGCTAAAAACCAGTTCTCATCTTCAAACATGTAATCAGCAGTTTTTTCAGGTGGCAGAGATTTCTCTGATATCCCTTCATCAAAAATCAAATTTGCTTTCGATTTAGCATATGTGAAATCTTTGTACTGCAGCGGTTGCAATAGTCCAAGCAAAGAACATATCAACTCAAGGGAAACACATTTCTGCGATAACCCACGAATGTACTTTTGTTTCTTGGTCTCAGGAAGCCGAGTGAACCATTGTCGAGCAAAATTTAATTTCTCTTTCAAAACACAGCTTTCGCATGCCCCACAGTCAGTTGGTGATCCCCCTGTACATCTGATTTGTTCAGCTTTTCTTACATCCATGGAGGACACAACCTCGCTCTGCTTTTGCTGAGTCCAAGACATAACAGAAACAGTGACATCTGAGGCTGACTTGAGGATTCCTATATTCACTCGTGCAAGAATCAATAAACAACTTCTGCGTTAACCAGATTTAATCTCCTTACTAAGAAGTGATGTCTGTTGTAATCTCAAACCTGATTGTGGCACTCCTTTCTTTTTTAGCGTCTTAAGCTCTGAATGCTTCAAACATTCATGTATTTTTCAGGATACCCACACTGTGCAACTCTGTGCTTGCCAGTGGCCATTTTGTATTTAAACAAAATAATGTTGTTGTTGTGGTATTTGATCATTTCGTGTTTACAGATTGTGGTCGTTGCTAAGGCAACAGGTACTTGTTGAAAAACTTATTCGAAGCGACAGAGGGTTCTAAGTTTTTAGAGTTACATAGCCCCTTGCTGCGGGCAAGCTTGAAAGCAAGAGGCGAAATAGACAAGAAGTCAAATCCCCGGGGGGAGGTACTACCATTGTGGCCTGACAGGGGGTCCAGTCAGGGTTAAAGAGGGCCAACGCAAAAATTTTGAAAAATACCCTCAAATGATAGTATCTTTTTACAGAGACCCCCAAACGGTAGTTCGTGGACCTAAAATTGGGCCATTTGGTAGCATCTAAATTTTCTGCAGTTTTTCAAAATTTTCTATTGCAAAAACTGATTGAACAAAGCAAGAAAACTTCAAAATTCGTCTATAATTATTGCTGCAGTGAACTTATTGCCATACGGAGGATTCTCTACTGAGTTTAAATCTTACAACTGGCCAGGAATCTTGGAATACCCCCAATTGATAGTATGCGTTTGACGAATAGGGCCTTTTGGTAGCCATTTGGTAAGACCCTCAAACCGACTGGACCCCCCTGTTGGGCCATTATAAGAGTACCCCCCCCCCCCCGGGGTCAAATTCTGTATTTGAACAGTGCTTCGGTTCATATCTACACTTACCTCACATAAGTATTGCACCACCTTACCCAAAATGGCGCCTAAAAGTGTCTTTCAGCCCAACCAACAAAATTTGCATAACAAAAGCATCAGCATTTAAGGGTTTCTCTACCGGGTGTTTTGATGGGAAAAGAATTGTTAATTCGCTTGCTTTTCATTCATAAGTAAAATGAAACGTTATTTTGTTGGTTTCTTTGATAAATTAGCAAAAACCTCCGGACAACACTGCACAAGATTTTGGGAGCGTAGCTGGAGGAGTAGGTCAAAACAAGATGAGAAACGGGTAGATATCTGGGGGCAAAGACAACAACATTTTATAGTTTTCAAATTAGTAGGCAACCTTCGATCTTAAAGATCATGGTGTACGCATTAAATAAAGTTTTAGTCCTGGTGAGTCCGGATATGACTAAACAATCCAATTCTTGAACGGCAGCGCTTGTTACAGTGTTCGCAAATAAATGCATCATCGTTCGCATCCAAGTTTGTCAAGGGCTGCTTTCTTCTTTTCCTGCTCTCCTCTTTTCTCTGTATAAGGGCTTGTTCATATCTTCTTGCTCCCATGGTCACATTTTCTTTCCATGATGAACGTTGTGTTGCGCAAATCTCCCAGCTATCTACATTCACATCAAACGATTTCATGTCACTTTTGCAATTATCATGATATCTTAACAACGGGCGTCCTTGTTTCCTAGAGCCATCACGAGCTTCGCTGAAAAGAATTGTCTTTGGAATACGACTATCATCCATCCTTTTGACATGCCCTAGCCATCTCAACCGTTTCTGCATTATCATAGTTTCCAAGTGTGTTAGCCCCGCTCGCTTTAGTACCTCTGTATCGGGTATCTTGTCTTGCCATTTTATTTTCAGCAACTTCCGTAAGCACCTCATGTGAAACCTATTTAGCCTTCTAATATTCCTAGCATACGTAGTCCATGTCTCTGAGCAATATAGCAACGAAGAAAGCACACAAGTCTCGTATATGCGAATCTTAACCTTGGTAGAGAGTTTATTATTTTCCCACGCTCGTTTCTTTAGTAACCCAAAATTCATAGCTGCTTTGCCGATTCGTTTTGATATTTCATCGTTTAGATCTAAGTTCTTTGTTACTGTGGAACCAAGATAGCAGAATTTGTCGACACTGCTAAGACTATTTTCATCTAAAGTAATTTCAGAATTGGATCCCGCTGATCCCTGATGCATTATCACAGTTTTCTTTAAACTTATCCTGAGCCCAAAACTCTTGCATGACTCTGAAAATTTGTCCAGAAGCCTTTGCAGAGACTCTTCACTGTGAGCAACTAGCGCCGCATCGTCGGCAAAGAGTAGTTCCCGTACAGTCGATTCTCTCACTTTGGTCTTTGCTCTAAATCTAGAGATGTTAAAGAGTCCGCCATCATGTCTGGTTCTGAGATAGATCCCTTCATCATTTCCTTCGAAAGCATGTCTTATTAGGTAAGAAAAATATATGTTGAATAGAACAGGAGCAAGGACGCATCCTTGCTTCACTCCGTTATTAACCGAGAATGCTTTGGAGCAAAGACAACAACATTTTATAGTTTTCAAATTATGATTCTACAAACTTTATCGCTGTGACAAAAGTTTTCCGTGAGGAATGCAAGAAGGATAAACACAAAGGGAAAACGAAAAGAAACCATTCCAAGGTAAGAATATCTTTGATATCACTTTTATCACATTAACATTAATTTTGCTTCCTGGAAGACTTTAGGCAGGTGGTTGACACTTAAATATATGGATTTTGATGTGCTCAACGAAATCGCTACGGTTTAATTTAGTTTGAAGATAATTTTGAAATTTAACAAGTGACTGGAGCATGTTTTTTTAACGTGACTCCTTCTTAGAGAAATTCAAGTTCAGCTACATTGAATGAAGGCTTTGTTATTTATTTGAAATTTCTTCTTTTATCAAAGTCAAAGTGGAAAAATTTTATCGTGAGGATAAAGTTTGCAGAATCCTAATTTGAAAATACTAAATTTTGTTTTCTTTGCCCCCAGATATCTATCCGTTTCTCATTTTGTTTTGGCCTACTCCTCCAGCTATACTGCCAAAATCTTGTGCAGTGTTGTCCGGAGGTTTTTGCTAATCTATCAAAGAAACCAACAAAATAACGTTTCATTTTACTTATGAATGAAAAGCAAGCGAATTAACAATTCTTTTCCCATCAAAACACCCGGTAGAGAAACCCTTAAATGCTGATGCTTTTGTTATGCAAATTTTGTTGGTTGGGCTGAAAGACACTTTTAGGCGCCATTTTGGGTAAGGTGGTGCAATACTTATGTGAGGTAAGTGTACATAGTGTGGCAGTGGTCGTAGAGAATCGTAGTACAGGGGTGGTCAAATGCTGCGGTATGCCCTAAGAAATGTGAAACACCGACTTTTTATCACAGAGTACGACATACTCTTCCCTGCCCCCCAAACAACCAGTTGTGGGCTGCGGCAAACAAGCATCTTTTCTTTCCCTGAATACTTAAGCAACTGTCGTGCGATAAACATAAATTTTGACGAATCCGATCTTGTGTACGAAATTTCAAATACGTGTACTGTACATGCTGCTGATACAGTATAATGTCTTGTTCAATTCCTACCCTGACCATCCCCCCTCCCGGGACAACCCCGGGCATTTGCACAACAAATTTTCTCGGCCCCCGGGCATTTAACCGTACATTGACCCGCGGGCTGCCCGGAGGGGGAGGGTGGTCAAGGTAGGAATTGAACGAGACATAACTAAAGGGTTTTGGGACAACCATTTTCGGACCATTCTCGGTAGTTTTGGGACATTTGTAAGGATAGCTCCGATAGCTACGACAAAACAATAAATCTATGAATAAAAGAAAGGGATTAAATTTCAATTAAAAACAAAGATTGAAATCTACCCACAAAACCCCGAAAGCGGAATGAAAATATTAATCCTCTCAAGAAGGACTTCTCTGGAGCAGTGTTTTTGTCATTCTTTCGTCCAGTTTTACCAAGATTACTTGTTTTGCGAAGCCACAAACAGCGTAAGATGGTAAAATTAGCGAATCTTTAATCACGAATCTGCTCAAAATCTTCTGCAACAAAATAGACTTATAAATAACCTTAAATAACGGACTCATCATATTAAACACATAAACGCAATAAAAACACCGAAATCAGTAGAAAGAAGACTATAAACTCCTGTAAAAGAAAGAACAACCAAAATAAACCTGTAACAAGAGAAAAACTGCTAAACCCTGTAAGACAAAACCGAATTAACCTTAAAACCTGAAAGGAAATAGATAAGTTAATAACTCACCAGTAACTGCTGAAAAGAAAAACGTGGAAATCACTAAAAACTAGTTTCGTCGCACTCTCATCAGTTTGGTTCATGCGAAGAACAAATTACAATAACATAGGCCCCTTTTATAGCAGACGAACAAAACAAAACCGAAACGCCGTTAGTACCTAAGCCACTAGTTGGCTAAACCCAATAGACACCCCCAGCACAAGTTAGAACAATTGAAACGTCAAAACAAACTCCTTCTGTCGGCAGGGGGAGGGATCACGAAGTTTAATAAACACAGCTTCAAAAACCTTGAGGTGGAAGCTACCCTGGGTACCAGAGCCTTATTAAGGCAGACCTAGCTCTACCAAAAATTCGGAAACAATCCTCGCTATAGTTGCCACCAAACTGCTGAAAATTATACCTCATTTTGACTGAATTGAATCAAACCAAGTTTCATTTTCGATCGATTTATAATAAATGCATAAGATTTCAACCATAGACTGTGTTTTGACTTCCTTTTCTCTCGACAGTTTACTATCATTTGAACCTCATTAACCTGATGACGTTTCAAATGTTTGAAAATTATACCTCATTTTGCCTAAATTGAATGAAACCAAGTTTCAATTTCAATCCATTCATAATCAATTCAAAAGATTTCAACCATAGACTGTGTTTTGACTTCCTTTTCTCTCGACTGTTTACTATCATTTGAAGCTCATTAACCTGATGAGGTTTCAAATGTTTGAAAATTATACCTGTTTTTGCCTGAATTGAATGAAACCAAGTTTCAATTTCAATCCATTCATAATAAATTCATTAGATTTCAACCATAGACTGTGGTTTGACTTCAAATTCTCTGGAAAAGTTTCAATCATTGGAACCTCAATAACCTGATGAGGTTACAAATGTTTAAAAATTATACCTCATTTTGCCTGAATTGAATGAAACCAAGTTTCAATTTCAATCTATTCATAATCAAATAACAAGATTTCAACCATAGACTGTGTTTTGACTTCGATTTCTCTTGACAGTTTACTATCATTTGAACCTCATTAACCTGATGAGGTTTCAAACGTTTCGTAAATATTATACCTCATTTTGACTAAATTGAATCAAACCAAGTTTCAGTTTCAATCCATTCATAATCAATTCATAAGATTTCAACCATAGACTGTGTTTTGACTTCCATTGCTCTGGACAAGTTTCAATCATTTGAACCTCATTAACCTGATGAGGTTTCAAATGTTTCAAAATTATACCTCATTTTGCCTGAATTGAATGAAACCAAGTTTCAATTTCAATCCATTCATACTCAATTCATAAGATTTCAACCATAGACTGTGTTTTGACATCCTTTTCTCTGGGCAAGTTTCAATCATTTGAACCTCATTAACCTGATGAGGTTTCAGATGTTTCAAAATTATACCTCATTTTGACGGAATTGAATCAATCTAAGTTTCATTTTCGATCGATTTATAATCAATTCATAACATTTCAACCATAGACTGTGCTTTGACTTCCTTTTCTCTCGACAGTTTACTGTCATTTGAACCTCATTAACCTGATGAGGTTTCAAATGTTTCAAAATTATACCTCATTTTGACAGAATTGAATCAATCCAAGTTTCATTTTCGATCGATTTATAATCAATTCATAAGATTTCAACCATAGACTGTGTTTTGACATCCTTTTCTCTGGACAAGTTTCAATCATTTGAACCTCATTAACCTGATGAGGTTTCAAATGTTTCAAAATTATACCTCATTTTGCCTGAATTGAATTAAACCAAGTTTCAATTTCGATTGATTTATAATCAATTCATAAGATTTCAACCATAGACTGTGTTTTGACATCCTTTTCTCTCGACAGTTTACTATCATTTGAGCCTCATTAACCTGATGAGGTTTCAAATGTTTGAAAATTATACCTCATTTTGCCTGAATTGAATGAAACCATGTTTCAATTTCAATCCATTCGTACTCAATTCATAAGATTTCAACCTAGACTGTGTTTTGACTTCCTTTTCTCTGGACAAGTTTCAATCATTTGAACCTCATTAAACTGATGAGGTTTCAAATGTTTCAAAATTATACCTCATTTTGCCTGAATCGAATGAAACCAAGTTTCAATTTCAATCCATTCATACTCAATTCATAAGATTTCAACCATAGACTGTGTTTTGACTTCCTTTTCTCTCGACAGTTTACTATCATTTGAACCTCATTAGCCTGATGAGGTTTCAAATGTTTGAAAAATATATCTCATTTTGCCTGAATTGAATGAAAACAAGTTTCAATTTCGATCGATTTATAATCAATTCATAAGATTTCAACCATAGACTGTGTTTTGACATCCTTTTCTCTCGACAGTTTACTATCATTTGAACCTCATTAACCTGATGAGGTTTCAAATGTTTGAAAATTGTACCTCATTTTGCCTGAATTGAATGAAACCATGTTTCAATTTCAATCCATTCGTACTCAATTCATAAGATTTCAACCTAGACTGTGTTTTGACTTCCTTTTCTCTGGACAAGTTTCAATCATTTGAACCTCATTAACCTGATGAGGTTTCAAATGTTTCAAAATTATACCTCATTTTGCCTGAATTGAATTAAACCAAGTTTCAATTTCGATCGATTTATAATCAATTCATAAGATTTCAGCCATAGACTGTGTTTTGACATCCTTTTCTCTCGACAGTTTACTATCATTTGAACCTCATTAACCTGATGAGGTTTCAAATGTTTCAAAATTATACCTCATCTTGACGGAATTGAATCAATCCAAGTTTCATTTTTGATCGATTTGTAATCAATTCATAAGATTTCAACCATAGACTGTGTTTTGACATCCTTTTCTCTGGACAAGTTTCAATCATTTGAACCTCATTAACCTGATGAGGTTTCAAATGTTTCAAAATTATACCTCATTTTGCCTGAATTGAATTAAACCAAGTTTCAATTTCGATTGATTTATAATCAATTCATAAGATTTCAACCATAGACTGTGTTTTGACATCCTTTTCTCTGGACAAGTTTCAATCATTTGAACCTCATTAACTTGATGAGGTTTCAAATGTTTCAAAATTATACCTCATTTTGCCTGAATCGAATGAAACCAAGTTTCAATTTCAATCCATTCATACTCAATTCATAAGATTTCAACCATAGACTGTGTTTTGACTTCCTTTTCTCTGGACAAGTTTCAATCATTTGAACCTCATTAACCTGATGAGGTTTCAAATGTTTGAAAATTATACCTCATTTTGACAGAATTGAATCATTCTAAGTTTCATTTTCGATCGATTTATAATCAACTCATAAGAATTCAACCATAGACTTTGTTTTGACTTCCTTTTCTCTGGACAAGTTTCAATCATTTGAACCTCATTAACCTGATGAGGTTTCAAATGTTTCAAAATTATACCTCATTTTGCCTGAATCGAATGAAACCAAGTTCCAATTTCAATCCATTCATGCTCAATTCATAAGATTTCAACCATAGACTGTGTTTTGACTTCCTTTTCTCTGGACAAGTTTCAATCATTTGAACCTCATTAACCTGATGAGGTTTCAAATGTTTCAAAATTATACCTCATTTTGACAGAATTGAATCAATCTAAGTTTTATTTTCGATCGATTTATAATCAATTCATAAGATTTCAACCATAGACTGTGTTTAGACATCCTTTGCTCTCGACAGTTTACTATCATTTGAACCTCATTAACCTGATGAGGTTTCAAATGTTTGAAAATTGTACCTCATTTTGCCTGAATTGAATGAAACCATGTTTCAATTTCAATCCATTCGTACTCAATTCATAAGATTTCAACCTAGACTGTCTTTTGACTTCCTTTTCTCTGGACAAGTTTCAATCATTTGAACCTCATTAACCTGATGAGGTTTCAAATGTTTCAAAATTATACCTCATTTTGACAGAATTGAATTTCAACCATAGACTGTGTTTTGACATCCTTTTCTCTGGACAAGTTTCAATCATTTGAACCTCATTAACTTGATGAGGTTTCAAATGTTTCAAAATTATACCTCAATTTGACAGAATTGAATCAATCCAAGTTTTATTTTCGATCAATTTAAAATCCATTCATAAGATTTCAACCATAGACTGTGCTTTGACTTCCTTTTCTCTGGACAAGTTTCAATCATTTGAACCTCATTAACCTGATGAGGTTTCAAATGTTTCAAAATTATACCTCATTTTGCCTGAATCGAATAAAACCAAGTTTCAAATTCAATCCATTCATACTCAATTCATAAGATTTCAACCATAGACTGTGTTTTGACATCCTTTTCTCTGGACAAGTTTCAATCATTTGAACCTCATTAACCTGATGAGAATTCAAATGTTTCAAAATTATACCTCATTCTGCCTGAATTGAATTAAATCCATATTTTAATTTAGATCGATTTATAATCATCAATTCATAAGATTTCAACCATAGACTGTGTTTTGACATCCTTTTCTCTCGACAGTTTACTATCATTTGAACCTCATTAACCTGATGAGGTTTCAAATGTTTCAAAATTATACCTCATTTTGCCTGAATCGAATGAAACCAAGTTTCAATTTCAATCCATTCATACTCAATTCATAAGATTTCAACCATAGACTGTGTTTTGACTTCCTTTTCTCTGGACAAGTTTCAATCATTTGAACCTCATTAACCTGATGAGGTTTCAGATGTTTCAAAATTATACCTCATTTTGACGGAATTGAATCAATCCAAGTTTCATTTTCGATCGATTTATAATCAATTCATAAGATTTCAACCATAGACTGTGCTTTGAATTCCTTTTCTCTCGACAGTTTACTATCATTTGAACCTCATTAACCTGATGAGGTTTCAAATGTTTCAAAATTATACCTCATTTTGACAGAATTGAATCAAACCAAGTTTCATTTTCGATCGATTTATAATCAATTCATTAGATTTCAACCATAGACTGTGTTTTGACTTCCTTTTCTCTCGACAAGTTTCAATCATTTGAACCTTATTAATCTGATGAGGTTTCAAATTTTTCAAAAATAATACCTCATTTTGCCTGAATCGAATGAAACCAAGTTTATATTTCAATCCATTCATTCTCAATTCATAAGATTTCAACCATAGACTGTGTTTTGACTTCCTTTTCTCTGGACAAGTTTCAATCATTTGAACCTCATTAACCTGATGAGGTTTCAAATGTTTCAAAATTATACCTCATTTTGCCTGAATTGAATGAAACCAAGTTTCAAGTTCAATCCATGCATACTCAATTCATAAAATTTCAAGCATAGACTGTGTTTTGACATCCTTTTCTCTAGACAAGTTTCAATCATTTGAACCTCATTAACCTGATGAGGTTTCAAATGTTTCAAAATTATACCTCATTTTGACAGAATTGAATCAATCCAAGTTTAATTTTCGATCGATTTATAATCAATTCATAAGATTTCAACCATAGACTGTGTTTTGACTTCCTTTTCTCTGGACAAGTTTCAATCATTTGAACCTCATTAACCTGATAAGGTTTCAAATGTTTCAAAATTATACCTCATTTTGCCTGAATTGAATGAAACCAAGTTTCAAGTTCAATCCATGCATACTCAATTCATAAGATTTCAAGCATAGACTGTGTTTTGACATCCTTTTCTCTGGACAAGTTTAAATCATTTGAACCTCATTAACCTGATGAGAATTCAAATGTTTCAAAATTATACCTCATTCTGCCTGAATTGAATTAAATCAATATTTTAATTTAGATCGATTTATAATCATCAATTCATAAGATTTCAACCTTAGACTGTATTTTGACATCCTTTTCTCTCGACAGTTTACTATCATTTAAACCTCATTAACCTGATGGGGTTTCAAATGTTTCAAAATTATACCTCATTTTGCCTGAATCGAATGAAACCAAGTTTCAATTTCAATCCATTCATACTCAATTCATAAGATTTCAACCATTGACTGTGTTTTGACTTCCTTTTCTCTGGACAAGTTTCAATCATTTGAACCTCATTAACCTGATGAGGTTTCAGATGTTTCAAAATTATACCTCATTTTGACGGAATTGAATCAATCCAAGTTTCATTTTCGATCAATTTATAATCCATTCATAAGATTTCAACCATAGACTGTGCTTTGACTTCCTTTTCTCTCGACAGTTTACTATCATTTGAACCTCATTAACCTGATGAGGTTTCAAATTTTTCAAAATTATACCTCATTTTGACAGAAATGAATCAAACCAAGTTTCATTTTCGATCGATTTATAATCAATTCATAAGATTTCAACCATAGACTGTGTTTTGACTTCCTTTTCTCTCGACAAGTTTCAATCATTTGAACCTCATTAACCTGATGAGGTTTCAAATTTTTCAAAAATAATACCTCATTTTGCCTGAATCGAATGAAACCAAGTTTATATTTCAATCCATTCATCCTCAATTCATAAGATTTCAACCATAGACTGTGTTTTGACTTCCTTTTCTCTGGACAAGTTTCAATCATTTGAACCTCATTAACCTGATGAGGTTTCAAATGTTTCAAAATTATACCTCATTTTGCCTGAATTGAATGAAACCAAGTTTCAAGTTCAATCCATGCATACTCAATTCATAAGATTTCAAGCATAGACTGTGTTTTGACATCCTTTTCTCTAGACAAGTTTCAATCATTTGAACCTCATTAACCTGATGAGGTTTCAAATGTTTCAAAGTTATACCTCATTTTGCCTCAATTGAATGAAACCAAGTTTCAATTCAATCCATTCATACTCAATTCATAAGATTTCAACCATAGACTGTGTTTTGACATCCTTTTCTCTGGACAAGTTTCAATCATTTGAACCTCATTAACTTGATGAGGTTTCAAATGTTTCAAAATTATACCTCATTTTGCCTGAATTGAATGAAACCAAGTTTCAATTTCGATCAATTTATATCAATTCATAAGATTTCAGCCATAGACTGTGTTTTGACATCCTTTTCTCTCGACAGTTTACTATCATTTGAACCTCATTAACCTGATGAGGTTTCAGATGTTTCAAAATTATACCTCATTTTGACGGAATTGAATCAATCCAAGTTTCATTTTCGATCGATTTATAATCAATTCATAAGATTTCAACCATAGACTGTGCTTTGACTTCCTTTTCTCTCGACAGTTTACTATCATTTGAACCTCAATAACCTGATGAGGTTTCAAATGTTTCAAATTATACTTTATTTTGACAGAATTGAATCAATCCAAGTTTCATTTTCGATCGATTTATAATCAATTCATAAGATTTCAACCATAGACTGTGTTTTGACATCCTTTTCTCTGGACAAGTTTCAATCATTTGAACCTCATTAACCTGATGAGGTTTCAAATGTTTCAAAATTATACCTCATTTTGCCTGAATGGAATTAAACCAAGTTTCAATTTCGATTGATTTATAATCAATTCATAAGATTTCAACCATAGGACTGTGTTTTGACATCCTTTTCTCTCGACAGATTATTATCATTTGAACCTCATTAACCTGATTAGGTTTCAAATGTTTGAAAATTGTACCTCATTTTGCCTGAATTGAATGAATCCATGTTTCAATTTCAATCCATTCGTACTCAATTGATAAGATTTCAACCTAGACTGTGTTTTGACTTCCTTTTCTCTGGACAAGTTTCAATCATTTGAACCTCATTAACCTGATGAGGTTTCAAATGTTTGAAAATTATACCTCATTTTACCTGAAACGAATGGAACCAAGTTTCATTTTCGATCGATTTATAATCAATTCATAAGATTTCAACCATAGACTGTGTTTTGACTTCCTTTTCTCTCGACAGTTTACTATCATTTGAACCTCATTAACCTGATGAGGTTTCAAATGTTTCAAAACTATACATTATTTTGACAGAATTGAATCAATCCAAGTTTCATTTTCGATCGATTTATAATCAATTCATAAGATTTCAACCATAGACTGTGTTTTGACATCCTTTTCCCTCGATAGTTTACTATCATTTGAACCTCATTAACCTGATGAGGTTTCAAATGTTTCAAAATTCTACCTCATTTTGCCTGAATTGAATGAAACCATGTTTCAAATTCAATCCATTCGTGCTCAATTTATAAGATTTCAACCATACACTGTGTTTTGACTTCCTCTTCTCTCGACAAGTTTCAATCATTTGAACCTCATTAACCTGATGAGGTTTCAAATGTTTCAAAATTATACCTCATTTTGCCTGAATCGAATGAAACCAAGTTTCAATTTCAATCCATTCATACTCAATTCATAAGATTTCAACCATAGACTGTGTTTTGACTTCCTTTTCTCTGGACAAGTTTCAATCATTTGAACCTCATTAACCTGATGAGGTTTCAAATGTTTCAAAATTATACCTCATTTTGACACAATTGAATCAATCTAAGTTTTATTTTCGATCGATTTATAATCAATTCATAAAATTTCAACCATAGACTGTGTTTTGACTTCCTTTTCTTTGGACAAGTTTCAATCATTTGAACCTCATTAACCTGATGAGGTTTCAAATGTTTCAAAATTATACCTCATTTTGCCTGAATCGAATGAAACCAAGTTTCAATTTCAATCCATTCATACTCAATTCATAAGATTTCAACCATAGACTGTGTTTTAACTTCCTTTTCTCTTGAGAAGTTTCAATCACTTGAACCTCATTCACCTGATGAGGTTTCAAATCTTTCAAAATTATACCTCATTTTGACAGAATTGAATCAATCCAAGTTTAATTTTCGATCGATTTTTAATCAATTCATAAGATTTCAACCATAGACTGTGTTTTGACTTCCTTTTCTCTGGACAATTTTCAATCATTTGAACCTCATTAACCTGATGAGGTTTCAAATGTTTCAAAATTTTACCTCATTTTGATGGGAATTGAATCAATCCAAGTTTCATTTTCGATCGATTTATAATCAATTCATAAGATTTCAACCATAGACTGTGTTTTGACTTCCTTTTCTCTGGACAAGTTTCAATCATTTGAACCTCATTAACCTGATGAGGTTTCAAATGTTTCAAAATTATACCTCATTTTGCCTGAATTGAATGAAACCAAGTTTCAAGTTCAATCCATGCATACTCAATTCATAAGATTTCAAGCATAGACTGTGTTTTGACATCCTTTTCTCTAGACAAGTTTCAATCATTTGAACCTCATTAACCTGATGAGGTTTCAAATGTTTCAAAATTATACCTCATTTTGACAGAATTGAATCAATCCAAGTTTAATTTTCGATCGATTTATAATCAATTCATAAGATTTCAACCATAGACTGTGTTTTGACTTCCTTTTCTCTGGACAAGTTTCAATCATTTGAACCTCATTAACCTGATGAGGTTTCAAATGTTTCAAAGTTATACCTCATTTTGCCTCAATTGAATGAAACCAAGTTTCAATTTCAATCCATTCATACTCAATTCATACGATTTCAACCATAGACTGTGTTTTGACATCCTTTTCTCTGGGCAAGTTTCAATCATTTGAACCTCATTAACTTGATGAGGTTTCAAATGTTTCAAAATTATACCTCATTTTGCCTGAATTGAATGAAACCAAGTTTCAATTTCGATCAATTTATATCAATTCATAAGATTTCAGCCATATACTATTTTTTGACATCCTTTTCTCTCGACAGTTTACTATCATTTGAACCTCATTAACCTGATGAGGTTTCAGATGTTTCAAAATTATACCTCATTTTGACGGAATTGAATCAATCCAAGTTTCATTTTCGATTGATTTATAATCAATTCATAAGATTTCAAGCATAGACTGTGCTTTGACTTCCTTTTCTCTCGACAGTTTACTATCATTTGAACCTCAATAACCTGATGAGGTTTCAAATGTTTAAAAATTATACTTCATTTTGACAGAATTGAATCAATCCAAGTTTCAATTTTCGATCGATTTATAATCAATTCATAAGATTTCAAGCATAGACTGTGTTTTGACTTCCTTTTCTCTGGACAAGTTTCAATCATTTGAACCTCATTAACCTGATGAGGTCTCAAATGTTTCAAAATTATACCTCATTTTGCCTGAATGGAATTAAACCAAGTTTCAATTTCGATTGATTTATAATCAATTCATAAGATTTCAACCATAGGACTGTGTTTTGACATCCTTTTCTCTCGACAGTTTACTATCATTTGAACCTCATTAACCTGATTAGGTTTCAAATGTTTCAAAATTGTACCTCATTTTGCCTGAATTGAATGAATCCATGTTTCCATTTCAATCCATTCGTACTCAATTGATAAGATTTCAACCTAGACTGTGTTTTGACTTCCTTTTCTCTGGACAAGTTTCAATCATTTGAACCTCATTAACCTGATGAGGTTTCAAATGTTTGAAAATTATACCTCATTTTACCTGAAACGAATGGAAGCAAGTTTCATTTTCGATCGATTTATAATCAATTCATAAGATTTCAACCATAGACTGTGTTTTGACTTCCTTTTCTCTCGACAGTTTACTATCATTTGAACCTCATTAACCTGATGAGGTTTCAAATGTTTCAAAACTATACATTATTTTGACAGAATTGAATCAATCCAAGTTTCATTTTCGATCGATTTATAATCAATTCATAAGATTTCAACCATAGACTGTGTTTTGACTTCCTTTTCTCTCGACAGTTTACTATCATTTGAACCTCATTAACCTGATGAGGTTTCAAATGTTTCAAAATTCTACCTCATTTTGCCTGAATTGAATGAAACCATGTTTCAAATTCAATCCATTCGTGCTCAATTTATAAGATTTCAACCATACACTGTGTTTTGACTTCCTCTTCTCTCGACAAGTTTCAATCATTTGAACCTCATTAACCTGATGAGGTTTCAAATGTTTCAAAATTATACCTCATTTTGCCTGAATCGAATGAAACCAAGTTTCAATTTCAATCCATTCATACTCAATTCATAAGATTTCAACCATAGACTGTGTTTTGACTTCCTTTTCTCTGGACAAGTTTCAATCATTTGAACCTCATTAACCTGATGAGGTTTCAAATGTTTCAAAATTATACCTCATTTTGACACAATTGAATCAATGTAAGTTTTATTTTCGATCGATTTATAATCAATTCATAAAATTTCAACCATAGACTGTGTTTTGACTTCCTTTTCTCTGGACAAGTTTCAATCATTTGAACCTCATTAACCTGATGAGGTTTCAAATGTTTCAAAATTATACCTCATTTTGCCTGAATGGAATGAAACCAAGTTTCAATTTCAATCCATTCATACTCAATTCATAAGATTTCAACCATAGACTGTGTTTTAACTTCCTTTTCTCTTGACAAGTTTCAATCTCTTGAACCTCATTAACCTGATGAGGTTTCAAATGTTTCAAAATTATACCTCATTTTGCCTGAATGGAATGAAACCAAGTTTCAATTTCAATCCATTCATACTCAATTCATAAGATTTCAACCATTGACTGTGTTTTGACTTCCTTTTCTCTGGACAAGTTTAAATCATTTGAACCTCATTAACCTGATGAGGTTTCAGATGTTTCAAAATTATACCTCATTTTGACGGAATTGAATCAATCCAAGTTTCATTTTCGATCAATTTATAATCCATTCATTAGATTTCAACCATAGACTGTGCTTTGACTTCCTTTTCTCTCGATAGTTTACTATCATTTGAACCTCATTAACCTGATGAGGTTTCAAATGTTTCAAAATTATACCTCATTTTGACAGAATTGAATCAATCCAAGTTTTATATTCGATCGATTTATAATCAATTCATAAGATTTCAACCATAGACTGTGTTTTGACTTCCTTTTCTCTGGACAAGTTTCAATCATTTGAGCCTCATTAACCTGATGAGGTTTCAAATGTTTCAAAATTATACCTCATTGTGCCTGAATCGAATGAAACCAAGTTGAACAAGGACAGAATTGAATCAATCCAAGTTTCATTTTCGATCGATTTATACTCAATTCATAAGATTTCAACCATAAACTGTGTTTTGACATCCTTTTCTCTGGACAAGTTTCAATCATTTGAACCTCATTATCCTGATGAGGTTTCAAATGTTTCAAAATTATACCTCATTTTGACAGAATTGAATCAATCCAAGTTTTATATTCGATCGATTTATAATCAATTCATAAGATTTCAACCATAGACTGTGTTTTGACTTCCTTTTCTCTGGACAAGTTTCAATCATTTGAGCCTCATTAACCTGATGAGGTTTCAAATGTTTCAAAATTATACCTCATTGTGCCTGAATCGAATCAAACCAAGTTGAACAAGGACAGAATTGAATCAATCCAAGTTTCATTTTCGATCGATTTATAATCAATTCATAAGATTTCAACCATAAACTGTGTTTTGACATCCTTTTCTCTGGACAAGTTTCAATCATTTGAACCTCATTAACCTGATGAGGTTTCAAATGTTTCACAACTATACCTCATTTTGCCTGAATTGAATGAAACCAAGTTTCAATTTCGATTGATTTATAATCAATTCATAAGATTTCAACCATAGACTGTGTTTTGACTTCCTTTTCTCTGGACAAGTTTCAATCATTTGAACCTCATTAACCTGATGAGGTTTCAAATGTTTCAAAATTATACCTAATGTTTCTTGAATTGAATGAAATCAAGTTTCAATTCCAATCCATTCATACTCAATTCATAAGATTTCAACCATAGACTGTGTTTTGACTTCCTTTTCTCTGGACAAGTTTCAATCATTTGAACCTCATTAACCTGATGAGGTTTCAAATGTTTCAAAATTATACCTCATTTTGCCTGAATTGAATGAAACCAAGTTTCAATTTCAATCCATTCATACTCAATTCATAAGATTTCAACCATAGACTGTGTTTTGACATCCTTTTCTCTGGACAAGTTTTAATCATTTGAACCTCATTAACCTGATGAGGTTTCAAATGTTTCAAAATTATACCTCATTTTGCCTGAATTGAATTAAACCAAGTTTCAATTTCGATTGATTTATAATCAATTCATAAGATTTCAACCATAGACTGTGTTTTGACATCCTTTTCTCTGGACAAGTTTCAATCATTTGAACCTCATTAACTTGATGAGGTTTCAAATGTTTCAAAATTATACCTCATTTTGCCTGAATCGAATGAAACCAAGTTTCAATTTCAATCCATTCATACTCAATTCATAAGATTTCAACCATAGACTGTGTTTTGACTTCCTTTTCTCTGGACAAGTTTCAATCATTTGAACCTCATTAACCTGATGAGGTTTCAAATGTTTGAAAATTATACCTCATTTTGACAGAATTGAATCATTCTAAGTTTTATTTTCGATCGATTTATAATCAACTCATAAGAATTCAACCATAGACTGTGTTTTGACTTCCTTTTCTCTGGACAAGTTTCAATCATTTGAACCTCATTAACCTGATGAGGTTTCAAATGTTTCAAAATTATACCTCATTTTGCCTGAATCGAATGAAACCAAGTTTCAATTTCAATCCATTCATACTCAATTCATAAGATTTCAACCATAGACTGTGTTTTGACTTCCTTTTCTCTGGACAAGTTTCAATCATTTGAACCTCATTAACCTGATGAGGTTTCAAATGTTTCAAAATTATACCTCATTTTGACAGAATTGAATCAATCTAAGTTTTATTTTCGATCGATTTATAATCAATTCATAAGATTTCAACCATAGACTGTGTTTTGACATCCTTTGCTCTCGACAGTTTACTATCATTTGAACCTCATTAACCTGATGAGGTTTCAAATGTTTGAAAATTGTACCTCATTTTGCCTGAATTGAATGAAACCATGTTTCAATTTCAATCCATTCGTACTCAATTCATAAGATTTCAACCATAGACTGTGTTTTGACTTCCTTTTCTCTGGACAAGTTTCAATCATTTGAACCTCATTAACCTGATGAGGTTTCAAATGTTTCAAAATTATACCTCATTTTGACAGAATTGAATTTCAACCATAGACTGTGTTTTGACATCCTTTTCTCTGGACAAGTTTCAATCATTTGAACCTCATTAACTTGATGAGGTTTCAAATGTTTCAAAATTATACCTCAATTTGACAGAATTGAATCAATCCAAGTTTTATTTTCGATCAATTTAAAATCCATTCATAAGATTTCAACCATAGACTGTGCTTTGACTTCCTTTTCTCTGGACAAGTTTCAATCATTTGAACCTCATTAACCTGATGAGGTTTCAAATGTTTCAAAATTATACCTCATTTTGCCTGAATCGAATAAAACCAAGTTTCAAATTCAATCCATTCATACTCAATTCATAAGATTTCAACCATAGACTGTGTTTTGACATCCTTTTCTCTGGACAAGTTTCAATCATTTGAACCTCATTAACCTGATGAGAATTCAAATGTTTCAAAATTATACCTCATTCTGCCTGAATTGAATTAAATCCATATTTTAATTTAGATCGATTTATAATCATCAATTCATAAGATTTCAACCTTAGACTGTATTTTGACATCCTTTTCTCTCGACAGTTTACTATCATTTGAACGTCATTAACCTGATGAGGTTTCAAATGTTTCAAAATTATACCTCATTTTGCCTGAATCGAATGAAACCAAGTTTCAATTTCAATCCATTCATACTCAATTCATAAGATTTCAACCATTGACTGTGTTTTGACTTCCTTTTCTCTGGACAAGTTTCAATCATTTGAACCTCATTAACCTGATGAGGTTTCAGATGTTTCAAAATTATACCTCATTTTGACGGAATTGAATCAATCCAAGTTTCATTTTCGATCAATTTATAATCCATTCATAAGATTTCAACCATAGACTGTGCTTTGACTTCCTTTTCTCTCGACAGTTTACTATCATTTGAACCTCATTAACCTGATGAGGTTTCAAATTTTTCAAAATTATACCTCATTTTGACAGAATTGAATCAAACCAAGTTTCATTTTCGATCGATTTATAATCAATTCATTAGATTTCAACCATAGACTGTGTTTTGACTTCCTTTTCTCTCGACAAGTTTCAATCATTTGAACCTTATTAATCTGATGAGGTTTCAAATTTTTCAAAAATAATACCTCATTTTGCCTGAATCGAATGAAACCAAGTTTATATTTCAATCCATTCATTCTCAATTCATAAGATTTCAACCATAGACTGTGTTTTGACTTCCTTTTCTCTGGACAAGTTTCAATCATTTGAACCTCATTAACCTGATGAGGTTTCAAATGTTTCAAAATTATACCTCATTTTGCCTGAATTGAATGAAACCAAGTTTCAAGTTCAATCCATGCATACTCAATTCATAAAATTTCAAGCATAGACTGTGTTTTGACATCCTTTTCTCTAGACAAGTTTCAATCATTTGAACCTCATTAACCTGATGAGGTTTCAAATGTTTCAAAATTATACCTCATTTTGACAGAATTGAATCAATCCAAGTTTAATTTTCGATCGATTTATAATCAATTCATAAGATTTCAACCATAGACTGTGTTTTGACTTCCTTTTCTCTGGACAAGTTTCAATCATTTGAACCTCATTAACCTGATAAGGTTTCAAATGTTTCAAAATTATACCTCATTTTGCCTGAATTGAATGAAACCAAGTTTCAAGTTCAATCCATGCATACTCAATTCATAAGATTTCAAGCATAGACTGTGTTTTGACATCCTTTTCTCTGGACAAGTTTAAATCATTTGAACCTCATTAACCTGATGAGAATTCAAATGTTTCAAAATTATACCTCATTCTGCCTGAATTGAATTAAATCAATATTTTAATTTAGATCGATTTATAATCATCAATTCATAAGATTTCAACCTTAGACTGTATTTTGACATCCTTTTCTCTCGACAGTTTACTATCATTTAAACCTCATTAACCTGATGGGGTTTCAAATGTTTCAAAATTATACCTCATTTTGCCTGAATCGAATGAAACCAAGTTTCAATTTCAATCCATTCATACTCAATTCATAAGATTTCAACCATTGACTGTGTTTTGACTTCCTTTTCTCTGGACAAGTTTCAATCATTTGAACCTCATTAACCTGATGAGGTTTCAGATGTTTCAAAATTATACCTCATTTTGACGGAATTGAATCAATCCAAGTTTCATTTTCGATCAATTTATAATCCATTCATAAGATTTCAACCATAGACTGTGCTTTGACTTCCTTTTCTCTCGACAGTTTACTATCATTTGAACCTCATTAACCTGATGAGGTTTCAAATTTTTCAAAATTATACCTCATTTTGACAGAAATGAATCAAACCAAGTTTCATTTTCGATCGATTTATAATCAATTCATAAGATTTCAACCATAGACTGTGTTTTGACTTCCTTTTCTCTCGACAAGTTTCAATCATTTGAACCTCATTAACCTGATGAGGTTTCAAATTTTTCAAAAATAATACCTCATTTTGCCTGAATCGAATGAAACCAAGTTTATATTTCAATCCATTCATCCTCAATTCATAAGATTTCAACCATAGACTGTGTTTTGACTTCCTTTTCTCTGGACAAGTTTCAATCATTTGAACCTCATTAACCTGATGAGGTTTCAAATGTTTCAAAATTATACCTCATTTTGCCTGAATTGAATGAAACCAAGTTTCAAGTTCAATCCATGCATACTCAATTCATAAGATTTCAAGCATAGACTGTGTTTTGACATCCTTTTCTCTAGACAAGTTTCAATCATTTGAACCTCATTAACCTGATGAGGTTTCAAATGTTTCAAAGTTATACCTCATTTTGCCTCAATTGAATGAAACCAAGTTTCAATTCAATCCATTCATACTCAATTCATAAGATTTCAACCATAGACTGTGTTTTGACATCCTTTTCTCTGGACAAGTTTCAATCATTTGAACCTCATTAACTTGATGAGGTTTCAAATGTTTCAAAATTATACCTCATTTTGCCTGAATTGAATGAAACCAAGTTTCAATTTCGATCAATTTATATCAATTCATAAGATTTCAGCCATAGACTGTGTTTTGACATCCTTTTCTCTCGACAGTTTACTATCATTTGAACCTCATTAACCTGATGAGGTTTCAGATGTTTCAAAATTATACCTCATTTTGACGGAATTGAATCAATCCAAGTTTCATTTTCGATCGATTTATAATCAATTCATAACATTTCAACCATAGACTGTGCTTTGACTTCCTTTTCTCTCGACAGTTTACTATCATTTGAACCTCAATAACCTGATGAGGTTTCAAATGTTTCAAAATTATACTTCATTTTGACAGAATTGAATCAATCCAAGTTTCATTTTCGATCGATTTATAATCAATTCATAAGATTTCAACCATAGACTGTGTTTTGACATCCTTTTCTCTGGACAAGTTTCAATCATTTGAACCTCATTAACCTGATGAGGTTTCAAATGTTTCAAAATTATACCTCATTTTGCCTGAATGGAATTAAACCAAGTTTCAATTTCGATTGATTTATAATCAATTCATAAGATTTCAACCATAGGACTGTGTTTTGACATCCTTTTCTCTCGACAGATTATTATCATTTGAACCTCATTAACCTGATTAGGTTTCAATGTTTGAAAATTGTACCTCATTTTGCCTGAATTGAATGAATCCATGTTTCAATTTCAATCCATTCGTACTCAATTGATAAGATTTCAACCTAGACTGTGTTTTGACTTCCTTTTCTCTGGACAAGTTTCAATCATTTGAGCCTCATTAACCTGATGAGGTTTCAAATGTTTGAAAATTATACCTCATTTTACCTGAAACGAATGGAACCAAGTTTCATTTTCGATCGATTTATAATCAATTCATAAGATTTCAACCATAGACTGTGTTTTGACTTCCTTTTCTCTCGACAGTTTACTATCATTTGAACCTCATTAACCTGATGAGGTTTCAAATGTTTCAAAACTATACATTATTTTGACAGAATTGAATCAATCCAAGTTTCATTTTCGATCGATTTATAATCAATTCATAAGATTTCAACCATAGACTGTGTTTTGACTTCCTTTTCTCTCGACAGTTTACTATCATTTGAACCTCATTAACCTGATGAGGTTTCAAATGTTTCAAAATTATACCTCATTTTGCCTGAATTGAATGAAACCATGTTTCAAATTCAATCCATTCGTGCTCAATTTATAAGATTTCAACCATACACTGTGTTTTGACTTCCTCTTCTCTCGACAAGTTTCAATCATTTGAACCTCATTAACCTGATGAGGTTTCAAATGTTTCAAAATTATACCTCATTTTGCCTGAATCGAATGAAACCAAGTTTCAATTTCAATCCATTCATACTCAATTCATAAGATTTCAACCATAGACTGTGTTTTGACTTCCTTTTCTCTGGACAAGTTTCAATCATTTGAACCTCATTAACCTGATGAGGTTTCAAATGTTTCAAAATTATACCTCATTTTGACACAATTGAATCAATCTAAGTTTTATTTTCGATCGATTTATAATCAATTCATAAAATTTCAACCATAGACTGTGTTTTGACTTCCTTTTCTTTGGACAAGTTTCAATCATTTGAACCTCATTAACCTGATGAGGTTTCAAATGTTTCAAAATTATACCTCATTTTGCCTGAATCGAATGAAACCAAGTTTCAATTTCAATCCATTCATACTCAATTCATAAGATTTCAACCATAGACTGTGTTTTAACTTCCTTTTCTCTTGAGAAGTTTCAATCACTTGAACCTCATTCACCTGATGAGGTTTCAAATCTTTCAAAATTATACCTCATTTTGACAGAATTGAATCAATCCAAGTTTAATTTTCGATCGATTTTTAATCAATTCATAAGATTTCAACCATAGACTGTGTTTTGACTTCCTTTTCTCTGGACAATTTTCAATCATTTGAACCTCATTAACCTGATGAGGTTTCAAATGTTTCAAAATTTTACCTCATTTTGATGGGAATTGAATCAATCCAAGTTTCATTTTCGATCGATTTATAATCAATTCATAAGATTTCAACCATAGACTGTGTTTTGACTTCCTTTTCTCTGGACAAGTTTCAATCATTTGAACCTCATTAACCTGATGAGGTTTCAAATGTTTCAAAATTATACCTCATTTTGCCTGAATTGAATGAAACCAAGTTTCAAGTTCAATCCATGCATACTCAATTCATAAGATTTCAAGCATAGACTGTGTTTTGACTTCCTTTTCTCTGGACAAGTTTCAATCATTTGAACCTCATTAACCTGATGAGGTTTCAAATGTTTCAAAATTATACCTCATTTTGACACAATTGAATCAATCTAAGTTTTATTTTCGATCGATTTATAATCAATTCATAAAATTTCAACCATAGACTGTGTTTTGACTTCCTTTTCTTTGGACAAGTTTCAATCATTTGAACCTCATTAACCTGATGAGGTTTCAAATGTTTCAAAATTATACCTCATTTTGCCTGAATCGAATGAAACCAAGTTTCAATTTCAATCCATTCATACTCAATTCATAAGATTTCAACCATAGACTGTGTTTTAACTTCCTTTTCTCTTGAGAAGTTTCAATCACTTGAACCTCATTCACCTGATGAGGTTTCAAATCTTTCAAAATTATACCTCATTTTGACAGAATTGAATCAATCCAAGTTTAATTTTCGATCGATTTTTAATCAATTCATAAGATTTCAACCATAGACTGTGTTTTGACTTCCTTTTCTCTGGACAATTTTCAATCATTTGAACCTCATTAACCTGATGAGGTTTCAAATGTTTCAAAATTTTACCTCATTTTGATGGGAATTGAATCAATCCAAGTTTCATTTTCGATCGATTTATAATCAATTCATAAGATTTCAACCATAGACTGTGTTTTGACTTCCTTTTCTCTGGACAAGTTTCAATCATTTGAACCTCATTAACCTGATGAGGTTTCAAATGTTTCAAAATTATACCTCATTTTGCCTGAATTGAATGAAACCAAGTTTCAAGTTCAATCCATGCATACTCAATTCATAAGATTTCAAGCATAGACTGTGTTTTGACATCCTTTTCTCTAGACAAGTTTCAATCATTTGAACCTCATTAACCTGATGAGGTTTCAAATGTTTCAAAATTATACCTCATTTTGACAGAATTGAATCAATCCAAGTTTAATTTTCGATCGATTTATAATCAATTCATAAGATTTCAACCATAGACTGTGTTTTGACTTCCTTTTCTCTGGACAAGTTTCAATCATTTGAACCTCATTAACCTGATGAGGTTTCAAATGTTTCAAAGTTATACCTCATTTTGCCTCAATTGAATGAAACCAAGTTTCAATTTCAATCCATTCATACTCAATTCATAAGATTTCAACCATAGACTGTGTTTTGACATCCTTTTCTCTGGGCAAGTTTCAATCATTTGAACCTCATTAACTTGATGAGGTTTCAAATGTTTCAAAATTATACCTCATTTTGCCCTAATTGAATGAAACCAAGTTTCAATTTCGATCAATTTATATCAATTCATAAGATTTCAGCCATATACTATTTTTTGACATCCTTTTCTCTCGACAGTTTACTATCATTTGAACCTCATTAACCTGATGAGGTTTCAGATGTTTCAAAATTATACCTCATTTTGACGGAATTGAATCAATCCAAGTTTCATTTTCGATCGATTTATAATCAATTCATAACATTTCAACCATAGACTGTGCTTTGACTTCCTTTTCTCTCGACAGTTTACTATCATTTGAACCTCAATAACCTGATGAGGTTTCAAATGTTTCAAAATTGTACTTCATTTTGACAGAATTGAATCAATCCAAGTTTCAATTTTCGATCGATTTATAATCAATTCATAAGATTTCAACCATAGACTGTGTTTTGACATCCTTTTCTCTGGACAAGTTTCAATCATTTGAACCTCATTAACCTGATGAGGTCTCAAATGTTTCAAAATTATACCTCATTTTGCCTGAATGGAATTAAACCAAGTTTCAATTTCGATTGATTTATAATCAATTCATAAGATTTCAACCATAGGACTGTGTTTTGACATCCTTTTCTCTCGACAGTTTACTATCATTTGAACCTCATTAACCTGATTAGGTTTCAAATGTTTGAAAATTGTACCTCATTTTGCCTGAATTGAATGAATCCATGTTTCCATTTCAATCCATTCGTACTCAATTGATAAGATTTCAACCTAGACTGTGTTTTGACTTCCTTTTCTCTGGACAAGTTTCAATCATTTGAACCTCATTAACCTGATGAGGTTTCAAATGTTTGAAAATTATACCTCATTTTACCTGAAACGAATGGAAGCAAGTTTCATTTTCGATCGATTTATAATCAATTCATAAGATTTCAACCATAGACTGTGTTTTGACTTCCTTTTCTCTCGACAGTTTACTATCATTTGAACCTCATTAACCTGATGAGGTTTCAAATGTTTCAAAACTATACATTATTTTGACAGAATTGAATCAATCCAAGTTTCATTTTCGATCGATTTATAATCAATTCATAAGATTTCAACCATAGACTGTGTTTTGACTTCCTTTTCTCTCGACAGTTTACTATCATTTGAACCTCATTAACCTGATGAGGTTTCAAATGTTTCAAAATTCTACCTCATTTTGCCTGAATTGAAT
The DNA here is from genome assembly GCA_039566865.1 of Aurelia coerulea. Lineage (NCBI taxonomy): Eukaryota > Metazoa > Cnidaria > Scyphozoa > Semaeostomeae > Ulmaridae > Aurelia > Aurelia coerulea. The sequence goes on from CM076955.1 coordinate 20,801,042, forward strand.
GAAACCATGTTTCAAATTCAATCCATTCGTGCTCAATTTATAAGATTTCAACCATACACTGTGTTTTGACTTCCTCTTCTCTCGACAAGTTTCAATCATTTGAACCTCATTAACCTGATGAGGTTTCAAATGTTTCAAAATTATACCTCATTTTGCCTGAATCGAATGAAACCAAGTTTCAATTTCAATCCATTCATACTCAATTCATAAGATTTCAACCATAGACTGTGTTTTGACTTCCTTTTCTCTGGACAAGTTTCAATCATTTGAACCTCATTAACCTGATGAGGTTTCAAATGTTTCAAAATTATACCTCATTTTGACACAATTGAATCAATCTAAGTTTTATTTTCGATCGATTTATAATCAATTCATAAGATTTCAACCATAGACTGTGTTTTGACTTCCTTTTCTCTGGACAAGTTTCAATCATTTGAACCTCATTAACCTGATGAGGTTTCAAATGTTTCAAAATTATACCTCATTTTGCCTGAATGGAATGAAACCAAGTTTCAATTTCAATCCATTCATACTCAATTCATAAGATTTCAACCATAGACTGTGTTTTAACTTCCTTTTCTCTTGACAAGTTTCAATCTCTTGAACCTCATTAACCTGATGAGGTTTCAAATGTTTCAAAATTATACCTCATTTTGCCTGAATGGAATGAAACCAAGTTTCAATTTCAATCCATTCATACTCAATTCATAAGATTTCAACCATTGACTGTGTTTTGACTTCCTTTTCTCTGGACAAGTTTAAATCATTTGAACCTCATTAACCTGATGAGGTTTCAGATGTTTCAAAATTATACCTCATTTTGACGGAATTGAATCAATCCAAGTTTCATTTTCGATCAATTTATAATCCTTTCATTAGATTTCAACCATAGACTGTGCTTTGACTTCCTTTTCTCTCGATAGTTTACTATCATTTGAACCTCATTAACCTGATGAGGTTTCAAATGTTTCAAAATTATACCTCATTTTGACAGAATTGAATCAATCCAAGTTTTATATTCGATCGATTTATAATCAATTCATAAGATTTCAACCATAGACTGTGTTTTGACTTCCTTTTCTCTGGACAAGTTTCAATCATTTGAGCCTCATTAACCTGATGAGGTTTCAAATGTTTCAAAATTATACCTCATTGTGCCTGAATCGAATGAAACCAAGTTGAACAAGGACAGAATTGAATCAATCCAAGTTTCATTTTCGATCGATTTATAATCAATTCATAAGATTTCAACCATAAACTGTGTTTTGACATCCTTTTCTCTGGACAAGTTTCAATCATTTGAACCTCATTATCCTGATGAGGTTTCAAATGTTTCAAAATTATACCTCATTTTGACAGAATTGAATCAATCCAAGTTTTATATTCGATCGATTTATAATCAATTCATAAGATTTCAACCATAGACTGTGTTTTGACTTCCTTTTCTCTGGACAAGTTTCAATCATTTGAGCCTCATTAACCTGATGAGGTTTCAAATGTTTCAAAATTATACCTCATTGTGCCTGAATCGAATCAAACCAAGTTGAACAAGGACAGAATTGAATCAATCCAAGTTTCATTTTCGATCGATTTATAATCAATTCATAAGATTTCAACCATAAACTGTGTTTTGACATCCTTTTCTCTGGACAAGTTTCAATCATTTGAACCTCATTAACCTGATGAGGTTTCAAATGTTTCACAACTATACCTCATTTTGCCTGAATTGAATGAAACCAAGTTTCAATTTCGATCGATTTATAATCAATTCATAAGATTTCAACCATAGACTGTGTTTTGACTTCCTTTTCTCTGGACAAGTTTCAATCATTTGAACCTCATTAACCTGATGAGGTTTCAAATGTTTCAAAATTATACCTAATGTTTCTTGAATTGAATGAAATCAAGTTTCAATTCCAATCCATTCATACTCAATTCATAAGATTTCAACCATAGACTGTGTTTTGACTTCCTTTTCTCTGGACAAGTTTCAATCATTTGAACCTCATTAACCTGATGAGGTTTCAAATGTTTCAAAATTATACCTCATTTTGCCTGAATCGAATGAAACCAAGTTTCAATTTCAATCCATTCATACTCAATTCATAAGATTTCAACCATAGACTGTGTTTTAACTTCCTTTTCTCTTGAGAAGTTTCAATCACTTGAACCTCATTCACCTGATGAGGTTTCAAATGTTTCAAAATTTTACCTTATTTTGACGGGAATTGAATCAATCCAAGTTTCATTTTCGATCGATTTATAATCAATTCATAAGATTTCAACCATAGACTGTGTTTTGACTTCCTTTTCTCTGGACAAGTTTCAATCATTTGAACCTCATTAACCTGATGAGGTTTCAAATGTTTCAAAATTATACCTTATTTTGCCTGAATCGAATGAAACCAAGTTGAACAAGGACAGAATTGAATCAATCCAAGTTTAATTTTCGATCGATTTATAATCAATTCATAAGATTTCAACCATAAACTGTGTTTTGACATACTTTTCTCTGGACAAGTTTCAATCATTTGAACCTCATTATCCTGATGAGGTTTCAAATGTTTCAAAATTATACCTCATTTTGACAGAATTGAATCAATCCAAGTTTTATATTCGATCGATTTATAATCAATTCATAAGATTTCAACCATAGACTGTGTTTTGACTTCCTTTTCTCTGGACAAGTTTCAATCATTTGAACCTCATTAACCTGATGAGGTTTCAAATGTTTCAAAATTATACCTCATTTTGCCTTAATCGAATGAAACCAAGTTTCATTTTCGATCGATTTATAATCAGTTCATAAAATTTCAACCATAGACTGTGTTTTGACTTCCTTTTCTCTGGACAAGTTTCAATCATTTGAACCTCATTAACCTGATGAGGTTTCAAATGTTTCAAAATTATACCTCATTTTGCCTGAATGGAATGAAACCAAGTTTCAATTTCAATCCATTCATACTCAATTCATAAGATTTCAACCATAGACTGTGTTTTAACTTCCTTTTCTCTTGACAAGTTTCAATCTCTTGAACCTCATTAACCTGATGAGGTTTCAAATGTTTCAAAATTATACCTCATTTTGCCTGAATGGAATGAAACCAAGTTTCAATTTCAATCCATTCATACTCAATTCATAAGATTTCAACCATTGACTGTGTTTTGACTTCCTTTTCTCTGGACAAGTTTAAATCATTTGAACCTCATTAACCTGATGAGGTTTCAAATGTTTCAAAATTATACCTCATTTTGACGGAATTGAATCAATCCAAGTTTCATTTTCGATCAATTTATAATCCATTCATTAGATTTCAACCATAGACTGTGCTTTGACTTCCTTTTCTCTCGATAGTTTACTATCATTTGAACCTCATTAACCTGATGAGGTTTCAAATGTTTCAAAATTATACCTCATTTTGACAGAATTGAATCAATCCAAGTTTTATATTCGATCGATTTATAATCAATTCATAAGATTTCAACCATAGACTGTGTTTTGACTTCCTTTTCTCTGGACAAGTTTCAATCATTTGAGCCTCATTAACCTGATGAGGTTTCAAATGTTTCAAAATTATACCTCATTGTGCCTGAATCGAATGAAACCAAGTTGAACAAGGACAGAATTGAATCAATCCAAGTTTCATTTTCGATCGATTTATAATCAATTCATAAGATTTCAACCATAAACTGTGTTTTGACATCCTTTTCTCTGGACAAGTTTCAATCATTTGAACCTCATTATCCTGATGAGGTTTCAAATGTTTCAAAATTATACCTCATTTTGACAGAATTGAATCAATCCAAGTTTTATATTCGATCGATTTATAATCAATTCATAAGATTTCAACCATAGACTGTGTTTTGACTTCCTTTTCTCTGGACAAGTTTCAATCATTTGAGCCTCATTAACCTGATGAGGTTTCAAATGTTTCAAAATTATACCTCATTGTGCCTGAATCGAATCAAACCAAGTTGAACAAGGACAGAATTGAATCAATCCAAGTTTCATTTTCGATCGATTTATAATCAATTCATAAGATTTCAACCATAAACTGTGTTTTGACATCCTTTTCTCTGGACAAGTTTCAATCATTTGAACCTCATTAACCTGATGAGGTTTCAAATGTTTCACAACTATACCTCATTTTGCCTGAATTGAATGAAACCAAGTTTCAATTTCGATCGATTTATAATCAATTCATAAGATTTCAACCATAGACTGTGTTTTGACTTCCTTTTCTCTGGACAAGTTTCAATCATTTGAACCTCATTAACCTGATGAGGTTTTAAATGTTTCAAAATTATACCTAATGTTTCTTGAATTGAATGAAATCAAGTTTCAATTCCAATCCATTCATACTCAATTCATAAGATTTCAACCATAGACTGTGTTTTGACTTCCTTTTCTCTGGACAAGTTTCAATCATTTGAACCTCATTAACCTGATGAGGTTTCAAATGTTTCAAAATTATACCTCATTTTGCCTGAATCGAATGAAACCAAGTTTCAATTTCAATCCATTCATACTCAATTCATAAGATTTCAACCATAGACTGTGTTTTAACTTCCTTTTCTCTTGAGAAGTTTCAATCACTTGAACCTCATTCACCTGATGAGGTTTCAAATGTTTCAAAATTTTACCTTATTTTGACGGGAATTGAATCAATCCAAGTTTCATTTTCGATCGATTTATAATCAATTCATAAGATTTCAACCATAGACTGTGTTTTGACTTCCTTTTCTCTGGACAAGTTTCAATCATTTGAACCTCATTAACCTGATGAGGTTTCAAATGTTTCAAAATTATACCTCATTTTGCCTGAATAGAATGAAACCAAGTTGAACAAGGACAGAATTGAATCAATCCAAGTTTCATTTTCGATCGATTTATAATCAATTCATAAGATTTCAACCATAGACTGTGTTTTGACTTCCTTTTCTCTGGACAAGTTTCAATCATTTGAACCTCATTATCCTGATGAGGTTTCAAATGTTTCAAAATTATACCTCATTTTGACAGAATTGAATCAATCCAAGTTTTATATTCGATCGATTTATAATCAATTCATAAGATTTCAACCATAGACTGTGTTTTGACTTCCTTTTCTCTGGACAAGTTTCAATCATTTGAGCCTCATTAACCTGATGAGGTTTCAAATGTTTCAAAATTATACCTCATTTTGCCTGAATCGAATCAAACCAAGTTGAAACAAGGACAGAATTGAATCAATCCAAGTTTCATTTTCGATCGATTTATAATCAATTCATAAGATTTCAACCATAAACTGTGTTTTGACATCCTTTTCTCTGGACAAGTTTCAATCATTTGAACCTCATTAACCTGATGAGGTTTCAAATGTTTCACAACTATACCTCATTTTGCCTGAATTGAATGAAACCAAGTTTCATTTTCGATCGATTTATAATCAATTCATAAGATTTCAACCATAAACTGTGTTTTGACATCCTTTTCTCTGGACAAGTTTCAATCATTTGAACCTCATTATCCTGATGAGGTTTCAAATGTTTCAAAATTATACCTCATTTTGACAGAATTGAATCAATCCAAGTTTTATATTCGATCGATTTATAATCAATTCATAAGATTTCAACCATAGACTGTGTTTTGACTTCCTTTTCTCTGGACAAGTTTCAATCATTTGAGCCTCATTAACCTGATGAGGTTTCAAATGTTTCAAAATTATACCTCATTGTGCCTGAATCGAATCAAACCAAGTTGAACAAGGACAGAATTGAATCAATCCAAGTTTCATTTTCGATCGATTTATAATCAATTCATAAGATTTCAACCATAGACTGTGTTTTGACATCCTTTTCTCTGGACAAGTTTCAATCATTTGAACCTCATTAACCTGATGAGGTTTCAAATGTTTCACAACTATACCTCATTTTGCCTGAATTGAATGAAACCAAGTTTCAATTTCGATCGATTTATAATCAATTCATAAGATTTCAACCATAGACTGTGTTTTGACTTCCTTTGCTCTGGACAAGTTTCAATCATTTGAACCTCATTAACCTGATGAGGTTTCAAATGTTTCAAAATTATACAAAATATTTCCCGAATTGAATGAAATCAATTTTCAATTTGAATCCATACATACTCAATTCATAAGATTTCAAGCATAGACTGTGTTTTGACTTCCTTTTCTCTGGACAAGTTTCAATCATTTGAACCTCATTAACCTGATGAGGTTTCAAATGTTTCAAAATTATACCTCATTTTGCCTGAATCGAATGAAACCAAGTTTCAATTTCAATCCATTCATACTCAATTCATAAGATTTCAACCATAGACTGTGTTTTAACTTCCTTTTCTCTTGAGAAGTTTCAATCACTTGAACCTCATTCACCTGATGAGGTTTCAAATGTTTCAAAATTTTACCTTATTTTGACGGGAATTGAATCAATCCAAGTTTCATTTTCGATCGATTTATAATCAATTCATAAGATTTCAACCATAGACTGTGTTTTGACTTCCTTTTCTCTGGACAAGTTTCAATCATTTGAACCTCATTAACCTGATGAGGTTTCAAATGTTTGAAAATTATACGTCATGTTGCCTGAATCGAATGAAACCAAGTTGAACAAGGACAGAATTGAATCAATCCAAGTTTCATTTTCGATCGATTTATACTCAATTCATAAAATTTCAAGCATAGACTGTGTTTTGACATCCTTTTCTCTGGAAAAGTTTCAATCATTTGAACCTCATTATCCTGATGAGGTTTCAAATGTTTCAAAATTATACCTCATTTTGACAGAATTGAATCAATCCAAGTTTTATATTCGATCGATTTATAATCAATTCATAAGATTTCAACCATAGACTGTGTTTTGACTTCCTTTTCTCTGGACAAGTTTCAATCATTTGAGCCTCATTAACCTGATGAGGTTTCAAATGTTTCAAAATTATACCTCATTTTGCCTGAATCGAATCAAACCAAGTTGAAACAAGGACAGAATTGAATCAATCCAAGTTTCATTTTCGATCGATTTATAATCAATTCATAAGATTTCAACCATAAACTGTGTTTTGACATCCTTTTCTCTGGAAAAGTTTCAATCATTTGAACCTCATTAACCTGATGAGGTTTCAAATGTTTCACAACTATACCTCATTTTGCCTGAATTGAATGAAACCAAGTTTCAATTTCGATCGATTTATAATCAATTCATAAGATTTCAACCATAGACTGTGTTTTGACTTCCTTTTCTCTGGACAAGTTTCAATCATTTGAACCTCATTAACCTGATGAGGTTTCAAATGTTTCAAAATTATACCTAATATTTCTTGAATTGAATGAAATCAAGTTTCAATTCCAATCCATTCATACTCAATTCATAAGATTTCAACCATAGACTGTGTTTTGACTTCCTTTTCTCTGGACAAGTTTCAATCATTTGAACCTCATTAACCTGATGAGGTTTCAAATGTTTCAAAATTATACCTCATTTTGCCTGAATCGAATGAAACCAAGTTTCAATTTCAATCCATTCATACTCAATTCATAAGATTTCAACCATAGACTGTGTTTTAACTTCCTTTTCTCTTGAGAAGTTTCAATCACTTGAACCTCATTCACCTGATGAGGTTTCAAATGTTTCAAAATTTTACCTCATTTTGACGGGAATTGAATCAATCCAAGTTTCATTTTCGATCGATTTATAATCAATTCATAAGATTTCAACCATAGACTGTGTTTTGACTTCCTTTTCTCTGGACAAGTTTCAATCATTTGAACATCATTAACCTGATGAGGTTTCAAATGTTTCAAAATTATACCTCATTTTGCCTGAATCGAATGAAACCAAGATCCAATTTCAATCCATTCATACTCAATTCATAAGATTTCAACCATAGACTGTGTTTTGACTTCCTTTTCTCTGGACAAGTTTCAATCATTTGAACCTCATTAACTTGATGAGGTTTCAAATGTTTCAAAATTATACCTCATTTTGCCTGAATGGAATGAAACCAAGTTTCAATTTCAATCCATTCATACTCAATTCATAAGATTTCAACCATAGACTCTGTTTTAACTTCCTTTTCTCTTGACAAGTTTCAATCTCTTGAACCTCATTAACCTGATGAGGTTTCAAATGTTTCAAAATTATACCTCATTTTGCCTGAATGGAATGAAACCAAGTTTCAATTTCAATCCATTCATACTCAATTCATAAGATTTCAACCATTGACTGTGTTTTGACTTCCTTTTCTCTGGACAAGTTTAAATCATTTGAACCTCATTAACAAGATGAGGTTTCAGATGTTTCAAAATTATACCTCATTTTGACGGAATTGAATCAATCCAAGTTTCATTTTCGATCAATTTATAATCCATTCATTAGATTTCAACCATAGACTGTGCTTTGACTTCCTTTTCTCTCGATAGTTTACTATCATTTGAACCTCATTAACCTGATGAGGTTTCAAATGTTTCAAAATTATACCTCATTTTGCCTGAATCGAATGAAACCAAGTTGAACAAGGACAGAATTGAATCAATCCAAGTTTCATTTTCGATCGATTTATAATCAATTCATAAGATTTCAACCATAGACTGTGTTTTGACATCCTTTTCTCTGGACAAGTTTCAATCATTTGAACCTCATTAACCTGATGAGGTTTCAAATGTTTCAAAATTATACCTCATTTTGACAGAATTGAATCAATCCAAGTTTTATTTTCGATCGATTTATAATCAATTCATATGATTTCAACCATAGACTGTGTTTTGACTTCCTTTTCTCTGGACAAGTTTCAATCATTTGAGCCTCATTAACCTGATGAGGTTTCAAATGTTTCAAAATTATACCTTATTTTGCCTGAATAGAATGAAACCAAGTTGAACAAGGACAGAATTGAATCAATCCAAGTTTCATTTTCGATCGATTTATAATCAATTCATAAGATTTCAACCATAGACTGTGTTTTGACATCCTTTTCTCTGGACAAGTTTCAATCATTTGAACCTCATTAACCTGATGAGGTTTCAAATGTTTCAAAATTATACCTCATTTTGCCTGAATCGAATGAAACCAAGTTTCAATTTCAATCCATTCATACTCAATTCATAAGATTTCAACCATAGACTGTGTTTTAACTTCCTTTTCTCTTGAGAAGTTTCAATCACTTGAACCTCATTCACCTGATGAGGTTTCAAATGTTTCAAAATTTTACCTCATTTTGCCTGAATCGAATGAAACCAAGTTTCAATTTCAATCCATTCATACTCAATTCATAAGATTTCAACCATAGACTGTGTTTTAACTTCCTTTTCTCTTGAGAAGTTTCAATCACTTGAACCTCATTCACCTGATGAGGTTTCAAATGTTTCAAAATTTTACCTTATTTTGACGGGAATTGAATCAATCCAAGTTTCATTTTCGATCGATTTATAATCAATTCATAAGATTTCAACCATAGACTGTGTTTTGACTTCCTTTTCTCTGGACAAGTTTCAATCATTTGAACCTCATTAACCTGATGAGGTTTCAAATGTTTGAAAATTATACGTCATGTTGCCTGAATCGAATGAAACCAAGTTGAACAAGGACAGAATTGAATCAATTCAAGTTTCATTTTCGATCGATTTATAATCAATTCATAAGATTTCAAGCATAGACTGTGTTTTGACTTCCTTTTCTCTGGACAAGTTTCAATCATTTGAACCTCATTATCCTGATGAGGTTTCAAATGTTTCAAAATTATACCTCATTTTGACAGAATTGAATCAATCCAAGTTTTATATTCGATCGATTTATAATCAATTCATAAGATTTCAACCATAGACTGTGTTTTGACTTCCTTTTCTCTGGACAAGTTTCAATCATTTGAGCCTCATTAACCTGATGAGGTTTCAAATGTTTCAAAATTATACCTCATTTTGCCTGAATCGAATCAAACCAAGTTGAAACAAGGACAGAATTGAATCAATCCAAGTTTCATTTTCGATCGATTTATAATCAATTCATAAGATTTCAACCATAAACTGTGTTTTGACATCCTTTTCTCTGGACAAGTTTCAATCATTTGAACCTCATTAACCTGATGAGGTTTCAAATGTTTCACAACTATACCTCATTTTGCCTGAATTGAATGAAACCAAGTTTCAATTTCGATCGATTTATAATCAATTCATAAGATTTCAACCATAGACTGTGTTTTGACTTCCTTTTCTCTGGACAAGTTTCAATCATTTGAACCTCATTAACCTGATGAGGTTTCAAATGTTTCAAAATTATACCTAATATTTCTTGAATTGAATGAAATCAAGTTTCAATTCCAATCCATTCATACTCAATTCATAAGATTTCAACCATAGACTGTGTTTTGACTTCCTTTTCTCTGGACAAGTTTCAATCATTTGAACCTCATTAACCTGATGAGGTTTCAAATGTTTCAAAATTATACCTCATTTTGCCTGAATCGAATGAAACCAAGTTTCAATTTCAATCCATTCATACTCAATTCATAAGATTTCAACCATAGACTGTGTTTTAACTTCCTTTTCTCTTGAGAAGTTTCAATCACTTGAACCTCATTCACCTGATGAGGTTTCAAATGTTTCAAAATTTTACCTCATTTTGACGGGAATTGAATCAATCCAAGTTTCATTTTCGATCGATTTATAATCAATTCATAAGATTTCAACCATAGACTGTGTTTTGACTTCCTTTTCTCTGGACAAGTTTCAATCATTTGAACCTCATTAACCTGATGAGGTTTCAAATGTTTCAAAATTATACCTCATTTTGCCTGAATCGAATGAAACCAAGATCCAATTTCAATCCATTCATACTCAATTCATAAGATTTCAACCATAGACTGTGTTTTGACTTCCTTTTCTCTGGACAAGTTTCAATCATTTGAACCTCATTAACTTGATGAGGTTTCAAATGTTTCAAAATTATACCTCATTTTGCCTGAATGGAATGAAACCAAGTTTCAATTTCAATCCATTCATACTCAATTCATAAGATTTCAACCATAGACTCTGTTTTAACTTCCTTTTCTCTTGACAAGTTTCAATCTCTTGAACCTCATTAACCTGATGAGGTTTCAAATGTTTCAAAATTATACCTCATTTTGCCTGAATGGAATGAAACCAAGTTTCAATTTCAATCCATTCATACTCAATTCATAAGATTTCAACCATTGACTGTGTTTTGACTTCCTTTTCTCTGGACAAGTTTAAATCATTTGAACCTCATTAACAAGATGAGGTTTCAGATGTTTCAAAATTATACCTCATTTTGACGGAATTGAATCAATCCAAGTTTCATTTTCGATCAATTTATAATCCATTCATTAGATTTCAACCATAGACTGTGCTTTGACTTCCTTTTCTCTCGATAGTTTACTATCATTTGAACCTCATTAACCTGATGAGGTTTCAAATGTTTCAAAATTATACCTTATTTTGCCTGAATAGAATGAAACCAAGTTGAACAAGGACAGAATTGAATCAATCCAAGTTTCATTTTCGATCGATTTATAATCAATTCATAAGATTTCAACCATAGACTGTGTTTTGACATCCTTTTCTCTGGACAAGTTTCAATCATTTGAACCTCATTAACCTGATGAGGTTTCAAATGTTTCAAAATTATACCTCATTTTGACAGAATTGAATCAATCCAAGTTTTATATTCGATCGATTTATAATCAATTCATAAGATTTCAACCATAGACTGTGTTTTGACTTCCTTTTCTCTGGACAAGTTTCAATCATTTGAGCCTCATTAACCTGATGAGGTTTCAAATGTTTCAAAATTATACCTTATTTTGCCTGAATAGAATGAAACCAAGTTGAACAAGGACAGAATTGAATCAATCCAAGTTTCATTTTCGATCGATTTATAATCAATTCATAAGATTTCAACCATAGACTGTGTTTTGACTTCCTTTTCTCTGGACAAGTTTCAATCATTTGAACCTCATTAACCTGATGAGGTTTCAAATGTTTCAAAATTATACCTCATTTTGCCTGAATCGAATGAAACCAAGTTTCAATTTCAATCCATTCATACTCAATTCATAAGATTTCAACCATAGACTGTGTTTTAACTTCCTTTTCTCTTGAGAAGTTTCAATCACTTGAACCTCATTCACCTGATGAGGTTTCAAATGTTTCAAAATTTTACCTTATTTTGACGGGAATTGAATCAATCCAAGTTTCATTTTCGATCGATTTATAATCAATTCATAAGATTTCAACCATAGACTGTGTTTTGACTTCCTTTTCTCTGGACAAGTTTCAATCATTTGAACCTCATTAACCTGATGAGGTTTCAAATGTTTCAAAATTATACCTCATTTTGCCTGAATGGAACGAAACCAAGTTTCAATTTCAATCCATTCATACTCAATTCATAAGATTTCAACCATAGACTGTGTTTTAACTTCCTTTTCTCTTGACAAGTTTCAATCTCTTGAACCTCATTAACCTGATGAGGTTTCAAATGTTTCAAAATTATACCTCATTTTGCCTGAATGGAATGAAACCAAGTTTCAATTTCAATCCATTCATACTCAATTCATAAGATTTCAACCATTGACTGTGTTTTGACTTCCTTTTCTCTGGACAAGTTTAAATCATTTGAACCTCATTAACAAGATGAGGTTTCAGATGTTTCAAAATTATACCTCATTTTGACGGAATTGAATCAATCCAAGTTTCATTTTCGATCAATTTATAATCCATTCATTAGATTTCAACCATAGACTGTGCTTTGACATCCTTTTCTCTCGATAGTTTACTATCATTTGAACCTCATTAACCTGATGAGGTTTCAAATGTTTCAAAATTATACCTCATTTTGCCTGAATCGAATGAAACCAAGTTGAACAAGGACAGAATTGAATCAATCCAAGTTTCATTTTCGATCGATTTATAATCAATTCATAAGATTTCAACCATAGACTGTGTTTTGACATCCTTTTCTCTGGACAAGTTTCAATCATTTGAACCTCATTAACCTGATGAGGTTTCAAATGTTTCAAAATTATACCTCATTTTGACAGAATTGAATCAATCCAAGTTTTATATTCGATCGATTTATAATCAATTCATAAGATTTCAACCATAGACTGTGTTTTGACTTCCTTTTCTCTGGACAAGTTTCAATCATTTGAGCCTCATTAACCTGATGAGGTTTCAAATGTTTCAAAATTATACCTCATTTTGCCTGAATCGAATCAAACCAAGTTGAACAAGGACAGAATTGAATCAATCCAAGTTTCATTTTCGATCGATTTATAATCAATTCATAAGATTTCAACCATAAACTGTGTTTTGACATCCTTTTCTCTGGACAAGTTTCAATCATTTGAACCTCATTAACCTGATGAGGTTTCAAATGTTTCACAACTATACCTCATTTTGCCTGAATTGAATGAAACCAAGTTTCAATTTCGATCGATTTATAATCAATTCATAAGATTTCAACCATAGACTGTGTTTTGACTTCCTCTTCTCTGGACAAGTTTCAATCATTTGAACCTCATTAACCTGATGAGGTTTCAAATGTTTCAAAATTATACCTAATATTTCTTGAATTGAATGAAATCAAGTTTCAATTCCAATCCATTCATACTCAATTCATAAGATTTCAAGCATAGACTGTGTTTTGACTTCCTTTTCTCTGGACAAGTTTCAATCATTTGAACCTCATTAACCTGATGAGGTTTCAAATGTTTCAAAATTGTACCTCATTTTGACAGAATGGAATCAATCCAAGTTTTATTTTCGATCGATTTATAATCAATTCATAAGATTTCAACCATAGACTGTGTTTTGACATCCTTTTCTCTGGACAAGTTTCAATCATTTGAACCTCATTAACCTGATGAGGTTTCAAATGTTTCAAAATTATACCTCATTTTGACAGAATTGAATCAATCCAAGTTTTATTTTCGATCGATTTATAATCAATTCATAAGATTTCAACCATAGACTGTGTTTTGACTTCCTTTTCTCTGGACAAGTTTCAATCATTTGAGCCTCATTAACCTGATGAGGTTTCAAATGTTTCAAAATTATACCTCATTTTGCCTAAATCGAATCAAACCAAGTTGAACAAGGACAGAATTGAATCAATCCAAGTTTCATTTTCGATCGATTTATAATCAATTCATAAGATTTCAACCCTAGACTGTGTTTTTACATCCTTTTCTATGAACAAGTTTCAATCATTTGAACCTCATTAACCTGATGAGGTTTCAAATGTTTCACAACTATACCTCATTTTGCCTGAATTGAATGAAACAAAGTTTCAATTTCGATCGATTTATAATCAATTCATAAGATTTCAACCATAGACTGTGTTTTGACTTCCTTTTCTCTGGACAAGTTTCAATCATTGGAACCTCATTAACCTGATGAGGTTTCAAATGTTTCAAAATTATACCTAATATTTCTTGAATTGAATGAAATCAAGTTTCAATTCCAATCCATTCATACTCAATTCATAAGATTTCAACCATAGACTGTGTTTTGACTTCCTTTTCTCTGGACAAGTTTCAATCATTTGAACCTCATTAACCTGATGAGGTTTCAAATGTTTCAAAATTATACCTCATTTTGCCTGAATTGCATGAAACCAAGTTTCAATTTCGATCGATTTATAATCAATTCATAAGATTTCAACCATAGACTGTATTTTGACTTCCTTTTCTCTGGACAAGTTTCAATCATTTGTTTCAAAATTATACCTCATTTTGCCTGAATCGAATGAAACCAAGTTTCAATTTCAATCCATTCATACTCAATTCATAAGATTTCAACCATAGACTGTGTTTTGACATCCTTTTCTCTGAACAAGTTTCAATCATTTGAACCTCATTAACCTGATGAGGTTTCAAATGTTTCACAACTATACCTCATTTTGCCTGAATTGAATGAAACCAAGTTTCAATTTCGATCGATTTATAATCAATTCATAAGATTTCAACCATAGACTGTGTTTTGACTTCCTTTTCTCTGGACAAGTTTCAATCATTTGAACCTCATTAACCTGATGAGGTTTCAAATGTTTCAAAATTATACCTAATATTTCTTGAATTGAATGAAATCAAGTTTCAATTCCAATCCATTCATACTCAATTCATAAGATTTCAACCATAGACTGTGTTTTGACTTCCTTTTCTCTGGACAAGTTTCAATCATTTGAACCTCATTAACCTGATGAGGTTTCAAATGTTTCAAAATTATACCTCATTTTGACAGAATTGAATCAATCCAAGCTTCATTTTCGATCGATTTGTAATCAATTCATAAGAATTCAACCATAGACTGTGTTTTGACTTCCTTTTCTCTGGACAAACCAAGTTTCAATTTCAATCCATTCATACTCAATTCATAAGATTTCAACCATAGACTGTGTTTTGACTTCCTTTTCTCTGGACAAGTTTCAATCATTTGAACCTCATTAACCTGATGAGGTTTCAAATATTTCAAAATTATACCTCATTTTGACAGAATTGAATCAATCCAAGTTTTATTTTCGATTAATTTATAATCAATTCCTAAGATTTCAAGCATAGACTGTGTTTTGACTTCCTTTTCTCTGGACAAGTTTCAATCATTTGAACCTCATTAACCTGATGAGGTTTCAAATGTTTGAAAATTATACCTCATTTTGCCTGAATCGAATGAAACCAAGTTTCAATTTCAATCCATTCATACTCAATTCATAAGATTTCAACCATAGACTGTGTTTTGACTTCCTTTTCTCTGGACAAGTTTCAATCATTTGAACCTCATTAACCTGATGAGGTTTCAAATGTTTCAAAATTATACCTCATTTTGCCTGAATTGAATGAAACCAAGTTTCAATTTTAATCCATTCATACTCAATTCATAAGATTTCAAGCATAGACTGTGTTTTGACATCCTTTTCTCTGGACAAGTTTCAATCATTTGAACCTCAATAGCCTGATGAGGTTTAAAATGTTTCAAAATTATACCTCATTTTGACAGAATTGAATCAATCCAAGTTTCATTTTCGATCGATTTATAATCAATTCATAAGATTTCAACCATAGACTGTGTTTTGACATCCCTTTCTCTGGACAAGTTTCAATCATTTGAACCTCATTAACCTGATGAGGTTTCAAACGTTTCAAAATTATACCTCATTTTTTGCCTGAATCGAATGATTCCAAGTTTCAATTTCAATCCATTCATACTCAATTCATAAGATTTCAACCATAGACTGTGTTTTGACATCCTTTTCTCTGGACAAGTTTCAATCATTTGAACCTCATTAACCTGATGAGGTTTCAAATGTTTCAAAGTTATATCTCATTTTGCCTGAATTGAATGAAACCAAGTTTCAATTTCGATCGATTTATAATCAATTCATAAGGTTTCAACCATAGACTGTGTTTGGACTTCCTTTTCTCTGGACAAGTTTCAATCATTTGAACCTCATTAACCTGATGAGGTTTCAAATGTTTCAAAATTATACCTCATTTTGCCTGAATCGAATGAAACCAAGTTTCAATATCAATCCATTCATACTCAATTCATAACATTTCAACCATAGACTGTGTTTTGACTTCCTTTTCTCTGGACAAGTTTCAATCATTTGAACCTCATTAACCTGATGAGGTTTCAAATGTTTCAAAATTATACCTCATTTTGACAGAATTGAAGCAATCCAAGTTTCATTTTCGATCGATTTATAATCAATTCATAAGATTTCAACAATAGACTGTGTTTTGACATCCTTTTCTCTGGACAAGTTTCAATCATTCGAACCTCAACAACCTGATGAGGTTTCAAATGTTTCAAAATTGTACCTCATTTTGACAGAATTGAATCTATCCAAGTTTTATTTTCGATCGATTTATAATCAATTCATAAGATTTCAACCATAGACTGTGTTTTGACTTCCTTTTCTCTGAACAAGTTTCAATCATTTGAACCTCATTAACCTGATGAGGTTTCAAATGTTTCACAACTATACCTCATTTTGCCTGAATTGAATGAAACCAAGTTTCAATTTCGATCGATTTATAATCAATTCATAAGATTTCAACCATAGACTGTGTTTTGACTTCCTTTTCTCTGGACAAGTTTCAATCATTTGAACCTCATTAACCTGATGAGGTTTCAAATGTTTCAAAATTATACCTAATATTTCTTGAATTGAATGAAATCAAGTTTCAATTCCAATCCATTCATACTCAATTCATAAGATTTCAAGCATAGACTGTGTTTTGACTTCCTTTTCTCTGGACAAGTTTCAATCATTTGAACCTCATTAACCTGATGAGGTTTCAAATGTTTCAAAATGATACCTCATTTTGACAGAATTGAATCAATCCAAGCTTCATTTTCGATCGATTTGTAATCAATTCATAAGATTTCAACCATAGACTGTGTTTTGACTTCCTTTTCTCTGGACAAGTTTCAATCATTTGAACCTCATTAACCTGATGAGGTTTCAAATGTTTCAAAATTATACCTCATTTTGCCTGAATCGAATGAAACCAAGTTTCAATTTCAATCCATTCATACTCAATTCATAAGATTTCAACCATAGACTGTGTTTTGACTTCCTTTTCTCTGGACAAGTTTCAATCATTTGAACCTCATTAACCTGATGAGGTTTCAAATGTTTCAAAATTACACCTCATTTTGACAGAATTGAATCAATCCAAGCTTTATTTTCGATCGATTTATAATCAATTCATAAGATTTCAACCATAGACTGTGTTTTGACTTCCTTTTCTCTGGACAAGTTTCAATCATTAGAACCTCATTAACCTGATGAGGTTTCAAATGTTTCAAAATTATACCTCATTTTGCCTGAATCAATTGAAACCAAGTTTCAATTTCAATCCATTCATACTCAATTCATAAGATTTCAACCATAGTCTGTGTTTTGACTTCCTTTTCTCTGGACAAGTTTCAATCATTTGAACCTCATTAACCTGATGAGATTTCAAATGTTTCAAAATTATACCTCATTTTGCCTGAATCGAATGAAACCAAGTTTCAATTTCAATCCATTGATACTCAATTTATAAGATTTCAACCATAGACTGTGTTTTGAATTTCTTTGCTCTGGACAAGTTTCAATCATTTGAACCTCATTAACCTGATGAGGTTTCAAATGTTTCAAAATTAAACCTCATTTTGCCTGAATAGAATGAAACCAAGTTTCAATTTCAATCCATTCGTACTCAATTCAGAAGATTTCAACCATAGACTGTGTTTTGACTTCCTTTTCTCTGGACAAGTTTCAATCATTTGAACCTCATTAACCTGATGAGGTTTCAAATGTTTCAAAATTATACATCATTTTGCCTGAATCGAATGAAACCAAGTTTCAATTTCAATCCATTCATACTCAATTCATAAGATTTCAACCATAGACTGTGTTTTGACATCCTTTTCTCCGGACAAGTTTCAATCATTTGAACCTCATTAACCTGATGAGGTTTCAAATGTTTCAAAATTATACCTCATTGTGACAGAATTGAATCAATACAAGTTTTATTTTCGATCGATTTATAATCAATTCATAAGATTTCAACCATAGACTGTGTTTTGACTTCCTTTTCTCTTGACAAGTTTCAGTCATTTGAACCTCATTAACCTGATGAGGTTTCAAATGTTTCAAAATTATACCTCATTTTGCCTGAATCGAATGAAACCAAGTTTCAATTTCAATCCATTCATACTCAATTCATAAGATTTCAACCATAGACTGTGTTTAGACTTCCTTTTCTCTGGACAAGTTTCAATCATTTGAACCTCATTAACCTGATGAGGTTTCAAATGTTTCAAAATTATACATCATTTTGCCTGAATTTAATGAAACCAAGTTTCAATTTCAATCCATTCATACTCAATTCATAAGATTTCAACCATAGACTGTGTTTTGACTTCCTTTTCTCTCGACAAGTTTCAATCATTTGAGCCTCATTAACCTGATGAGGTTTCAAATGTTTCAAAATTATACCTCATTTTGCCTGAATTGAATGAAACCAAGTTTCAATTTCAATCCATTCATACTCAATTCATAAGATTTCAAGCATAGACTGTGTTTTGACATCCTTTTCTCTGGACAAGTTTCAATCATTTGAACCTCATTAACCTGATGAGGTTTCAAATGTTTCAAAATTATACCTCATTTTGCCTGAATTGAATCAATCCAAGTTTCATTTTCGATCGATTTATAATCAATTCATAAGATTTCAACCATAGACTGTGTTTTGACTTCCTTTTCTCTGGACAAGTTTCAATCATTTGAACCTCATTAACCTGATGAGGTTTCAAATGTTTCAAAATTATACCTCATTTTGACAGAATTGAATCAATCCAAGTTTTATTTTCGTTCGATTTATAATCAATTCATAAGATTTCAACCATAGACTGTGTTTTGACTTCCTTTCTCTGGACAAGTTTCAATCATTTGAACCTCATTAACCTGACGAGGTTTCAAATGTTTCAAAATTATACCTCATTTTGCCTGAATCGAATGAAACCAAGTTTCAATTTCAATCCATTCATACTCAATTCATAAGATTTCAACCATAGACTGTGTTTTGACATCCTTTTCTCTCGACAGTTTACTATCATTTGAACCTCATTAACCTGATGAGGTTTCAAATGTTTGAAAATTGTACCTCATTTTGCCTGAATTGAATGAAACCATGTTTCAATTTCAATCCATTCGTACTCAATTCATAAGATTTCAACCATAGACTGTGTTTTGACTTCCTTTTCTCTGGACAAGTTTCAATCATTTGAACCTCATTAACCTGATGAGGTTTCAAAGGTTTCAAAATTATACCTAATTTTGACAGAATTGAATCACTCCAAGTTTCATTTTCGATCGATTTATATTCAATTCATCAGATTTCAACCATAGACTGTGTTTTGACTTCCTTTTCTCTGGACAAGTTTCAATCATTTGAACCTCATTAACCTGATGAGGTTTCAAATGTTTCAAAATTATACCTCAATTTGCCTGAATTGAATGAAACCAAATTCAATTTCAATCCATTCATACTCAATTCATAAGATTTCAAGCATAGACTGTGTTTTGACATCCTTTTCTCTGGACAAGTTTCAATCATTTGAACCTCATTAACCTGATGAGGTTTCAAATGTTTCAAAATTATACCTCATTTTGCCTGAATTGAATGAAACCAAGTATCAATTTCAATCCATTCATACTCAATTCATAAGATTTCAAGCATAGACTGTGTTTTGACATCCTTTTCTCTGGACAAGTTTCAATCATTTGAACCTCATTAACCTGATGAGGTTTCAAATGTTTCAAAATTATACCTCATTTTGCCTGAATTGAATGAAACCAAGTATCAATTTCAATCCATTCATACTCAATTCATAAGATTTCAAGCATAGACTGTGTTTTGACATCCTTTTCTCTGGACAAGTTTCAATCATTTGAACCTCATTAACCTGATGAGGTTTCAAATGTTTCAAAATTATACCTCATTTTGCCTGAATTGAATGAAACCAAGTATCAATTTCAATCCATTCATACTCAATTCATAAGATTTCAAGCATAGACTGTGTTTTGACATCCTTTTCTCTGGACAAGTTTCAATCATTTGAACTTCATTAACCTGATGAGGTTTCAAATGTTTCAAAATTATACCTCATTTTGCCTGAATTGAATGAAACCAAATTCAATTTCAATCCATTCATACTCAATTCATAAGATTTCAAGCATAGACTGTGTTTTGACTTCCTTTTCTCTGGACAAGTTTCAATCATTTGAACTTCATTAACCTGATGAGGTTTCAAATGTTTCAAAATTATACCTCATTTTGCCTGAATTGAATGAAACCAAATTCAATTTCAATCCATTCATACTCAATTCATAAGATTTCAAGCATAGACTGTGTTTTGACATCCTTTTCTCTGGACAAGTTTCAATCATTTGAACCTCATTAACCTGATGAGGTTTCAAATGTTTCAAAATTATACCTCATTTTGACAGAATTGAATTAATCCAAGTTTTAATTTCGATCGATTTATAATCAATTCATAAGATTTCAACCATAGACTGTGTTTGACTTCCTTTTCTCTGGACAAGTTTCAATCATTTGAACATCATTAACCTGATGAGGTTTCAAATGTTTCAAAATTATACCTCATTTTGCCTGAATCGAATGAAACCAAGTTTCAATTTCAATCCATTCATACTCAATTCATAAGATTTCAAGCAAAGACTGTGCTTTTATATCCTTTTCTCTGGACAAGTTTCAATAATTTGAACCTCATTAACCTGATGAGGTTTCAATTGTTTCAAAATTATTCCTCATTTTGACAGAATTGAATCAATCCAAGTTTTATTTTCGATCGATTTATAATCAATTCATAAGATTTCAACCATAAACTGTGTTTTGAATTCCTTTTCTCTGGACAATTTTCAATCATTTGAACCTCATTAACCTGATGAGGTTTCAAATGTTTCAAAATTATACCTCATTTTGACAGAATTGAATCAATCCAAGTTTCATTTTCGATCGATTTATATTCAATTCATAAGATTTCAACCATAGACTGTGTTTTGACTTCCTTTTCTCTGGACAAGTTTCAATCATTTGAACCTCATTAACCTGATGAGGTTTCAAATGTTTCAAAATTATACCTCATATTGACAGAATTGAATCAATCCAAGTTTCATTTTCGATCGATTTATAATCAATTCATAAGTTTTAAACCATAGACTGGTTTTTACTTCCTTTTCTCTGGACAAGTTTCAATCATTTGAACCTCATTAACCTGATGAGGTTTCAAATGTTTCAAAATTATACCTCATTTTGCCTGAATCGAATGAAACCAAGGTTCAATTTCAATCCATTCATACTCAATTCATAAGATTTCAACCATAGACTGTGTTTTGACATCCTTTTCTCTGGACAAGTTTCAATCATTTGAACCTCATTAACCTGATGAGGTTTCAAATGTTTCAAAATTATACCTCATTTTGCCTGAATCGAATGAAACCAAGTTTCAATTTCAATCCATTCATACTCAATTCATAAGATTTCAACCGTAGACTGTGTTTTGACTTCCTTTTCTCTGGACAAGTTTCAATCATTTGAGCCTCATTAACCTGATGAGGTTTCAAATGTTTCAAAATTATACCTCATTTTGCCTGAATTGAATGAAGCCAAGTTTCAATTTCAATCCATTCATACTCAATTCATAAGATTTCAAGCATAGACTGTGTTTTGACATCCTTTTCTCTGGACAAGTTTCAATCATTTGAACCTTATTAACCTGATGAGGTTTCAAATGTTTCAAAATTATACCTCATTTTGCCTGAATTGAATCAATCCAAGTTTTATTTTCGATCGATTTATAATCAATTCATAAGATTTCAACCATAGACTGTGTTTTGACTTCCTTTTCTCTGGACAAGTTTCAATCATTTGAACCTCATTAACCTGATGAGGTTTCAAATGTTTCAAAATTATACCTCATTTTGACAGAATTGAATAAATCCAAGTTTCATTTTCGATCGATTTATATTCAATTCATAAGATTTCAACCATAGACTGTGTTTTGACTTCCTTTTTTCTGGACAAGTTTCAATAATTTGAACCTCCTTAACCTGATGAGGTTTCAAATGTTTCAAAATTATACTTCATTTTGACAGAATTGAATCAATCCAAGTTTCATTTTCGATCGATTTATAATCAGTTCATAAGAATTCAACCATAGACTGTGTTTTGACTTCCTTTTCTCTGGACAAGTTTCAGTCATTTGAACCTCATCAACCTGATGAGGTTTCAAATGTTTCAAAATCATACCTCATTTTGCCTGAATCGAATGAAACCAAGTTTCAATTTCAATCCATTCATACTCAATTCATAAGATTTCAACCATAGACTGTGTTTTGACTTCCTTTTCTCTGGACAAGTTTCAATCATTTGAGCCTCATTAACCTGATGAGGTTTCAAATGTTTCAAAATTATACCTCATTTTGCCTGAATTGAATGAAGCCAAGTTTCAATTTCAATCCATTCATACTCAATTCATAAGATTTCAAGCATAGACTGTGTTTTGACATCCTTTTCTCTGGACAAGTTTCAATCATTTGAACCTTATTAACCTGATGAGGTTTCAAATGTTTCAAAATTATACCTCATTTTGCCTGAATTGAATCAATCCAAGTTTTATTTTCGATCGATTTATAATCAATTCATAAGATTTCAACCATAGACTGTGTTTTGACTTCCTTTTCTCTGGACAAGTTTCAATCATTTGAACCTCATTAACCTGATGAGGTTTCAAATGTTTCAAAATTATACCTCATTTTGACAGAATTGAATAAATCCAAGTTTCATTTTCGATCGATTTATATTCAATTCATAAGATTTCAACCATAGACTGTGTTTTGACTTCCTTTTTTCTGGACAAGTTTCAATAATTTGAACCTCCTTAACCTGATGAGGTTTCAAATGTTTCAAAATTATACTTCATTTTGACAGAATTGAATCAATCCAAGTTTCATTTTCGATCGATTTATAATCAGTTCATAAGAATTCAACCATAGACTGTGTTTTGACTTCCTTTTTTTCTGGACAAGTTTCAGTCATTTGAACCTCATTAACCTGATGAGGTTTCAAATGTTTCAAAATCATACCTCATTTTGCCTGAATCGAATGAAACCAAGTTTCAATTTCAATCCATTCATACTCAATTCATAAGATTTCAACCATAGACTGTGTTTTGACTTCCTTTTCTCTGGACAAGTTTCAATCATTTGAACCTCATTAACCTGATGAGGTTTGAAATGTTTCAAAATTATACCTCATTTTGCCTGAATTGAATGAAACCAAGTTTCAATTTCAATCCATTCATACTCAATTCATAAGATTTCAACCATAGACTGTGTTTTGACTTCCTTTCTCTCGACAAGTTTCAATCATTTGAGCCTCATTAACCTGATGAGGTTTCAAATGTTTCAAAATTATTCCTCATTTTGACAGAATTGAATCAATCCAAGTTTTATTTTCGATCGATTTATAATCAATTCATAAGATTTCAACCATAAACTGTGTTTTGAATTCCTTTTCTCTGGACAATTTTCAATCATTTGAACCTCATTAACCTGATGAGGTTTCAAATGTTTCAAAATTATACCTCATTTTGACAGAATTGAATAAATCCAAGTTTCATTTTCGATCGATTTATATTCAATTCATAAGATTTCAACCATAGACTGTGTTTTGACTTTCTTTTCTCTGGACAAGTTTCAATCATTTGAACCTCATTAACCTGATGAGGTTTCAAATGTTTCAAAATTATACCTCTTTTTGACAGAATTGAATCAATCCAAGTTTCATTTTCGATCGATTTATAATCAATTCATAAGATTTAAACCATAGACTGGTTTTTACTTCCTTTTCTCTGGACAAGTTTCAATCATTTGAACCTCATTAACCTGATAAGATTTCAAATGTTTCAAAATTATACCTCATTTTGCCTGAATCGAATGAAACCAAGTTTCAATTTCAATCCATTCATACTCAATTCATAAGATTTCAACCATAGACTGTGTTTTGACATCCTTTTCTCTGGACAAGTTTCAATCATTTGAACCTCATTAACCTGATGAGGTTTCAAATGTTTCAAAATTATACCTCATTTTGCCTGAATCGAATGAAACCAAGTTTCAATTTCAATCCATTCATACTCAATTCATAAGATTTCAACCGTAGACTGTGTTTTGACTTCCTTTTCTCTGGACAAGTTTCAATCATTTGAGCCTCATTAACCTGATGAGGTTTCAAATGTTTCAAAATTATACCTCATTTTGCCTGAATTGAATGAAGCCAAGTTTCAATTTCAATCCATTCATACTCAATTCATAAGATTTCAAGCATAGACTGTGTTTTGACATCCTTTTCTCTGGACAAGTTTCAATCATTTGAACCTTATTAACCTGATGAGGTTTCAAATGTTTCAAAATTATACCTCATTTTGCCTGAATTGAATCAATCCAAGTTTTATTTTCGATCGATTTATAATCAATTCATAAGATTTCAACCATAGACTGTGTTTTGACTTCCTTTTCTCTGGACAAGTTTCAATCATTTGAACCTCATTAACCTGATGAGGTTTCAAATGTTTCAAAATTATACCTCATTTTGACAGAATTGAATAAATCCAAGTTTCATTTTCGATCGATTTATATTCAATTCATAAGATTTCAACCATAGACTGTGTTTTGACTTCCTTTTTTCTGGACAAGTTTCAATAATTTGAACCTCCTTAACCTGATGAGGTTTCAAATGTTTCAAAATTATACTTCATTTTGACAGAATTGAATCAATCCAAGTTTCATTTTCGATCGATTTATAATCAGTTCATAAGAATTCAACCATAGACTGTGTTTTGACTTCCTTTTCTCTGGACAAGTTTCAGTCATTTGAACCTCATCAACCTGATGAGGTTTCAAATGTTTCAAAATCATACCTCATTTTGCCTGAATCGAATGAAACCAAGTTTCAATTTCAATCCATTCATACTCAATTCATAAGATTTCAACCATAGACTGTGTTTTGACTTCCTTTTCTCTGGACAAGTTTCAATCATTTGAGCCTCATTAACCTGATGAGGTTTCAAATGTTTCAAAATTATACCTCATTTTGCCTGAATTGAATGAAGCCAAGTTTCAATTTCAATCCATTCATACTCAATTCATAAGATTTCAAGCATAGACTGTGTTTTGACATCCTTTTCTCTGGACAAGTTTCAATCATTTGAACCTTATTAACCTGATGAGGTTTCAAATGTTTCAAAATTATACCTCATTTTGCCTGAATTGAATCAATCCAAGTTTTATTTTCGATCGATTTATAATCAATTCATAAGATTTCAACCATAGACTGTGTTTTGACTTCCTTTTCTCTGGACAAGTTTCAATCATTTGAACCTCATTAACCTGATGAGGTTTCAAATGTTTCAAAATTATACCTCATTTTGACAGAATTGAATAAATCCAAGTTTCATTTTCGATCGATTTATATTCAATTCATAAGATTTCAACCATAGACTGTGTTTTGACTTCCTTTTTTCTGGACAAGTTTCAATAATTTGAACCTCCTTAACCTGATGAGGTTTCAAATGTTTCAAAATTATACTTCATTTTGACAGAATTGAATCAATCCAAGTTTCATTTTCGATCGATTTATAATCAGTTCATAAGAATTCAACCATAGACTGTGTTTTGACTTCCTTTTTTTCTGGACAAGTTTCAGTCATTTGAACCTCATTAACCTGATGAGGTTTCAAATGTTTCAAAATCATACCTCATTTTGCCTGAATCGAATGAAACCAAGTTTCAATTTCAATCCATTCATACTCAATTCATAAGATTTCAACCATAGACTGTGTTTTGACTTCCTTTTCTCTGGACAAGTTTCAATCATTTGAACCTCATTAACCTGATGAGGTTTGAAATGTTTCAAAATTATACCTCATTTTGCCTGAATTGAATGAAACCAAGTTTCAATTTCAATCCATTCATACTCAATTCATAAGATTTCAACCATAGACTGTGTTTTGACTTCCTTTCTCTCGACAAGTTTCAATCATTTGAGCCTCATTAACCTGATGAGGTTTCAAATGTTTCAAAATTATTCCTCATTTTGACAGAATTGAATCAATCCAAGTTTTATTTTCGATCGATTTATAATCAATTCATAAGATTTCAACCATAAACTGTGTTTTGAATTCCTTTTCTCTGGACAATTTTCAATCATTTGAACCTCATTAACCTGATGAGGTTTCAAATGTTTCAAAATTATACCTCATTTTGACAGAATTGAATAAATCCAAGTTTCATTTTCGATCGATTTATATTCAATTCATAAGATTTCAACCATAGACTGTGTTTTGACTTTCTTTTCTCTGGACAAGTTTCAATCATTTGAACCTCATTAACCTGATGAGGTTTCAAATGTTTCAAAATTATACCTCTTTTTGACAGAATTGAATCAATCCAAGTTTCATTTTCGATCGATTTATAATCAATTCATAAGATTTAAACCATAGACTGGTTTTTACTTCCTTTTCTCTGGACAAGTTTCAATCATTTGAACCTCATTAACCTGATGAGATTTCAAATGTTTCAAAATTATACCTCATTTTGCCTGAATCGAATGAAACCAAGTTTCAATTTCAATCCATTCATACTCAATTCATAAGATTTCAACCATAGACTGTGTTTTGACATCCTTTTCTCTGGACAAGTTTCAATCATTTGAACCTCATTAACCTGATGAGGTTTCAAATGTTTCAAAATTATACCTCATTTTGCCTGAATCGAATGAAACCAAGTTTCAATTTCAATCCATTCATACTCAATTCATAAGATTTCAACCGTAGACTGTGTTTTGACTTCCTTTTCTCTGGACAAGTTTCAATCATTTGAGCCTCATTAACCTGATGAGGTTTCAAATGTTTCAAAATTATACCTCATTTTGCCTGAATTGAATGAAGCCAAGTTTCAATTTCAATCCATTCATACTCAATTCATAAGATTTCAAGCATAGACTGTGTTTTGACATCCTTTTCTCTGGACAAGTTTCAATCATTTGAACCTTATTAACCTGATGAGGTTTCAAATGTTTCAAAATTATACCTCATTTTGCCTGAATTGAATCAATCCAAGTTTTATTTTCGATCGATTTATAATCAATTCATAAGATTTCAACCATAGACTGTGTTTTGACTTCCTTTTCTCTGGACAAGTTTCAATCATTTGAACCTCATTAACCTGATGAGGTTTCAAATGTTTCAAAATTATACCTCATTTTGACAGAATTGAATAAATCCAAGTTTCATTTTCGATCGATTTATATTCAATTCATAAGATTTCAACCATAGACTGTGTTTTGACTTCCTTTTTTCTGGACAAGTTTCAATAATTTGAACCTCCTTAACCTGATGAGGTTTCAAATGTTTCAAAATTATACTTCATTTTGACAGAATTGAATCAATCCAAGTTTCATTTTCGATCGATTTATAATCAGTTCATAAGAATTCAACCATAGACTGTGTTTTGACTTCCTTTTCTCTGGACAAGTTTCAGTCATTTGAACCTCATCAACCTGATGAGGTTTCAAATGTTTCAAAATCATACCTCATTTTGCCTGAATCGAATGAAACCAAGTTTCAATTTCAATCCATTCATACTCAATTCATAAGATTTCAACCATAGACTGTGTTTTGACTTCCTTTTCTCTGGACAAGTTTCAATCATTTGAGCCTCATTAACCTGATGAGGTTTCAAATGTTTCAAAATTATACCTCATTTTGCCTGAATTGAATGAAGCCAAGTTTCAATTTCAATCCATTCATACTCAATTCATAAGATTTCAAGCATAGACTGTGTTTTGACATCCTTTTCTCTGGACAAGTTTCAATCATTTGAACCTTATTAACCTGATGAGGTTTCAAATGTTTCAAAATTATACCTCATTTTGCCTGAATTGAATCAATCCAAGTTTTATTTTCGATCGATTTATAATCAATTCATAAGATTTCAACCATAGACTGTGTTTTGACTTCCTTTTCTCTGGACAAGTTTCAATCATTTGAACCTCATTAACCTGATGAGGTTTCAAATGTTTCAAAATTATACCTCATTTTGACAGAATTGAATAAATCCAAGTTTCATTTTCGATCGATTTATATTCAATTCATAAGATTTCAACCATAGACTGTGTTTTGACTTCCTTTTTTCTGGACAAGTTTCAATAATTTGAACCTCCTTAACCTGATGAGGTTTCAAATGTTTCAAAATTATACTTCATTTTGACAGAATTGAATCAATCCAAGTTTCATTTTCGATCGATTTATAATCAGTTCATAAGAATTCAACCATAGACTGTGTTTTGACTTCCTTTTTTTCTGGACAAGTTTCAGTCATTTGAACCTCATTAACCTGATGAGGTTTCAAATGTTTCAAAATCATACCTCATTTTGCCTGAATCGAATGAAACCAAGTTTCAATTTCAATCCATTCATACTCAATTCATAAGATTTCAACCATAGACTGTGTTTTGACTTCCTTTTCTCTGGACAAGTTTCAATCATTTGAACCTCATTAACCTGATGAGGTTTCAAATGTTTCAAAATTATACCTCATTTTGCCTGAATTGAATGAAACCAAGTTTCAATTTCAATCCATTCATACTCAATTCATAAGATTTCAACCATAGACTGTGTTTTGACTTCCTTTCTCTCGACAAGTTTCAATCATTTGAGCCTCATTAACCTGATGAGGTTTCAAATGTTTCAAAATTATACCTCATTTTGCCTGAATTGAATGAAACCAAGTTTCAATTTCAATCCATTCATGCTCAATTGATAAGATTTCAAGCATAGACTGTGTTTTGACATCCTTTTCTCTGGACAAGTTTCAATCATTTGAAACTTATTAACCTGATGAGGTTTCAAATGTTTCAAAATTATACCTCATTTTGCATGAATTGAATCAATCCAAGTTTTATTTTCGATCGATTTATAATCATTTCATAAGATTTAAACCATAGACTGTGTTTTGACTTCCTTTTCTCTGGACAAGTTTCAATCATTTGAACCTCATTAACCTGATGAGGTTTCAAATTTTTCAAAAATAATACCTCATTTTGCCTGAATCGAATGAAACCAAGTTTATATTTCAATCCATTCATCCTCAATTCATAAGATTTCAACCATAGACTGTGTTTTGACTTCCTTTTTTCTGGACAAGTTTCAATCATTTGAGCCTCATTAACCTGATGAGGTTTCAAATGTTTCAAAATTATACCTCATTTTGCCTGAATTGAATGAAGCCAAGTTTCAATTTCAATCCATTCATACTCAATTCATAAGATTTCAAGCATAGACTGTGTTTTGACATCCTTTTCTCTGGACAAGTTTCAATCATTTGAACCTTATTAACCTGATGAGGTTTCAAATGTTTCAAAATTATACCTCATTTTGCCTGAATTGAATCAATCCAAGTTTTATTTTCGATCGATATATAATCAATTCATAAGATTTCAACCATAGACTGTGTTTTGACTTCCTTTTCTCTGGACAAGTTTCAATCATTTGAACCTCATTAACCTGATGAGGTTTCAAATGTTTCAAAATTATACCTCATTTTGACAGAATTGAATAAATCCAAGTTTCATTTTCGATCGATTTATATTCAATTCATAAGATTTCAACCATAGACTGTGTTTTGACTTCCTTTTTTCTGGACAAGTTTCAATAATTTGAACCTCCTTAACCTGATGAGGTTTCAAATGTTTCAAAATTATACTTCATTTTGACAGAATTGAATCAATCCAAGTTTCATTTTCGATCGATTTATAATCAGTTCATAAGAATTCAACCATAGACTGTGTTTTGACTTCCTTTTTTTCTGGACAAGTTTCAGTCATTTGAACCTCATTAACCTGATGAGGTTTCAAATGTTTCAAAATCATACCTCATTTTGCCTGAATCGAATGAAACCAAGTTTCAATTTCAATCCATTCATACTCAATTCATAAGATTTCAACCATAGACTGTGTTTTGACTTCCTTTTCTCTGGACAAGTTTCAATCATTTGAACCTCATTAACCTGATGAGGTTTCAAATGTTTCAAAATTATACCTCATTTTGCCTGAATTGAATGAAACCAAGTTTCAATTTCAATCCATTCATACTCAATTCATAAGATTTCAACCATAGACTGTGTTTTGACTTCCTTTCTCTCGACAAGTTTCAATCATTTGAGCCTCATTAACCTGATGAGGTTTCAAATGTTTCAAAATTATACCTCATTTTGCCTGAATTGAATGAAACCAAGTTTCAATTTCAATCAATTCATGCTCATTTCATAAGATTTCAAGCATAGACTGTGTTTTGACATCCTTTTCTCTGGACAAGTTTCAATCATTTGAAACTTATTAACCTGATGAGGTTTCAAATATTCCAAAATTATACCTCATTTTGCCTGAATTGAATCAATCCAAGTTTTATTTTCGATCGATTTATAATCATTTCATAAGATTTAAACCATAGACTGTGTTTTGACTTCCTTTTCTCTGGACAAGTTTCAATCATTTGAACCTCATTAGCCTGATGAGGTTTCAAATGTTTCAAAATTATACCTGATTTTGACAGAATTGAATCAATCCAAGTTTCCTTTTTGATCGATTTATATTCAATTCATAAGATTTCAACCATAGACTGTGTTTTGACTTCCCTTTTTCTGGACAAGTTTCAATAACTTGAACCTCCTTAACCTGATGAGGCTTCAAATGTTTCAAAATTATACCTCATTTTGACAGAATTGAATCAATCCAAGTTTCATTTTCGATCGATTTATAATCAATTCATACGATTTAAACCATAGACTGGTTTTTACTTCCTTTTCTCTGGACAAGTTTCAATCATTTGAACCTCATTAACCTGATGAGGTTTCTTCAAAATTATACCTCATTTTGACAGAATTGAATCAATCCAAGTTTCATTTTCGATCGATATATAATCAATTCATAAGAATTCAACCATAGACTGTGTTTTGACTTCCTTTTCTCTGGACAAGTTTCAATCATTTGAACCTCATTAACCTGATGAGGTTTCAAATGTTTCAAAATTATACCTCATTTTGCCTGAATCGAATGAAACCAAGTTTCAATTTCAATCCATTCATACTCAATTCATAAGATTTCAAGCATAGACTGTGTTTTGACTTCCTTTTCTCTGGACAAGTTTCAATCATTTGAACCTCATTAACCTGATGAGGTTTCAATTGTTTCAAAATTATACCTCATTTTGACAGAATTGAATCAATCCAAGTTTCATTTTCGATCGATTTATAATCAATTCATAAGATTTCAAGCATAGACTGTGTTTTGACATCCTTTTCTCTGGACAAGTTTCAATCATTTGAACCTCATTAACCTGATGAGGTTTCAAATGTTTCAAAATTATACCTCATTTTGACAGAATTGAATCAATCCAAGTTTTATTTTCGATCAATTTATAATCAATTCCTAAGATTTCAAGCATAGACTGTGTTTTGACTTCCTTTTCTCTGGACAAGTTTCAATCATTTGAACCTCATTAACCTGATGAGGTTTCAAATGTTTCAAAATTATACATCATTTTGCCTGAATCGAATGAAACCAAGTTTCAATTTCAATCCATTCATACTCAATTCATAAGATTTCAAGCATAGACTGTGTTTTGACTTCCTTTTCTCTGGACAAGTTTCAATCATTTGAACCTCATTAACCTGATGAGGTTTCAAATGTTTCAAAATTATACCTCATTTTGCCTGAATCGAATGAAACCAAGTTTCAATTTCAATCCATTCATACTCAATTCATAAGATTTCAAGCATAGACTGTGTTTTGACTTCCTTTTCTCTGGACAAGTTTAAATCATTTGAACCTCATTAACCTGATGAGGTTTCAAATGTTTCAAAATTATACCTCATTTTGCCTGAATTGAATGAAACCAAGTTTCAATTTCAATCCATTCATACTCAATTCGTAAGATTTCAAGCATAGACTGTGTTTTGACATCCTTTTCTCTGGACAAGATTCAATCATTTGAACCTCATTAACCTGATGAGGTTTCAATTGTTTCAAAATTATACCTCATTTTGACAGAATTGAATCAATCCAAGTTTTATTTTCGATCAATTTATAATCAATTCCTAAGATTTCAAGCATAGACTGTGTTTTGACTTCCTTTTCTCTGGACAAGTTTCAATCATTTGAACCTCATTAACCTGATGAGGTTTCAAATGTTTCAAAATTATACCTCATTTTGCCTGAATCGAATGAAACCAAGTTTCAATTTCAATCCATTCATACTCAATTCATAAGATTTCAAGCATAGACTGTGTTTTGACTTCCTTTTCTCTGGACAAGTTTCAATCATTTGAACCTCATTAACCTGATGAGGTTTCAAATGTTTCAAAATTATACCTCATTTTGCCTGAATCGAATGAAACCAAGTTTCAATTTCAATCCATTCATACTCAATTCATAAGATTTCAAGCATAGACTGTGTTTTGACTTCCTTTTCTCTGGACAAGTTTCAATCATTTGAACCTCATTAACCTGATGAGGTTTCAAATGTTTCAAAATTATACCTCATTTTGACAGAATTGAATCAATCCAAGTTTTATTGTCGATCGATTTCAAATCAATTCCTAAGATTTCAAGCATAGACTGTGTTTTGACTTCCTTTTCTCTGGACAAGTTTCAATCATTTGAACCTCATTAACCTGATGAGGTTTCAAATGTTTCAAAATTATACCTGATTTTGACAGAATTGAATAAATCCAAGTTTCATTTTCGATCGATTTATATTCAATTCATAAGATTTCAACCATAGACTGTGTTTTGACTTCCCTTTTTCTGGACAAGTTTCAATAATTTGAACCTCCTTAACCTGATGAGGTTTCAAATGTTTCAAAATTATACCTCATTTTGACAGAATTGAATCAATCCAAGTTTCATTTTCGATCGATTTATAATCAATTCATAAGATTTCAACCATAGACTGGTTATTACTTCCTTTTCTCTGGACAAGTTTCAATCATTTGAACCTCATTAACCTGATGAGGTTACAAATGTTTCAAAATTATACCTTATTTTGCCTGAATCGAATGAAACCAAGTTTCAATTTCAATCCATTCATACTCAATTCATAAGATTTCAAGCATAGACTGTGTTTTGACATCCTTTTCTCTGGACAAGTTTCAATCATTTGAACCTCATTAACCTGATGAGGTTTCAAATGTTTCAAAATTATACCTCATTTTGACAGAATTGAATCAATCCAAGCTTCATTTTCGATCGATTTGTAATCAATTCATAAGATTTCAACCATAGACTGCGTTTTGACTTCCTTTTCTCTGGACAAGTTTCAGTCATTTGAACCTCATTAACCTCATGAGGTTTGAAATGTTTCAAAATTATACCTCGTTTTGCATGAATCGAATGAAACCAAGTTTCAATTTCAATCCATTCATACTCAATTAATAAGATTTCAACCATAGACTGTGTTTTGACTTCCTTTTCTCTGGACAAGTTTCAATCATTTGAACCTCATTAACCTGATGAGGTTTCAAATGTTTCAAAATTATACCTCATTTTGACAGAATTGAATCAATCCAAGTTTTATTTTCGATCGATTTATAATCAATTCATAAGATTTCAACCATAGACTGTGTTTTGACTTCCTTTTCTCTTGACAAGTTTCAATCATTTGAACCTCAATAACCTGATGAGGTTTCAAATGTTTCAAAATTATACCTCATTTTGCCTGAATCGAATGAAACCAAGTTTCAATTTCAATCCATTCATACTCAATTCATAAGATTTCAACCATAGACTGTGTTTTGACTTCCTTTTCTCTGGACAAGTTTCAATCATTTGAACCTCATTAACCTGATGAGGTTTCAAATGTTTCAAAATTATACCTCATTTTGCCTGAATTGAATGAAACCAAGTTTCAATTTTAATCCATTCATACTCAATTCATAAGATTTCAAGCATAGACTGTGTTTTGACATCCTTTTCTCTGGACAAGTTTCAATCATTTGAACCTCAATAGCCTGATGAGGTTTAAAATGTTTCAAAATTATACCTCATTTTGACAGAATTGAATCAATCCAAGTTTCATTTTCGATCGATTTATAATCAATTCATAAGATTTCAACCATAGACTGTGTTTTGACATCCCTTTCTCTAGACAAGTTTCAATCATTTGAACCTCATTAACCTGATGAGGTTTCAAACGTTTCCAAATTATACCTCATTTTGCCTGAATCGAATGATTCCAAGTTTCAATTTCAATCCATTCATACTCAATTCATAAGATTTCAACCATAGACTGTGTTTTGACATCCTTTTCTCTGGACAAGTTTCAATCATTTGAACCTCATTAACCTGACGAGGTTTCAAATGTTTCAAAGTTATATCTCATTTTGCCTGAATTGAATGAAACCAAGTTTCAATTTCGATCGATTTATAATCAATTCATAAGGTTTCAAACATAGACTGTGTTTGGACTTCCTTTTCTCTGGACAAGTTTCAATCATTTGAACCTCATTAACCTGATGAGGTTTCAAATGTTTCAAAATTATACCTCATTTTGCCTGAATCGAATGAAACCAAGTTTCAATTTCAATCCATTCATACTCAATTCATAACATTTAAACCATAGACTGTGTTTTGACTTCCTTTTCTCTGGACAAGTTTCAATCATTTGAACCTCATTAACCTTATGAGGTTTCAAATGTTTCAAAATTATACCTCATTTTGAAAGAATTGAATCAATCCAAGTTTCATTTTCGATCGATTTATATTCAATTCATAAGATTTCAACAATAGACTGTGTTTTGACATCCTTTTCTCTGGACAAGTTTCAATCATTCGAACCTCAACAACCTGATGAGGTTTCAAATGTTTCAAAATTGTACCTCATTTTGACAGAATTGAAACTATCCAAGTTTTATTTTCGATCGATTTATAATCAATTCATAAGATTTCAACCATAGACTGTGTTTTGACTTCCTTTTCTCTGAACAAGTTTCAATCATTTGAACCTCATTAACCTGATGAGGTTTCAAATGTTTCAAAATTACACCTCATTTTGACAGAATTGAATCAATCCAAGCTTCATTTTCGATCGATTTGTAATCAATTCATAAGATTTCAACCATAGACTGTGTTTTGACTTCCTTTTCTCTGGACAAGTTTCAATCATTAGAACCTCATTAACCTGATGAGGTTTCAAATGTTTCAAAATTATACCT
The DNA here is from genome assembly GCA_039566865.1 of Aurelia coerulea. Taxonomy (NCBI): domain Eukaryota; kingdom Metazoa; phylum Cnidaria; class Scyphozoa; order Semaeostomeae; family Ulmaridae; genus Aurelia; species Aurelia coerulea. The sequence goes on from CM076955.1 coordinate 20,836,901, forward strand.
CATTTTGCCTGAATCGAATGAAACCAAGTTTCAATTTCAATCCATTCATACTCAATTCATAAGATTTCAACCATAGACTGTGTTTTGACTTCCTTTTCTCTGGACAAGGTTTAATCATTTGAACCTTATTAACATGATGAGGTTTCAAATGTTTCAAAATTATACCTCATTTTGCCTGAATTGAATGGAACCAAGTTTCAATTTCAATCCATTCATACTCAATTCATAAGATTTCAAGCATAGACTGTGTTTTGACATCCTTTTCTCTGGACAAGTTTCAATCATTTGAACCTCATTAACCTGATGAGGTTTCAAATGTTTCAAAATTATACCTCATTTTGCCTGAATCGAATGAAACCAAGTTTCAATTTCAATCCATTCATACTCAATTCATAAGATTTCAACCATAGACTGTGTTTTGACTTCCTTCTCTCTGGACAAGTTTCAATCATTTGAACTTCATTAACCTGATGAGGTTTCAAATGTTTCAAAATTATACCTCATTTTGACAGAATTGAATCAATCCAAGCTTCATTTTCGATCGATTTGTAATCAATTCATAAGATTTCAACCATAGACTGCGTTTTGACTTCCTTTTCTCTGGACAAGTTTCAATCATTTGAACCTCATTAACCTGATGAGGTTTCAAATGTTTCAAAATTATACCTCATTTTGCCTGAATCGAATAAAACCAAGTTTCAATTTCAATCCATTCATACTCAATTCATAAGAGTTCAACCATAGACTGTGTTTTGACGTCCTTTTCTCTGGACAAGTTTCAATCATTTGAACCTCATTAACCTGATGAGGTTTCAAATGTTTCAAAATTACACCTCAATTTGACAGAATTGAATCAATCCAAGCTTTATTTTCGATCGATTTATAATCAATTCATAAGATTTCAACCATAGACTGTGTTTTGACTTCCTTTTCTCTGGACAAGTTTCAATCATTAGAACCTCATTAACCTGATGAGGTTTCAAATGTTTCAAAATTATACCTCATTTTGCCTGAATCGAATGAAACCAAGTTTCAATTTCAATCCATTCATACTCAATTCATAAGATTTCAAGCATAGACTGTGTTTTGACTTCCTTTTCTCTGGACAAGTTTTAATCATTTGAACCTTATTAACATGATGAGGTTTCAAATGTTTCAAAATTATACCTCATTTTGCCTGAATTGAATGGAACCAAGTTTCAATTTCAATCCATTCATACTCAATTCATAAGATTTCAAGCATAGACTGTGTTTTGACATCCTTTTCTTTGGACAAGTTTCAATCATTTGAACCTCATTAACCTGATGAGATTTCAAATGTTTCAAAATTATACCTCATTTTGCCTGAATCGAATGAAACCAAGTTTCAATTTCAATCCATTCATACTCAATTCATAAGATTTCAACCATAGACTGTGTTTTGACTTCCTTTTCTTTGGACAAGTTTCAGTCATTTGAACCTCATTAACCTGATGAGGTTTCAAATGTTTCAAAATTATACCTCATTTTGCCTGAATCGAATGAAACCAAGTTTCAATTTCAATCCATTCATACTCAATTCATAAGATTTCAACCATAGACTGTGTTTTGACTTCCTTTTCTCTGGACAAGTTTCAATCATTTGAACCTCATTAACCTGATGAGGTTTCAAATGTTTCAAAATTATAGATCATTTTGCCTGAATTTAATGAAACCAAGTTTCAATTTCAATCCATTCATACTCAATTCATAAGATTTCAACCATAGACTGTGTTTTGACTTCCTTTTCTCTGGACAAGTTTCAATCATTTGAACCTCATTAACCTGATGAGGTTTCAAATGTTTCAAAATTACACCTCATTTTGACAGAATTGAATCAATCCAAGCTTTATTTTCGATCGATTTATAATCAATTCATAAGATTTCAACCATAGACTGTGTTTTGACTTCCTTTTCTCTGGACAAGTTTCAATCATTAGAACCTCATTAACCTGATGAGGTTTCAAATGTTTCAAAATTATACCTCATTTTGCCTGAATCGAATGAAACCAAGTTTCAATTTCAATCCATTCATACTCAATTCATAAGATTTCAACCATAGACTGTGTTTTGACTTCCTTTTCTCTGGACAAGTTTTAATCATTTGAACCTCATTAACCTGATGAGGTTTCAAATGTTTCAAAATTATACCTCATTTTGCCTGAATTGAATGGAACCAAGTTTCAATTTCAATCCATTCATACTCAATTCATAAGATTTCAAGCATAGACTGTGTTTTGACATCCTTTTCTCTGGACAAGTTTCAATCATTTGAACCTCATTAACCTGATGAGGTTTCAAATGTTTCAAAATTATACCTCATTTTGCCTGAATCGAATGAAACCAAGTTTCAATTTCAATCCATTCATACTCAATTCATAAGATTTCAACCATAGACTGTGTTTTGACTTCCTTTTCTCTGGACAAGTTTCAATCATTTGAACCTCATTAACCTGATGAGGTTTCAAATGTTTCAAAATTATACCTCATTTTGCCTGAATTGAATGAAACCAAGTTTCAATTTCAATCCATTCATACTCAATTCATAAGATTTCAACCATAGACTGTGTTTTGACTTCCTTTTCTCTGGACAAGTTTCAATCATTTGAACCTCATTAACCTGATGAGGTTTCAAATGTTTCAAAATTATACATCATTTTGCCTGAATCGAATGAAACCAAGTTTCAATTTCAATCCATTCATACTCAATTCATAAGATTTCAACCATAGACTGTGTTTTGACATCCTTTTCTCTGGACAAGTTTCAATCATTTGAACCTCATTAACCTGATGAGGTTTCAAATGTTTCAAAATTATACCTCATTGTGACAGAATTGAATCAATCCAAGTTTTATTTTCGATCGATTTATAATCAATTCATAAGATTTCAACCATAGACTGTGTTTTGACTTCCTTTTCTCTGGACAAGTTTCAATCATTTGAACCTCATTAACCTGATGAGGTTTCAAATGTTTCAAAATTATACCTCATTTTGCCTGAATCGAATGAAACCAAGTTTCAATTTCAATCCATTCATACTCAATTCATAAGATTTCAACCATAGACTGTGTTTTGACTTCCTTTTCTCTGGACAAGTTTCAATCATTTGAACCTCATTAACCTGATGAGGTTTCAAATGTTTCAAAATTATAGATCATTTTGCCTGAATTGAATGAAACCAAGTTTCAATTTCAATCCATTCATACTCAATTCATAAGATTTCAACCATAGACTGTGTTTTGACTTCCTTTTCTCTCGACAAGTTTCAATCATTTGAGCCTCATTAACCTGATGAGGTTTCAAATGTTTCAAAATTATACCTCATTTTGCCTGAATTGAATGAAACCAAGTTTCAATTTCAATCCATTCATACTCAATTCATAAAATTTCAAGCATAGACTGTGTTTTAACATCCTTTTCTCTGGACAAGTTTCAATCATTTGAACCTCATTAACCTGATGAGGTTTCAAATGTTTCAAAATTATACCTCATTTTGACAGAATTGAATCAATCCAAGTTTTATTTTCGATCGATTTATAATCAATTCATAAGATTTCAACCATAGACTGTGTTTTGACTTCCTTTTCTCTGGACAAGTTTCAATCATTTGAACCTCATTAACCTGATGAGGTTTCAAATGTTTCAAAATTATACCTCATTTTGCCTGAATCGAATGAAACCAAGTTTCAATTTCAATCCATTCATACTCAATTCATAAGATTTCAACCATAGACTGTGTTTTGACTTCCTTTTCTCTGGACAAGTTTCAATCATTTGAACCTCATTAACCTGATGAGGTTTCAAATGTTTCAAAATTATACCTCATTTTGACAGAATTGAATCAATCCAAGCTTCATTTTCGATCGATTTATAATCAATTCATAAGATTTCAACCATAGACTGTGTTTTGACTTCCTTTTCTCTGGACAAGTTTCAATCATTAGAACCTCATTAACCTGATGAGGTTTCAAATGTTTCAAAATTATACCTCATTTTGCCTGAATCGAATGAAACCAAGTTTCAATTTCAATCCATTCACACTCAATTCATAAGATTTCAACCATAGACTGTGTTTTGACTTCCTTTTCTCTGGACAAGTTTTAATCATTTGAACCTCATTAACCTGATGAGGTTTCAAATGTTTCAAAATTATACCTCATTTTGCCTGAATTGAATGGAACCAAGTTTCAATTTCAATCCATTCATACTCAATTCATAAGATTTCAAGCATAGACTGTGTTTTGACATCCTTTTCTTTGGACAAGTTTCAATCATTTGAACCTCATTAACCTGATGAGATTTCAAATTTTTCAAAATTATACCTCATTTTGCCTGAATCGAATGAAACCAAGTTTCAATTTCAATCCATTCATACTCAATTCATAAGATTTCAACCATAGACTGTGTTTTGACTTCCTTTTCTCTGGACAAGTTTCAATCATTTGAACCTCATTAACCTGATGAGGTTTCAAATGTTTCAAAATTATACATCATTTTGCCTGAATCGAATGAAACCAAGTTTCAATTTCAATCCATTCATACTCAATTCATAAGATTTCAACCATAGACTGTGTTTTGACATCCTTTTCTCTGGACAAGTTTCAATCATTTGAACCTCATTAACCTGATGAGGTTTCAAATGTTTCAAAATTATACCTCATTGTGACAGAATTGAATCAATACAAGTTTTATTTTCGATCGATTTATAATCAATTCATAAGATTTCAACCATAGACTGTGTTTTGACTTCCTTTTCTCTGGACAAGTTTCAATCATTTGAACCTCATTAACCTGATGAGGTTTCAAATGTTTCAAAATTATACCTCATTTTGCCTGAATCGAATGAAACCAAGTTTCAATTTCAATCCATTCATACTCAAGTCATAAGATTTCAACCATAGACTGTGTTTTGACTTCCTTTTCTCTGGACAAGTTTCAATCATTTGAACCTCATTAACCTGATGAGGTTTCAAATGTTTCAAAATTATAGATCATTTTGCCTGAATTAATGAAACCAAGTTTCAATTTCAATCCATTCATACTCAATTCATAAGATTTCAACCATAGACTGTGTTTTGACTTCCTTTTCTCTCGACAAGTTTCAATCATTTGAACCTCATTAACCTGATGAGGTTTCAAATGTTTCAAAATTATACCTCATTTTGCCTGAATTGAATGAAACCAAGTTTCAATTTCAATCCATTCATACTCAATTCATAAGATTTCAACCATAGACTGTGTTTTGACATCCTTTTCTTTGGACAAGTTTCAATCATTTGAACCTCATTAACCTGATGAGGTTTCAAATGTTTCAAAATTATACCTCATTTTGACAGAATTGAATCAATCCAAGTTTTATTTTCGATCGATTTATAATCAATTCATAAGATTTCAACCATAGACTGTGTTTTGACTTCCTTTTCTCTGGACAAGTTTCAATCATTTGAACCTCATTAACCTGATGAGGTTTCAAATGTTTCAAAATTATACCTCATTTTGCCTGAATCGAATGAAACCAAGTTTCAATTTCAATCCATTCATACTCAATTCATAAGATTTCAACCATAGACTGTGTTTTGACTTCCTTTTCTCTGGACAAGTTTTAATCATTTGAACCTTATTAACATGATGAGGTTTCAAATGTTTCAAAATTATACCTCATTTTGCCTGAATTGAATGGAACCAAGTTTCAATTTCAATCCATTCATACTCAATTCATAAGATTTCAAGCATAGACTGTGTTTTGACATCCTTTTCTATGGACAAGTTTCAATCATTTGAACCTCATTAACCTGATGAGGTTTCAAATGTTTCAAAATTATACCTCATTTTGCCTGAATCGAATGAAACCAAGTTTCAATTTCAATCCATTCATACTCAATTCATAAGATTTCAACCATAGACTGTGTTTTGACTTCCTTTTCTCTGGACAAGTTTCAATCATTTGAACCTCATTAACCTGATGAGGTTTCAAATGTTTCAAAATTATACCTCATTTTGCCTGAATCGAATGAAACCAAGTTTCAATTTCAATCCATTCATACTCAATTCATAAGATTTCAACCATAGACTGTGTTTTGACTTCCTTTTCTCTGGACAAGTTTCAATCATTTGAACCTCATTAACCTGATGAGGTTTCAAATGTTTCAAAATTATACCTCATTTTGCCTGAATCGAATGAAACCAAGTTTCAATTTCAATCCATTCATACTCAATTCATAAGATTTCAACCATAGACTGTGTTTTGACTTCCTTTTCTCTGGACAAGTTTCAATCATTTGAACCTCATTAACCTGATGAGGTTTCAAATGCTTCAAAATTATACCTCATTTTGACAGAATTGAATCAATCCAAGTTTCAATTTCAATCCATTCATACTCAATTCATAAGATTTCAACCATAGACTGTGTTTTGACTTCCTTTTCTCTGGACAAGTTTCAATCATTTGAACCTCATTAACCTGATGAGGTTTCAAATGTTTCAAAATTATACCTCATTTTGCCTGAATCGAATGAAACCAAGTTTCAATTTCAATCCATTCATACTCAATTCATAAGATTTCAACCATAGACTGTGTTTTGACTTCCTTTTCTCTGGACAAGTTTCAATCATTTGAACCTCATTAACCTGATGAGGTTTCAAATGTTTCAAAATTATACCTCATTTTGCCTGAATTGAATGAAACCAAGTTTCAATTTCAATCCATTCATACTCAATTCATAAGATTTCAACCATAGACTGTGTTTTGACTTCCTTTTCTCTGGACAAGTTTCAATCATTTGAACCTCATTAACCTGATGAGGTTTCAAATGTTTCAAAATTATACCTCATTTTGCCTGAATTGAATGAAACCAAGTTTCAATTTCAATCCATTCATACTCAATTCATAAGATTTCAACCATAGACTGTGTTTTGACATCCTTTTCTCTGGACAAGTTTCAATCATTTGAACCTCATTAACCTGATGAGGTTTCAAATGTTTCAAAATTATACCTCATTTTGACAGAATTGAATCAATCCAAGTTTTATTTTCGATCGATTTATAATCAATTCATAAGATTTCAACCATAGACTGTGTTTTGACTTCCTTTTCTCTGGACAAGTTTCAATCATTTGAACCTCATTAACCTGATGAGGTTTCAAATGTTTCAAAATTATACCTCATTTTGCCTGAATCGAATGAAACCAAGTTTCAATTTCAATCCATTCATACTCAATTCATAAGATTTCAACCATAGACTGTGTTTTGACTTCCTTTTCTCTGGACAAGTTTCAATCATTTGAACCTCATTAACCTGATGAGGTTTCAAATGTTTCAAAATTATACCTCATTTTGACAGAATTGAATCAATCCAAGTTTTATTTTCGATCGATTTATAATCAATTCATAAGATTTCAACCATAGACTGTGTTTTGACTTCCTTTTCTCTGGACAAGTTTCAATCATTTGAACCTCATTAACCTGATGAGGTTTCAAATGTTTCAAAATTATACCTCATTTTGCCTGAATCGAATGAAACCAAGTTTCAATTTCAATCCATTCATACTCAATTCATAAGATTTCAACCATAGACTGTGTTTTGACTTCCTTTTCTCTGGACAAGTTTCAATCATTTGAACCTCATTAACCTGATGAGGTTTCAAATGTTTCAAAATTATACCTCATTTTGCCTGAATTGAATGAAACCAAGTTTCAATTTCAATCCATTCATACTCAATTCATAAGATTTCAAGCATAGACTGTGTTTTGACATCCTTTTCTCTGGACAAGTTTCAATCATTTGAACCTCATTAACCTGATGAGGTTTCAAATGTTTCAAAATTATACCTCATTTTGCCTGAATCGAATGAAACCAAGTTTCAATTTCAATCCATTCATACTCAATTCATAAGATTTCAACCATAGACTGTGTTTTGACTTCCTTTTCTCTGGACAAGTTTCAATCATTTGAACCTCATTAACCTGATGAGGTTTCAAATGTTTCAAAATTATACCTCATTTTGCCTGAATCGAATGAAACCAAGTTTCAATTTCAATCCATTCATACTCAATTCATAAGATTTCAACCATAGACTGTGTTTTGACATCCTTTTCTCTGGACAAGTTTCAATCATTTGAACCTCATTAACCTGATGAGGTTTCAAATGTTTCAAAATTATACCTCATTTTGACAGAATTGAATCAATCCAAGTTTTATTTTCGATCGATTTATAATCAATTCATAAGATTTCAACCATAGACTGTGTTTTGACTTCCTTTTCTCTGGACAAGTTTCAATCATTTGAACCTCATTAACCTGATGAGGTTTCAAATGTTTCAAAATTATACCTCATTTTGCCTGAATCGAATGAAACCAAGTTTCAATTTCAATCCATTCATACTCAATTCATAAGATTTCAACCATAGACTGTGTTTTGACTTCCTTTTCTCTGGACAAGTTTCAATCATTTGAACCTCATTAACCTGATGAGGTTTCAAATGTTTCAAAATTATACCTCATTTTGCCTGAATTGAATGAAACCAAGTTTCAATTTCAATCCATTCATACTCAATTCATAAGATTTCAACCATAGACTGTGTTTTGACTTCCTTTTCTCTGGACAAGTTTCAATCATTTGAACCTCATTAACCTGATGAGGTTTCAAATGTTTCAAAATTATACCTCATTTTGCCTGAATTGAATGAAACCAAGTTTCAATTTCAATCCATTCATACTCAATTCATAAGATTTCAACCATAGACTGTGTTTTGACATCCTTTTCTCTGGACAAGTTTCAATCATTTGAACCTCATTAACCTGATGAGGTTTCAAATGTTTCAAAATTATACCTCATTTTGACAGAATTGAATCAATCCAAGTTTTATTTTCGATCGATTTATAATCAATTCATAAGATTTCAACCATAGACTGTGTTTTGACTTCCTTTTCTCTGGACAAGTTTCAATCATTTGAACCTCATTAACCTGATGAGGTTTCAAATGTTTCAAAATTATACCTCATTTTGCCTGAATCGAATGAAACCAAGTTTCAATTTCAATCCATTCATACTCAATTCATAAGATTTCAACCATAGACTGTGTTTTGACTTCCTTTTCTCTGGACAAGTTTCAATCATTTGAACCTCATTAACCTGATGAGGTTTCAAATGTTTCAAAATTATACCTCATTTTGCCTGAATTGAATGAAACCAAGTTTCAATTTCAATCCATTCATACTCAATTCATAAGATTTCAACCATAGACTGTGTTTTGACATCCTTTTCTCTGGACAAGTTTCAATCATTTGAACCTCATTAACCTGATGAGGTTTCAAATGTTTCAAAATTATACCTCATTTTGCCTGAATTGAATGAAACCAAGTTTCAATTTCAATCCATTCATACTCAATTCATAAGATTTCAACCATAGACTGTGTTTTGACTTCCTTTTCTCTGGACAAGTTTCAATCATTTGAACCTCATTAACCTGATGAGGTTTCAAATGTTTCAAAATTATACCTCATTTTGCCTGAATTGAATGAAACCAAGTTTCAATTTCAATCCATTCATACTCAATTCATAAGATTTCAACCATAGACTGTGTTTTGACTTCCTTTTCTCTGGACAAGTTTCAATCATTTGAACCTCATTAACCTGATGAGGTTTCAAATGTTTCAAAATTATACCTCATTTTGCCTGAATCGAATGAAACCAAGTTTCAATTTCAATCCATTCATACTCAATTCATAAGATTTCAACCATAGACTGTGTTTTGACATCCTTTTCTCTGGACAAGTTTCAATCATTTGAACCTCATTAACCTGATGAGGTTTCAAATGTTTCAAAATTATACCTCATTTTGACAGAATTGAATCAATCCAAGTTTTATTTTCGATCGATTTATAATCAATTCATAAGATTTCAACCATAGACTGTGTTTTGACTTCCTTTTCTCTGGACAAGTTTCAATCATTTGAACCTCATTAACCTGATGAGGTTTCAAATGTTTCAAAATTATACCTCATTTTGCCTGAATCGAATGAAACCAAGTTTCAATTTCAATCCATTCATACTCAATTCATAAGATTTCAACCATAGACTGTGTTTTGACTTCCTTTTCTCTGGACAAGTTTCAATCATTTGAACCTCATTAACCTGATGAGGTTTCAAATGTTTCAAAATTATACCTCATTTTGCCTGAATCGAATGAAACCAAGTTTCAATTTCAATCCATTCATACTCAATTCATAAGATTTCAACCATAGACTGTGTTTTGACTTCCTTTTCTCTGGACAAGTTTCAATCATTTGAACCTCATTAACCTGATGAGGTTTCAAATGTTTCAAAATTATACCTCATTTTGCCTGAATTGAATGAAACCAAGTTTCAATTTCAATCCATTCATACTCAATTCATAAGATTTCAACCATAGACTGTGTTTTGACTTCCTTTTCTCTCGACAAGTTTCAATCATTTGAACCTCATTAACCTGATGAGGTTTCAAATGTTTCAAAATTATACCTCATTTTGCCTGAATTGAATGAAACCAAGTTTCAATTTCAATCCATACATACTCAATTCATAAGATTTCAAGCATAGACTGTGTTTTGACATCCTTTTCTCTGGACAAGTTTCAATCATTTGAACCTCATTAACCTGATGAGGTTTCAAATGTTTCAAAATTATACCTCATTTTGACAGAATTGAATCAATCCAAGTTTCATTTTCGATCGATTTATAATCAATTCATAAGATTTCAACCATAGACTGTGTTTTGACTTCCTTTTCTCTGGACAAGTTTCAATCATTTGAACCTCATTAACCTGATGAGGTTTCAAATGTTTCAAAATTATACCTCATTTTGCCTGAATCGAATGAAACCAAGTTTCAATTTCAATCCATTCATACTCAATTCATAAGATTTCAACCATAGACTGTGTTTTGACTTCCTTTTCTCTGGACAAGTTTCAATCATTTGAACCTCATTAACCTGATGAGGTTTCAAATGTTTCAAAATTATACCTCATTTTGCCTGAATTGAATGAAACCAAGTTTCAATTTCAATCCATTCATACTCAATTCATAAGATTTCAAGCATAGACTGTGTTTTGACATCCTTTTCTCTGGACAAGTTTCAATCATTTGAACCTCATTAACCTGATGAGGTTTCAAATGTTTCAAAATTATACCTCATTTTGCCTGAATCGAATGAAACCAAGTTTCAATTTCAATCCATTCATACTCAATTCATAAGATTTAAACCATAGACTGTGTTTTGACTTCCTTTTCTCTGGACAAGTTTCAATCATTTGAACCTCATTAACCTGATGAGGTTTCAAATGTTTCAAAATTATACCTCATTTTGCCTGAATTGAATGAAACCAAGTTTCAATTTCAATCCATTCATACTGAATTCATAAGATTTCAACCATAGACTGTGTTTTGACTTCCTTTTCTCTGGACAAGTTTCAATCATTTGAACCTCATTAACCTGATGAGGTTTCAAATGTTTCAAAATTATACATCATTTTGCCTGAATCGAATGAAACCAAGTTTCAATTTCAATCCATTCATACTCAATTCATAAGATTTCAACCATAGACTGTGTTTTGACATCCTTTTCTCTGGACAAGTTTCAATCATTTGAACCTCATTAACCTGATGAGGTTTCAAATGTTTCAAAATTATACCTCATTGTGACAGAATTGAATCAATCCAAGTTTTATTTTCGATCGATTTATAATCAATTCATAAGATTTCAACCATAGACTGTGTTTTGACTTCCTTTTCTCTGGACAAGTTTCAATCATTTGAACCTCATTAACCTGATGAGGTTTCAAATGTTTCAAAATTATACCTCATTTTGCCTGAATCGAATGAAACCAAGTTTCAATTTCAATCCATTCATACTCAATTCATAAGATTTCAACCATAGACTGTGTTTTGACTTCCTTTTCTCTGGACAAGTTTCAATCATTTGAACCTCATTAACCTGATGAGGTTTCAAATGTTTCAAAATTATACCTCATTTTGCCTGAATTGAATGAAACCAAGTTTCAATTTCAATCCATTCATACTCAATTCATAAGATTTCAACCATAGACTGTGTTTTGACTTCCTTTTCTCTGGACAAGTTTCAATCATTTGAACCTCATTAACCTGATGAGGTTTCAAATGTTTCAAAATTATACATCATTTTGCCTGAATCGAATGAAACCAAGTTTCAATTTCAATCCATTCATACTCAATTCATAAGATTTCAACCATAGACTGTGTTTTGACATCCTTTTCTCTGGACAAGTTTCAATCATTTGAACCTCATTAACCTGATGAGGTTTCAAATGTTTCAAAATTATACCTCATTGTGACAGAATTGAATCAATCCAAGTTTTATTTTCGATCGATTTATAATCAATTCATAAGATTTCAACCATAGACTGTGTTTTGACTTCCTTTTCTCTGGACAAGTTTCAATCATTTGAACCTCATTAACCTGATGAGGTTTCAAATGTTTCAAAATTATACCTCATTTTGCCTGAATTGAATGAAACCAAGTTTCAATTTCAATCAATTCATACTCAATTCATAAGATTTCAAGCATAGACTGTGTTTTGACATCCTTTTCTCTGGACAAGTTTCAATCATTTGAACCTCATTAACCTGATTAGGTTTCAAATGTTTCAAAATTATACCTCATTTTGCCTGAATTGAATCAATCCAAGTTTTATTTTCGATCGATTTATAATCAATTCATAAGATTTCAACCATAGACTGTGTTTTGACTTCCTTTTCTCTGGACAAGTTTCAATCATTTGAACCTCATTAACCTGATGAGGTTTCAAATGTTTCAAAATTATACCTCATTTTGACAGAATTGAATCAATCCAAGTTTTATTTTCGTTCGATTTATAATCAATTCATAAGATTTCAACCATAGACTGTGTTTTGACTTCCTTTTCTCTGGACAAGTTTCAATCATTTGAGCTTCATTAACCTGACGAGGTTTCAAATGTTTCAAAATTATACCTCATTTTGCCTGAATCGAATGAAACCAAGTTTCAATTTCAATCCATTCATACTCAATTCATAAGATTTCAACCATAGACTGTGTTTTGACTTCCTTTTCTCTGGACAAGTTTCAATCATTAGAACCTCATTAACCTGATGAGGTTTCAAATGTTTCAAAATTATACCTCATTTTGCCTGAATCGAATGAAACCAAGTTTCAATTTCAATCCATTCATACTCAATTCATAAGATTTCAACCATAGACTGTGTTTTGACTTCCTTTTCTCTGGACAAGTTTTAATCATTTGAACCTTATTAACATGATGAGGTTTCAAATGTTTCAAAATTATACCTCATTTTGCCTGAATTGAATGGAACCAAGTTTCAATTTCAATCCATTCATACTCAATTCATAAGATTTCAAGCATAGACTGTGTTTTGACATCCTTTTCTTTGGACAAGTTTCAATCATTTGAACCTCATTAACCTGATGAGATTTCAAATGTTTCAAAATTATACCTCATTTTGCCTGAATCGAATGAAACCAAGTTTCAATTTCAATCCATTCATACTCAATTAATAAGATTTCAACCATAGACTGTGTTTTGACTTCCTTTTCTCTGGACAAGTTTCAATCATTTGAACCTCATTAACCTGATGAGGTTTCAAATGTTTCAAAATTAAACCTCATTTTGCCTGAATTGAATGAAACCAAGTTTCACTTTCAATCCATTCATACTCAATTCATAAGATTTCAACCATAGACTGTGTTTTGACTTCCTTTTCTCTGGACAAGTTTCAATCATTTGAACCTCATTAACCTGATGAGGTTTCAAATGTTTCAAAATTATACATCATTTTGCCTGAATCGAATGAAACCAAGTTTCAATTTCAATCCATTCATACTCAATTCATAAGATTTCAACCATAGACTGTGTTTTGACATCCTTTTCTCTGGACAAGTTTCAATCATTTGAACCTCATTAACCTGATGAGGTTTCAAATGTTTCAAAATTATACCTCATTGTGACAGAATTGAATCAATACAAGTTTTATTTTCGATCGATTTATAATCAATTCATAAGATTTCAACCATAGACTGTGTTTTGACTTCCTTTTCTCTGGACAAGTTTCAGTCATTTGAACCTCATTAACCTGATGAGGTTTCAAATGTTTCAAAATTATACCTCATTTTGCCTGAATCGAATGAAACCAAGTTTCAATTTCAATCCATTCATACTCAAGTCATAAGATTTCAACCATAGACTGTGTTTTGACTTCCTTTTCTCTGGACAAGTTTCAATCATTTGAACCTCATTAACCTGATGAGGTTTCAAATGTTTCAAAATTATAGATCATTTTGCCTGAATTTAATGAAACCAAGTTTCAATTTCAATCCATTCATACTCAATTCATAAGATTTCAACCATAGACTGTGTTTTGACTTCCTTTTCTCTCGACAAGTTTCAATCATTTGAGCCTCATTAACCTGATGAGGTTTCAAATGTTTCAAAATTATACCTCATTTTGCCTGAATTGAATGAAACCAAGTTTCAATTTCAATCCATTCATACTCAATTCATAAAATTTCAAGCATAGACTGTGTTTTAACATCCTTTTCTCTGGACAAGTTTCAATCATTTGAACCTCATTAACCTGATGAGGTTTCAAATGTTTCAAAATTATACCTAACTTTGACAGAATTGAATCAATCCAAGTTTTATTTTCGATCGATTTATAATCAATTCATAACATTTCAACCATAGACTGTTTTTTGACTTCCTTTTCTCTGGACAAGTTTCAATCATTAGAACCTCATTAACCTGATGAGGTTTCAAATGTTTCAAAATTATACCTCATTTTGCCTGAATCGAATGAAACCAAGTTTCAATTTCAATCCATTCATACTCAATTCATAAGATTTCAACCATAGACTGTGTTTTGACTTCCTTTTCTCTGGACAAGTTTTAATCATTTGAACCTTATTAACATGATGAGGTTTCAAATGTTTCAAAATTATACCTCATTTTGCCTGAATTGAATGGAACCAAGTTTCAATTTCAATCCATTCATACTCAATTCATAAGATTTCAAGCATAGACTGTGTTTTGACATCCTTTTCTTTGGACAAGTTTCAATCATTTGAACCTCATTAACCTGATGAGATTTCAAATGTTTCAAAATTATACCTCATTTTGCCTGAATCGAATGAAACCAAGTTTCAATTTCAATCCATTCATACTCAATTCATAAGATTTCAACCATAGACTGTGATTTGACTTCCTTTTCTCTGGACAAGTTTCAATCATTTGAACCTCATTAACCTGATGAGGTTTCAAATGTTTCAAAATTAAACCTCATTTTGCCTGAATTGAATGAAACCAAGTTTCAATTTCAATCCATTCATACTCAATTCATAAGATTTCAACCATAGACTGTGTTTTGACTTCCTTTTCTCTGGACAAGTTTCAATCATTTGAACCTCATTAACCTGATGAGGTTTCAAATGTTTCAAAATTATACATCATTTTGCCTGAATCGAATGAAACCAAGTTTCAATTTCAATCCATTCATACTCAATTCATAAGATTTCAACCATAGACTGTGTTTTGACATCCTTTTCTCTGGACAAGTTTCAATCATTTGAACCTCATTAACCTGATGAGGTTTCAAATGTTTCAAAATTATACCTCATTGTGACAGAATTGAATCAATACAAGTTTTATTTTCGATCGATTTATAATCAATTCATAAGATTTCAACCATAGACTGTGTTTTGACTTCCTTTTCTTTGGACAAGTTTCAGTCATTTGAACCTCATTAACCTGATGAGGTTTCAAATGTTTCCATATTATACCTCATTTTGCCTGAATCAATTGAAACCAAGTTTCAATTTCAATCCATTCATACTCAATTCATAAGATTTCAACCATAGTCTGTGTTTTGACTTCCTTTTCTCTGGACAAGTTTCAATCATTTGAACCTCATTAACCTGATGAGGTTTCAAATGTTTCAAAATTATAGATCATTTTGCCTGAATTTAATGAAACCAAGTTTCAATTTCAATCCATTCATACTCAATTCATAAGATTTCAACCATAGACTGTGTTTTGACTTCCTTTTCTTTGGACAAGTTTCAATCATTTGAACCTCATTAACCTGATGAGGTTTCAAATGTTTCAAAATTATAGATCATTTTGCCTGAATTTAATGAAACCAAGTTTCAATTTCAATCCATTCATACTCAATTCATAAGATTTCAACCATAGACTGTGTTTTGACTTCCTTTTCTCTCGACAAGTTTCAATCATTTGAGCCTCATTAACCTGATGAGGTTTCAAATGTTTCAAAATTATACCTCATTTTGCCTGAATTGAATGAAACCAAGTTTCAATTTCAATCCATACATACTCAATTCATAAGATTTCAAGCATAGACTGTGTTTTGACATCCTTTTCTCTGGACAAGTTTCAATCATTTGAACCTCATTAACCTGATGAGGTTTCAAATGTTTCAAAATTATACCTCATTTTGACAGAATTGAATCAATCCAAGTTTTATTTTCGATCGATTTATAATCAATTCATAATATTTCAACCATAGACTGTGTTTTGACTTCCTTTTCTCTGGACAAGTTTCAATCATTAGAACCTCATTAACCTGATGAGGTTTCAAATGTTTCAAAATTATACCTCATTTTGCCTGAATCGAATGAAACCAAGTTTCAATTTCAATCCATTCATACTCAATTCATAAGATTTCAACCATAGACTGTGTTTGACTTCCTTTTCTCTGGACAAGTTTTAATCATTTGAACCTTATTAACATGATGAGGTTTCAAATGTTTCAAAATTATACCTCATTTTGCCTGAATTGAATGGAACCAAGTTTCAATTTCAATCCATTCATACTCAATTCATAAGATTTCAAGCATAGACTGTGTTTTGACATCCTTTTCTTTGGACAAGTTTCAATCATTTGAACCTCATTAACCTGATGAGATTTCAAATGTTTCAAAATTATACCTCATTTTGCCTGAATCGAATGAAACCAAGTTTCAATTTCAATCCATTCATACTCAATTCATAAGATTTCAACCATAGACTGTGTTTTGACTTCCTTTTCTCTGGACAAGTTTCAATCATTTGAACCTGATTAACCTGATGAGGTTTCAAATGTTTCAAAATTAAACCTCATTTTGCCTGAATTGAATGAAACCAAGTTTCAATTTCAATCCATTCATACTGAATTCATAAGATTTCAACCATAGACTGTGTTTTGACTTCCTTTTCTCTGGACAAGTTTCAATCATTTGAACCTCATTAACCTGATGAGGTTTCAAATGTTTCAAAATTATACATCATTTTGCCTGAATCGAATGAAGCCAAGTTTCAATTTCAATCCATTCATACTCAATTCATAAGATTTCAACCATAGACTGTGTTTTGACTTCCTTTTCTTTGGACAAGTTTCAGTCATTTGAACCTCATTAACCTGATGAGGTTTCAAATGTTTCAAAATTATACCTCATTTTGCCTGAATCGAATGAAACCAAGTTTCAATTTCAATCCATTCATACTCAATTCATAAGATTTCAACCATAGTCTGTGTTTTGACTTCCTTTTCTCTGGACAAGTTTCAATCATTTGAACCTCATTAACCTGATGAGGTTTCAAATGTTTCAAAATTATAGATCATTTTGCCTGAATTTAATGAAACCAAGTTTCAATTTCAATCCATTCATACTCAATTCATAAGATTTCAACCATAGACTGTGTTTTGACTTCCTTTTCTTTGGACAAGTTTCAATCATTTGAACCTCATTAACCTGATGAGGTTTCAAATGTTTCAAAATTATAGATCATTTTGCCTGAATTTAATGAAACCAAGTATCAATTTCAATCCATTCATACTCAATTCATGAGATTTCAAGCATAGACTGTTTTTTGACATCCTTTTCTCTGGACAAGTTTCAATCATTTGAACTTCATTAACCTGATGAGGTTTCAAATGTTTCAAAATTATACCTCATTTTGCCTGAATTGAATGAAACCAAATTCAATTTCAATCCATTCATACTCAATTCATAAGATTTCAACCATAGACTGTGTTTTGACTTCCTTTTCTCTCGACAAGTTTCAATCATTTGAGCCTCATTAACCTGATGAGGTTTCAAATGTTTCAAAATTATACCTCATTTTGCCTGAATTGAATGAAACCAAGTTTCAATTTCAATCCATTCATACTCAATTCATAAGATTTCAAGCATAGACTGTGTTTTGACATCCTTTTCTCTGGACAAGTTTCAATCATTTGAACCTCATTAACCTGATGAGGTTTCAAATGTTTCAAAATTATACCTCATTTTGACAGAATTGAATCAATCCAAGTTTTATTTTCGATCGATTTATAATCAATTCATAATATTTCAACCATAGACTGTGTTTTGACTTCCTTTTCTCTGGACAAGTTTCAATCATTAGAACCTCATTAACCTGATGAGGTTTCAAATGTTTCAAAATTATACCTCATTTTGCCTGAATCGAATGAAACCAAGTTTCAATTTCAATCCATTCATACTCAATTCATAAGATTTCAACCATAGACTGTGTTTTGACTTCCTTTTCTCTGGACAAGTTTCAATCATTTGAACCTCATTAACCTGATGAGGTTTCAAATGTTTCAAAATTATACCTCATTTTGCCTGAATTGAATGAAACCAAGTTTCAATTTCAATCCATACATACTCAATTCATAAGATTTCAAGCATAGACTGTGTTTTGACATCCTTTTCTCTGGACAAGTTTCAATCATTTGAACCTCATTAACCTGATGAGGTTTCAAATGTTTCAAAATTATACCTCATTTTGACAGAATTGAATCAATCCAAGTTTTATTTTCGATCGATTTATAATCAATTCATAATATTTAAACCATAGACTGTGTTTTGACTTCCTTTTCTCTGGACAAGTTTCAATCATTAGAACCTCATTAACCTGATGAGGTTTCAAATGTTTCAAAATTATACCTCATTTTGCCTGAATCGAATGAAACCAAGTTTCAATTTCAATCCATTCGTACTCAATTCAGAAGATTTCAACCATAGACTGTGTTTTGACTTCCTTTTCTCTGGACAAGTTTCAATCATTTGAACCTCATTAACCTGATGAGGTTTCATATGTTTCAAAATTATACCTCATTTTGACAGAATTGAATGAAACCAAATTCAATTTCAATCCATTCATACTCAATTCATAAGATTTCAAGCATAGACTGTGTTTTGACATCCTTTTCTCTGGACAAGTTTCAATCATTTGAACCTCATTAACCTGATGAGGTTTCAAATGTTTCAAAATTATACCTCATTTTGCCTGAATTGAATGAAACCAAGTATAAATTTCAATCCATTCATACTGAATTCATAAGATTTCAAGCATAGACTGTGTTTTGACATCCTTTTCTCTGGACAAGTTTCAATCATTTGAACCTCATTAACCTGATGAGGTTTCAAATGTTTCAAAATTATACCTCATTTTGCCTGAATTGAATGAAACCAAGTATCAATTTCAATCGATTCATACTCAATTCATAAGATTTCAAGCATAGACTGTGTTTTGACATCCTTTTCTCTGGACAAGTTTCAATCATTTGAACCTCATTAACCTGATGAGGTTTCAAATGTTTCAATATTATACCTCATTTTGCCTGAATTGAATGAAACCAAGTATCAATTTCAATCCATTCATACTCAATTCATGAGATTTCAAGCATAGACTGTTTTTTGACATCCTTTTCTCTGGACAAGTTTCAATCATTTGAACTTCATTAACCTGATGAGGTTTCAAATGTTTCAAAATTATACCTCATTTTGCCTGAATTGAATGAAACCAAATTCAATTTCAATCCATTCATACTCAATTCATAAGATTTCAAGCATAGACTGTGTTTTGACTTCCTTTTCTCTGGACAAGTTTCAATCATTTGAACTTCATTAACCTGATGAGGTTTCAAATGTTTCAAAATTATACCTCATTTTGCCTGAATTGAATGAAACCAAATTCAATTTCAATCCATTCATACTCAATTCATAAGATTTCAAGCATAGACTGTGTTTTGACTTCCTTTTCTCTGGACAAATTTCAATCATTTGAACCTCATTAACCTGATGAGGTTTCAAATGTTTCAAAATTATACCTCATTTTGACAGAATTGAATGAAACCAAGTTTCATTTTCAATCGATTTATAATCAATTCATAAGATTTCAACCATAGACTGTGTTTTGACATCCTTTTCTATGGACAAGTTTCAATCATTTGAACCTCATTAACCTGATGAGGTTTCAAATGTTTCAAAATTATACCTCATTTTGCCTGAATCGAATGAAACCAAATTTCAATTTCAATCCATTCATACTCAATTCATAAGATTTCAAGCATAGACTGTGTTTTGACATCCTTTTCTCTGGACAAGTTTCAATCATTTGAACCTCTTTAACCTGATGAGGTTTCAAATGTTTCAAAATTATACCTCATTTTGCCTGAATCGAATGAAACAAAATTTCAATTTCAATCCATTCATACTCAATTCATAAGATTTCAACCATAGACTGTGTTTTGACATCCTTTTCTCTGGACAAGTTTCAATCATTTGAACCTCATTAACCTGATGAGGTTTCAAATGTTTCAAAATTATACCTCATTTTGACAGAATTGAATTAATCCAAGTTTTAATTTCGATCGATTTATAATCAATTCATAAGATTTCAACCATAGACTGTGTTTGACTTCCTTTTCTCTGGACAAGTTTCAATCATTTGAACATCATTAACCTGATGAGGTTTCAAATGTTTCAAAATTATACCTCATTTTGCCTGAATCGAATGAAACCAAGTTTCAATTTCAATCCATTCATACTCAATTCATAAGATTTCAAGCAAAGACTGTGCTTTGACATCCTTTTCTCTGGACAAGTTTCAATCATTTGAACCTCATTAACCTGATGAGGTTTCAATTGTTTCAAAATTATACCTCATTTTGACAGAATTGAATCAATCCAAGTTTCATTTTCGATCGATTTATATTCAATTCATAAGATTTCAACCATAGACTGTGTTTTGACTTCCTTTTCTCTGGACAAGTTTCAATCATTTGAACCTCATTAACCTGATGAGGTTTCAAATGTTTCAAAATTATACCTCATTTTGACAGAATTGAATCAATCCAAGTTTCATTTTCGATCGATTTATAATCAATTCATAAGTTTTAAACCATAGACTGGTTTTTACTTCCTTTTCTCTGGACAAGTTTCAATCATTTGAACCTTATTAACCTGATGAGATTTCAAATGTTTCAAAATTATACCTCATTTTGCCTGAATCGAATGAAACCAAGTTTCAATTTCAATCCATTCATACTCAATTCATAAGATTTCAACCATAGACTGTGTTTTGACATCCTTTTCTCTGGACAAGTTTTAATCATTTGAACCTCATTAACCTGATGAGGTTTCAAATGTTTCAAAATTATACCTCATTTTGCCTGAATCGAATGAAACCAAGTTTCAATTTCAATCCATTCATACTCAATTCATAAGATTTCAACCATAGACTGTGTTTTGACTTCCTTTTCTCTGGACAAGTTTCAATCATTTGAGCCTCATTAACCTGATGAGGTTTCAAATGTTTCAAAATTATACCTCATTTTGCCTGAATTGAATGAAGCCAAGTTTCAATTTCAATCCATTCATACTCAATTCATAAGATTTCAAGCATAGACTGTGTTTTGACATCCTTTTCTCTGGACAAGTTTCAATCATTTGAACCTTATTAACCTGATGAGGTTTCAAATGTTTCAAAATTATACCTCATTTTGCCTGAATTGAATCAATCCAAGTTATATTTTCGATCGATTTATAATCAATTCATAAGATTTCAACCATAGACTGTGTTTTGACTTCCTTTCTCTGGACAAGTTTCAATCATTTGAACCTCATTAACCTGATGAGGTTTCAAATGTTTCAAAATTATACTTCATTTTGACAGAATTGATTCAATCCAAGTTTCATTTTCGATCGATTTATAATCAGTTCATACGAATTCAACCATAGACTGTGTTTTGACTTCCTTTTCTCTGGACAAGTTTCAGTCATTTGAACCTCATTAACCTGATGAGGTTTCAAATGTTTCAAAATCATACCTCATTTTGCCTGAATCGAATGAAACCAAGTTTCAATTTCAATCCATTCATACTCAATTCATAAGATTTCAACCATAGACAGTGTTTTGACTTCCTTTTCTCTGGACAAGTTTCAATCATTTGAACCTCATTAACCTGATGAGGTTTCAAATGTTTCAAAATTATACCTCATTTTGCCTGAATTGAATGAAACCAAGTTTCAATTTCAATCCATTCATACTCAATTCATAAGATTTCAACCATAGACTGTGTTTTGACTTCCTTTCTCTCGACAAGTTTCAATCATTTGAGCCTCATTAACCTGATGAGGTTTCAAATGTTTCAAAATTATACCTCATTTTGCCTGAATTGAATGAAACCAAGTTTCAATTTCAATCCATTCATGCTCAATTCATAAGATTTCAAGCATAGACTGTGTTTTGACATCCTTTTCTCTGGACAAGTTTCAATCATTTGAACCTTATTAACCTGATGAGGTTTCAAATGTTTCAAAATTATACCTCATTTTGCATGAATTGAATCAATCCAAGTTTTATTTTCGATCGATTTATAATCATTTCATAAGATTTCAACCATAGACTGTGTTTTGACTTCCTTTTCTCTGGACAAGTTTCAATCATTTGAACCTCATTAGCCTGATGAGGTTTCAAATGTTTCAAAATTATACCTGATTTTGACAGAATTGAATCAATCCAAGTTTCATTTTCGATCGATTTATATTCAATTCATAAGATTTCAACCATAGACTGTGCTTTGACTTCCTTTTCTCTGGAAAAGTTTCAATCATTTGAACCTCATTAACCTGATGAGGTTTCAAATGTTTCAAAATTATACCTCATTTTGACAGAATTGAATCAATCCAAGTTTCATTTTCGATCGATTTATAATCAATTCATACGATTTAAACCATAGACTGGTTTTTACTTCCTTTTCTCTGGACAAGTTTCAATCATTTGAACCTCATTAACCTGATGAGGTTTCAAATGCTTCAAAATTATACCTCATTTTGCCTGAATCGAATGAAACCAAGTTTCAATTTCAATCCATTCATATTCAATTCATAAGATTTCAAGCATAGACTGTGTTTTGACATCCTTTTCTCTGGACAAGTTTCAATCATTTGAACCTCATTAACCTGAGAAGGTTTCTTCAAAATTATACCTCATTTTGCTAGAATTGAATCAATCCA
Source organism: Aurelia coerulea (assembly GCA_039566865.1). Classification (NCBI taxonomy): domain Eukaryota; kingdom Metazoa; phylum Cnidaria; class Scyphozoa; order Semaeostomeae; family Ulmaridae; genus Aurelia; species Aurelia coerulea. Next base: position 20,860,290 of record CM076955.1, read on the forward strand.
AGTTTCATTTTCGATCGATATATAATCAATTCATAAGATTTCAACCATAGACTGTGTTTTGACTTCCTTTTCTCTGGACAAGTTTCAATCATTTGAACCTCATTAACCTGATGAGGTTTCAAATGTTTCAAAATTATACCTCATTTTGCCTGAATCGAATGAAACCAAGTTTCAATTTCAATCCATTCATACTCAATTCATAAGATTTCAAGCATAGACTGTGTTTTGACTTCCTTTTCTCTGGACAAGTTTCAATCATTTGAACCTCATTAACCTGATGAGGTTTCAAATGTTTCAAAATTATACCTCATTTTGCCTGAATTGAATGAAACCAAGTATCAATTTCAATCCATTCATACTCAATTCATGAGATTTCAAGCATAGACTGTTTTTTGACATCCTTTTCTCTGGACAAGTTTCAATCATTTGAACTTCATTAACCTGATGAGGTTTCAAATGTTTCAAAATTATACCTCATTTTGCCTGAATTGAATGAAACCAAATTCAATTTCAATCCATTCATACTCAATTCATAAGATTTCAAGCATAGACTGTGTTTTGACTTCCTTTTCTCTGGACAAGTTTCAATCATTTGAACTTCATTAACCTGATGAGGTTTCAAATGTTTCAAAATTATACCTCATTTTGCCTGAATTGAATGAAACCAAATTCAATTTCAATCCATTCATACTCAATTCATAAGATTTCAAGCATAGACTGTGTTTTGACTTCCTTTTCTCTGGACAAGTTTCAATCATTTGAACCTCATTAACCTGATGAGGTTTCAAATGTTTCAAAATTATACCTCATTTTGACAGAATTGAATGAAACCAAGTTTCATTTTCAATCGATTTATAATCAATTCATAAGATTTCAACCATAGACTGTGTTTTGACTTCCTTTTCTATGGACAAGTTTCAATCATTTGAACCTCATTAACCTGATGAGGTTTCAAATGTTTCAAAATTATACCTCATTTTGCCTGAATCGAATGAAACCAAATTTCAATTTCAATCCATTCATACTCAATTCATAAGATTTCAAGCATAGACTGTGTTTTGACTTCCTTTTCTCTGGACAAGTTTCAATCATTTGAACCTCTTTAACCTGATGAGGTTTCAAATGTTTCAAAATTATACCTCATTTTGCCTGAATCGAATGAAACAAAATTTCAATTTCAATCCATTCATACTCAATTCATAAGATTTCAACCATAGACTGTGTTTTGACATCCTTTTGTCTGGACAAGTTTCAATCATTTGAACCTCATTAACCTGATGAGGTTTCAAATGTTTCAAAATTATACCTCATTTTGACAGAATTGAATTAATCCAAGTTTTAATTTCGATCGATTTATAATCAATTCATAAGATTTCAACCATAGACTGTGTTTGACTTCCTTTTCTCTGGACAAGTTTCAATCATTTGAACATCATTAACCTGATGAGGTTTCAAATGTTTCAAAATTATACCTCATTTTGCCTGAATCGAATGAAACCAAGTTTCAATTTCAATCCATTCATACTCAATTCATAAGATTTCAAGCAAAGACTGTGCTTTGACATCCTTTTCTCTGGACAAGTTTCAATCATTTGAACCTCATTAACCTGATGAGGTTTCAATTGTTTCAAAATTATACCTCATTTTGACAGAATTGAATCAATCCAAGTTTCATTTTCGATCGATTTATATTCAATTCATAAGATTTCAACCATAGACTGTGTTTTGACTTCCTTTTCTCTGGACAAGTTTCAATCATTTGAACCTCATTAACCTGATGAGGTTTCAAATGTTTCAAAATTATACCTCATTTTGACAGAATTGAATCAATCCAAGTTTCATTTTCGATCGATTTATAATCAATTCATAAGTTTTAAACCATAGACTGGTTTTTACTTCCTTTTCTCTGGACAAGTTTCAATCATTTGAACCTTATTAACCTGATGAGATTTCAAATGTTTCAAAATTATACCTCATTTTGCCTGAATTGAATGAAACCAAGTTTCAATTTCAATCCATTCATACTCAATTCATAAGATTTCAACCATAGACTGTGTTTTGACATCCTTTTCTCTGGACAAGTTTTAATCATTTGAACCTCATTAACCTGATGAGGTTTCAAATGTTTCAAAATTATACCTCATTTTGCCTGAATCGAATGAAACCAAGTTTCAATTTCAATCCATTCATACTCAATTCATAAGATTTCAACCATAGACTGTGTTTTGACTTCCTTTTCTCTGGACAAGTTTCAATCATTTGAGCCTCATTAACCTGATGAGGTTTCAAATGTTTCAAAATTATACCTCATTTTGCCTGAATTGAATGAAGCCAAGTTTCAATTTCAATCCATTCATACTCAATTCATAAGATTTCAAGCATAGACTGTGTTTTGACATCCTTTTCTCTGGACAAGTTTCAATCATTTGAACCTTATTAACCTGATGAGGTTTCAAATGTTTCAAAATTATACCTCATTTTGCCTGAATTGAATCAATCCAAGTTATATTTTCGATCGATTTATAATCAATTCATAAGATTTCAACCATAGACTGTGTTTTGACTTCCTTTCTCTGGACAAGTTTCAATCATTTGAACCTCATTAACCTGATGAGGTTTCAAATGTTTCAAAATTATACTTCAATTTGACAGAATTGATTCAATCCAAGTTTCATTTTCGATCGATTTATAATCAGTTCATACGAATTCAACCATAGACTGTGTTTTGACTTCCTTTTCTCTGGACAAGTTTCAGTCATTTGAACCTCATTAACCTGATGAGGTTTCAAATGTTTCAAAATCATACCTCATTTTGCCTGAATCGAATGAAACCAAGTTTCAATTTCAATCCATTCATACTCAATTCATAAGATTTCAACCATAGACTGTGTTTTGACTTCCTTTTCTCTGGACAAGTTTCAATCATTTGAACCTCATTAACCTGATGAGGTTTCAAATGTTTCAAAATTATACCTCATTTTGCCTGAATTGAATGAAACCAAGTTTCAATTTCAATCCATTCATACTCAATTCATAAGATTTCAACCATAGACTGTGTTTTGACTTCCTTTCTCTCGACAAGTTTCAATCATTTGAGCCTCATTAACCTGATGAGGTTTCAAATGTTTCAAAATTATACCTCATTTTGCCTGAATTGAATGAAACCAAGTTTCAATTTCAATCCATTCATGCTCAATTCATAAGATTTCAAGCATAGACTGTGTTTTGACATCCTTTTCTCTGGACAAGTTTCAATCATTTGAACCTTATTAACCTGATGAGGTTTCAAATGTTTCAAAATTATACCTCATTTTGCATGAATTGAATCAATCCAAGTTTTATTTTCGATCGATTTAGAATCATTTCATAAGATTTCAACCATAGACTGTGTTTTGACTTCCTTTTCTCTGTACAAGTTTCAATCATTTGAACCTCATTAGCCTGATGAGGTTTCAAATGTTTCAAAATTATACCTGATTTTGACAGAATTGAATCAATCCAAGTTTCATTTTCGATCGATTTATATTCAATTCATAAGATTTCAACCATAGACTGTGTTTTGACTTCCTTTTCTCTGGACAAGTTTCAATCATTTGAACCTCATTAGCCTGATGAGGTTTCAAATGTTTCAAAATTATACCTCATTTTGACAGAATTGAATCAATCCAAGTTTCATTTTCGATCGATTTATAATCAATTCATACGATTTAAACAATAGACTGGTTTTTACTTCCTTTTCTCTGGACAAGTTTCAATCATTTGAACCTCATTAACCTGATGAGGTTTCAAATGTTTCAAAATTATACCTCATTTTGCCTGAATCGAATGAAACCAAGTTTCAATTTCAATCCATTCATATTCAATTCATAAGATTTCAAGCATAGACTGTGTTTTGACATCCTTTTCTCTGGACAAGTTTCAATCATTTGAACCTCATTAACCTGATGAGGTTTCTTCAAAATTATACCTCATTTTGCTAGAATTGAATCAATCCAAGTTTCATTTTCGATCGATATATAATCAATTCATAAGAATTCAACCATAGACTGTGTTTTGACTTCCTTTTCTCTGGACAAGTTTCAATCATTTGAACCTCATTAACCTGATGAGGTTTCAAATGTTTCAAAATTATACCTCATTTTGCCTGAATCGAATGAAACCAAGTTTCAATTTCAATCCATTCATACTCAATTCATAAGATTTCAAGCATAGACTGTGTTTTGACTTCCTTTTCTCTGGACAAGTTTCAATCATTTGAACCTCATTAACCTGATGAGGTTTCAAATGTTTCAAAATTATACCTCATTTTGACAGAATTGAATGAATCCAAGTTTCATTTTCGATCGATTTATAATCAATTCATAAGATTTCAAGCATAGACTGTGTTTTGACATCCTTTTCTCTGGACAAGTTTCAATCATTTGAACCTCATTAACCTGATGAGGTTTCAAATGTTTCAAAATTATACCTCCTTTTGACAGAATTGAATCAATCCAAGTTTTATTGTCGATCGATTTATAATCAATTCCTAAGATTTCAAGCATAGACTGTGTTTTGACTTCCTTTTCTCTGGACAAGTTTCAATCATTTGAACCTCATTAACCTGATGAGGTTTCAAATGTTTCAAAATTATACCTCATTTTGCCTGAATCGAATGAAACCAAGTTTCAATTTCAATCCATTCATACTCAATTCATAAGATTTCAAGCATAGACTGTGTTTTGACTTCCTTTTCTCTGGACAAGTTTCAATCATTTGAACCTCATTAACCTGATGAGGTTTCAAATGTTTCAAAATTATACCTCATTTTGCCTGAATCGAATGAAACCAAATTTCAATTTTAATCCATTCATACTCAATTCATAAGATTTCAAGCATAGACTGTGTTTTGACTTCCTTTTCTCTGGACAAGTTTCAATCATTTGAACCTCATTAACCTGATGAGGTTTCAAATGTTTCAAAATTATACCTCATTTTGACAGAATTGAATCAATCCAAGTTTCATTTTCGATCGATTTATAATCAATTCCTAAGATTTCAACCATAGACTGTGTTTTGACTTCCTTTTCTCTGGACAAGTTTCAATCACTTGAACCTCATTAACCTGATGAGGTTTCAAATGTTTCAAAATTATACCTCATTTTGCCTGAATTGAATGAAACCAAGTTTCAATTTCAATCCATTCATACTCAATTCGTAAGATTTCAAGCATAGACTGTGTTTTGACATCCTTTTCTCTGGACAAGATTCAATCATTTGAACCTCATTAACCTGATGAGGTTTCAATTGTTTCAAAATTGTACCTCATTTTGACAGAATTGAATCAATCCAAGTTTTTTTGTCGATCGATTTAAAATCAATTCCTAAGATTTCAAGCATAGACTGTGTTAGACTTCCTTTTCTCTGGACAAGTTTCAATCACTTGAACCTCATTAACCTGATGAGGTTTCAAATGTTTCAAAATTATACCTCATTTTGCCTGAATTGAATGAAACCAAGTTTCAATTTCAATCCATTCATACTCAATTCGTAAGATTTCAAGCATAGACTGTGTTTTGACATCCTTTTCTCTGGACAAGATTCAATCATTTGAACCTCATTAACCTGATGAGGTTTCAATTGTTTCAAAATTATACCTCATTTTGACAGAATTGAATCAATCCAAGTTTTATTGTCGATCGATTTAAAATCAATTCCTAAGATTTCAAGCATAGACTGTGTTTTGACTTCCTTTTCTCTGGACAAGTTTCAATCATTTGAACCTCATTAACCTGATGAGGTTTCAAATGTTTCAAAATTGTACCTCATTTTGCCGGAATCGAATGAAACCAAGTTTCAATTTCAATCCATTCATACTCAATTCGTAAGATTTCAAGCATAGACTGTGTTTTGACTTCCTTTTCTCTGGAAAAGTTTCAATCATTTGAACCTCATTAACCTGATGAGGTTTCAAATGTTTCAAAATTATACCTCATTTTGCCTGAATCGAATGAAACCAAGTTTCAATTTCAATCCATTCATACTCAATTCATAAGATTTCAAGCATAGACTGTGTTTTGACTTCCTTTTCTCTGGACAAGTTTCAACCAATTGAACCTCATTAACCTGATGAGGTTTCAAATGTTTCAAAATTATACCTCATTTTGCCTGAATTGAATGAAACCAAGTTTCAATTTCAATCCATTCATACTCAATTCGTAAGATTTCAAGCATAGACTGTGTTTTGACATCCTTTTCTCTGGACAAGTTTCAATCATTTGAACCTCATTAACCTGATGAGGTTTCAAATGTTTCAAAATTATACCTCATTGTGACAGAATTGAATCAATACAAGTTTTATTTTCGATCGATTTATAATCAATTCATAAGATTTCAACCATAGACTGTGTTTTGACTTCCTTTTCTCTGGACAAGTTTCAGTCATTTGAACCTCATTAACCTGATGAGGTTTCAAATGTTTCAAAATTATACCTCATTTTGCCTGAATCGAATGAAACCAAGTTTCAATTTCAATCCATTCATACTCAATTCATAAGATTTCAAGCATAGACTGTGTTTTGACTTCCTTTTCTATGGACAAGTTTCAATCATTTGAACCTCATTAACCTGATGAGGTTTCAAATGTTTCAAAATTATACCTCATTTTGCCTGAATCGAATGAAACCAAGTTTCAAGTTCAATCCATTCATACTCAATTCATAAGATTTCAAGCATAGACTGTGTTTTGACTTCCTTTTCTCTGGACAAGTTTAAATAATTTGAACCTCCTTAACCTGATGAGGTTTCAGATGTTTCAAAATTATACCTCATTTTGCATGAATTGAATCAATCCAAGTTTTATTTTCGATCGATTTATAATCATTTCATAAGATTTCAACCATAGACTGTGTTTTGACTTCCTTTTCTCTGGACAAGTTTCAATCATTTGAACCTCATTAGCCTGATGAGGTTTCAAATGTTTCAAAATTATACCTGATTTTGACAGAATTGAATAAATCCAAGTTTCATTTTCGATCGATTTATATTCAATTCATAAGATTTCAACCATAGACTGTGTTTTGACTTCCCTTTTTCTGGACAAGTTTAAATAATTTGAACCTCCTTAACCTGATGAGGTTTCAAATGTTTCAAAATTATACCTCATTTTGACAGAATTGAATCAATCCAAGTTTCATTTTCGATCGATTTATAATCAATTCATAAGTTTTAAACCATAGACTGGTTTTTACTTCCTTTTCTCTGGACAAGTTTCAATCATTTGAACCTCATTAACCTGATGAGGTTTCAAATGTTTCAAAATTATACCTCATTTTGCCTGAATCGAATGAAACCAAGTTTCAATTTCAATCCATTCATACTCAATTCATAAGATTTCAAGCATAGACTGTGTTTTGACTTCCTTTTCTCTGGACAAGTTTCAATCATTTGAACCTCATTAACCTGATGAGGTTTCAAATGTTTCAAAATTATACCTCATTTTGACAGAATTGAATCAATCCAAGTTTCATTTTCGATCGATTTATAATCAATTCATAAGATTTAAACCATAGACTGGTTTTTACTTCCTTTTCTCTGGACAAGTTTCAATCATTTGAACCTCATTAACCTGATGAGGTTTCAAATGTTTCAAAATTATACCTCATTTTGCCTGAATCGAATGAAACCAAGTTTCAATTTCAATCCATTCATACTCAATTCATAAGATTTCAAGCATAGACTGTGTTTTGACATCCTTTTCTCTGGACAAGTTTCAATCATTTGAACCTCATTAACCTGATGAGGTTTCAAGTGTTTCAAAATTATACCTCATTTTGACAGAATTGAATCAATCCAAGTTTCATTTTCGATCGATATATAATCAATTCATAAGAATTCAACCATAGACTGTGTTTTGACTTCCTTTTCTCTGGACAAGTTTCAATCATTTGAACCTCATTAACCTGATGAGGTTTCAAATGCTTCAAAATTATACCTCATTTTGCCTGAATCGAATGAAACCAAGTTTCAATTTCAATCCATTCATACTCAATTCATAAGATTTCAAGCATAGACTGTGTTTTGACTTCCTTTTCTCTGGACAAGTTTCAATCATTTGAACCTCATTAACCTGATGAGGTTTCGAATGTTTCAAAATTATACCTCATTTTGACAGAATTGAATGAAACCAAGTTTCAGTTTCAATCGATTTATAATCAATTCATAAGATTTCAACCATAGACTGTGTTTTGACATCCTTTTCTATGGACAAGTTTCAATCATTTGAACCTCATTAACCTGATGAGGTTTCAAATGTTTCAAAATTATACCTCATTTTGACAGAATTGAATCAATACAAGTTTTATTTTCGATCGATTTATAATCAATTCATAAGATTTCAACCATAGACTGTGTTTTGACTTCCTTTTCTCTGGACAAGTTTCAATCATTTGAACCTCATTAACCTGATGAGGTTTCAACTGTTTCAAAATTATACCTCATTTTGCCTGAATCGAATGAAACCAAATTTCAATTTTAATCCATTCATACTCAATTCATAAGATTTCAAGCATAGACTGTGTTTTGACTTCCTTTTCTCTGGACAAGTTTCAATCATTTGAACCTCATTAACCTGATGAGGTTTCAAATGTTTCAAAATTATACCTCATTTTGCCTGAATCGAATGAAACCAAGTTTCAATTTCAATCCATTCATACTCAATTCATAAGATTTCAAGCATAGACTGTGTTTTGACATCCTTTTCTCTGGACAAGTTTCAATCATTTGAACCTCATTAACCTGATGAGGTTTCAAATGTTTCAAAATTATACCTCATTTTGACAGAATTGAATGAAACCAAGTTTCATTTTCAATCGATTTATAATCAATTCATAAGATTTCAACCATAGACTGTGTTTTGACATCCTTTTCTATGGACAAGTTTCAATCATTTGAACCTCATTAACCTGATGAGGTTTCAAATGTTTCAAAATTATACCTCATTTTGACAGAATTGAATCAATACAAGTTTTATTTTCGATCGATTTATAATCAATTCATAAGATTTCAACCATAGACTGTGTTTTGACTTCCTTTTCTCTGGACAAGTTTCAATCATTTGAACCTCATTAACCTGATGAGGTTTCAACTGTTTCAAAATTATACCTCATTTTGCCTGAATCGAATGAAACCAAATTTCAATTTTAATCCATTCATACTCAATTCATAAGATTTCAAGCATAGACTGTGTTTTGACTTCCTTTTCTCTGGAAAAGTTTCAATCATTTGAACCTCATTAACCTGATGAGGTTTCAAATGTTTCAAAATTATACCTCATTTTGCCTGAATCGAATGAAACCAAGTTTCAATTTCAATCCATTCATACTCAATTCATAAGATTTCAAGCATAGACTGTGTTTTGACTTCCTTTTCTCTGGACAAGTTTCAATCAATTGAACCTCATTAACCTGATGAGGTTTCAAATGTTTCAAAATTATACCTCATTTTGCCTGAATTGAATGAAACCAAGTTTCAATTTCAATCCATTCATACTCAATTCGTAAGATTTCAAGCATAGACTGTGTTTTGACATCCTTTTCTCTGGACAAGTTTCAATCATTTGAACCTCATTAACCTGATGAGGTTTCAAATGTTTCAAAATTATACCTCATTGTGACAGAATTGAATCAATACAAGTTTTATTTTCGATCGATTTATAATCAATTCATAAGATTTCAACCATAGACTGTGTTTTGACTTCCTTTTCTCTGGACAAGTTTCAGTCATTTGAACCTCATTAACCTGATGAGGTTTCAAATGTTTCAAAATTATACCTCATTTTGCCTGAATCGAATGAAACAAAGTTTCAATTTCAATCCATTCATACTCAATTCATAAGATTTCAAGCATAGACTGTGTTTTGACTTCCTTTTCTATGGACAAGTTTCAATCATTTGAACCTCATTAACCTGATGAGGTTTCAAATGTTTCAAAATTATACCTCATTTTGCCTGAATCGAATGAAACCAAGTTTCAAGTTCAATCCATTCATACTCAATTCATAAGATTTCAAGCATAGACTGTGTTTTGACTTCCTTTTCTCTGGACAAGTTTAAATAATTTGAACCTCCTTAACCTGATGAGGTTTCAGATGTTTCAAAATTATACCTCATTTTGCATGAATTGAATCAATCCAAGTTTTATTTTCGATCGATTTATAATCATTTCATGAGATTTCAACCATAGACTGTGTTTTGACTTCCTTTTCTCTGGACAAGTTTCAATCATTTGAACCTCATTAGCCTGATGAGGTTTCAAATGTTTCAAAATTATACCTGATTTTGACAGAATTGAATAAATCCAAGTTTCATTTTCGATCGATTTATATTCAATTCATAAGATTTCAACCATAGACTGTGTTTTGACTTCCTTTTTTCTGGACAAGTTTAAATAATTTGAACCTCCTTAACCTGATGAGGTTTCAAATGTTTCAAAATTATACCTCATTTTGACAGAATTGAATCAATCCAAGTTTCATTTTCGATCGATTTATAATCAATTCATAAGTTTTAAACCATAGACTGGTTTTTACTTCCTTTTCTCTGGACAAGTTTCAATCATTTGAACCTCATTAACCTGATGAGGTTTCAAATGTTTCAAAATTATACCTCATTTTGCCTGAATCGAATGAAACCAAGTTTCAATTTCAATCCATTCATACTCAATTCATAAGATTTCAAGCATAGACTGTGTTTTGACTTCCTTTTCTCTGGACAAGTTTCAATCATTTGAACCTCATTAACCTGATGAGGTTTCAAATGTTTCAAAATTATACCTCATTTTGACAGAATTGAATCAATCCAAGTTTCATTTTCGATCGATTTATAATCAATTCATAAGATTTAAACCATAGACTGGTTTTTACTTCCTTTTCTCTGGACAAGTTTCAATCATTTGAACCTCATTAACCTGATGAGGTTTCAAATGTTTCAAAATTATACCTCATTTTGCCTGAATCGAATGAAACCAAGTTTCAATTTCAATCCATTCATACTCAATTCATAAGATTTCAAGCATAGACTGTGTTTTGACATCCTTTTCTCTGGACAAGTTTCAATCATTTGAACCTCATTAACCTGATGAGGTTTCAAGTGTTTCAAAATTATACCTCATTTTGACAGAATTGAATCAATCCAAGTTTCATTTTCGATCGATATATAATCAATTCATAAGAATTCAACCATAGACTGTGTTTTGACTTCCTTTTCTCTGGACAAGTTTCAATCATTTGAACCTCATTAACCTGATGAGGTTTCAAATGCTTCAAAATTATACCTCATTTTGCCTGAATCGAATGAAACCAAGTTTCAATTTCAATCCAATCATACTCAATTCATAAGATTTCAAGCATAGACTGTGTTTTGACATCTTTTTCTCTGGACAAGTTTCAATCATTTGAACCTCATTAACCTGATGAGGTTTCGAATGTTTCAAAATTATACCTCATTTTGACAGAATTGAATGAAACCAAGTTTCATTTTCAATCGATTTATAATCAATTCATAAGATTTCAACCATAGACTGTGTTTTGACATCCTTTTCTATGGACAAGTTTCAATCATTTGAACCTCATTAACCTGATGAGGTTTCAAATGTTTCAAAATTATACCTCATTTTGACAGAATTGAATCAATCCAAGTTTCATTTTCGATCGATTTATAATCAATTCATAAGATTTCAACCATAGACTGTGTTTTGACTTCCTTTTCTCTGGACAAGTTTCAATCATTTGAACCTCATTAACCTGATGAGGTTTCAACTGTTTCAAAATTATACCTCATTTTGCCTGAATCGAATGAAACCAAATTTCAATTTTAATCCATTCATACTCAATTCATAAGATTTCAAGCATAGACTGTGTTTTGACTTCCTTTTCTCTGGAAAAGTTTCAATCATTTGAACCTCATTAACCTGATGAGGTTTCAAATGTTTCAAAATTATACCTCATTTTGCCTGAATCGAATGAAACCAAATTTCAATTTTAATCCATTCATACTCAATTCATAAGATTTCAAGCATAGACTGTGTTTTGACTTCCTTTTCTCTGGAAAAGTTTCAATCATTTGAACCTCATTAACCTGATGAGGTTTCAAATGTTTCAAAATTATACCTAATTTTGCCTGAATCGAATGAAACCAAGTTTCAATTTCAATCCATTCATACTCAATTCATAAGATTTCAAGCATAGACTGTGTTTTGACTTCCTTTTCTCTGGACAAGTTTCAATCAATTGAACCTCATTAACCTGATGAGGTTTCAAATGTTTCAAAATTATACCTCATTTTGCCTGAATTGAATGAAACCAAGTTTCAATTTCAATCCATTCATACTCAATTCGTAAGATTTCAAGCATAGACTGTGTTTTGACATCCTTTTCTCTGGACAAGATTCAATCATTTGAACCTCATTAACCTGATGAGGTTTCAAATGTTTCAAAATTATACCTCATTTTGCCTGAATCGAATGAAACCAAGTTTCAATTTCAATCCATTCATACTCAATTCATAAGATTTCAAGCATAGACTGTGTTTTGACTTCCTTTTCTCTGGACAAGTTTCAATCATTTGAACCTCATTAACCTGATGAGGTTTCAAATGTTTCAAAATTATACCTCATTTTGCCTGAATCGAATGAAACCAAGTTTCAAGTTCAATCCATTCATACTCAATTCATAAGATTTCAAGCATAGACTGTGTTTTGACTTCCTTTTCTCTGGACAAGTTTAAATAATTTGAACCTCCTTAACCTGATGAGGTTTCAGATGTTTCAAAATTATACCTCATTTTGCATGAATTGAATCAATCCAAGTTTTATTTTCGATCGATTTATAATCATTTCATAAGATTTCAACCATAGACTGTGTTTTGACTTCCTTTTCTCTGGACAAGTTTCAATCATTTGAACCTCATTAGCCTGATGAGGTTTCAAATGTTTCAAAATTATACCTGATTTTGACAGAATTGAATAAATCCAAGTTTCATTTTCGATCGATTTATATTCAATTCATAAGATTTCAACCATAGACTGTGTTTTGACTTCCCTTTTTCTGGACAAGTTTAAATAATTTGAACCTCCTTAACCTGATGAGGTTTCAAATGTTTCAAAATTATACCTCATTTTGACAGAATTGAATCAATCCAAGTTTCATTTTCGATCGATTTATAATCAATTCATAAGTTTTAAACCATAGACTGGTTTTTACTTCCTTTTCTCTGGACAAGTTTCAATCATTTGAACCTCATTAACCTGATGAGGTTTCAAATGTTTCAAAATTATACCTCATTTTGCCTGAATCGAATGAAACCAAGTTTCAATTTCAATCCATTCATACTCAATTCATAAGATTTCAAGCATAGACTGTGTTTTGACTTCCTTTTCTCTGGACAAGTTTCAATCATTTGAACCTCATTAACCTGATGAGGTTTCAAATGTTTCAAAATTATACCTCATTTTGACAGAATTGAATCAATCCAAGTTTCATTTTCGATCGATTTATAATCAATTCATAAGATTTAAACCATAGACTGGTTTTTACTTCCTTTTCTCTGGACAAGTTTCAATCATTTGAACCTCATTAACCTGATGAGGTTTCAAATGTTTCAAAATTATACCTCATTTTGCCTGAATCGAATGAAACCAAGTTTCAATTTCAATCCATTCATACTCAATTCATAAGATTTCAAGCATAGACTGTGTTTTGACATCCTTTTCTCTGGACAAGTTTCAATCATTTGAACCTCATTAACCTGATGAGGTTTCAAATGTTTCAAAATTATACCTCATTTTGACAGAATTGAATCAATCCAAGTTTCATTTTCGATCGATATATAATCAATTCATAAGAATTCAACCATGGACTGTGTTTTGACTTCCTTTTCTCTGGACAAGTTTCAATCATTTGAACCTCATTAACCTGATGAGGTTTCAAATGCTTGAAAATTATACCTCATTTTGCCTGAATCGAATGAAACCAAGTTTTAATTTCAATCCATTCATACTCAATTCATAAGATTTCAAGCATAGACTGTGTTTTGACATCCTTTTCTCTGGACAAGTTTCAATCATTTGAACCTCATTAACCTGATGAGGTTTCGAATGTTTCAAAATTATACCTCATTTTGACAGAATTGAATGAAACCAAGTTTCAGTTTCAATCGATTTATAATCAATTCATAAGATTTCAACCATAGACTGTGTTTTAACTTCCTTTTCTATGGACAAGTTTCAATCATTTGAACCTCATTAACCTGATGAGGTTTCAAATGTTTCAAAATTATACCTCATTTTGACAGAATTGAATCAATCCAAGTTTTATTTTCGATCGATTTATAATCAATTCATAAGATTTCAACCATAGACTGTGTTTTGACTTCCTTTTCTCTGGACAAGTTTCAATCATTTGAACCTCATTAACCTGATTTGGTTTCAACTGTTTCAAAATTATACCTCATTTTGACAGAATTGAATGAAACCAAGTTTCAGTTTCAATCGATTTATAATCAATTCATAAGATTTCAACCATAGACTGTGTTTTAACTTCCTTTTCTATGGACAAGTTTCAATCATTTGAACCTCATTAACCTGATGAGGTTTCAAGTGTTTCAAAATTATACCTCATTTTGACAGAATTGAATCAATCCAAGTTTCATTTTCGATCGATATATAATCAATTCATAAGAATTCAAGCATAGACTGTGTTTTGACTTCCTTTTCTCTGGACAAGTTTCAATCATTTGAACCTCATTAACCTGATGAGGTTTCAAATGCTTCAAAATTATACCTCATTTTGCCTGAATCGAATGAAACCAAGTTTCAATTTCAATCCGTTCATACTCAATTCATAAGATTTCAACCATAGACTGTGTTTTGACTTCCTTTTCTCTGGACAAGTTTCAGTCATTTGAACCTCATTAACCTGATGAGGTTTCAAATGTTTCAAAATTATACCTCATTTTGCCTGAATCGAATGAAACCAAGTTTCAATTTCAATCCATTCATACTCAATTCATAAGATTTCAAGCATAGACTGTGTTTTGACTTCCTTTTCTATGGACAAGTTTCAATCATTTGAACCTCATTAACCTGATGAGGTTTCAAATGTTTCAAAATTATACCTCATTTTGCCTGAATCGAATGAAACCAAGTTTCAAGTTCAATCCATTCATACTCAATTCATAAGATTTCAAGCATAGACTGTGTTTTGACTTCCTTTTCTCTGGACAAGTTTAAATAATTTGAACCTCCTTAACCTGATGAGGTTTCAGATGTTTCAAAATTATACCTCATTTTGCATGAATTGAATCAATCCAAGTTTTATTTTCGATCGATTTATAATCATTTCATAAGATTTCAACCATAGACTGTGTTTTGACTTCCTTTTCTCTGGACAAGTTTCAATCATTTGAACCTCATTAGCCTGATGAGGTTTCAAATGTTTCAAAATTATACCTGATTTTGACAGAATTGAATAAATCCAAGTTTCATTTTCGATCGATTTATATTCAATTCATAAGATTTCAACCATAGACTGTGTTTTGACTTCCCTTTTTCTGGACAAGTTTAAATAATTTGAACCTCCTTAACCTGATGAGGTTTCAAATGTTTCAAAATTATACCTCATTTTGACAGAATTGAATCAATCCAAGTTTCATTTTCGATCGATTTATAATCAATTCATAAGATTTAAACCATAGACTGGTTTTTACTTCCTTTTCTCTGGACAAGTTTCAATCATTTGAACCTCATTAACCTGATGAGGTTTCAAATGTTTCAAAATTATACCTCATTTTGCCTGAATCGAATGAAACCAAGTTTCAATTTCAATCCATTCATACTCAATTCATAAGATTTCAAGCATAGACTGTGTTTTGACTTCCTTTTCTCTGGACAAGTTTCAATCATTTGAACCTCATTAACCTGATGAGGTTTCAAATGTTTCAAAATTATACCTCATTTTGACAGAATTGAATCAATCCAAGTTTCATTTTCGATCGATTTATAATCAATTCATAAGATTTAAACCATAGACTGGTTTTTACTTCCTTTTCTCTGGACAAGTTTCAATCATTTGAACCTCATTAACCTGATGAGGTTTCAAATGTTTCAAAATTATACCTCATTTTGCCTGAATCGAATGAAACCAAGTTTCAATTTCAATCCATTCATACTCAATTCATAAGATTTCAAGCATAGACTGTGTTTTGACATCCTTTTCTCTGGACAAGTTTCAATCATTTGAACCTCATTAACCTGATGAGGTTTCAAGTGTTTCAAAATTATACCTCATTTTGACAGAATTGAATCAATCCAAGTTTCATTTTCGATCGATATATAATCAATTCATAAGAATTCAACCATAGACTGTGTTTTGACTTCCTTTTCTCTGGACAAGTTTCAATCATTTGAACCTCATTAACCTGATGAGGTTTCAAATGCTTCAAAATTATACCTCATTTTGCCTGAATCGAATGAAACCAAGTTTCAATTTCAATCCATTCATACTCAATTCATAAGATTTCAAGCATAGACTGTGTTTTGACATCCTTTTCTCTGGACAAGTTTCAATCATTTGAACCTCATTAACCTGATGAGGTTTCGAATGTTTCAAAATTATACCTCATTTTGACAGAATTGAATGAAACCAAGTTTCATTTTCAATCGATTTATAATCAATTCATAAGATTTCAACCATAGACTGTGTTTTAACTTCCTTTTCTATGGACAAGTTTCAATCATTTGAACCTCATTAACCTGATGAGGTTTCAAATGTTTCAAAATTATACCTCATTTTGACAGAATTGAATCAATCCAAGTTTTATTTTCGATCAATTTATAATCAATTCCTAAGATTTCAAGCATAGACTGTGTTTTGACTTCCTTTTCTCTGGACAAGTTTCAATCATTTGAACCTCATTAACCTGATTTGGTTTCAACTGTTTCAAAATTATACCTCATTTTGCCTGAATCGAATGAAACCAAATTTCAATTTTAATCCATTCATACTCAATTCATAAGATTTCAAGCATAGACTGTGTTTTGACTTCCTTTTCTCTGGACAAGTTTCAATCATTTGAACCTCATTAACCTGATGAGGTTTCAAATGTTTCAAAATTATACCTCATTTTGACAGAATTGAATCAATCCAAGTTTCATTTTCGATCGATTTATAATCAATTCCTAAGATTTCAACCATAGACTGTGTTTTGACTTCCTTTTCTCTGGAAAAGTTTCAATCACTTGAACCTCATTAACCTGATGAGGCTTCAAATGTTTCAAAATTATACCTCATTTTGCCTGAATTGAATGAAACCAAGTTTCAATTTCAATCCATTCATACTCAATTCGTAAGATTTCAAGCATAGACTGTGTTTTGACATCCTTTTCTCTGGACAAGATTCAATCATTTGAACCTCATTAACCTGATGAGGTTTCAATTGTTTCAAAATTATACCTCATTTTGACAGAATTGAATCAATCCAAGTTTTATTGTCGATCGATTTAAAATCAATTCCTAAGATTTCAAGCATAGACTGTGTTTTGACTTCCTTTTCTCTGGACAAGTTTCAATCATTTGAACCTCATTAACCTGATGAGGTTTCGAATGTTTCAAAATTATACCTCATTTTGCCTGAATCGAATGAAACCAAGATTCAATTTCAATCCATTCATACTCAATTCATAAGATTTCAAGCATAGACTGTGTTTTGACTTCCTTTTCTCTGGACAAGTTTCAATCATTTGAACCTCATTAACCTGATGAGGTTTCAAATGTTTCAAAATTATACCTCATTTTGCCTGAATCGAATGAAACCATGTTTCAATTTCAATCCATTCATACTCAATTCATAAGATTTCAAGCATAGACTGTGTTTTGACTTCCTTTTCTCTGGACAAGTTTCAATCATTTGAACCTCATTAACCTGATGAGGTTTCAAATGTTTCAAAATTATACCTCATTTTGCCTGAATTGAATGAATCCAAGTTTCAATTTCAATCCATTCATACTCAATTCGTAAGATTTCCATTATAGACTGTGTTTTGACATCCTTTTCTCTGGACAAGATTCAATCATTTGAACCTCATTAACCTGATGAGGTTTCAAATGTTTCAAAATTATACCTCTATTTGACAGAATTGAATCAATCCAAGTTTTATTTTCGATCAATTTATAATCAATTCCTAAGATTTCAAGCATAGACTGTGTTTTGACTTCCTTTTCTCTGGACAAGTTTCAATCATTTGAACCTCATTAACCTGATGAGGTTTCAAATGTTTCAAAATTATACCTCATTTTGCCTGAATCGAATGAAACCAAGTTTCAATTTCAATCCATTCATACTCAATTCATAAGATTTCAAGCATAGACTGTGTTTTGACTTCCTTTTCTCTGGACAAGTTTCAATCATTTGAACCTCATTAACCTGATGAGGTTTCAAATGTTTCAAAATTATACCTCATTTTGCCTGAATCGAATGAAACCAAGTTTCAAGTTCAATCCATTCATACTCAATTCATAAGATTTCAAGCATAGACTGTTTTTTGTCTTCCTTTTCTCTGGACAAGTTTCAATCATTTGAACCTCATTAACCTGATGAGGTTTCAAATGTTTCAAAATTATACCTCATTTTGACAGAATTGAATCAATCCAAGTTTTATTTTCGATCGATTTATAATCAATTCATAAGATTTCAACCATAGACTGTGTTTTGACTTCCTTTTCTCTGGACAAGTTTCAATCATTTGAACCTCATTAACCTGATGAGGTTTCAAATGTTTCAAAATTGTACCTCATTTTGCCGGAATCGAATGAAACCAAGTTTCAATTTCAATCCATTCATACTCAATTCATAAGATTTCAAGCATAGACTGTGTTTTGACATCCTTTTCTCTGGACAAGTTTCAATCATTTGAACCTCATTAACCTGATGAGGTTTCAAATGTTTCAAAATTATACCTCATTTTGCCTGAATTGAATGAAACCAAGTTTCAATTTCAATCCATTCATACTCAATTCATAAGATTTCAAGCATAGACTGTGTTTTGACTTCCTTTTCTCTGGACAAGTTTCAATCATTTGAACCTCATTAACCTGATGAGGTTTCAAATGTTTCAAAATTATACCTCTATTTGACAGAATTGAATCAATCCAAGTTTCATTTTCGATCGATTTTTAATCAATTCATAAGATTTCAACCATAGACTGTGTTTTGACTTCCTTTTCTCTGGACAAGTTTCAATCATTTGAACCTCATTAACCTGATGAGGTTTCAAATGTTTCAAAATTGTACCTCATTTTGCCTGAATCGAATGAAACCAAGTTTCAATTTCAATCCATTCATACTCAATTCATAAGATTTCAACCATAGACTGTGTTTTGACATCCTTTTCTCTGGACAAGTTTCAATCATTTGAACCTCATTAACCTGATGAGGTTTCAAATGTTTCAAAATTATACCTCATTTTGACAGAATTGAATCCATCCAAGTTTTATTTTCGATCGATTTATAATCAATTCCTAAGATTTCAACCATAGACTGTGTTTTGACTTCCTTTTCTCTGGACAAGTTTCAATCATTTGAACCTCATTAACCTGATGAGGTTTCAAATGTTTCAATATTATACCCCATTTTGCCTGAATTGAATGAAACCAAGTTTCAATTTCAATCCATTCATACTCAATTCATAAGATTTCAAGCATAGACTGTGTTTTGACTTCCTTTTCTCTGGACAAGTTTCAATCATTTGAACCTCATTAACCTGATGAGGTTTCAAATGTTTCAAAATTATACCTCATTTTGACAGAATTGAATCAATCCAAGTTTTATTTTCGATCGATTTATAATCAATTCATAAGATTTCAACCATAGACTGTGTTTTGACTTCCTTTTCTCTAGACAAGTTTCAATCATTTGAACCTCATTAACCTGATGAGGTTTCAAATGTTTCAAAATTGTACCTCATTTTGCCGGAATCGAATGAAACCAAGTTTCAATTTCAATCCATTCATACTCAATTCATAAGATTTCAAGCATAGACTGTGTTTTGACATCCTTTTCTCTGGACAAGTTTCAATCATTTGAACCTCATTAACCTGATGAGGTTTCAAATGTTTCAAAATTATACTTCATTTTGACAGAATTGAATCAATCCAAGTTTCATTTTCGATCGATTTATAATCAGTTCATAAGAATTCAACCATAGACTGTGTTTTGACTTCCTTTTCTCTGGACAAGTTTCAATCATTTGAAACTCATTAACCTGATGAGGTTTCAAATGTTTCAAAATTATACCTCATTTTGCCTGAATCGAATGAAACCAAGTTTCAATTTCAATCCATTCATACTCAATTCATAAGATTTCAAGCATAGACTGTGTTTTGACTTCCTTTTCTCTGGACAAGTTTCAATCATTTGAACCTCATTAAACTGATGAGGTTTCAAATGTTTCAAAATTATACCTCTATTTGACAGAATTGAATCAATCCAAGTTTCATTTTCGATCGATTTTTAATCAATTCATAAGATTTCAACTATAAACTGTGTTTTGACTTCCTTTTCTCTGTACAAGTTTCAATCATTTGAACCTCATTAACCTGATGAGGTTTCAAATGTTTCAAAATTGTACCTCATTTTGCCGGAATCGAATGAAACCAAGTTTCAATTTCAATCCATTCATACTCAATTCGTAAGATTTCAAGCATAGACTGTGTTTTGACATCCTTTTCTCTGGACAAGATTCAATCATTTGAACCTCATTAACCTGATGAGGTTTCAAATGTTTCAAAATTATACCTCATTTTGACAGAATTGAATCAATCCAAGTTTTATTTTCGATCAATTTATAATCAATTCCTAAGATTTCAAGCATAGACTGTGTTTTGACTTCCTTTTCTCTGGACAAGTTTCAATCATTTGAAACTCATTAACCTGATAAGGTTTCAAATGTTTCAAAATTTTACCTCATTTTGCCTGAATTGAATGAAACCAAGTTTCAATTTCAATCCATTCATACTCAATTCGTAAGATTTCAAGCATAGACTGTGTTTTGACATCCTTTTCTCTGGACAAGTTTAAATCATTTGAACCTCATTAACCTGATGAGGCTTCAAATGTTTCAAAATTATACCTCATTTTGACAGAATTGAATCAATCCAAGTTTTATTTTAAATCGATTTATAATCAATTCCTAAGATTTCAACCATAGACTGTGTTTTGACTTCCTTTTCTCTGGACAAGTTTCAATCATTTGAACCTCATTAACCTGATGAGGTTTCAAATGTTTCAAAATTATACCTTATTTTGCCTGAATCGAATGAAACCAAGTTGCAATTTCCTTCCATTCATACTCAATTCATAAGATTTCAAGCATAGACTGTGTTTTGACTTCCTTTTCTCTGGACAAGTTTCAATCATTTGAACCTCATTAACCTGATGAGGTTTCAAATGTTTCAAAATTATACCTCATTTTGACAGAATTGAATCAATCCAAGTTTTATTTTCGATCAATTTATAATCAATTCCTAAGATTTCAAGCATAGACTGTGTTTTGACTTCCTTTTCTCTGGACAAGTTTCAATCATTTGAACCTCATTAACCTGATGAGGTTTCAAATGTTTCAAAATTATACCTCATTTTGACAGAATTGAATCAATCCAAGTTATATTTTCGATCGATTTATAATCAATTCATAAGATTTCAACCATAGACTGTGTTTTGACAACCTTTTCTCTGGACAAGTTTCAATCATTTGATCCTCATTAACCTGATGAGGTTTCAAATGTTTGAAAATTATACCTCACATTGCCTGAATCGAATGAAACCAAGTTTCAATTTCAATCCATTCATACTCAATTCATAAGATTTCAACCATAGACTGTGATTTGACTTCCTTTTCTATGGACAAGTTTCAATCATTTGAGCCTCATTAACCTGATGAGGTTTCAAATGTTTCAAAATTATACCTCATTTTGACAGAATTGAATCAATCCAAGTTTCATTTTCAATCCATTCATACTCAATTCATAAGATTTCAACCATAGACTGTGTTTTGACTTCCTTTTCTCTGGACAAGTTTCAATCATTTGAACCTCATTAACCTGATGAGGTTTCAAAAGTTTCAAAATTATACCTCATTTTGCCTGAATTGAATGAAACCAAGTTTCAATTTCAATCCATTCATACTCAATTCGTAAGATTTCAAGCATAGACTGTGTTTTGACATCCTTTTCTCTGGACAAGATTCAATCATTTGAACCTCATTAACCTGATGAGGTTTCAAATGTTTCAAAATTATACCTCATTTTGACAGAATTGAATCAATCCAAGTTTTATTTTCGATCAATTTATAATCAATTCCTAAGATTTCAAGCATAGACTGTGTTTTGACTTCCTTTTCTCTGGACAAGTTTCAATCATTTGAACCTCATTAACCTGATGAGGTTTCAAATGTTTCAAAATTATACCTCATTTTGCCTGAATCGAATGAAACCAAGTTTCAATTTCAATCCATTCATACTCAATTCATAAGATTTCAAGCATAGACTGTGTTTTGACTTCCTTTTCTCTGGACAAGTTTCAATCATTTGAACCTCATTAACCTGATGAGGTTTCAAATGTTTCAAAGTTATACCTCATTTTGACAGAATAGAATCAATCCAAGTTTTATTTTCGATCGATTTATAATCCATTCATAAGATTTCAACCATAGACTGCGTTTTGACTTCCTTTTCTCTGGACAAGTTTCAATCATTTGAGCCTCATTAACCTGATGAGGTTTCAAATGTTTCAAAATTATACCTCATTTTGCCTGAATTGTATGAAACCAAGTTTCAATTTCAATCCATTCATACTTAATTCGTAAGATTTCAAGCATAGACTGTGTTTTGACATCCTTTTCTCTGGACAAGTTTCAATCATTTGAACCTCATTAACCTGATGAGGTTTCAAATGTTTCAAAATTACACCTCATTTTGACAGAATTGAATCAATCCAAGTTTTATTTTCGATCGATTTATAATCAATTCATAAGATTTCAACCATAGACTGTGTTTTGACTTCCTTTTCTCTGGACAGGTATCAATCATTTGAACCTCGTTAACCTGATGAGGTTTCAAATGTTTCAAAATTATACCTCATTTTGCATGAATCGAATGAAACCAAGTTTCAATTTCAATCCATTCATACTCAATTCATAAGATTTCAACCATTGACTGTGTTTTGACATCCTTTTCTCTGGACAGGTATCAATCATTTGAACCTCATTAACCTGATGAGGTTTCAAATGTTTCAAAATTATACCTCATTTTGCATGAATCGAATGAAACCAAGTTTCAATTTCAATCCATTCATACTCAATTCATAAGATTTCAACCATTGACTGTGTTTTGACATCCTTTTCTCTGGACAAGTTTCAATCATTTGAACCTCATTAACCTGATGAGGTTTCAAATGTTTCAAAATTACACCTCATTTTGACAGAATTGAATCAATCCAAGTTTTATTTTAAATCGATTTATAATCAATTCATAAGATTTCAACCATAGACTGTGTTTTGACTTCCTTTTCTCTGGACAAGTTTCAATCATTTGAACCTCATTAACCTGATGAGGTTTCAAATGTTTCAAAATTATACCTCATTTTGATAGAATTGAATCAATCCAAGCTTCATTTTCGATCGATTTATAATCAATTCATAAGATTTCAACCATAGACTGTGTTTTGACTTCCTTTTCTCTGGACAAGTTTCAATCATTTGAACCTCATTAACCTGATGAGGTTTCAAATGTTTCAAAATTATACCTCATTTTGACAGAATAGAATCAATCCAAGTTTTATTTTCGATCGATTTATAATCCATTCATAAGATTTCAACCATAGACTGCGTTTTGACTTCCTTTTCTCTGGACAAGTTTCAATCATTTGAGCCTCATTAACCTGATGAGGTTTCAAATGTTTCAAAATTATACCTCATTTTGCCTGAATTGTATGAAACCAAGTTTCAATTTCAATCCATTCATACTTAATTCGTAAGATTTCAAACATAGACTGTGTTTTGACATCCTTTTCTCTGGACAAGTTTCAATCATTTGAACCTCATTAACCTGATGAGGTTTCAAATGTTTCAAAATTACACCTCATTTTGACAGAATTGAATTAATCCAAGTTTTATTTTAAATCGATTTATAATCAATTCATAAGATTTCAACCATAGACTGTGTTTTGACTTCCTTTTCTCTGGACAAGTTTCAATCATTTGAACCTCATTAACCTGATGAGGTTTCAAATGTTTCAAAATTATACCTCATTTTGATAGAATTGAATCAATCCAAGCTTCATTTTCGTTCGATTTATAATCAATTCATAAGATTTCAACCATAGACTGTGATTTGACTTCCTTTTCTCTCGACAAGTTTCAATCATTTGAACCTCATTAACCTGATGAGGTTTCAAATGTTTCAAAATTATACCTCATTTTGCATGAATCGAATGAAACCAAGTTTCAATTTCAATCCATTCATACTCAATTCATAAGATTTCAACCATTGACTGTGTTTTGACATCCTTTTCTCTGGACAGGTATCAATCATTTGAACCTCATTAACCTGATGAGGTTTCAAATGTTTCAAAATTATACCTCATTTTGCATGAATCGAATGAAACCAAGTTTCAATTTCAATCCATTCATACTCAATTCATAAGATTTCAACCATTGACTGTGTTTTGACATCCTTTTCTCTGGACAAGTTTCAATCATTTGAACCTCATTATCCTAATGAGGTTTCAAATGTTTCAAAATTATACCTCATTTTGACAGAATTGAATCAATCCAAGTTTTATTTTCGTTCGATTTATAATCAATTCATAAGATTTCAACCATAGACTGTGTTTTGACTTCCTTTTCTCTGGACAAGTTTCAATCATTTGAACCTCATTAACCTGATGAGGTTTCAAATGTTTCAAAATTATACCTCCTTTTGCCTGAATCGAACGAAACCAAGTTTCAATTTCAATCCATTCATACTCAATGCATAAGATTTCAACCATAGACTGTGTTTTGACTTCCTTTTCTCTGGACAAGTTTCAATCATTTGAACCTCATTAACCTGATGAGGTTTCAAATGTTTCAAAATTATACCTCATTTTGACAGAATTGAATCAATCCAAGTTTTATTTTCGATCGATTTATAATCAATTCATAAGATTTCAACAATAGACTGTGTTTTGACTTCCTTTTCTCTGGACAAGTTTCAATCATTTGAACCTCATTAACCTGATGAGGTTTCAAATGTTTCAAAATTATACCTCATTTTGACAGAATTGAATCCATCCAAGTTTTATTTTCGATCGATTTATAATCAATTCATAAGATTTCAACCATAGACTGTGATTTGACTTCCTTTTCTCTCGACAAGTTTCAATCATTTGAACCTTATTAACCTGATGAGGTTTCAAAAGTTTCAAAATTATACCTCATTTTGCCTGAGTTGAATGAAACCAAGTTTCAATTTCAATCCATTCATACTCAATTCATAAGATTTCATCCATAGACTGTGTTTTGACAACCTTTTCTCTGGACAAGTTTCAATCATTTGATCCTCATTAACCTGATGAGGTTTCAAATGTTTGAAAATTATACCTCACATCGCTTGAATCGAATGAAACCAAGTTTCAATTTCAATCCATTCATACTCAATTCATAAGATTTCAACCATAGACTGTGTTTTGACTTCCTTTTCTCTGGACAAGTTTCAATCATTTGAACCTCATTAACCTGATGAGGTTTCAAATGTTTCAAAATTATACCTCATTTTGACAGAATTGAATCAATCCAAGTTTTATTTTCGATCAATTTATAATCAATTCCTAAGATTTCAAGCATAGACTGTGTTTTGACTTCCTTTTCTCTGGACAAGTTTCAATCATTTGAACCTCATTAACCTGATGAGGTTTCAAATGTTTCAAAATTATACCTCATTTTGCCTGAATCGAATGAAACCAAGTTTCAATTTCAATCCATTCATACTCAATTCATAAGATTTCAAGCATAGACTGTGTTTTGACTTCCTTTTCTCTGGACAAGTTTCAATCATTTGAACCTCATTAACCTGATTAGGTTTCAAATGTTTCAAAGTTATACCTCATTTTGAAAGAATAGAATCAATCCAAGTTTTATTTTCGATCGATTTATAATCCATTCATAAGATTTCAACCATAGACTGCGTTTTGACTTCCTTTTCTCTGGACAAGTTTCAATCATTTGAGCCTCATTAACCTGATGAGGTTTCAAATGTTTCAAAATTATACCTCATTTTGCCTGAATTGTATGAAACCAAGTTTCAATTTCAATCCATTCATACTTAATTCGTAAGATTTCAAGCATAGACTGTGTTTTGACATCCTTTTCTCTGGACAAGTTTCAATCATTTGAACCTCATTAACCTGATGAGGTTTCAAATGTTTCAAAATTACACCTCATTTTGACAGAATTGAATCAATCCAAGTTTTATTTTAAATCGATTTATAATCAATTCATAAGATTTCAACCATAGACTGTGTTTTGACTTCCTTTTCTCTGGACAAGTTTCAATCATTTGAACCTCATTAACCTGATGAGGTTTCAAATGTTTCAAAATTATACCTCATTTTGATAGAATTGAATCAATCCAAGCTTCATGTTCGATCGATTAATAATCAATTCATAAGATTTCAACCATAGACTGTGTTTTGACTTCCTTCTCTCTGGACAAGTTTCAATCATTTGAACCTCATTAACCTGATGAGGTTTCAAATGTTTCAAAATTATACCTAATTTTGACAGAATTGAATGAAACCAAGTTTCAACTTCAATCTATTCATCATCAATTCATAAGATTTCAACCATAGACTGTGTTTTGACTTCCTTTTCTCTCGACAGTTTACTATCATTTGAACCTCATTAACCTGATGAGATTTCAAATGTTTTGAAATTTATACCTCATTTTGACTGAATTGAATCAAATCAAGTTTCATTTTCAATCCATTCATAATCAGTTCAAAGATTTCAATCATAGACTGTGTTTTGACTTCATTTTCTCTAGACAAGTGTCAATCATTTGAACCTCATTAACCTGATGAGGTTTCAAATGTTTGAAAATTATACCTCATTTTGCCTGAATTGAATCAAACCAAGTTTCATTTTCAATCCATTCATAATCAATTCAACGATTTCAATCATAGAATGTGTTTTGACTTCATTTTCTCTAGACAAGTTTCAATCATTTGACCCTCATTAACCTGATGAGCTTTCAAATGTTTCAAAATTATAACTCATTTTGACAGAATTGAATGAATCCAAGTTTCATTTTCGATCGATGTGTAATCAATTCATAAGATTTCAACTATAGACTGTGTTTTTACTTCCTTTTCTCTCGACAGTTTACTATCATTTGAACCTCATTAGCCTGATGAGGTTTCAAATGTTTCAAAATTATACCTCATTTTGACGGAAGTGAATCAATCCAAGTTTAATTTTCGATCGATTTATAATCAATTCATAAGAGTTCAACCATAGACTGTGTTTTGACTTCCTTTTCTCCTGACAAGTTTCAATCATTTGAACCTCATTAACCTGATGAGGTTTCAAATGTTTCAAAATTATACCTAATATTTCCTGAATTGAATGAAATCAAGTTTCAATTCCAATCCATTCATACTCAATTCATAAGATTTCAACCATAGACTGTGTTTTGACATCCTTTTCTCTGGACAAGTTTCAATCATTTGAGCCTCATTAACCTGATGAGGTTTCAAATGTTTCAAAATTATACCTCATTTTGCCTGAATTGTATGAAACCAAGTTTCAATTTCAATCCATTCATACTCAATTCGTAAGATTTCAAGCATAGACTGTGTTTTGACATCCTTTTCTCTGGACAAGTTTCAATCATTTGAACCTCATTAACCTGATGAGGTTTCAAATGTTTCAAAATTATACCTCATTTTGACAGAATTGAATCAATCCAAGTTTTTTTCTAAATCGATTTATAATCAATTCATAAGATTTCAACCATAGACTGTGTTTTGACTTCCTTTTCTCTGGACAAGTTTCAATCATTTGAACCTCATTAACCTGATGAGGTTTCAAATGTTTCAAAATTATACCTCATTTTGACAGAATTGAATCAATCCAAGTTTCATTTTCGATCGATTTATATTCAATTCATAAGATTTCAACCATAGACTGTGTTTTGACATCCTTTTCTCTGGACAAGTTTCAATCATTTGAACCTCATTAACCTGATGAGGTTTCAAATGTTTCAAAATTATACCTCATTTTTACAGAATTGAATCAACCCAAGTTTCATTTTCGATCGATTTATAATCAATTCATAAGATTCCAACCATAGACTTTGTTTTGACTTCCTTTTCTCTGGAAAAGTTTCAATCATTTGAACCTCATTAACCTGATGAGGTTTCAAATGTTTCAAAATTATACCTCATTTTGACAGAATTGAATCCATCCAAGTTTTATTTTCGATCGATTTATAATCAATTCATAAGATTTCAACCATAGACTGTGATTTGACTTCCTTTTCTCTCGACAAGTTTCAATCATTTGAATCTCATTAACCTGATGAGGTTTCAAATGTTTCAAAATTATACCTCATTTTGCATGAATCGAATGAAACCAAGTTTCAATTTCAATCCATTCATACTCAATTCATAAGATTTCAACCATTGACTGTGTTTTGACATCCTTTTCTCTGGACAGGTATCAATCATTTGAACCTCATTAACCTGATGAGGTTTCAAATGTTTCAAAATTATACCTCATTTTGCTTGAATTGTATGAAACCAAGTTTCAATTTCAATCCATTCATACTTAATTCGTAAGATTTCAAGCATAGACTGTGTTTTGACATCCTTTTCTCTGGACAAGTTTCAATCATTTGAACCTCATTAACCTGATGAGGTTTCAAATGTTTCAAAATTACACCTCATTTTGACAGAATTGAATCAATCCAAGTTTTATTTTAAATCGATTTATAATCAATTCATAAGATTTCAACCATAGACTGTGTTTTGACTTCCTTTTCTCTGGACAAGTTTCAATCATTTGAACCTCATTAACCTGATGAGGTTTCAAATGTTTCAAAATTATACCTCATTTTGATAGAATTGAATCAATCCAAGCTTCATTTTCGATCGATTAATAATCAATTCATAAGATTTCAACCATAGACTGTGTTTTGACTTCCTTTTCTCTCGACAAGTTTCAATCATTTGAACCTCATTAACCTGATGAGGTTTCAAATGTTTCAAAATTATACCTCATTTTGACAGAATTGAATCAATCCAAGTTTTATTTTCGATCGATTTATAATCAATTCATAAGATTTCAACCATAGACTGTGTTTTGACTTCCTTTTCTCTGGACAGGTATCAATCATTTGAACCTCGTTAACCTGATGAGGTTTCAAATGTTTCAAAATTATACCTCATTTTGCATGAATCGAATGAAACCAAGTTTCAATTTCAATCCATTCATACTCAATTCATAAGATTTCAACCATTGACTGTGTTTTGACATCCTTTTCTCTGGACAGGTATCAATCATTTGAACCTCATTAACCTGATGAGGTTTCAAATGTTTCAAAATTATACCTCATTTTGCATGAATCGAATGAAACCAAGTTTCAATTTCAATCCATTCATACTCAATTCATAAGATTTCAACCATTGACTGTGTTTTGACATCCTTTTCTCTGGACAAGTTTCAATCATTTGAACCTCATTATCCTAATGAGGTTTCAAATGTTTCAAAATTATACCTCATTTTGACAGAATTGAATCAATCCAAGTTTTATTTTCGTTCGATTTATAATCAATTCATAAGATTTCAACCATAGACTGTGTTTTGACTTCCTTTTCTCTGGACAAGTTTCAATCATTTGAACCTCATTAACCTGATGAGGTTTCAAATGTTTCAAAATTATACCTCATTTTGACAGAATCGAACGAAACCAAGTTTCAATTTCAATCCATTCATACGCAATGCATAAGATTTCAACCATAGACTGTGTTTTGACTTCCTTTTCTCTGGACAAGTTTCAATCATTTGAACCTCATTAACCTGATGAGGTTTCAAATGTTTCAAAATTATACCTCATTTTGACAGAATTGAATCCATCCAAGTTTTATTTTCGATCGATTTATAATCAATTCATAAGATTTCAACAATAGACTGTGATTTGACTTCCTTTTCTCTCGACAAGTTTCAATCATTTGAACCTCATTAACCTGATGAGGTTTCAAAAGTTTCAAAATTATACCTCATTTTGACAGAATTGAATCCATCCAAGTTTTATTTTCGATCGATTTATAATCAATTCATAAGATTTCAACCATAGACTGTGTTTTGACTTCCTTTTCTCTGGACAAGTTTCAATCATTTGAACCTCATTAACCTGATGAGGTTTCAAATGTTTCAAAATTATACCTCATTTTGACAGAATCGAACGAAACCAAGTTTCAATTTCAATCCATTCATACTCAATGCATAAGATTTCAACCATAGACTGTGTTTTGACTTCCTTTTCTCTGGACAAGTTTCAATCATTTGAACCTCATTAACCTGATGAGGTTTCAAATGTTTCAAAATTATACCTCATTTTGACAGAATTGAATCCATCCAAGTTTTATTTTCGATCGATTTATAATCAATTCATAAGATTTCAACAATAGACTGTGATTTGACTTCCTTTTCTCTCGACAAGTTTCAATCATTTGAACCTCATTAACCTGATGAGGTTTCAAAAGTTTCAAAATTATACCTCATTTTGACAGAATTGAATCCATCCAAGTTTTATTTTCGATCGATTTATAATCAATTCATAAGATTTCAACCATAGACTGTGATTTGACTTCCTTTTCTCTCGACAAGTTTCAATCATTTGAATCTCATTAACCTGATGAGGTTTCAAATGTTTCAAAATTATACCTCATTTTGCATGAATCGAATGAAACCAAGTTTCAATTTCAATCCATTCATACTCAATTCATAAGATTTCAACCATTGACTGTGTTTTGACATCCTTTTCTCTGGACAGGTATCAATCATTTGAACCTCATTAACCTGATGAGGTTTCAAATGTTTCAAAATTATACCTCATTTTGCATGAATCGAATGAAACCAAGTTTCAATTTCAATCCATTCATACTCAATTCATAAGATTTCAACCATTGACTGTGTTTTGACTTCCTTTTCTCTGGACAGGTATCAATCATTTGAACCTCGTTATCCTAATGAGGTTTCAAATGTTTCAAAATTATACCTCATTTTGACAGAATTGAATCAATCCAAGTTTTATTTTCGTTCGATTCATACTCAATGCATAAGATTTCAACCATAGACTGTATTTTGACTTCCTTTTCTCTGGACAAGTTTCAATCATTTGAACCTCATTAACCTGATGAGGTTTCAAATGTTTCAAAATTATACCTCATTTTGACAGAATTGAATCAATCCAAGTTTTATTTTCGATCGATTTATAATCAATTCATAAGATTTCAACAATAGACTGTGTTTTGACTTCCTTTTCTCTGGACAAGTTTCAATCATTTGAACCTCATTAACCTGATGAGGTTTCAAATGTTTCAAAATTATACCTCATTTTGACAGAATTGAATCCATCCAAGTTTTATTTTCGATCGATTTATAATCAATTCATAAGATTTCAACCATAGACTGTGATTTGACTTCCTTTTCTCTCGACATGTTTCAATCATTTGAACCTCATTAACCTGATGAGGTTTCAAATGTTTCTAAATTATACCTCATTTTGCATGAATCGAATGAAACCAAGTTTCAATTTCAATCCATTCATACTCAATTCATAAGATTTCAACCATTGACTGTGTTTTGACATCCTTTTCTCTGGACAGGTATCAATCATTTGAACCTCATTAACCTGATGAGGTTTCAAATGTTTCAAAATTATACCTCATTTTGCATGAATCGAATGAAACCAAGTTTCAATTTCAATCCATTCATACTCAATTCATAAGATTTCAACCATTGACTGTGTTTTGACATCCTTTTCTCTGGACAAGTTTCAATCATTTGAACCTCATTATCCTAATGAGGTTTCAAATGTTTCAAAATTATACCTCATTTTGACAGAATTGAATCAATCCAAGTTTTATTTTCGTTCGATTTATAATCAATTCATAAGATTTCAACCATAGACTGTGTTTTGACTTCCTTTTCTCTGGACAAGTTTCAATCATTTGAACCTCATTAACCTGATGAGGTTTCAAATGTTTAAAAATTATACCTCATTTTGACAGAATCGAACGAAACCAAGTTTCAATTTCAATCCATTCATACTCAATGCATAAGATTTCAACCATAGACTGTGTTTTGACTTCCTTTTCTCTGGACAAGTTTCAATCATTTGAACCTCATTAACCTGATGAGGTTTCAAATGTTTCAAAATTATACCTCATTTTGACAGAATTGAATCCATCCAAGTTTTATTTTCGATCGATTTATAATCAATTCATAAGATTTCAACAATAGACTGTGATTTGACTTCCTTTTCTCTCGACAAGTTTCAATCATTTGAACCTCATTAACCTGATGAGGTTTCAAAAGTTTCAAAATTATACCTCATTTTGACAGAATTGAATCCATCCAAGTTTTATTTTCGATCGATTTATAATCAATTCATAAGATTTCAACAATAGACTGTGATTTGACTTCCTTTTCTCTCGACAAGTTTCAATCATTTGAACCTCATTAACCTGATGAGGTTTCAAAAGTTTCAAAATTATACCTCATTTTGACAGAATTGAATCCATCCAAGTTTTATTTTCGATCGATTTATAATCAATTCATAAGATTTCAACCATAGACTGTGTTTTGACTTCCTTTTCTCTGGACAAGTTTCAATCATTTGAACCTCATTAACCTGATGAGGTTTCAAATGTTTCAAAATTATACCTCATTTTGACAGAATTGAATCCATCCAAGTTTTATTTTCGATCGATTTATAATCAATTCATAAGATTTCAACCATAGACTGTGATTTGACTTCCTTTTCTCTCGACATGTTTCAATCATTTGAACCTCATTAACCTGATGAGGTTTCAAATGTTTCAAAATTATACCTCATTTTGCATGAATCGAATGAAACCAAGTTTCAATTTCAATCCATTCATACTCAATTCATAAGATTTCAACCATTGACTGTGTTTTGACATCCTTTTCTCTGGACAGGTATCAATCATTTGAACCTCATTAACCTGATGAGGTTTCAAATGTTTCAAAATTATACCTCATTTTGCATGAATCGAATGAAACCAAGTTTCAATTTCAATCCATTCATACTCAATTCATAAGATTTCAACCATTGACTGTGTTTTGACATCCTTTTCTCTGGACAAGTTTCAATCATTTGAACCTCATTATCCTAATGAGGTTTCAAATGTTTCAAAATTATACCTCATTTTGACAGAATTGAATCAATCCAAGTTTTATTTTCGTTCGATTTATAATCAATTCATAAGATTTCAACCATAGACTGTGTTTTGACTTCCTTTTCTCTGGACAAGTTTCAATCATTTGAACCTCATTAACCTGATGAGGTTTCAAATGTCTCAAAATTATACCTCATTTTGCCTGAATCGAACGAAACCAAGTTTCAATTTCAATCCATTCATACTCAATGCATAAGATTTCAACCATAGACTGTGTTTTGACTTCCTTTTCTCTGGACAAGTTTCAATCATTTGAACCTCATTAACCTGATGAGGTTTCAAATGTTTCAAAATTATACCTCATTTTGACAGAATTGAATCCATCCAAGTTTTATTTTCGATCGATTTATAATCAATTCATAAGATTTCAACAATAGACTGTGATTTGACTTCCTTTTCTCTCGACAAGTTTCAATCATTTGAACCTCATTAACCTGATGAGGTTTCAAAAGTTTCAAAATTATACCTCATTTTGACAGAATTGAATCCATCCAAGTTTTATTTTCGATCGATTTATAATCAATTCATAAGATTTCAACCATAGACTGTGATTTGACTTCCTTTTCTCTCGACAAGTTTCAATCATTTGAATCTCATTAACCTGATGAGGTTTCAAATGTTTCAAAATTATACCTCATTTTGCATGAATCGAATGAAACCAAGTTTCAATTTTAATCCATTCATACTCAATTCATAAGATTTCAACCATTGACTGTGTTTTGACATCCTTTTCTCTGGACAGGTATCAATCATTTGAACCTCATTAACCTGATGAGGTTTCAAATGTTTCAAAATTATACCTCATTTTGCATGAATCGAATGAAACCAAGTTTCAATTTCAATCCATTCATACTCAATTCATAAGATTTCAACCATTGACTGTGTTTTGACTTCCTTTTCTCTGGACAGGTATCAATCATTTGAACCTCGTTATCCTAATGAGGTTTCAAATGTTTCAAAATTATACCTCATTTTGACAGAATTGAATCAATCCAAGTTTTATTTTCGTTCGATTCATACTCAATGCATAAGATTTCAACCATAGACTGTATTTTGACTTCCTTTTCTCTGGACAAGTTTCAATCATTTGAACCTCATTAACCTGATGAGGTTTCAAATGTTTCAAAATTATACCTCATTTTGACAGAATTGAATCAATCCAAGTTTTATTTTCGATCGATTTATAATCAATTCATAAGATTTCAACAATAGACTGTGTTTTGACTTCCTTTTCTCTGGACAAGTTTCAATCATTTGAACCTCATTAACCTGATGAGGTTTCAAATGTTTCAAAATTATACCTCATTTTGACAGAATTGAATCCATCCAAGTTTTATTTTCGATCGATTTATAATCAATTCATAAGATTTCAACCATAGACTGTGATTTGACTTCCTTTTCTCTCGACATGTTTCAATCATTTGAACCTCATTAACCTGATGAGGTTTCAAATGTTTCAAAATTATACCTCATTTTGCATGAATCGAATGAAACCAAGTTTCAATTTCAATCCATTCATACTCAATTCATAAGATTTCAACCATTGACTGTGTTTTGACATCCTTTTCTCTGGACAGGTATCAATCATTTGAACCTCATTAACCTGATGAGGTTTCAAATGTTTCAAAATTATACCTCATTTTGCATGAATCGAATGAAACCAAGTTTCAATTTCAATCCATTCATACTCAATTCATAAGATTTCAACCATTGACTGTGTTTTGACATCCTTTTCTCTGGACAAGTTTCAATCATTTGAACCTCATTATCCTAATGAGGTTTCAAATGTTTCAAAATTATACCTCATTTTGACAGAATTGAATCAATCCAAGTTTTATTTTCGTTCGATTTATAATCAATTCATAAG
Source organism: Aurelia coerulea (assembly GCA_039566865.1). Taxonomy (NCBI): domain Eukaryota; kingdom Metazoa; phylum Cnidaria; class Scyphozoa; order Semaeostomeae; family Ulmaridae; genus Aurelia; species Aurelia coerulea. Next base: position 20,895,708 of record CM076955.1, read on the forward strand.
ATTTCAACCATAGACTGTGTTTTGACTTCCTTTTCTCTGGACAAGTTTCAATCATTTGAACCTCATTAACCTGATGAGGTTTCAAATGTCTCAAAATTATACCTCATTTTGCCTGAATCGAACGAAACCAAGTTTCAATTTCAATCCATTCATACTCAATGCATAAGATTTCAACCATAGACTGTGTTTTGACTTCCTTTTCTCTGGACAAGTTTCAATCATTTGAACCTCATTAACCTGATGAGGTTTCAATTGTTTCAAAATTATACCTCATTTTGACAGAATTGAATCAATCCAAGTTTTATTTTCGATCGATTTATAATCAATTCATAAGATTTCAACAATAGACTGTGTTTTGACTTCCTTTTCTCTGGACAAGTTTCAATCATTTGAACCTCATTAACCTGATGAGGTTTCAAATGTTTCAAAATTATACCTCATTTTGACAGAATTGAATCAATCGAAGTTTTACTTTCGATCGATTCATAATCAATTCATAAGATTTCAACCATATACTGTGATTTGACTTCCTTTTCTCTCGACAAGTTTCAATCATTTGAACCTCATTAACCTGATGAGGTTTCAAATGTTTCAAAATTATACCTCATTTTGCCTGAATTGAATGAAACCAAGTTTCAATTTCAATCCATTCATACTCAATTCATAAGATTTCAGCCATAGACTGTGTTTTGACAACCTTTTCTCTGGACAAGTTTCAATCATTTGAACCTCATTATCCTCATGAGGTTTCAAATGTTTGAAAATTATACCTCACATTGCCTGAATCGAATGAAACCAAGTTTCAATTTCAATCCATTCATACTCAATTCATATGATTTCAACCATAGACTGTGTTTTGACTTCCTTTTCTCTGGACAAGTTTCAATCGTTTGAACCTCATTAACCTGATGAGGTTTCAAATGTTTCAAAATTATACCTCATTTTGACAGAATTGAATCAATCCAAGTTTTATTTTCGATCGATTTATAATCAATTCATAAGATTTCAACCATAGACTGTGTTTTGACATCCTTTTCTCTGGACAAGTTTCAATCATTTGAACCTCATTAACCTGATTAGGTTTCAAATGTTTCAAAATTATACCTCATTTTGACAGAATTGAATCAATCCAAGTTTAATTTTTGGATCGATTTATAATCAATTCATAAGAGTTCAACCATAGACTGTGTTTTGACTTCCTTTTCTCTCGACAAGTTTCAATCATTTGAACCTCATTAACCTGATGAGGTTTCAAAAGTTTCAAAATTATACCTCATTTTGCCTGAATTGAATGAAACCAAGTTTCAATTTCAATCCATTCATACTCAATTCATAAGATTTCAGCCATAGACTGTGTTTTGACAACCTTTTCTCTGGACAAGTTTCAATCATTTGAACCTCATTAACCTGATGATGTTTCAAATGTTTGAAAATTATACCTCACATTGCCTGAATCGAATGAAACCAAGTTTGAATCTCAATCCATTCATACTCAATTCATAAGATTTCAACCATAGACTGTGTTTTGACTTCCTTTTCTCTGGACAAGTTTCAATCATTTGAACCTCATTAACCTGATGAGGTTTCAAATGCTTCAAAAATATACCTCATTTTGACAGAATTGAATCAATCCAAGTTTTATTTTCGATCGATTTATAATCAATTCATAAGATTTCAACCATAGACTGTGTTTTGACATCCTTTTCTCTGGACAAGTTTCAATCATTTGAACCTCATTAACCTGATTAGGTTTCAAATGTTTCAAAATTATACCTCATTTTGACGGAATTGAATCAATCCAAGTTTAATTTTCGATCGATTTATAATCAATTCATAAGAGTTCAACCATAGACTGTGTTTTGACTTCCTTTTCTCCTGACAAGTTTCAATCATTTGAACCTCATTAACCTGATGAGGTTTCAAATGTTTCAAAATTATACCTAATATTTCCTGAATTGAGTGAAATCAAGTTTCAATTCCAATCCATTCATACTCAATTCATAAGATTTCAAGCATAGACTGTGTTTTGACATCCTTTCCTCTGGACAAGTTTCAATCATTTGAGCCTCATTAACCTGATGAGGTTTCAAATGTTTCAAAATTATACCTCATTTTGACAGAATTGAATCAATACAAGTTTTATTTTAAATCGATTTATAATCAATTCATAAGATTTCAACCATAGACTGTGTTTTGACTTCCTTTTCTCTGGACAAGTTTCAATCATTTGAACCTCATTATCCTGATGAGGTTTCAAATGTTTCAAAATTATACCTCATTTTGACAGAATTGAATCAATCCAAGTTTTATTTTAAATCGATTTATAATCAATTCATAAGATTTCAACCATAGACTGTGTTTTGACTTCCTTTTCTCTGGACAAGTTTCAATCATTTGAACCTCATTAACCTGATGAGGTTTCAAATGTTTCAAAATTATACCTCATTTTGACAGAATTGAATCAATCCAAGTTTCATTTTCGATCGACTTATATTCAATTCATAAGATTTCAACCATAGACTGTGTTTTGACATCCTTTTCTCTGGACAGGTTTCAATCATTTGAACCTCATTAACCTGATGAGGTTTCAAATGTTTCAAAATTATACCTCATTTTTACAGAATTGAATCAACCCAAGTTTCATTTTCGATCGATTTATAATCAATTCATAAGATTCCAACCATAGACTTTGTTTTGACTTCCTTTTCTCTGGACAAGTTTCAATCATTTGAACCTCATTAACCTGATGAGGTTTCAAATGTTTCAAAATTATACCTAATTTTGACAGAATTGAATCAATCCAAGTTTCATTTTCGATCTATTTATAATCAATTCATAAGATTTCAACCATAGTCTGTGTTTTGACTTCCTTTTCTCCCGACAGTTTACTATCATTTCAACCTCATTAGCCTGATGAGGTTTCAAATGTTTCAAAATTATACCTCATTTTGACAGAATTGAATCAATCCAAGGTTCATTTTCGATCGATTTATAATCAATTCATAAGATTTCAACCAGAGACTGTGTTTTGACTTCCTTTTCTTTTGACAGTTTACTATCATTTGAACCTCACTTACCTGATGAGGTTTCAAATGTTTCAAAATTATACCTAATTTTGACAGAATTGAATGAATCCAAGTTTCATTTTCGATCTATTTATAATCAATTCATAAGATTTCAACCATAGACTGTGCTTTGACTTCCTTTTCTCTGGACAAGTTTCAATCATTTGAACCTCATTAACCTGATGAGGTTTCAAATGTTTCAAAATTATACCTCATTTTGACAGAATTGAATCAATCCAAGTTTCATTTTCGATCGATTTATAATCAATTCATAAGATTTCAACCATAGACTGTGTTTTGACTTCAATTTCTCTGGAAAAGTTTCAATCATTGGAACCTCAATAACCTGATGAGGTTACAAATGTTTAAAAATTATACCTCATTTTGCCTGAATTGAATGAAACCAAGTTTCAACTTCAATCTATTCATAATCAATTCATAAGATTTCAACCATAGACTGTGTTTTGACTTCCTTTTCTCTCGACAGTTTACTATCATTTGAACCTCATTAACCTGATGAGATTTCAAATGTTTTGAAATTTATACCTCATTTTGACTGAATTGAATAAAATCAAGTTTCATTTTCAATCCATTCATAATCAGTTCAAAATATTTCAATCATAGACTGTGTTTTGACTTCATTTTCTCTTGACAAGTTTCTATCATTCGAACCTCATTAGCCTGATGAGGTTTCAAATGTTTGAAATTTATACCTCATTTTGCCTGAATTGAATCAAACCAAGGTTCATTTTCAATCCATTCATAATCAATTCAACGATTTCAATCATAGAATGTGTTTTGACTTCATTTTCTCTAGACAAGTTTCAATCATTTGAACCTCATTAACCTGATGAGCTTTCAAATGTTTCAAAATTATACCTCATTTTGACAGAATTGAATGAATCCAAGTTTCATTTTCGATCGATTTGTAATCAATTCATAAGATTTCAACCATAGACTGTGTTTTTACTTCCTTTTCTCTCGACAGTTTACTATCATTTGAACCTCATTAGCCCGATGAGGTGTCAAATGTTTCAAAATTATACCTCATTTTGACGGAATTGAATCAATCCAAGTTTAATTTTCGATCGATTTATAATCAATTCATAAGAGTTCAACCATAGACTGTGTTTTGACTTTCTTTTCTCCTGACAAGTTTCAATCATTTGAACCTCATTAACCTGATGAGGTTTCAATTGTTTCAAAATTATACCTAATATTTCCTGAATTGAGTGAAATCAAGTTTCAATTCCAATCCATTCATACTCAATTCATAAGATTTCAACCATAGACTGTGTTTTGACATCCTTTTCTCTGGACAAGTTTCAATCATTTGAGCCTCATTAACCTGATGAGGTTTCAAATGTTTCAAAATTATACCTCATTTTGCCTGAATTGTATGAAACCAAGTTTCAATTTCAATCCATTCATACTCAATTCGTAAGATTTCAAGCATAGACTGTGTTTTGACATCCTTTTCTCTGGACAAGTTTCAATCATTTGAACCTCATTAACCTGATGAGGTTTCAAATGTTTCAAAATTATACCTCATTTTGACAGAATTGAATCAATCCAAGTTTTATTTTAAATCGATTTATAATCAATTCATAAGATTTCAACCATAGACTGTGTTTTGACTTCCTTTTCTCTGGACAAGTTTCAATCATTTGAACCTCATTAACCTGATGAGGTTTCAAATGTTTCAAAATTATACGTCATTTTGACAGAATTGAATCAATCCAAGTTTCATTTTCGATCGATTTATATTCAATTCATAAGATTTCAACCATAGACTGTGTTTTGACATCCTTTTCTCTGGACAGGTTTCAATCATTTGAACCTCATTAACCTGATGAGGTTTCAAATGTTTCAAAATTATACCTTATTTTTACAGAATTGAATCAACCCAAGTTTCATTTTCGATCGATTTATAATCAATTCATAAGATTTCAACCATAGACTTTGTTTTGACTTCCTTTTCTCTGGACAAGTTTCAATCATTTGAACCTCATTAACCTGATGAGGTTTCAAATGTTTCAAAATTATACCTAATTTTGACAGAATTGAATCAATCCAAGTTTCATTTTCGATCTATTTATAATCAATTCATAAGATTTCAACCATAGTCTGTGTTTTGACTTCCTTTTCTCCCGACAGTTTACTATCATTTCAACCTCATTAGCCTGATGAGGTTTCAAATGTTTCAAAATTATACCTCATTTTGACAGAATTGAATCAATCCAAGGTTCATTTTCGATCGATTTATAATCAATTCATAAGATTTCAACCAGAGACTGTGTTTTGACTTCCTTTTCTTTTGACAGTTTACTATCATTTGAACCTCACTTACCTGATGAGGTTTCAAATGTTTCAAAATTATACCTACGTTTGACAGAATTGAATGAATCCAAGTTTCATTTTCGATCTATTTATAATCAATTCATAAGATTTCAACCATAGACTGTGCTTTGACTTTCTTTTCTCTGGACAAGTTTCAATCATTTGAACCTCATTAACCTGATGAGGTTTCAAATGTTTCAAAATTATACCTCATTTTGACAGAATTGAATCAATCCAAGTTTCATTTTCGATCGATTTATATTCAATTCATAAGATTTCAACCATAGACTGTGTTTTGACTTCAATTTCTCTGGAAAAGTTTCAATCATTGGAACCTCAATAACCTGATGAGGTTACAAATGTTTAAAAATTATACCTCATTTTGCCTGAATTGAATGAAACCAAGTTTCAACTTCAATCTATTCATCATCAATTCATAAGATTTCAACCATAGACTGTGTTTTGACTTCCTTTTCTCTCGACAGTTTACTATCATTTGAACCTCATTAACCTGATGAGGTTTCAAATGTTTTGAAAATTATACCTCATTATTACAGAATTGAAGCAATCCATGTTTCATTTTCGATCTATTTATAATCAATTCATAAGATTTCAACCATAGTCTGTGTTTTGACTTCCTTTTCTCCCGACAGTTTACTATCATTTCAACCTCATTAGCCTGATGAGGTTTCAAATGTTTCAAAATTATACCTCATTTTGACAGAATTGAATCAATCCAAGGTTCATTTTCGATCGATTTATAATCAATTCATAAGATTTCAACCAGAGACTGTGTTTTGACTTCCTTTTCTTTTGACAGTTTACTATCATTTGAACCTCACTTACCTGATGAGGTTTCAAATGTTTCAAGATTATACCTAATTTTGACAGAATTGAATGAATCCAAGTTTCATTTTCGATCTATTTATAATCAATTCATAAGATTTCAACCATAGACTGTGCTTTGACTTCCTTTTCTCTGGACAAGTTTCAATCATTTGAACCTCATTAACCTGATGAGGTTTCAAATGTTTCAAAATTATACCTCATTTTGACAGAATTGAATCAATCCAAGTTTCATTTTCGATCGATTTATAATCAATTCATAAGATTTCAACCATAGACTGTGTTTTGACTTCAATTTCTCTGGAAAAGTTTCAATCATTGGAACCTCAATAACCTGATGAGGTTACAAATGTTTAAAAATTATACCTCATTTTGCCTGAATTGAATGAAACCAAGTTTCAACTTCAATCTATTCATCATCAATTCATAAGATTTCAACCATAGACTGTGTTTTGACTTCCTTTTCTCTCGACAGTTTACTATCATTTGAACCTCATTAACCTGATGAGATTTCAAATGTTTTGAAATTTATACCTCATTTTGACTGAATTGAATCAAATCAAGTTTCATTTTCAATCCATTCATAATCAGTTCAAAAGATTTCAATCATAGACTGTGTTTTGACTTCATTTTCTCTAGACAAGTTTCAATCATTTGAACCTCATTAACCTGATGAGGTTTCAAATGTTTGAAAATTATACCTCATTTTGCCTGAATTGAATCAAACCAAGTTTCATTTTCAATCCATTCATAATCAATTCAACGATTTCAATCATAGAATGTGTTTTGACTTCATTTTCTCTAGACAAGTTTCAATCATTTGAACCTCATTAACCTGATGAGCTTTCAAATGTTTCAAAATTATACCTCATTTTGACAGAATTGAATGAATCCAAGTTTCATTTTCGATCGATTTGTAATCAATTCATAAGATTTCAACCATAGACTGTGTTTTTACTTCCTTTTCTCTCGACAGTTTACTATCATTTGAACCTCATTAGCCCGATGAGGTGTCAAATGTTTCAAAATTATACCTCATTTTGACAGAATTGAATGAATCCAAGTTTCATTTTCGATCGATTTATAATCAATTCATAAGATTTCAACCATAGACTGTATTTTGACTTCCTTTTCTCTCGACAGTTTACTATCATTTGAACCTCATTTACCTGATGAGGTTTCAAATGTTTGAAAATTATACCTCAATTTGACAGAATTGAATCAATCCAAGTTTCATTTTCGATCGATTTATAATCAATTCATAAGATTTCAACCAGAGACTGTGTTTTGACTTCCTTTTCTTTTGACAGTTTACTATCATTTGAACCTCACTTACCTGATGAGGTTTCAAATGTTTCAAAATTATACCTACGTTTGACAGAATTGAATGAATCCAAGTTTCATTTTCGATCTATTTATATTCAATTCATAAGATTTCAACCATAGACTGTGCTTTGACTTCCTTTTCTCTGGACAAGTTTCAATCATTTGAACCTCATTAACCTGATGAGGTTTCAAATGTTTCAAAATTATACCTCATTTTGACAGAATTGAATCAATCCAAGTTTCATTTTCGATCGATTTATATTCAATTCATAAGATTTCAACCATAGACTGTGTTTTGACTTCAATTTCTCTGGAAAAGTTTCAATCATTGGAACCTCAATAACCTGATGAGGTTACAAATGTTTAAAAATTATACCTCATTTTGCCTGAATTGAATGAAACCAAGTTTCAACTTCAATCTATTCATCATCAATTCATAAGATTTCAACCATAGACTGTGTTTTGACTTCCTTTTCTCTCGACAGTTTACTATCATTTGAACCTCATTAACCTGATGAGATTTCAAATGTTTTGAAATTTATACCTCATTTTGACTGAATTGAATCAAATCAAGTTTCATTTTCAATCCATTCATAATCAGTTCAAAAGATTTCAATCATAGACTGTGTTTTGACTTCATTTTCTCTAGACAAGTTTCAATCATTTGAACCTCATTAACCTGATGAGGTTTCAAATGTTTGAAAATTATACCTCATTTTGCCTGAATTGAATCAAACCAAGTTTCATTTTCCATCCATTCATAATCAATTCAACGATTTCAATCATAGAATGTGTTTTGACTTCATTTTCTCTAGACAAGTTTCAATCATTTGAACCTCATTAACCTGATGAGCTTTCAAATGTTTCAAAATTATAACTCATTTTGACAGAATTGAATGAATCCAAGCTTCATTTTCGATCGATTTGTAATCAATTCATAAGATTTCAACCATAGACTGTGTTTTTACTTCCTTTTCTCTCGACAGTTTACTATCATTTGAACCTCATTAGCCCGATGAGGTGTCAAATGTTTCAAAATTATACCTCATTTTGACAGAATTGAATGAATCCAAGTTTCATTTTCGATCGATTTATAATCAATTCATAAGATTTCAACCATAGACTGTATTTTGACTTCCTTTTCTCTCGACAGTTTACTATCATTTGAACCTCATTTACCTGATGAGGTTTCAAATGTTTGAAAATTATACCTCAATTTGAGAGAATTGAATCAATCCAAGTTTCATTTTCGATCGATTTATAATCAATTCATAAGATTTCAACCATAGACTGTGTTTTGACTTCCTTTTCTCTCGACAGTTTACTATCATTTGAACCTCATTTACCTGATGAGGTTTCAAATGTTTCAAAATCATACCTCATTTTGACTGAATTGAATCAATCCAAGTTTCATTTTCCATCCATTCATAATCAGTTCAAAAGATTTCAATCATAGACTGTGTTTTGACTTCATTTTCTCTAGACAAGTTTCAATCATTTGAACCTCATTAACCTAATGAGGTTTCAAATGTTTCAAATTATACCTCATTTTGACAGAATTGAATCAATCCAAGTTTCATTTTCGATCGATTTATAATCAATTCATAAGATTTCAACCATAGACTGTGTTTTGACTTCCTTTTCTCTGGACAAGTTTCAATCATTTGAACCTCATTAACCTAATGAGGTTTCAAATGTTTCAAAATTATACCTCATTTTGACAGAATTGAATGAATCCAAGTTTCATTTTCGATCGATTTATAATCAATTCATAAGTTTTCAAGCATAAACTGTGTTTTGACATCCTTTTCTCTCGACAGTTTACTATCATTTGAACCTCATTAACCTGATGAGGTTTCAAATGTTTGAAAATTATACCTCATTTTGCCTAAATTGAATGAAACCAAGTTTCAATTTCAATCCATTCATACTCAATTCATAAGATTTCAACCACAGACTGTGCTTTGACATCCTTTTCTCTGGACAAGTTTCAATCATTTGAACCTCATTAACCTGATGAGGTTCCAGATGTTTCAAAATTATACCTCATTTTGACGGAACTGAATCAATCCAAATTTCATTTTCGATCGATTTATAATCAATTCATAAGATTTCAACCATAGACTGTGTTTTGACTTCCTTTTCTCTCGACAGTTTACTATCATTTGAACCTCATTAGCCCGATGAGGTGTCAAATGTTTCAAAATTATACCTCATTTTGACAGAATTGAATCAATCCAAGTTTCATTTTCGATCGATTTATAATCAATTCATAAGATTTCAACCATAGACTGTGTTTTGACTTCCTTTTTTCTGGACAAGTTTCAATCATTTGAACCTCATTAACCTGATGAGGTTTCAAATGTTTCAATATTATTCCTCATTTTGCCTGAATCGAATGAAACCAAGTTTCAATTTCAATCCATTCATAATCAATTCAAAAGATTTCAACCATTGACTGTGATTTGACTTCCTTTTCTCTCGACAGTTTACTATCATTTGAACCTCATTAACCTGATGAGGTTTCAAATGTTTGAAAATTATACCTCATTTTGCCTGAATTGAATGAAACCAAGTTTCAATTTCAATCCATTCATACTCAATTCATAAGATTTCAACCATAGACTGTGTTTTGACTTCCTTTTCTCTGGACAAGTTTCAATCATTTGAACCTCATTAACCTGATGAGGTTTCAAATGTTTCAAAATTATACCTTATTTTGCCTGAATTGAATGAAACCAAGTTTCAATTTCAATCCATTCATAATGAATTCATAAGATTTCAACCATAGACTGTGTTTGACTTCCTTTTCTCTCGACAGTTTACTATCATTTGAACCTCATTAACCTAATGAGGTTTCAAATGTTTCAAAATTATACCTCATTTTGCCTGAATTGAATGAAACCAAGTTTCAATTTCAATCTATTCATACTCAATTCATAAGATTTCAACCATAGACTGTGTTTTGACTTCCTTTTCTCTGGACAAGTTTCAATCATTTGAACCTCATTAACCTGATGAGGTACCAAATGTTTCAAAATTATACCTCATTTTGCCTGAATCGAATGAAAACAAGTTTCAATTTCAATCCATTCATACTCAATTCATAAGATTTCAACCATAGACTGTGTTTTGACATCCTTTTCTCTTGACAAGTTTCAATCATTTGAACCTCAGTAACCTAATGAGGTTTCAATTGTTTCAAATTATACCTCATTTTGACAGAATTAAATCAATCCAAGTTTCATTTTCCATCGATTTATAATCAATTCATAAGATTTCAACCATAGACTGTGCTTTGACTTCCTTTTCTCTCGACAGTTTACTATCATTTGAACCTCATTAACCTGATGAGGTTTCAAATGTTTCAAAATTATACTTCATTTTGACAGAATTGAATCAATCCAAGTTTCATTTTCGATCGATTTATAATCAATTCATAAGATTTCAACCATAGACTGTGTTTTGACTTCCTTTTCTCTGGACAAGTTTCAATCATTTGAACCTCATTAACCTGATGAGGTTTCAAATGTTTCAAAATTATACCTCATTTTGCCTGAATCGAATGAAAACAAGTTTCAATTTCAATCCATTCATACTCAATTCATAAGATTTCAACCATAGACTGTGTTTTGACTTCCTTTTCTCTAGACAAGTTTCAATCATTTGAACCTCATTAAACTGATGAGGTTTCAAATGTTTCAAAATTATACCTCATTTTGACAGAATTGAATCAATCCAAGTTTCATTTTCGATCGATTTATAATCAATTCATAAGATTTCAACCATAGACTGTGTTTTGACTTCCTTTTCTCTGGACGGTTTCAATCATTTGAACCTCATTAACCTGATGAGATTTCGAATGTTTGAAAATTATACCTCATTTTGACTGAATTGAATCAAACCAAGTTTCATTTTCAATCCATTCATAATCAGTTCATAAGATTTCAATCATAGAATGTGTTTTGACTTCATTTTCTCTGGACAAGTTTCAATCATTTGAACCTCATTAACCTGATGAGGTTTCAAATGTTTCAAAATTATACCTCGTTTTGCCTGAATCGAATGAAACCAAGTTTCAATTTCAATCCATTCATACTCAATTCATAAGTCTTCAACCATAGACTGTGTTTTGACTTCCTTTTCTCTAGACAAGTTTCAATCATTTGAACCTCATTAACCTGATGAGGTTTCAAATGTTTCAAAATTATACCTCATTTTGACTGAATTGAATCAATACAAGTTTCATTTTCAATCCATTCACAATCAGTTCATAATATTTCAAACATAGACTGTGTTTTGACTTCCTTTTCTCGCGACAGTTTACTATCATTTGAGCATCATTAGCCTGATGAGATTTCAAATGTTTTGAAATGTATACCTCATTTTGACTGAATTGAATCAAACCAAGTTTCATTTTCAATCCATTCATAATCAGTTCAAAAGATTTCAATCATAGAATGTGTTTTGACTTCTTTTTCTCTGGACAAGTTTCAATCATTTGAACCTCATTAACCTGATGAGGTTTCAAATGTTTCAAAATTATACCTCATTTTGACAGAATTGAATCAAACCAAGTTTCATTTTCAATCCATTCATAATCAGTTCAACGATTTCAATCATAGAATGTGCTTTAACGTCATTTTCTCTAGACAAGTTTGAATCATTTGAACCTCATTAACCTGATGAGGTTTCAAATGTTTCAAAATTATACCTCATTTTGACAGAATTGAATCAATCCAAGTTTCATTTTCGATCGATTTATAATCAATTCATAAGATTTCAACCATAGACTGTGTTTTGACTTCCTTTTCTCTGGACAAGTTTCAATCATTTGAACCTCATTAACCTGATGAGGTTTCAAATGTTTCAAAATTATACCTCATTTTGACAGAATTGAATCAATCCAAGTTTCATTTTCGATCGATTTATAATCAATTCATAAGATTTCAACCATAGACTGTGTTTTGACTTCCTTTTCTCTGGACAAGTTTCAATCATTTGAACCTCATTAACCTGATGAGATTTCGAATGTTTGAAAATTATACCTCATTTTGACTGAATTGAATCAAACCAAGTTTCATTTTCAATCCATTCATAATCAGTTCAAAAGATTTCAATCATAGACTGTGTTTTGACTTCATTTTCTCTGGACAAGTTTCAATCATTTGAACCTCATTAACCTGATGAGGTTTCAAATGTTTGAAAATTATACCTCATTTTGCCTGAATTGAATGAAACCAAGTTTCAATTTCAATCCATTCATACTCAATTCATAAGATTTCAACCATAGACTGTGTTTTGACTTCCTTTTCTCTAGACAAGTTTCAATCATTTGAACCTCATTAACCTGATGAGGTTTCAAATGTTTCAAAATTATACCTCATTTTGACTGAATTGAATCAATACAAGTTTCATTTTCAATCCATTCACAATCAGTTCATAATATTTCAAACATAGACTGTGTTTTGACTTCCTTTTCTCGCGACAGTTTACTATCATTTGAGCATCATTAGCCTGATGAGATTTCAAATGTTTTGAAATGTATACCTCATTTTGACTGAATTGAATCAAACCAAGTTTCATTTTCAATCCATTCATAATCAGTTCAAAAGATTTCAATCATAGAATGTGTTTTGACTTCTTTTTCTCTGGACAAGTTTCAATCATTTGAACCTCATTAACCTGATGAGGTTTCAAATGTTTCAAAATTATACCTCATTTTGACAGAATTGAATCAAACCAAGTTTCATTTTCGATCGATTTATAATCAATTCATAAGATTTCAACCATAGACTGTGATTTGACTTCCTTTTCTCTCGACAAGTTTCAATCATTTGAACCTCATTAACCTGATGAGGTTTCAAATGTTTGAAAATTATACCTCATTTTGCATGAATCGAATGAAACCAAGTTTCAATTTCAATCCATTCATACTCAATTCATAAGATTTCAACCATTGACTGTGTTTTGACGTCATTTTCTCTAGACAAGTTTGAATCAATTGAACCTCATTAACCTGATGAGGTTTCAAATGTTTGAAAATTATACCTCATTTTGACTGAATTGAATCCATCCAAGTTTTATTTTCGATCGATTTATAATCAATTCATAAGATTTCAACCATAGACTGTGATTTGACTTCCTTTTCTCTCGACAAGTTTCAATCATTTGAACCTCATTAACCTGATGAGGTTTCAAATGTTTGAAAATTATACCTCATTTTGCATGAATCGAATGAAACCAAGTTTCAATTTCAATCCATTCATACTCAATTCATAAGATTTCAACCATTGACTGTGTTTTGACGTCATTTTCTCTAGACAAGTTTGAATCAATTGAACCTCATTAACCTGATGAGGTTTCAAATGTTTGAAAATTATACCTCATTTTGACTGAATTGAATCAAAGCAAGTTTCATTTTCAATCCATTCACAATCAGTTCATAAAATTTCAACCATAGACTGTGTTTTGACTTCCTTTTCTCTCGACAGTTTACTATCATCTGAACCTCATTAGCCTGATGAGGTTTCAAATCTTTTGAAATGTAAACCTCATTTTGACTGAATTGAATCAAACCAAGCTTCATTTTCAATCCATTCATAATCAATTCAAAAGATTTCAACCATAGACTGTGTTTTGACTTCATTTTCTCTAGACAAGTTTCAATCATTTGAACCTCATTAACCTGATGAGGTTTCAAATGTTTGAAAATTATACCTCATTTTGCCTAAATTGAATGAAACCAAGTTTCAATTTCAATCCATTCATAATCAATTCATAAGATTTCAACCATAGACTGTGTTTTGACTTCCTTTTCTCTGGACAAGTTTCAATCATTTGAACCTCATTAACCTGATGAGGTTTCAAATGTTTCAAAATTATACCTCATTTTGCCTGAATTGAATGAAACCAAGTTTCATTTTCAATCCATTCATAATCAGTTCAACGATTTCAATCATAGAATGTGTTTTGACGTCATTTTCTCTAGACAAGTTTCAATCATTTGAACCTCATTAACCTAAAGAGGCTTCAAATGTTTGAAAATTATACCTCATTTTGCCTAAATTGAATGAAACCAAGTTTCAATTTCAATCCAGTCATAATCAATTCATAAGATTTCAACCATAGACTGTGTTTTGACTTCCTTTTCTCTGGACAATTTTCAATCATTTGAACCTCATTAACCTGATGAGGTTTCAAATGTTTCAAAATTATACCTCATTTTGCCTGAATTGAATCAAACCAAGTTTCATTTTCAATCCATTCATAATCAGTTCAACGATTTCAATCATAGAATGTGCTTTAACGTCATTTTCTCTAGACAAGTTTGAATCATTTGAACCTCATTAACCTGATGAGGTTTCAAATGTTTGAAAATTATACCTCATTTTGCCTGAATTGAATGAAACCAAGTTTCAATTTCAATCCATTCATAATCAATTCATAAGATTTCAACCATAGACTGTGTTTTGACTTCCTTTTCTCTGGACAAGTTTCAGTCATTTGAACCTTATTAACCTGATGAGGTTTCAAATGTTTCAAAATTATACCTCATTTTGACTGAATTGAATCAATCCAAGTTTCATTTTCGATGAATCAATCCAAGTTTCATTTTCGATAGATTTATAATCAATTCATAAGACTTCAACCACAGACTGTGTTTTGACTTCCTTTTCTCTCGACAGTTTACTATCATTTGAACCTCATTAACCTGATGAGGTTTCAAATGTTTCAAAATTATACCTCATTTTGACAGAATTGAATCAATCCAAGTTTCATTTTCGATCGATTTATAATCAGTTCCAAAGATTTCAATCTTAGACTGTGTTTTGACTTCATTTTCTCTGGACAAGTTTCAATCATTTGAACCTCATTAACCTGATGAGATTTCGAATGTTTCAAAATTATGCCTCATTTTGACGGAATTGAATCAATCTAAGTTTCATTTTCGATCGATTTATAATCAATTCATAACATTTCAACCATAGACTGTGCTTTGACTTCCTTTTCACTCCACGGTTTACTATCATTTGAACCTCATTAGCCTGATGAGGCTTCAAATGTTTTAAATTATACCTCATTTTGACAGAATTGAATCAAACCAAGTTTCATTTTTGATCGATCTATAATTAATTCATAAGATTTCAACCATAGACTGTGTTTTGACTTCATTTTCTCTCTACAGTTTACTATCATTTGAACCTCATTAACCTGATGAGGTTTCAAATGTTTCAAAATTATACCTCATTTTGACAGAATTGAATCCATCCAAGTTTCATTTTCGATCGATTTATAATCAGTTCAAAAGATTTCAATCTTAGACTGTGTTTTGACTTCATTTTCTCTGGACAAGTTTCAATCATTTGAACCTCATTAACCTGATGAGGTATCAAATGTTTGAACATTATACCTCATTTTGCCTGAATTGAATCAAACCAAGTTTCATTTTTGATCGATCTATAATTAATTCATAAGATTTCAACCATAGACTGTGTTTTGACTTCATTTTCTCTCTACAGTTTACTATCATTTGAACCTCATTAGCCTGATGAGGTTTCAAATGTTTCAAACTTATACCTCATTTTGACAAAATTGAATCAATCCAAGTTTCATTTTCGATCGATTTATAATCAATTCATAAGATTTCAACCATAGACTGTGTTTTGACTTCCTTTTCACTCCACGGTTTACTATCATTTGAACCTCATTAGCCTGATGAGGCTTCAAATGTTTCAAAATTATACCTCATTTTGACAGAATTGAGTCAGTTCAAGTTTCATTTTCGATCGATTTATAATCAATTCATAAGATTTCAACAATAGACTGTGTTTTGACTTCCGTTTCTCTGGACAAGTTTCAATCATTTGAACCTCATTAACCTGATGAGGTTTCAAATGTTTCAAAATTATACCTCATTTTGACTGAATTGAATCAATCCAAGTTTCATTTTCGATCGATTTATACTCAATTCATAAGATTTCAAGCACAGACTGTGTTTTGACTTCCTTTTCTCTCGACAGTTTACTATCATCTGAACCTCATTAGCCTGATGAGGTTTCAAATCTTTTGAAATGTATACCTCATTTTGACTGAATTGAATCAAACCAAGTTTCATTATCAATCCTTTCATAATCAATTCAAAAGATTTCAACCATAGACTGTGTTTTGACTTCATTTTCTCTAGACAAGTTTCAATCATTTGAACCTCATTAACCTAATGAGGTTCCAAATGTTTGAAAATTATACCTCATTTTGCCTGAATTGAATGAAACCAAGTTTCAACTTCAATCCATTCATAATCAATTCATAAGATTTCAACCATAGACTGTGTTTTGACTTCCTTTTCTCTCGACAAGTTTCAATCATTTGAACCTCATTAACCTGATGAGGTTTCAAATGTTTCAAAATTATACCTCATTTTGACTGAATTGAATCAATCCAAGTTTCATTTTCGATCGATTTATAATCAATTCATAAGATTTCAAGCACATACTGTGTTTTGACTTCATTTTCTCTCTACAGTTTACTATCATTTGAACCTCATTAGCCTGATGAGGTTTCAAATGTTTAAACTTATACCTCATTTTGACAAAATTGAATCAATCCAAGTTTCATTTTCGATCGATTTATAATCAATTCATAAGATTTCAACCATAGACTGTGTTTTGACTTCCTTTTCACTCCACGGTTTACTATCATTTGAACCTCATTAGCCTGATGAGGCTTCAAATGTTTCAAAATTATACCTCATTTTGACAGAATTGAGTTAGTTTTTTTTCATTTTCGATCGATTTATAATCAATTCATAAGATTTCAACAATAGACTGTGTTTTGACTTCCGTTTCTCTGGACAAGTTTCAATCATTTGAACCTCATTAACCTAATGAGGTTCCAAATGTTTGAAAATTATACCTCATTTTGCCTGAATTGAATGAAACCAAGTTTCAACTTCAATCCATTCATAATCAATTCATAAGATTTCAACCATAGACTGTGTTTTGACTTCATTTTCTCTCTACAGTTTACTATCATTTGAACCTCATTAGCCTGATGAGGTTTCAAATGTTTAAACTTATACCTCATTTTGACAAAATTGAATCAATCCAAGTTTCATTTTCGATCGATTTATAATCAATTCATAAGATTTCAACCATAGACTGTGTTTTGACTTCCTTTTCACTCCACGGTTTACTATCATTTGAACCTCATTAGCCTGATGAGGCTTCAAATGTTTCAAAATTATACCTCATTTTGACAGAATTGAGTTAGTTCAAGTTTCATTTTCGATCGATTTATAATCAATTCATAAGATTTCAACAATAGACTGTGTTTTGACTTCCGTTTCTCTGGACAAGTTTCAATCATTTGAACCTCATTAACCTGATGAGGTTTCAAATGTTTCAAAATTATACCTCATTTTGACTGAATTGAATCAATCCAAGTTTCATTTTCGATCGATTTATAATCAATTCATAAGATTTCAAGCACATACTGTGTTTTGACTTCCTTTTCTCTCGACAAGTTTCAATCATTTGAACCTCATTAGCCTGATGAGGTTTCAAATCTTTTGAAATGTATACCTCATTTTGACTGAATTGAATCAAACCAAGTTTCATTTTCAATCCTTTCATATTCAATTCAAAAGATTTCAACCATAGACTGTGTTTTGACTTCATTTTCTCTAGACAAGTTTCAATCATTTGAATCTCATTAACCTAATGAGGTTTCAAATGTTTGAAAATTATACCTCATTTTGCCTGAATTGAATGAAACCAAGTTTCAATTTCAATCCATTCATAATCAATTCATAAGATTTCAACCATAGACTGTGTTTTGACTTCCTTTTCTCTCGACAGTTTACTATCATTTGAACCTCATTAACCTGATGAGGTTTCAAATGTTTCAAAATTATACCTCATTTTGACTTAATTGAATCAATCCAAGTTTCATTTTCGATCGATTTATAATCAATTCATAAGATTTCAACCACAGACTGTGTTTTGACTTCCTTTTCTCTCGACATTTTACTATCATTTGAACCTCATTAACCTGATGAGGTTTCAAATGTTTTGAAATGTATACCTCATTTTGACTGAATTCAATCAAACCAAGTTTCATTTTCAATCCATTCATAATCAGTTCAAAAGATTTCAATCATAGACTCTGTTTTGACTTCATTTTCTCTAGACAAGTTTCAATCATTTGAACCTCATTAACCTAATGAGGTTTCAAATGTTTCAAAATTATACCTCATTTTGACAGAATTGAATCAATCCAAGTTTCATTTTCGATCGATTTATAATCAATTCATAAGATTTCAACTATAGACTGTGTTTTGACTTCCTTTTCTCTGGACAAGTTTCAATCATTTGAACCTCATTAACCTAATGAGGTTTCAAATGTTTCAAAATTATACCTCATTTTGACAGAATTGAATGAATCCAAGTTTCATTTTCGATCGATTTATAATCAATTCATAAGATTTCAACCATAGACTGTGTTTTGACTTCCTTTTCTCTCGACAGTTTACTATCATTTGAACCTCATTAACCTGATGAGGTTTCAAATGTTTTGAAATGTATACCTCATTTTGACAGAATTGAATCAATCCAAGTTTCATTTTCGATCGATTTATAATCAATTCATAAGTTTTCAAGCATAAACTGTGTTTTGACAACCTTTTCTCTCGACAGTTTACTATCATTTGAACCTCATTAACCTGATGAGGTTTCAAATGTTTTGAAATGTATACCTCATTTTGACTGAATTGAATCAAACAAAGTTTCATTTTCAATCCATTCATAATCAGTTCAAAAGATTTCAATCATAGACTGTGTTTTGACTTCATTTTCTCTAGACAAGTTTCAATCATTTGAACCTCATTAACCTAATGAGGTTTCAAATGTTTCAAATTATACCTCATTTTGACAGAATTGAATCAATCCAAGTTTCATTTTCGATCGATTTATAATCAATTCATAAGATTTCAACCATAGACTGTGTTTTGACTTCCTTTTCTCTGGACAAGTTTCAATCATTTGAACCTCATTAACCTAATGAGGTTTCAAATGTTTCAAAATTATACCTCATTTTGACAGAATTGAATGAATCCAAGTTTCATTTTCGATCGATTTATAATCAATTCATAAGATTTCAACCATAAACTGTGTTTTGACATCCTTTTCTCTCGACAGTTTACTATCATTTGAAACTCATTAACCTGATGAGGTTTCAAATGTTTGAAATTAAACCTCATTTTGCCTAAATTGAATGAAACCAAGTTTCAATTTCAATCCATTCATACTCAATTCATAAGATTTCAACCATAGATTGTGTTTTGACATCCTTTTCTCTGGACAAGTTTCAATCATTTGAACCTCATTAACCTGATGAGGTTTCAGATGTTTCAAAATTATACCTCATTTTGACGGAACTGAATCAATCCAAGTTTCATTTTCGATCGATTTATAATCAATTCATAAGATTTCAACCATAGACTGTGCTTTGACTTCCTTTTCTCTCGACAGTTTACTATCATTTGAACCTCATTAACCTGATGAGGTTTCAAATGTTTCAAATTATACTTTATTTTGACAGAATTGAATCAATCCAAGTTTCATTTTCGATCGATTTATAATCAATTCATAAGATTTCAACCATAGACTGTGTTTTGACTTCCTTTTCTCTGGACAAGTTTCAATCATTTGAACCTCATTAACCTGATGAGGTTTCAAATGTTTCAAAATTATACCTCATTTTGCCTGAATCGAATGAAACCAAGTTTCAATTTCAATCCATTCATAATCAATTCAAAAGATTTCAACCATAGACTGTGTTTTGACTTCCTTTTCTCTCGACAGTTTACTATCATTTGAACCTCATTAACCTGATGAGGTTTCAAATGTTTGAAAATTATACCTCATTTTGCCTGAATTGAATGAAACCAAGTTTCAATTTCAATCCATTCATAATAAATTCATTAGATTTCAACCATAGACTGTGTTTTGACTTCCTTTTCTCTCGACAGTTTACTATCATTTGAACCTCATTAACCTGATGAGGTTTCAAATGTTTCAAAATTATACCTCATTTTGCCTAAATTGAATGAAACCAAGTTTCAATTTCAATCCATTCATACTCAATTCATAAGATTTCAACCATAGACTGTGTTTTGACTTCCTTTTCTCTGGACAAGTTTCAATCATTTGAACCTCATTAACCTGATGAGGTTTCAAATGTTTCAAAATTATACCTCATTTTGCCTGAATCGAATGAAACCAAGTTTCAATTTCAATCCATTCATACTCAATTCATAAGATTTCAACCATAGACTGTGTTTTGACATCCTTTTCTCTTGACAAGTTTCAATCATTTGAACCTCATTAACCTGATGAGGTTTCAATTGTTTCAAAATTATACCTTATTTTGCCAGAATTGAATGAAACCAAGTTTCATTTTCGATCGATTTATAATCAATTCATAAGATTTCAACCATAGACTGTGCTTTGACTTCCTTTTCTCTCGACAGTTTACTATCATTTGAACCTCATTAACCTGATGAGGTTTCAAATGTTTCAAAATTATACTTCATTTTGACAGAATTGAATCAATCCAAGTTTCATTTTCGATCGATTTATAATCAATTCATAAGATTTCAACCATAGACTGTGTTTTGACTTCCTTTTCTCTGGACAAGTTTCAATCATTTGAACCTCATTAACCTGATGAGGTTTCAAATGTTTCAAAATTATACCTCATTTTGCCTGAATCGAATGAAAACAAGTTTCAACTTCAATCCATTCATACTCAATTCATAAGATTTCAACCATGTAAGAGTAATCATTCTGAATTGATACTTTAAAATCGTAGCAATCTATCTTAAAATAAAATATCTCTTCTCCTAATATACTTACAGACTTCGTATTGACATTTTTCAAATCAGCATTCAATTCTGCATCAACACATTGCTGAAAGAAATCATTTATTGCAATATAAGAGTAATCATTCTGAATTGATACTTTAAGATCGTAGCAATCTATCTTAAAGTAAAATATCTCTTCTCCTAATATACTTACAGATTTCTTATTGACATTTTTGAAATCAGCATTCAATTCTGCATCAACACATTGCTGAAATAAATCATTTATTGCAATATAAGAGTAATCATTCTGAATTGATACTTTAAGATCGTAGCAATCTATCTTAAAGTAAAATATCTCTTCTCCTAATATACTTACAGACTTCTTATTGACATTTTTGAAATCAGCATTCAATTCTGCATCAACACATTGCTGAAAGAAATCATTTATTGCAATATAAGAGTAATCATTCTGAATTGATACATTAGAATCGTAACAATCTATCTTAAAGTTAAATATCTCTGCTTCTAAAATATTTACAGACTTCTTATTGACATTTTTGAAGTCAACATTGAATTCTGCATCGACACATTGCTGAAAGTAATGATTTATTGCAATATAAGAGTAATCATTCTGAATTGATACTTTAAGATCGTAGCAATCTATCTTAAAGTAAATATTTCTTCTCCTAATATACTTACAGACTTCTTATTGACATTTTTAGATCAGCATTCAATTCTGCATCAACACATTGCTGAAAGAAATCATTTATTGCAATATAAGAGTAATCATTCTGAATTGATACATTAGAATCGTTACGATCTATCGAAAAGTTTAATATCTCTGTTCTTAAAATACTTACAAACTTCTGATTGACATTTTTGAAGTCAACATTGAATTCTGCATCGACACATTGCTGAAAGAAATCATTTATTGCAATATAAGAGTAATCATTCTGAATTGATACTTTAAAATCGTAGCAATCTATCTTAAAGTAAAATATCTCTTCGCCTAATATACTTACAGACTTCTTATTGACATTTTTGAAATCAGCATTCAATTCTGTATCAACACATTGCTGAAAGAAATCATTTATTGCAATATAAGAGTCATCATTCTGAATTGATACATTAGAATCGTTACGATCTATCGAAAAGTTTAATATCTCTGTTCCTAAAATACTTACAAACTTCTGATTGACATTTTTGAAATCAGCATTCAATTCTGCATCAACACATTGTTGAGCGACATCATTTATTGCAATATAAGAGTAATCATTCTGAATTGATACTTTAAAATCGTAGCAATCTATCTTAAAGTAAAATATCTCTTCGCCTAATATACTTACAGACTTCTTATTGACATTTTTGAAATCAGCATTCAATTCTCTATCAACACATTGTTGAACGACATCATTTATTGCAATATAAGAGTAATCATTCTGAATTGATACTTTAAGATCGTAGCAATCTATCTTAAAGTAAAATATCTCTTCGCCTAATATACTTACAGACTTCTTATTGACATTTTTGAAATCAGCATTCAATTCTGCATCAACACATTGTTGAACGACATCATTTATTGCAATATAAGAGTAATCATTCTGAATTGATACTTTAAAATCGTAGCAATCTATCTTAAAGTAAAACATCTCTTCTCCTAATATACTTACAGACTTCTTATTGATATTTTTGAAATCAGCATTCAATTCTGCATCGACACATTGGTGAAAGAAATCATTTATTGCAATATAAGAGTAATTATTCTGAATTGATACATTATAATCGTTACGATCTATCGAAAAGTTTAATACCTCTGTTCCTAAAATACTTACAGACTTCTTATTGACATTTTTGAAATCAGCATTCAATTCTGCATCAACACATTGTTGAACGAAATCATTTATTGCAATATAAGAGTAATCATTCTGAATTGATACTTTAGAATCGTAACAATCTATCTTAAAGTAAATATTTCTTCTCCTAATATACTTACAGACTTCTTATCGATATTTTTGAAATCAGCATTCAATTCTGCATCAACACATTGCTGAAAGAAATCATTTATTGCAGTATAAGAGTAATCATTCTGAATTGATACTTTAGAATCGTAACAATCTATCTTAAAGTTAAACATCTCTTCTCCTAATATACTTACAGACTTCTTATTGACATTTTTGAAATCAGCATTCAATTCTGCATCAACACATTGCTGAAAGAATGATTTATTGCAATATAAGAGTAATCATTCTGAATTGATACTTTAGAATCGTAACAATCTATCTTAAAGTAAATATTTCTTCTCCTAATATACTTACAGACTTCTTATCGATATTTTTGAAATCAGCATTCAATTCTGCATCAACACATTGCTGAAAGAAATCATTTATTGCAATATAAGAGTAATCATTCTGAATTGATACTTTAGAATCGTAACAATCTATCTTAAAGTTAAACATCTCTTCTCCTAATATACTTACAGACTTCTTATTGACATTTTGGAAATCAGCATTCAATTCTGCATCAACACATTGCTGAAAGAATGATTTATTGCAATATAAGAGTAATCATTCTGAATTGATACTTTAAGATCGTAGCAATCTATCTTAAAGTAAATATTTCTTCTCCTAATATACTTACAGACTTCTTATTGATATTTTTGAAATCAGCATTCAATTCTGCATCAACACATTGCTGAAAGAAATCATTTCTTGCAATATAAGAGTAATCATTCTGAATTGATACTTTAAAATCGTAGCAATCTATCTTAAAGTAAAATATCTCTTCGCCTAATATACTTACAGACTTCTTATTGACATTTTTGAAATCAGCATTCAATTCTGTATCAACACATTGCTGAAAGAAATCATTTATTGCAATATAAGAGTAATCATTCTGAATTGATACATTAGAATCGTTACGATCTATCGAAAAGTTTAATATCTCTGTTCCTAAAATACTTACCGACTTCTTATTGACATTTTCGAAATCAGCATTCAATTCAGCATCAACACATTGTTGAACGAAATCATTTATTGCAATATAAGAGTAATCATTCTGAATTGATACTTTAAAATCGTAGCAATCTATCTTAAAGTAAAATATCTCTTCGCCTAATATACTTACAGACTTCTCATTGACATTTTTGAAATATGCATTCAATTCTCTATCAACACATTGCTGAAAGAAATCATTTATTGCAATATAAGAGTCATCATTCTGAATTGATACATTAGAATCGTTACGATCTATCGAAAAGTTTAATATCTCTGTTCCTAAAATACTTACAAACTTCTGATTGACATTTTTGAAATCAGCATTCAATTCTGCATCGACACATTGCTGAAAGAAATCATTTATTGCAATATAAGAGTAATCATTCTGAATTGATACTTTAAAATCGTAGCAATCTATCTTAAAGTAAATATCTCTTCTCCTAATATACTTACAGACTTCTTATTGACATTTTTGAAATCAGCATTCAATTCTGCATCAACACATTGCTGAAAGAATGATTTATTGCAATATAAGAGTAATCATTCTGAATTGATACTTTAAGATCGTAGCAATCTATCTTAAAGTAAAATATCTCTTCTCCTAATATACTTACAGACTTCTTATCGACATTTTTGAAATCAGCATTCAATTCTGCATCAACACATTGCTGAAATATATCATTTATTGCAATATAAGAGTAATCATTCTGAATTGATACTTTAAGATCGTAGCAATCTATCTTAAAGTAAAATATCTCTTCTCCTAATATACTTACAGATTTCTTATTGACATTTTTGAAATCAGCATTCAATTCTGCATCGACACATTGCTGAAAGAAATCATTTATTGCAATATAAGAGTAATCATTCTGAATTGATACTTTAAAATCGTAGCAATCTATCTTAAAGTAAAATATCTCTTCTCCTAATATACTTACAGACTTCTTATTGACATTTTTGAAATCAGCATTCAATTCTGCATCAACACATTGCTGAAAGAAATCATTTATTGCAATATAAGAGTCATCATTCTGAATTGATACATTAGAATCGTTACGATCTATCGAAAAGTTTAATATCTCTGTTCCTAAAATACTTACCGACTTCTTATTGACATTTTCGAAATCAGCATTCAATTCAGCATCAACACATTGTTGAACGAAATCATTTATTGCAATATAAGAGTAATCATTCTGAATTGATACTTTAAAATCGTAGCAATCTATCTTAAAGTAAAATATCTCTTCGCCTAATATACTTACAGACTTCTCATTGACATTTTTGAAATATGCATTCAATTCTGTATCAACACATTGCTGAAAGAAATCATTTATTGCAATATAAGAGTAATCATTCTGAATTGATACATTAGAATCGTTACGATCTATCGAAAAGTTTAATATCTCTGTTCCTAAAATACTTACAAACTTCTGATTGACATTTTTGAAATCAGCATTCCATTCTGCATCAACACATTGCTGAAAGAAATCATTTATTGCAATATAAGAATAATCATTCTGAATTGATACTTTAAAATCGTAGCAATCTATCTTAAAGTAAATATTTCTTCTCCTAATATACTTAAAGACTTCTTATTGATATTTTTGAAATCAGCATTCAATTCTGCATCAACACATTGCTGAAAGAATGATTTATTGCAATATAAGAGTAATCATTCTGAATTGATACTTTAAGATCGTAGCAATCTATCTTAAAGTAAAATATCTCTTCTCCTAATATACTTACAGACTTCTTATCGACATTTTTGAAATCAGCATTCAATTCTGCATCAACACATTGCTGAAATATATCATTTATTGCAATATAAGAGTAATCATTCTGAATTGATACTTTAAGATCGTAGCAATCTATCTTAAAGTAAAATATCTCTTCTCCTAATATACTTACAGATTTCTTATTGACATTTTTGAAATCAGCATTCAATTCTGCATCAACACATTGCTGAAATAAATCATTTATTGCAATATAAGAGTAATCATTCTGAATTGATACTTTAAGATCGTAACAATCTATCTTAAAGTAAAATATCTCTTCTCCTAATATACTTACAGACTTCTTATTGACATTTTTGAAATCAGCATTCAATTCTGCATCAACACATTGCTGAAAGAAATCATTTATTGCAATATAAGAGTAATCATTCTGAATTGATACTTTAAAATCGTAACAATCTATCTTAAAGTAAAATATCTCTTCTCCTAATATACTTACAGACTTCTTATTGACATTTTTGAAATCAGCATTCAATTCTGCATCAACACATTGCTGAAATAAATCATTTATTGCAATATAAGAGTAATCATTCTGAATTGATACTTTAAGATCGTAGCAATCTATCTTAAAGTAAAATATCTCTTCTCCTAATATACTTACAGACTTCTTATTGACATTTTTGAAATCAGCATTCAATTCTGCATCAACACATTGCTGAAAGAAATCATTTATTGCAATATAAGAGTAATCATTCTGAATTGATACGTTAGAATCGTAACAATCTATCTTAAAGTTAAATATCTCTGCTTCTAAAATATTTACAGACTTCTTATTGACATGTTTGAAGTCAACATTGAATTCTGCATCAACACATTGCTGAAAGAATGATTTATTGCAATATAAGAGTAATCATTCTGAATTGATACTTTAAGATCGTAGCAATCTATCTTAAAGTAAATATTTCTTCTCCTAATATACTTACAGACTTCTTATTGATATTTTTGAAATCAGCATTCAATTCTGCATCAACACATTGCTGAAAGAAATCATTTATTGCAATATAAGAGTAATAATTCTGAATTGATACATTAGAATCGTTTCGATCTATCGAAAAGTTTATTATCTCTGTTCCTAAAATACTTACAGACTTCTTATTGACATTTTTGAAGTCAACATTGAATTCTGCATCGACACATTGCTGAAAGAAATCATTTATTGCAATATAAGAGTAATCATTCTGAATTGATACTTTAAAATCGTAGCAATCTATCTTAAAGTAAAATATCTCTTCGCCTAATATACTTACAGACTTCTTATTGACATTTTTGAAATCAGCATTCAATTCTGTATCAACACATTGCTGAAAGAAATCATTTATTGCAATATAAGAGTAATCATTCTGAATTGATACTTTAAAATCGTAGCAATCAAACTTAAAGTAAAATATCTCTGTTCCTAAAATACTTACAAACTTCTGATTGACATTTTTGAAATCAGCATTCAATTCTGCATCGAAACATTGCTAAAAGAAATCATTTATTGCAATATAAGAGTAATTATTCTGAATGATACGTTAGAATCGTTACGATCTATCGAAAAGTTTAATATCTCTGTTCCTAAAATACTTACAAACTTCTGATTGACATTTTTGAAATCAGCATTCCATTCTGCATTAACACATTGCTGAAAGAAATCATTTATTGCAATATAAGAGTCATCATTCTGAATTGATACATTAGAATCGTTACGATCTATCGAAAAGTTTAATATCTCTGTTCTTAAAATACTTACAAACTTCTGATTGACATTTTTGAAATCAGCATTCAATTCTGCATCAACACATTGCTGAATGAAATCATTTATTGCAATATAAGAGTAATCATTCTGAATTTATACATTAGAATCGTTACGATCTATCGAAAAGTTTAATATCTCTGTTCCAAAGATACTTACAAACTTCTGATTGACATTTTTGAAATCAGCACTCAATTCTGCATCGACACGTTGCTGAAAGAAATCAATTGGCTCAATATAAAGATAAATCCCTAAAAAATGGGACGAAGTCTATATAGTCTTCCAATCGCTGGGATCTATCGAAAAGTTAAATATCTCTGTTCCTAAAATACTTACAAACTTCTGATTGACATTTTTGAAATCAGCATTCAATTCTGCATCGACACATTGCTGAATGAAATCATTTATTGCAATATAAGAGTAATCATTCTGAATTGATACGTTAGAATCGTAACAATCTATCTTAAAGTAAAATATCTCTTCGCCTAATATACTTACAGACTTCTTATTGACATTTTTGAAATCAGCATTCAATTCTGCATCGAAACATTGCTGAATGAAATCATTTATTGCAATTTAAGAGTAATCATTTTGAATTGATACATTAGAATCGTTACCATCTATCGAAAAGTTTAATATCTCTGTTCCTAAAATACTTACAAACTTCTGATTGACATTTTTGAAATCAGCATTCAATTTTGCATCAACACATTGCTGAAAGAAATCATTTATTGCAATGTAAGAGTCATCATTCTGAATTGATACATTAGAATCGTTACGATCTATCGAAAAGTTTAATATCTCTGTTCCTAAAATACTTACAAACTTCTGATTGACATTTTTGAAATCAGCATTCAATTCTGCATCAACACATTGCTGAATGAAATCATTTATTGCAATATAAGAGTAATCATTCTGAATTTATACATTAGAATCGTTACGATCTATCGAAAAGTTTAATATCTCTGTTCCAAAGATACTTACAAACTTCTGATTGACATTTTTGAAATCAGCACTCAATTCTGCATCGACACGTTGCTGAAAGAAATCAATTGGCTCAATATAAAGATAAATCCCTAAAAAATGGGACGAAGTCTATATAGTCTTCCAATCGCTGGGATCTATCGAAAAGTTAAATATCTCTGTTCCTAAAATACTTACAAACTTCTGATTGACATTTTTGAAATCAGCATTCAATTCTGCATCGACACATTGCTGAATGAAATCATTTATTGCAATATAAGAGTAATCATTTTGAATTGATACATTAGAATCGTAACAATCTATCTTAAAGTAAAATATCTCTTCGCCTAATATACTTACAGACTTCTTATTGACATTTTTGAAATCAGCATTCAATTCTGCATCGAAACATTGCTGAATGAAATCATTTATTGCAATTTAAGAGTAATCATTTTGAATTGATACATTAGAATCGTTACCATCTATCGAAAAGTTTAATATCTCTGTTCCTAAAATACTTACAAACTTCTGATTGACATTTTTGAAATCAGCATTCAATTTTGCATCAACACATTGCTGAAAGAAATCATTTATTGCAATATAAGAGTAATCATTTTGAATTGATACGTTAGAATCGTTACGATCTATCGAAAAGTTTAATATCTCTGTTCCTAAAATACTTACAAACTTCTGATTGACATTTTTGAAATCAGCATTCAATTCTGCATCAAAACATTGCTAAAAGAAATCATTTATTGCAATTTAAGAGAAATCATTCTGAATTGATACGTTAGAATCGTAACAATCTATCTTAAAGTAAAATATCTCTGCTTCTAAAATCTTTACAGACTTCTTATTGACATTTTTGAAGTCAACATTGAATTCTGCATCGACACATTGCTGAAAGAAATCATTTATTGCAATATAAGAGTAATCATTCTGAATTGATACATTAGAATCGTTACGATCTATCGAAAAGTTAAATATCTCTGTTCCTAAAATACTTACAAACTTCTCATTGACATTTTTGAAATCAGCATTCAATTCTGCATCAAAACATTTCTAAAAGAAATCATTTATTGCAATTTAAGAGAAATCATTCTGAATTGATACGTTAGAATCGTAACAATCTATCTTAAAGTAAAATATCTCTGCTTCTAAAATCTTTACAGACTTCTTATTGACATTTTTGAAGTCAACATTGAATTCTGCATCAACACATTGCTGAAAGAAATCATTTATTGCAATATAAGAGTAATCATTCTCTGAATTGATACATTAGAATCGTTACCATCTATCGAAAAGTTAAATATCCCTGTTCCTAAAATACTTACAAACTTCTGATTGACATTTTTGAAATCAGCATTCAATTCTGCATCAACACATTGCTGAATGAAATCATTTATTGCAATATAAGAGTAATCATTTTGAATTGATACGTTAGAATCGTTACGATCTATCGAAAAGTTTAATATCTCTGTTCCTAAAATACTTACAAACTTCTGATTGACATTTTTGAAATCAGCATTCAATTCTGCATCAACACATTGCTGAATGAAATCATTTATTGCAATTTAAGAGTAATCATTCTGAATTGATACATTAGAATCGTTACCATCTATCGAAAAGTTTAATATCTCTGTTCCTAAAATACTTACAAACTTCTGATTGACATTTTTGAAATCAGCATTCAATTTTGCATCAACACATGTTGAAAGAAATCATTTATTGCAATGTAAGAGTAATCATTCTGAATTGATACATTAGAATCGTTACGATCTATCGAAAAGTTTAATATCTCTGTTCCTAAAATACTTACAAACTTCTGATTGACATTTTTGAAATCAGCATTCAATTCTGCATCAAAACATTGCTAAAAGAAATCATTTATTGCAATTTAAGAGAAATCATTCTGAATTGATACGTTAGAATCGTAACAATCTATCTTAAAGTAAAATATCTCTGCTTCTAAAATCTTTACAGACTTCTTATTGACATTTTTGAAGTCAACATTGAATTCTGCATCGACACATTGCTGAAAGAAATCATTTATTGCAATATAAGAGTAATCATTCTGAATTGATACATTAGAATCGTTACGATCTATCGAAAAGTTAAATATCTCTGTTCCTAAAATACTTACAAACTTCTCATTGACATTTTTGAAATCAGCATTCAATTCTGCATCAAAACATTTCTAAAAGAAATCATTTATTGCAATTTAAGAGAAATCATTCTGAATTGATACGTTAGAATCGTAACAATCTATCTTAAAGTAAAATATCTCTGCTTCTAAAATCTTTACAGACTTCTTATTGACATTTTTGAAGTCAACATTGAATTCTGCATCGACACATTGCTGAAAGAAATCATTTATTGCAATATAAGAGTAATCATTCTGAATTGATACATTATAATCGTAGCAATCTATCCTTAAGTTAAATATCTCTGCTCCTAAAATACTTACAGACTTCTTATTGACATTTTTGAAATTTGCATTCAATTCTGCATCAACACATTGCTGAAAAAATCATTTATTGCAATATGAGAGTAATCATTCTGAATAGATACGTTAGAATCGTAACAATCTATCTTAAAGTTAAATATCTCTGCACCTAAAATACTTTTAGACTTCTTATTGACATTTTTGAAATCAGCATTCAATTCTGCATCGACACATTGCTGAAAGAAATCATTTTTTGCAATATAAGAATAATCATTCCGCATTGGGACGTTACAATCGTTACGATCTATCGAAAAGTTAAATATCTCTGCTCCTAAAATACTTACAGACTTCTTATTGACATTTTTGAAATTAGCATTCAATTCTGCATCAACACATTGCTGAAAAAATCATTTATTGCAATATAAGAGTAATCATTCTCAATTGATAGGTCAGAATCGTTACAATCTATCTTAAAGTTAAATATCTCTGCTCCTAAAATACTTTTAGACTTCTTATTGACATTTTTGAAATCAGCATTCAATTCTGCATCGACACATTGCTGAAAGAAATCATTTTTTGCAATATAAGAATAATCATTCTGAATTGGGACATTACAATCGTTACGATCTATCGAAAAGTTAAATATCTCTGCTCCTAAAATACTTACAGACTTCTTATTGACATTTTTGAAATCAGCAGTCAAATGTGATCATCATCATTGACCTGATGAGGTTTCAAATGTTTTATTAAATATATACCTTACTTGGACTGAGTTGAATCAAACCAAGTTTCATTTTCAATCCATTTATAATCAGTTCATAAGATTTCACCCAGAGACTGTGTTTTTACTTCATTTTCTGTCGACAAGTTTACTATCATTTGAACGTCATTGATCTGATGAGGTTACAAATGTTTTTAAAATTATACCTCATTTTCACTTCAGTTCATAAGATTTCAACCATAGACTGTGTTTTGACTTCATTTTCTCTGGTCAAGTTCACTACCTCATGAGCCTCATTAACCTGATAAGGTTTCAAATGTTTCAAAAAATATACCATGTTTTGAATGAATTGAATCAAACCAAGTTTCATATATGTGATGTATTCATCATCAATTCATAAGATTGCAACCATAGTCTGTTTTCTGACTTCATTGTCTCTGGACAAGTTTACAATCACTGGAGCCTCATTAACCTGATGAGGTTTCTAATATTTTGAAAAATATACCTCAGTTTGACTGAAGTGCATCAAGCCAAGTCTCATATGGGAATCATATTCTTTATAATGTTCTCATCCTTAATGGAATAGATGTTTTGCTGTAGTAGGGATTCTCTACCATAGTCTCACATCTATTGGAATCTGCTAGATTAAAGCTGAACGTCTTTACGTCTGCAATAGTTACAGCAGTCTAAGTGGTATTTTGAACTCAGCATTCAATTCTGCATCGAAACATTGCTATAAAAATTCAGTTGATAGATTTATGAAGAATCTCAAATGGGACGTTACAACCTGAGACATTTCTTCCCAGGGTAGATCAAAGTTCATATCCGATCTATTTATAGTAAATTAATAGCATTTCAACCAAGGACTGTGTTCTGACTTAATTTTTTCTTGACAAGTTTACTATTACTTTGACATAATTAATCTGATGAGGTTTCAAATGCTTTAAAATATATACCTCATTTTGAAGAATTGCATCAAGCCAAGTTTCATATTCGATTCATTCGATTCATAAGATTTCAACCAAAGACTGTGTTTCGACTTCATATTTTCTCGACAAGTTTACTATCACTTAGCCAACATTAATCTGATGAAGTTTCAAATGTTTTAAAATATATACCTCATTTTGAAGAATTGCAACAAGCCAAGTTTCATATTCGATTCATTGACCATCAACTCATAAGATATGAACCATAAACCATAGAGCTCAAAATCTGATAGTTTTAAGAAACTTACTTGCCGAAAGAAATGCGTGTATTACCTTGCAACATCTGGTGTGAAGCATGTTATTTTAGGTTTGTTGATTATATTGAGTTGAATGAACGATAATTGTATGACCCAGGATCGAATTTATACAAGGCTATGAAACTGATTAACAAAAGCGTTTAAGAATTACCTTGCAACATCTCGTGTGAAACATGTCTTTCTATGTTTGTTGATTATAATGAGTTGAATGAACGATAATAGTATGACCCAGGATTGCATTTATACGAGGTAATAGAACTGATTAACAAAAGCATTTTTGCATTACCTTGCATCAATTGGTACGAAACATGTGAATCTACTTTCTCGTATGCTTACAGCGTGTTGATTGAACAATGTTCGAAATACTCAACATGGCACTTATACGAGGTAATAGAACTGATAAACAATTGCATTTTAGCATTACCTTGCCTACCTTTGGTACGAAACATGTAATGGTAATACTCAACATGACACTTATCTATTTGTTAAAATTTCTTTAGAATGTATCAATGGAAAAATCGCTCCAGTTTGTCCAGACGCTTGTACTGTTGGGTAACAGCAGTATTGAAAACATGATACCATCTTATTTTGAGGTAAAGCTGCAGCATATCAACAGGTTTCATAGGAAATTAACAAAAAAGTGCATAATTTTGACCCTTCACACATCAGGGAGAGAAGCTGCTTTGCACAGTCACGGGAATTTTTTAGCCCTCGTAATTTGAACGTGACCCCAAAGTTCGAATTGAAAACGAGGCATAAATTGAGCATCCGACTATAAAATTGCTTAGCAACATCATCGAAAGTCAAAGATCGCTTTGCAAATGGCGGGAGAAGGATTGAGATTTTCATGCAGTATTATTGCAACGGCATTTCTTCGCGGCCAGGGTTATTTTAGTTGAATACCGAGAAATTAAAATGAAGTTTAATGCTTTTTGAAAAGATGAAGCAAAGCAATTGCTGAATTTGTGGACTGAAAGAAGCAGAACAACAGAAGAATTAGGCCCGGGCCGTTTAGGCCGCAGCCAAAAATTTTGCGGGAAAACAAAATGCAGCAGCCGAATTGCAACATGGAGAGAATCAAGGTGTATATTACGAAGAGTTTTGCCAATTATTGTGCAAATAAATGAATCTGTACCATGAAAGAAACTTGTCGATTCCAAATGGCTTCACACAAGAGACAGACATAGGGTAGCCAAGCGTCATTCTGTAAAAATGGTTGGCTTGATGGGCTACCATTAACATCAGTTTTTCTCGGCTATTATCTGTACTGCAATTATTGCCAAACTAGAATATACAGTTTTGAAATCAGCATTAAATTTTCTACCGATTGCTGCAATGTGCAAATTTTTTGATGCACCAAAGATGTATTTTGGAAGAAAAACAGCTCAGATTGAGGAAAAGCATTCAATTTTGAGCTGAATTTTGAAATAATAACAATGAAAAAATTAGCCTTTCTTTTGAGCAGCCATTTTTACCCAACCACACTCCTTTTTCAGAAGAAACAACCTATAATTATAGACAAGCCAATTAACCATTGCCGCCTTTCATTTACTCCCAGACTGATACATTTGCAATGTGCGCATAGAAGATGCGGACCTGGCTATTGCTTTAAAAACAACTATTCTATTGTTCTTCCTTTGTTAACATAAAATTGCACACAGAAGATGTTCCGCTCACATGAGGTTAACATCAGTCTGGATTTCTCTCATGCTATGGTCAAATGCCCAAGAGCCAGGAGCATTTTTTGAGCAGACACCTGGTGTTGTCCCAGGGGGTTGGTCAGTGTAGGAAGAATCGAATGAGACATAACACTTTCAATGATACAAAGATCACCAGGGGATATAGTTTTTTATAATTACTGTGTGGCTTCTTCTTAATGACCAATCTATCTTTCTTGTCTTAGAATAATTCTGACCCAATTTTCAACTGCTCAAAGACAAAAGGATTACCAGGAATACCACCCCTCCCAGCATCCTACAACGAGGAACCATCGGACCTCTACCAGGTGTGTACCAACTATTTCTGCAAGTTTTCATGAGTTGCATTCTGTAACTAGATATGCTCTCCTCCTTTTTCTGATCCTCCTGTTCAATTTTTGTAAGTAGGATATTAAAGGGGGATTTGTGGAGTGGACTGCTAAAAACTTTCAGAAGTTGGATGAGTTTTTATGACATGTAAGCAAACACCATTTACCTGATAAAAAGCAAAGAAAGGCTGGGGCTTACCAAAGTAAAAATTTTCAAACTGTGATATTGGGGGTGAAGGGAGTTTTTAATTACTGTGAAATGCCTTGCTTCCTTTTAACAGCAAAAACAATTTAAGTCTGTCAATCTTAAAATGGAATTCTAGAGTAAGACGCTATCCATTGGAGAACAGGATCCGTAAATCTGTTTAAAAATTGTTCAAAGCTGAAATTTGTTTCATAGTTAAGGAAACAATCCAAAACATACTTTTATAATAAAGGAACCTACTGTCTGGCAGAATAGCAAAATGCAAACATATTTTGAAAGAAATTGCTCCATTATTAAATCTGTTTATCGTAATGTAAAGAATTCTTGTAATTTTAATGTGCTTGTTCTGTAGGTGTTTCTCTTTCTTTGCAGATTGTTTTGAAACACAGTGAACATCCACCAATAATGAGAGATTCATCCTGGACCCTTGCAGTTCCATATAAAGAGACACCACGTTTCAGAACTCCAAGTGAATCAATTGCTAATAATTACACCCCAAGTGCAGCAGATATCAAGATGAGAAATTTGGGGAAACTGAGGCCAGCAAAGAAAAGGAGTATCCTTTTCCAGAATTATGTCAGAACACACTGCAGGCCTTGTGCACTTTACCATGGTTTTCTTGTCTAAGAATTCTTGTTTAGAAAAATTCACAGTCTTTTATCTGGCTCAAGAATTTGATTTATGCAAGGCCTGTACTGCAGATGATTGCACTGTATCTTTCTTTGACTTAAAGCACATGCATTGTGCACAAACATGACAAGAAGTCTTTGCATCATGAGAAGAATTTTTGAGCCATATGAAAGATTGTAAATATTTTTAGCGAGAATTTTAGGCAGGAAAACCATGTTAATGTATGCAAGGTCTGCAAGGTCTGCACTGTAGATGGAAGCTTGAAGCACAAAGTTTTGATAAATTGTCATATCCTGAACTTTCACCGAAGCAATTAAAGTAAATCAATGGATCTAAAAACAGCTTAGCTTGGGAACTGGGTCAATCTAAATATAACCTCATTGTATTTTACATTCTGGTTTGATGAAAACAGTGAAAAATAAGTGACGCATGCCATTCTCTTGTGCTATGTTATGTTTAGATTAGATCGCTATATCTCCGTTCATATACCTTTATGAAATATTGCGTGATTTAAAATACGTATCCTTTCAGAAGACAACTATTTCATACTTAACTTATAATTAGCTAGCATTGATGATCCAGGCTTGATAAGGAGGAAGACCCCAAGACCTCATTTGCGAACCAGATCAGAAGGCTCCTCAGCAAGAGTGTAAGTGAATTAACTAAAATATGCTCCTTCATATTTGCTAATCATGTCCTCAGAAATAGTGTGATTACAAACTGTACATTTTCAAGTTTCGCAAATGCTCTGTCTCCTGAAGGTAAGCATTTAACTAACCAGAAAAACATTGTCTTTTTCAAATAAATACCTAACATTTGGTATAGCAATTAACGTTTTATTAAGCTTCTCCTACACATTGCACATGTCATAAAAATGTTTTGGTTATTGATCTCTTTTCGCTTTCATTTTTTCTATATTTCTACCTTGCATCCAAAGATGGCTTCAGGACACTGAGGAGGTGCTAAGCTTATCAAAGCAGTGCCCTTGTCCTTCCTCTTGGTGTCATCACACCTTGTGATTCTTTAAGGCTGGAATTACAGAGACTTGGCAACTATCTTCACTCTACGACAATATAATAAATACATGATTTGAGTAGCAAGAATAATGCAGGTGTTAAAAACACGATGTTTCCATCATGTACTCGTTATCAAGTGACTCCTAATCAATGAATCCAAGCAAAGAGAAGACAAAATTCGACAATTAGCAGCCCCATCTCTCCTCACTCTACATATCAGGTTTGATGGGGCATGGTTTTGAACCACTAACCCTCAGATTGGTAGTTATGTCTTGTTCAATTCCTACCCTGACCATCCTCACTAATTTCGCCTTCTTTATATTTCACTACAGTTGGCCAGGAAGCAGACCATTGACACCAATACAGCAAATAAATGTTATACAAACAAAACAGATTGATGAAAATAACAATGAAATTGAACCATCTCAGAGAGACATGGAGGTGTGTAGTGTATAGTTTGCCATAAAACCTCTATCTAGCCCCCTCTCTATTAGCTTCCCTCTCTATTAGACCTCTGGCTTCTAAGACAAAATTTTTTGATAAGCCCCCCTTTCCTAATAAACCCCCCCCCCCATATGTATCAAATGCCAGTGATTACCAAGGATTTTCCTTTTGTGCGTATTTATGTATGTATGTAATATATCTAACATGGTTACAAGGCTAAGCGAACGCTTGTTTACAGCTTGGTCCACAAATTAAAATTGTAAGGCATAAATAAAAAAAGTAAAATCATAAGGCTAATAATTAATTTACATGGAAATTCGAATATAAAATATTTTCCGGATAGATGTATTAGTTGCTATAAACCTAAAATGTCCAAAAGATTAAAATATACAGAAAAATTAAAACACGGTCCAATCATATTTCACATAGTTGTCTGAGCTAAATTCGATTTAAGTGGCAAAATATTAAAAGAATAAACCAAATGAAAAGATTTGTTCATTATTCCAGCGATATTATCACTACATAACGAAAGGAGTTCCAGCAACGTCGATCATGCCTCAGGATGAAGAAATATTGAGACGCATTGTTGATGATAGAATCACAGCTAGATTGAAAGATGGCAAAGCTCCCTTGAAGATGATTGAACAGTTGAAAACTGAAATTGCAGAAGACTACAGTTTTAGTTTACGAAAAGCAATCGGTAAGGAGCATGGCTCATAGACTCACTTAAAGACCCATTCCTAACCATGATCCTTTGCGCACCGAATTAAAGGACAAGAGACAGAGCCTACTGTAGGCCACAAATAACTTTCATGTACCGGGTGAGTCAAAAAAGAATCCCCGTTTGGAAGGCCACTGCTCCCTGAAAATCAAAGCAATAATATTGAAAACCGCCTTGTTTTATTTACCAATATGTTCAATTAGGTTCAGTGATTCACCCGGGTTTAATCGGTCATCCCTTGGCGTAGATATGGGAGATTTTCTGCAGAAGCCACCTTCCAAAAACCTGCAGAAGCGAGTGAAAATGATGAGCAAATTTTCCTTGCTTTTTCTTCCTAAAATGATGACAATCGAATGTATTCATGTGCTTTGCCCTCTTAGGAGAATGAAATCCCCCTGAAGAGGTTATTGATACCAGAGGGAAGTTTGTTTATCCTCCCAAGAGGATAGCATGCGCTAAAACGTGCAGAAGTCATTTGCTGTAAGGCCGGTGTAAGGCAGAAATATTAGCAAAATTTGTTCGTGATTTTGGGCACATTTTGATGGTTTCTTGAAGAGGCTTTCTCGAGAAAATCCCTTATAATTTCAGAACAGAGTGGCCCATTTCACTCAGGTAAATCTTAAAAAGGATCTGAACATGTCTACCATTAATCTATATATTTACCGTTCAAACGGGGTTTCGTTTTATTGACTCACCCGGTGTGACTGTCACTTCATACAAAAGTCGATTTTAGCGCCTCAAAGGATCATGGTTAGCTATGCCTCTTTAAAGATTACAACTGAAATGTTTCGGACAGTGAAAGTTTCAGATAAAATTTGTTATGTGAATTACCTTTGAAAGCCTCCTGGAATTTGTTGTCTAAATTTGATGCTCCCGATATTTTTTAATGAAGCATTCATTGCCGATCTTTGGTTGAAAATTAGGTTAATTCTGTGCAGATATAACTCATTTCAAGCGAATGATTTGACCAATAAGCTGCAAAATAGACATTGTCTCTGAATTTTCCGAAAGTGTCTGACCTGTCTTTTTCCGATAAAATTTTGCATACTCTTTGTCCTTTATTGATGGAACTTCATCTCCTCATAGTTGATTACATTCTCAAAGATGAAAGTGAAAGAAAAAGACTTCATATCGCAGCCATCCCGACCCCTTTTAAAATCAGGTATGAAGACAACAATACTCTTTCTCTTCAGTTATTAGCCATTGTATGATGTGCGCTTGTCAATTGAGCAAGAATTCCTTAAAACTTAAATTCCTCTCAGTTTTCATACTCTGCTCTTTGAGATCTTTTGATTGATCATTGCTTTGATGGATATTTTTGTCCATTTAATTATCGAAAATACTGTAGTCCAGGAGCTATATAAACCAGTAGCTATTTAAGCTATTTGAGCAAAGATTCTCCAAATATACTACATTGCTCTCAAAAATTTCCTCTCTATTCGCTCGCAAGCCAGAACTGAATTGATGGATTCATACTGTAGCTTGAACTGCACAGAATCGTAGATACGTTCAGACTTGTCTTTCCGTCTAAATTTTGAGTCTTGCAGCGTCAAAACTCTTAATTAACCAAGACTCCCCCCCACCAATCTCCGCTTTGTCACTGCTGCTCGTAGCCTGTGACTACTAACAGCTCTAAGAAGAAGGCGTCAGTTCTCCTATTTTGTAGTTCCCTTCTTTGAACGGCAGCCTCCGCTGCTTCGTTTTCCTTCCGGTGTCTCTAGTCCAGTAGCTATTTGAACCAGTACATAACTTGATTTTTGTTTTGTTTCAGTTGTATTAGAGCTCCTGTTCCCTGGCATAAGACATATGCAATAGCCAAAGAGTTGACTGCTACTCAGCTGTTTACGATTAATTCTGTTATGACTGAGTTACAGACCATTTGGCATCAAAGGTACGTTTCAATTCATTGTCATCTTTGAACTTGGAGGATGTAACCTTTTTATGGAGTTTTTATCAATTTTATCCATAAGAAATATATGTTTCAGGGATTTTTGTCTTTGTTGCGTCTTGTTGATCACTATTCACTGCATGTATGTGAGCGATCTGTGTTTGCCTTCAAAACTCTGAATATTAAAAAAGAAATTCCTTATCCCAGACTCGTGGACTAACATGGTTCTAACAACAACTTACCTTATCTTGCAGATTTTCCAAAAATCGATTTGTGGATATTGATGAGATTTTTAAGTCTGGCTCTCCGATGTACCCACAGGAATTTGAGGCACTCATCAAGAAGCAATGCTCTAAAGCCAGGGAACATTTGATCAAAGTGTAAGTAATTCTGATATCAATAGCTCTATTTTTTAATCATTTTTGCAAAAATGCTCTTATCTTACAGTGAATAGAAATTGAACCTTGTTGCTTGCCACGAGTGAAAAGTCACTCCAAAGATTGCGTACGCTCTGGTTAGAAATCCCAAAAAATCCTGAAAAGTCACGAAACTCTTCGAAGAGTCTGTAAAAATCTATAGATCTGTAAATCTGTAAAAAATCTGTAAAAGTCTGTAAAAAAATCGGAAAATTTTCAAAAATCTTCAAAAATCCCTGTAGTTTCCCAAATTTTCCTGAAATCTTTCGAAGTGTTTGTTTTGAAAGTGTTTTGAATCCTGAAAGTGTAAAATGTTGCGAAATCTAGAAAATTTTTGCAAATTCTGGAAAACTTTAGAAATCTCGAAAATATCTTGAAATCTCAAAGTTCTTCAAAAAAGCCTAGAAATCCGAAAAAGCTTTATGAAATCTTACAAATCTTTAAACATTTCCAATTATCGTCGAAATGTCTTTGTGATACCTCATACAGTAGATCCAATATGATATATTCTTCTTCGACTCAAAGCTTTAAAGTTTGAATAAAACTGCTCACATTTTTTTTGTCTCTAGCTGGATACCTGCATGCGGAGATGTGCTGAAGTCATTGAAAGACCACTGGATTCATTTAATACCAGCGAAAGAGGGTTCTTCGACTCAACTCATTCAATCATTTTTCTCATGCGTTGCCTCTGTGATGTCAATTCAACTTAGAAGCATGGTGTTAAATTCATTGAATGATTTTCTGCAGTTTCTCAACAGATATGAGGTATTACAACCTTTATATATGTATTGAACTACGTTGCTTGTGTTTTCACGACTCCATATCAATTCGTCACTTTCTGCGGTTCCTTGGTACATACAGTTTTGCAAGATTACAGTACGAGGGACTGGGGGTACGTAGCATATTGAGGGTACGGGTATGTGCTGCCAATATGGGTCGGTTTTTGGGCCCAAAATTCTCTAAACAAGGGTCATTTTTTGGCAGATTTTCCTTAAACATGGGTCGGCAAAACATTGTTAAAATAGGTATTTTGCCGCCAAAATTCATCGCAAGAGTGGGTACTGAAGCAAATTTTGGCAAGTGGAAATAGGGCCTCTTTTAACATAACAGCTGGGTGGCCAATTGCCCCCTTAGCCCCTTCTTTGATCCATTGTTTTACCTTCTGAAACAATGATTCTATTGTCCCTTGTAATCGAGGAAACAACTGATTGCCCCCTGAGTCCTGGTCCCTTAAAAGAGGCCCTGATAGGAAGAGGGTAGCTTTTTGAAAACTGGGCGGCAGACTTCCGTCCATTCACAAGTCTTGTACCCCTCCCTGGGATGGCAGTATTGACATTGAATCTATTGGTCTCGATTTTATGCCATTAGAAGGATGAAAAGCCAGTCCTGGTCATGGAATTAGGTGGACTTTTTTCCGTAATTCGCCTCTTTACTTTTCAAACACGGTTGTAGCCCTATTCCTACAGATATAACTTTCACCATCAAATTTGTTTGACCTTCGAAGAGGTTATCAATAGTTTCTCAACCAATCAGAGTTTTCAAACTCTGTTGCAATATCATTTGCCTTTCATCTATAAGACGCTTTCATCTACTTTCCTTACACCATGATGAAAAGAATTTTGTCTTACTATTCGATTCAACTCTACTTTAGGTCGCATAATTACGGTTGTCTCTTTTTCTCCTCAGAATGGAAATTATTTTGAATCTCCTTACGAAGATCTGAAATTTGTACAACCACAGGTAAGGTTTAAGGAAATGGTGAATTAGAATGTAGCACTTTTGACAAAATGTTGAATTTATGATGTATACTGCATATTTTTAAAAGAAAATTTTAGCGAAAATAAACCTTTTCGCCATTCTAAAAAAGAGTATGGATCGAGCGATATTTTTGTATATTTTTATACGAAAGGTTCGATTGAATGGCGTTAGGGCTTCCATTGCTTTTGTGCACATTCGAAAATTCTCCAAAATATATCAAACTAGCGTTCGATTCAGATTCTTTTGTAGAAAAGCTAAAAGGTTTACTAGTTGTAAAAAATGATGAAATTTCACTACGTTTCTTCTTGGGGAAATTTTGGGGAAACGGACACTTTCTCCATAATGTTCCAAGAGGGAAATGGAAATTTCCGTTTCCCTTGAATTTCCCAGAGAAACTTGCCTGTTTCCCATCAATCTTCATGCAGAAACTATAGGGAAATTTTGTTATTTTTTGCTTATGGCCTAGTTTATTCTTATCACAAGAATTTTGTCTCTGACTTGCATCTGATTTCTGGGTGCAATGAGTTGATAATGGTAGTCCAAAGAATTAAGACGCAGCCGGAGCTCGTCCTTAAGAGATTACCCTTCCAGTCCTCGGTTGGGGAAGTTTTTCTCTTTTTCCAACGGTCCTTCAAAAAGATATTGCACTAAGAGGAGCGATTGTAGCTCTAAAAGAGTAAACGGATCCGCTTTTTCTTGTTTTCAGGTTATCACAGTCAATGTTCTGATCAGAGACAGGCAAATCACATTTGATCCACAATTCAATGAAATACGTGACGTCATTGTTCGATGTTTCACAGACATTGTTGGTAAGGCGGAATCACTGCCTCGGGTTCGTATAATGCGCTAAATTTGTATTGTCAAACTGATGAAAACAAGCATAGGGCTCAAATCTTTCAAATCTTTAAAAAGGTCGGTGTAAAATTCTTTTGCAGTTTTCTTTGAATTGCATGACTTGAAAGGAACTTATGGTACTTTGCTGTAAATCTGCCGTGGAAATTTTTTGATATCTTGATTTTTTCAAAATGGCGGCAATTTTATTATTTTTGACAAAATTCATGGGAAATTTTGAACAAATTTAAACAATCGTAAATCCTAGACTAATAGAGGAAACATTGTATAAACTTCAAAGAAACCATAATTTATGAAGGTCTACAATATGGTGGCAAGCAGAAATCTGTAGCTTTTCTAGTTTAGGATTTAGAAATTTGATGACGTCATAGCCTCAAATTTGATAAATGCCGCAATATTGAAACTAATCAAGATATCAATAAATTGCCACGGCAGATTTGCAGCAAAAAACCCTAAGCTCCTTCCAAGCCATTTATTTCAAAGGAAACTGCAATAGAATTTTACACCGAACTTTTTAAATATTTGAGCCCTATGTTATGAAAACATGAATTCTTAAGACCTTGTGCTTTCCTTGATCCTTCGCTGTCTCACAATGACTTTCATACTGTATGAAATTGATTTGGCCTGCAAATCTTAGGGCTGTGTTGTCTCTTCAAACTTCGAGTGAATGTTATTATTCCATAACTTTTGAGGGGAGCACAGTGTCTTAATGCAATGAAAATTTGAAATGTCTAGTTATGAATTAATCATGACATCGGTAGTGGTTTGCAAAAGATGTGCTTGTTGCTAAGTGATA
Source organism: Aurelia coerulea (assembly GCA_039566865.1). NCBI lineage: Eukaryota > Metazoa > Cnidaria > Scyphozoa > Semaeostomeae > Ulmaridae > Aurelia > Aurelia coerulea. Next base: position 20,939,795 of record CM076955.1, read on the forward strand.
TTTCTCATCAAGCCAAGAATCTTTTAGATTATTTCTTATGATTTCTGAAAATAAGCAAAGTTGTAGTAGGGCGCGATGGCCAAGTGGTAAGGCGTCGGTCTCGTAAACCGAAGATCACGGGTTCAAGTCCCGTTCGTGCCTTTTCTTTATGCGACCGGTCACAATCATGGGCCTTAGGACATAATAAAAGAGTAGTGCAAGTACACAAATAAAAACCGAATAAATACAGCCTCTTTATGCAATTAGATTTACAATCCATTAAATTTGAGTGTATATTTTCAACTTTGCATCAGTTTTAATTATTTGGTTCCAAGCTACCTTATAGTTTGTTGACAGAGATAAATAGCTAACTCACGAGATGCATGTGCATGTGTAAAATTGGCCTATTGTATTTGATGATTTCGAAACGTGAGTTGGTATTCTTTAGCTAGAGGAACGATCGCGTGCATAGGAGAGCATAGAGCTAGCCTGTGAACGGCTTTGAACGGCTTTAGCATAGAGCTTGATTCTTTGCAAAACTTCAAAATGAAACGTGTAAAATGTTAGTGCTTAATTCTGTCAACTGAATAGATCGAAGGGAACTTTACGTTGTTTGCCATAATTCCAAAAAGAGCACATTTTTGATATCATAATTATTTGTGGAACTACAGCGTTTTTAAGTTTCATGAAAGGATGTACGAGAGGAGGTGCCTGAAGCATTGATAAAGATCAAAAATTCCATAAATGGTAAACTGATTGAGGAGAGTCAAAATGACCATTACAAGAAATTCTCAGTTTTTGACGATCTACAAGATGGTAGCAAGCAAAAGTCTGTAGCTTTTATGGTTTACGATTTAGAAATTTGATGACGTTACAACTTCAAAACTAGCACAAGTTTTGTAAATGCTGTAACTCTGAAAATATTGACGATATCAAAATGCTCTTTCTGGAATTATGGCTAACTACTTAAAGTTCCCTTCGATCTATTCAGTTGAAAGAATTATTCAATAAAATTTTACACATTTAATTTTCAAAGTTTTGCAAAGATTCAAGCCCTATGCTGCGTAGGGGCTCGCTTTGTCTATTTATGGATCGCCTCCATATCTCCGTCAACTAACTGAACTCCTTCCATTTATATTTTCAGGTTGAAGGTGAACTCTTTCCAGACTTGAGAGGGAAAAAATTGTATTTGCGAACAGTAAATGTGGAGGAGATGATAGTGACAGATTTCATTGAGAAAGGTGTTGAAGTGTTCAAAGAAAATACGATTGGTCCTCAAAGGTAAAACTAATCTCTACATTTTCACTCACACCAAGATCCAGAACTTTCAGACGGCTGAACTTTCGGACAAAATATTATTTGAAAATTTTTTGTCCGAATTACATTTGAAAGTGTCAGGAATTTTTTTAGCTAAATTCTTTGACATACTTATCGTATGCTCGCAATACTTATGTATCGTATGCTCGCGATACTTAAAGGGACTGTACAAGACTTTTGTACTAATGAAATAATTATCGAATTATCGTTGACCATAATTCTTAATTAGGACTTAATCAAATTCCTGATTTCTCTAGGTACTTGGAAGCGTACAAAATATACCATGATCTCTTGACTGGCAAAGCTGACACAGAAAATGCAAATTTTCTTCAAGAATTTCATGCACTGGGGTCATTCTCCAAAGTAGGTTCACTGTCGTTGTTCTTCCATTACTTTAAAATGATTGTCACACTACTCGATATAATCGCAGTGCACGATAGTGCTAAAGTCGACAGCGTAGAAAGCTTAGCCATGAACATTTGCATCCCATAGCAAGTCGAACATTCAAAGCAATCAGAATTCTCTGAGACTCACGCCTAGAATCGTGGTGAAATGGTCGCTGATGCCTTTTTAAGTTGCTTCTTCCAACTAAATTCAAGCATCCGTCTAGAATTACTAAATAAAATACTGCTCCTGATCAAATGCAGACAGAAAACTGAAATATTTGATCCTGCTAAATCATTATAAATGTAGCAAGATTCAAGTACATATCATAATCACTGTGAATTACAGTTAATCAGCCATAGTAAACGAAGCTAGAATAAAGACTTTCTTAAACAACTGTTAGTTTACGATCGCAAACCATCACATGCTTTTGTCAAAACTTTTGTCAAAAAGCAAGCAGGCTCTGTTACTGTCCATGAATTACTTACTGCCCGTTGACCATGGTAGACTCTTTAGAACCTCTCTATTTTTTTCAGAAAATTAATCAATTCAAAGACATTGCAAATGAGATTTCCTCCTTACACATCACTGTTCCGTTGAATCTGCTGTGCCTTAATTGTGCCCAAGTGAATGAAGAGCTGGAGAAGAGAGCAAAGCAACTCGAAAATCGATTGGTTACTTATATTTTGGATTTCAATAGAGACCAGAATCGAAGGTATGGTGTGCACGTTTATATATCTCATTATTGCTGTGCCTGAGTGCGAGAAAGAACGAATGAGAAAAGAAATAAATTCAATCTGCACCAATGAAAATTAGTTTCTGGTAAAGAAAGGACACAATTTCATCGAGTTCCCATTACGAACGACACTTGACAGCAATTTAATACCATGATAATATCTACTTTAACAAAAGAAAAGTATACACTACAACACTTAATGCCAAATAAGAGCATCTCTCCAATTCACCTGGTAGTGTGAGCTGTGATGTGAATCTATTTCTAGTCTAATCCCTGTGTTGATTTGATAAAAGAAATGGTCGCTTCCAGAGTTATTCTGTTCACAATCACTTTTACGTTTGGGCTACCAAATAACAGTACTTCGAAAATATTCTTAGAATCCACAGTCTCAAATGTCTATGTCAAAAGGTCCCAGAGCTGACCAAGGAGATCGCTACACTGCAATTCAAAGAGAAGGCAATGCAGGAGAAAGTACTCGTTATCTTCTTTCCCTGTGCCACAAGCACAGATAGGGTGCAGACAGTCAAAACTATGCCTAAATTTGTGTTCATTTAAGGCACTAAAATTCACTTAGTCTGAAGTCTAATACCTGCTATATCGTGTATATTATAAGAAGGCCTTTGATCAGGCTTTATGATTATATTTTCAATTTCACACAGCATCTGCAAAAGATTCGATGAGATTTCAGACAGATGCCAAGAAATGCCGGATAATACCGCAGAGATTGTTAGCCTCGAAGAATACGTGAAAGATGCCAGTGCTGTCAAGGTGATACAACTTCAGACTGAGGTTGATGAAGCGGCAGAGAGGCTTATATTTCTTCTTGACTATGCCACACTTCCAGGTAAGTATCATCTGGACTTCTTTTGCTCGAAACGGGCAAAATTTGACAAAGATGTGACGGTAGCTTGTGTTCACGAGATATTGGCAGAATTTGAAAAGGTCAGAAAATTCGACAATACCAAATACTTTTGCAACCTCTGAGCTAAAGAATTTATATGTTGACAATCGAAAAGTTTATGAAGGCCTTGTGAAGTGTTGAAAAATGTTTCATTGTTATTGTTAACTTGAATTTGAAAAATGTTCTGTCCTCTTCTCTCGATACTTTGGGTCTTTTTCAATCTAGAATCAGGTAATCCAAGTGATGAATTACCGCAATACGTACTCTCCTAGATTGTTCCATAGAAGCATTTGAGAGGCATAGAAGCAATAACAACAATAGACCTTTTAGCTGTTCTGCCAAAGAGGCTGGATCGAGTGATATTTGTATACATTTTCATGCGAAAGGTTTGACTGAGTCATGTCAGAGCTTCTATCACCGTTGTACACATACGAACAATTGTACAAAATATATGAATATATCGTTGTTTTGTAGAATAGCTAAAAGATCTACTGAAGAGTTTTGCATGAGCATTTTGGCTTCTTACTTGAGACAGACTTTAATAGTAAATTGAAGGGAGACATTGCAATTTACAGATTATTTCCAATTTATACAAAATATTTGCTTGCTTGTTTTCAGCTGAAGATATCAAATTGAACAGTGTCGTGTTTCATTGGCCAGATCATATCCAGAAAATCTTCGACCTCGCACGAAACAGAATTGATCATCGAAAAGACTTAGCAATGGCGGAATTGAAGAAAAAGTATGTGATTATAGTTGTACCAACGGCTGACCCAAAGTTTTTGAGAAAATCATCAAAATTTGATTAAATTACCCATCATGAAAATGTCTTGATGTGCATTCCTGTCAAGAACTAAATCGATTTCTGAGAGCGTCTTGAGGTGGCTGTAAATTTTATGGGAATTTTTGGTTTCACCGGGTACCTTGTTTTGAAGCATTCCCCGAAACCACAAGAAATGATTATCAAATTGAAATTTTCTCCCAAACCACCCAATGAATTTGCTACTTATGCCCTTGAAAAATCTCTTATATCATATAAAACTCAAACTCTAACGATAAAGCCGTTTTGCTAAAAATACGACATCTTAGAAATGCCATTTCTCAATATATGGTTTTGTATGCCTCTGTTTCAACGTCTCTCTCCCAAACGAATATAATACCAATAATCTATGGAGCTTATTTGATCTTTGTAGCAAATACGCAAAAAGAAAATTGAAAGTTCGGTAAAATAAATAGAATTTTGTTGAATTTTGAAAAGGCTTTGCATTTTACCCGTTTTGCCTGGTGGTATCCTCATATTCCTCAAAGTTGACTGTCGTTATTCATCTCATCAAAATTTATGTTAATTATGTTCAACATCCTATAATGTGTAATTGCTTCCTCCTCCCCCGAGGGTTGAAATTTGATAAATTTGCACATCAATTCTCGAGAATTCTTATTTTGTTAATTATTATGTAGTGATCTTTTAATTAGTAAATGTTTTGCCACGGCCCCCTGAAAAGCAGTTCTTATGGACTGACGGGGCTACCGTGCCTAAATAATTAAAAATGAAATGAAATGAAAATGAAATGGTCTTATTCAGGAGTGGAAGAAGAGTGAAAGTCTCTGCGGAGGAGAGTGGCGTAATCGTGAAAATTTCTAGAATGTTTTCATTATTCTTTCAGGTTGAAGAACTTTGACGAAATGCTCAACCTCTACAACAAAGATGTGGAAACCTTCAGGAAAAAAGAGGTTATAATTTGAACATTCTTGCAACCCTCTAAATTTACTACCTTTTGTTGACTGAAAAATGATTCGTATGCTACCTTTTTTGACTGAAAAATGATAAGAATCCTTCTTGCAATTATATTTGCCTTTTTTCGCAGCTCATGAACGCAGAAGAAATGCACAAAAATGTGGAAAGATTGGATGAGCTTGATTCACATCTAGATGAAGCCAGAGATATTTTAATTGTAAGTTCCTATTGTTTTCCGTTCTTATTCTTTGGACAATCTCGGCATTTTTCAAAGTCTACTGTCACGTTTAACAGCTTTTTGTTGTTGTTAGTCACACTAGGCCCTCCAAAAAGATGCTACAGCCTGGCAACGTATGAGCTGTGAACAAAAGTCTAGAAAGGCTTTCCTTTTTCCTTCCCCTCTTCTTAAAATTTCCTTCAGAGGGTCTAGTGAAGGTAGGTTTTAAATTAGAATTGCCCATTTGTGTAACTATTTCATTTAGATCTGACTAACAATTGCTACCTATCCCTTCCCTTCTCACTATCGCAAAGGAAAATATAAGAGCAAGTTTATGCAACTTTTTGCAAATTTCCTGCAGAAACCTACCATTTTGAAATTTTCTGAAAATTTACCCCCAAAACAAGCTGGCGTCGTGTTTTCAGTGCTGGTGTGACGTCATGCCGTCTGCATGAATATTTACAATTATTCTTGTCGTGTGCGCTCAACTTTTCTGATATAAGTAGGCGCCAAGGGTCCCAATTGGGATAAAAACGGCTTCTGTTTTTGTTGATAGTTGGTGTTTGTTTGTTTATTGTTGGTTGTTAGCTGCAGGAGAGATTTGCTTGATCACAACTCATGTAGTTAGTCGTGTAAATCGTCTTGTGAATCGTCTCGTATTATGTTGTAATCGTATTGTTAATGCAATTTGTGGTATATCAATCATACGTTTCTTGTAAAATTTTGAAAATTGTATTAGCTTTACTTCGTTGTTGTTAAATTATTTTGTAGTTTTGTAATTATTCATTGATATATATAGAAAGAAACATTTTCTGATCTTCCATTGCAGGCATTGAATGAGGAAGAAGAGTTATTGGAATGGGAACCATCACAATTTCCTTTGCTGCAAGGAATCATTGCTTACAAAGAGCCGTATGACAAATTGTGGAGGACTGCATATACATTCCACACGAAACACGAAGCATGGATGAATGGTTGGTAACACGTGGATATCACATGATCAGTTTTATGTCATCATAGCATAGGTTCCAAGTCTCTAAAAAGGCTGGTGTAAAACTTAAAGACCTATTTCTTTGAACTGAATGACTTCAAAGAAACTTTAGCTATTTCTCTATAATTCTACCGTTGGACTTTTCTGAAATCGTCATTATTTTCAGATATAGATTATTTTTCTTCTTTTCAAGAATTCGAGAAGAAGTTTAGAAAAGTTTAAAACCATCATAATTTCTTAACTGTTTGACCCAACATGAAAATAATCAAGAAAATCATCGTTTACGAATGTCTACGATATGGCATCAAGCAAAATTCTATTACTCTTCTGGTTTATGATTTAGAAATTTGACGATGTCACATCCTCAAATGATTTAGAATATAAAATACGCTGTGATTTCGAAAAATATTCTAAATTTCTGAAAAGTCCAACGGTAGAATTATAGGCAAGTAGCTAAAATTTCTTTCAAGCCATTCAATCAGAAAAGATAGGTTATAGAATTCTACACCCATCTTTTTACACCGATTTAGAGATATGCAACCGATGCTTGTCATCACTCTGTTCACGAACTTATTGCTATTCTTTATGTATTTCTTTGTTTTTACTTCACAAGCTACGATATGCTACTACAGCATAGGTATAAAATATTTATTGGACAAATGGCTACTGAGTCTACCCTTTAATCTAATGGCTCGAAGAAAGTTTCAAGTATTTTTCTATAACTCTACTTTGGGGATTTTGATAATCTTGATTATTTTCAGAATCCGCATCTTCTTTGTTTCATCCAGTTTTGAGGTTGTGATGTCATCAAATTGCTAATTCGTAAACAAGAGAAGCTACAGGTTTCTACTTGTCACCGTATGGTAGACCTCAATAAACAATGGTTTTTTGAAGATTTTATCGTTCTTCCTCTATTGATTTCAGATTTCCGATGATTTTAATGATCGCACAATTTGGAAAACAATGATATATATTTAAACGAACTGATTTTTAAACGGAATCGACCTAGCTATATCTCGCCACTATAAATAGGCTAAAGAAACGCCCACACAACCATTTTTTCTTTCCCTACACAATGAAAGGGCACGTGTCAAGGTTATCAAATACAATAGACCATATTTTTAACTTGGCCAAGGCCAGCTTTTAACCAATTCGATTCCCTTTAAGATTCTGAATTTTGATTTATTCTTTGCAACCAATTTAGGTTCATTCCAAGCGATCAATGCAGAAGAAATAGAAGAAGAAGTGAGTGGAATGTGGCGCACATTATTCAAACTGACGAAAACATTCAGTGATGTTCCTGGGCCGAGACGTGTGGCTGATAGTACAAAATCGAAGATCGATAAATTCAAAGTTTATCTTCCGTTGCTGTCTTGTATCTGTAATCCAGGATTGAGAGACAGACATTGGGAACAGGTATGCTCTTTTAAATCAAAAAGGAAAGACCACAATACCGGCGTTGCTCGTCGGATCCGAAGATGCTTGCGATGAAATAAGAATGAAATAATTTGTAGGCATGTTTCTTCGTCGTGTTGCGGTGTTTCTGCCTACAAATTATGCTCTTTTCATTTGCCGACAATCTTCATTTCTAATGGACTTGCTACAAGTCTCTCTTCTCAGCGCATTCTCCTTCTTCCTGCTCTGCGTTTGTCTTGTGCTGACAAGAGACAGACTGGTAGCAAGTCCACATTTTTAGAGAATGGCCAATCGAAGGGAATTATTTAAACTTATCTCTTTGAAATTGAGCAGCCTTGTCCACCAAACATTGAGTCGAAAAGCTTGATTACTATCTCACAGTGAGGAACAATAATATCTTCTCAACGATTCATAACAGTTTAAAATAGAGACATAATCTACAGCTGCATCTTTCATTGGTATTGTGTCACCAGCTTCTTTTACTTACGTCCATAATACTCAGTAGCAATTGGAAATTTTTTCGTCCACACGGTTATATTCTCATGGAATTGAAAGGTCAATTAATCTTCTTTGGATGAGCTTTATTATCATATTCTTTAAATGCACAATATCTTTGCTTCTTTTGCAGATGAGTGACATTGTAGAGTATGACATCAAGCCTGACGAAACCACAACGCTTAGTCACATGATTGATTTTGGCCTCCAGAAACATTTAGATAGGTAAATACAAAGAATACTTTTCTTTCTCGTTTTAGTTTTAGTTTCAGTGTCTTAGATTGAAATGGTTCTTGGTTGAAACGTTTCAGTGTCTTAGATTGAAATGGTCTCAGGTTGAAACGTTTAGTGTCTTAGATTGAAATGGTCCCATCTTTGATTTGAGATCCATGTTATCAATCTTGTGGGAATTTGCTTTAGTTTAAGCTTGTTCTACTTACCAATATGAATAAGGTATAAGCTTCACTTTTATTCTCAAAAATTGACAATGGAGTTCTTTGTCACCTTACGGTAAAAGTCACCAATTGATTTGCTTGTTTAAGAAGCTTTCATTTTGTCACAGGTTGGATGAGATTAGTGGTTCTGCCACCAAAGAATATTCGCTCGAAAAAGCAATGGAGAAAATGAAATCAGAATGGGTTGAAATGCATTTCGAGCTGGTACCTTATCGAGATACGGTGAGATTTCAATTTGCAACACTATTTTTATTGTTAGCTCTTTATTGCTCTATTTCTTCTCTAAAATAGCTTCAGTGTAGCCCTTTGTGCATTGATGGATAAGTTGATACAACTGCTTCGCTGTAGTTGCACTGGTTTTGGAAACGTGTACTTGTTTCCAAAATTGCTATCTTAAAAACACGGAAAATTGGATGATGGAATGGAATGATTATGGGATGTAATAATGGAATGGAATAGAATGGATTGGATGGAAATATGGAATAGAATGATGGAATAGAATGATGAAATGCCCATTAGACATTTATCTTTTGTCTCTTAAATGTCAACGAAATTTTAATTTGGCTTTCAGATAACGGTTAGAAGATAAATAAATCAAGAAAATTTAGAACATCATTTTTTTTAAAGCATCATTCCGTAGTTTCTCATATAATTCCGTATTTTCTCAAATCATTCCATATCATTTTATTCCGTCATTCTATTTTCCGTGTTTTGAAGATAGCCTCCCCAAAGTCTTGGTTATTATATCGCTTTTTATAGGTGGGAGATTTACAGTTCTGTTCTTTACTCTCTAGGGTGTAAGCATTCTGTCAGCAATCGACGAGATCCAACTATTATTAGATGATCATATTGTAAAAGCACAAACAATGAGTGGCTCACCATTTATCAAACCATTTGAAAAAGAAATCAAAGAATGGTGTGAAAGATTGGTTCTTATTCAAGATATTCTCGACAACTGGCTTAAGGTATTGCTTATTTCGGTTTCTGTTCCTATATCTGTTCCTTAAATTTCAGTCACACTGTGAAGAGAACATACGTTCGAATGGCCTTAGTGTGCTGATTTAAAGTCTTGTTTCTTTGCCTCCATCTTCTTACTAATTTTTGATAAAATATCAGTTGTATGTGTTACAGAGGTACACGTAGTGTCGCACAATGTTATATACACTGAATGTAAACGAGGTATCGAGAAAGTACTTTCTGCATCATTTCACATCAACACTGTTCACAAATGTTTTTACACTGAAAATTCTGCCATACCCCAGACTACCGTTGACTTCATTTCATTACTGTTTAGGGTTTTAGAGTTTTCAAGCTCACAGCCGCATTGTGTATAGAAAATCACCTATTGTTCATTTATTCAGAACTTTATTTTAAGTGGGCTGGAAGGATTTCTAGCTATTGAAGGCTAATTTAGGCCCACTATGTATGCCGCATCCAGGCATAGAGCCCTAGTTGAACGTCCCTTCGGAAGGACGGTGAGGTGACTTGCGAGGTCAGGCCTCCGAGAGGTTACCCATCCGGAGATTGACCTCACACGACCGAGCTTAACTTCAGTGACCTGACGGAAAGTATATAAGCCGCTCGGCCACTCACCCCACACTTATCGACTCATCGGCCTCTTGTGCGTCTACCATGGTTGCTGCTTACCATACTTTATAAAATCTCAACAAACTTTTCATTCTTCCAATTCAGTGCCAAGCCACTTGGCTATATCTGGAACCAATCTTCAGCTCTGAAGACATCATGGCGCAAATGCCTGAAGAAGGAAGGAAGTTTGGTATTGTTGACAGTTATTGGCGGGATATCATGACTGAAGCGGTGGGTACAAACAAACCTTTGTCTTACAACTAGTTTACTTCATCTTCAACTTGTTCTTGTGCGTCAAAATGCAGATTTCTTTGCTATTTAGGACGTAGCATTGATAAAGCAATAATCTTTCATCAGATCCTAAAAAGGCTGCAGGTTCAAAAATCACATTCTTCGATAGTTTTCAGAATCTCGACTTTTTCAATTCGCTATGACTGACCAAGTCAATCAAAAGGTCACTATGATGCCTTTCCTGTTATCCTCAAAATCCCTTTTTTCTCCCTGAAGCAACACTTTGCAGCCAGCTATCCTACTATCAAAGCTACCATTTTTTGATAGATATGCCAAAAGTAATTTCTTGACATTGACTGGAAACTAGTCAATTTTAGTTATACTGGTTAATTTTGCTAATTTTCAATCTTTATTGCTGCAGATAAAAGATGACGCAGTGCTAACATGCACAAATCAACCAAATATGCTTGGACGCCTTGTTGAAGCAAATCAACTTCTCGAAGAAATCCAGAAAGGTTTGAATGCTTATTTGGAAAAGAAGCAATTATTCTTCCCAAGGTAAGTTGAATTAAAAGTTACGCGTAGCCAATTAATCACTAATTAATTATTAATTAATTAAGGGGCATTTTAGGAGCTAACTTACTTTGATATCAAGAGATAGCTAGCTTTTTATTTGCTGTGCGCTATATGTATTTGTTTGTGAAATCACCTGCGGTTCATATGCCCTTTTTAATCAGTTATTTTTTACAGATAAATATTGTAACATCTCTTACTGAATTTTCGTGTCAGTTTTTCTGAAGTATATGTTGTGGCATTTCTACTGTTTGGCAAGATGGGATTCTACACAGACTCATTTACCTTTGCCAAGTAGATAACTTCTGCTTTCCCTGCAATGTTGAGCAATTAATAATGCAGAATTGACAAGAATTATCTTGATATCCCTATTTCGGACATGAAAATAATGGCACTTTTTAAGTTCTGGCTTTAATAGGGTGAATTCGTTTCTTATTAGAAATGATAGTTATTAAGCTGATTCATTAGAAATGATAGTTAATAAGCTCTTATATTTGCAGGTTCTTCTTCCTCTCAAATGACGAGCTTCTGGAAATTCTCTCCGAGACTAAAGATCCGATGAGAGTGCAGCCTCACTTAAAGAAATGTTTTGAAGGAATTGCAAGTTTGGAGTTTAATGATCATCAAGAAATTGTTGGAATGATTAGCAGTGAGAATGAAGTGGTCCCATTTTCAAATAAAATCATTCCAGCTAAAGCAAAGGTAATGAATGATCATTTCAATCAATTCACCCACCCATCTATCCATCCATCCATCCATCCATCCATCCATCCATCCATCCATCCATCCATCCATCCATCCATCCATCCATCCATCCATCCATCCATCCATCCATTTAATGTCCTAAGTTCTTCTAGAGACATTCGCATTTGACGAAAGCTATGATATTCATGCTGTCAGACATTAAATGTTCCCCTTTTACTCCAAAGGGAATGGTGGAGAAATGGCTGATCCAAGTTGAAGAAATTATGATCAAGAGCTTGATGAAAGTCACGGAAGATGCATTGCTGTCGTATACGCAAGTACCAAGAGAAAAATGGGTGCAAGAATGGCCTGGTCAGGTACGTTTAAAGCACGGCCTAAGATAAGTGTGAATCTGTCTCATTATGTGGAATAGTAAATCAAAACTTTCTTGTAATCTATTTGCGATGTCTATCGTAGGTTTGATTACAAAGGACCTCACTCAGTACATCCCCAGCTGTGGACCTGTAAACATTTCTGATTTTAGGAATAAGGCATTGCGTTAAAGCTTGTTTTTCGTTTCATGCACCATAATTTCCCTGATCTAATCTAGTAAATTTCATGTCGGTGTAGCGGAACTTATGAAACAGGGTATAGTCCAATTCTGTTGACTGACTTGTGTTTCTCTACAGATTGTTATTGCTGTCAGTAGCATCTTTTGGACAACTCAAGTGACCGATTCAATTCAAATCAAGGACGGATTGAAGGTTTGCCAGCTTATTTTATGACTTACTTTATCTTTCCTCTGTTTTCTTTGCGTTTTTATCGATTCCTCTCATCTTGGCTCATTTTTTATCCTTATTCTCCATAGACAGTGTACAGTAATTGATTTGAAATTGTAAACATTAGCTTACGAATTTCACCCTGAATGATTCAAGAAGTCCTGTTTTATTGACACCGTTTTACCTCTTGATAGGCATACCACGTACTCTGCAATTCTCAGATCGATTCAACTGTAGCCCTTGTGCGAGGAAAGCTTGACAAAGGTGTTCGAGTTACTCTTGGTGCATTAATTGTCATTGATGTCCATGGTAAGCCATTATTTAGTGTATTAACTTTATTGAACTAGCTTTTTAAGTTTGATGTTATTAACGCGCTACACTTTGTCACAATTAACTGTATTTTCCCCTTTGCCCCCGATAATTATTTTCTTTCCATAATTCACACTGCTGCTATCGGCTGCTATATAATACAAAATCTTAAGTTTCCACGTAAGAATACCTAAAATTCTTTTCTCAGAAATGCCTCAATCACAAGAGCCATGCTCAGAGCCAAAAATTATCTTTCTAATCATAATACTTTAAGTTCTTTGTCGTTTTCTTATTCTAGCTCGCGATGTTGTTGCAAAGATGGCATCTGATGGTGTAAGCAATATCAATGATTTCCAGTGGATTGCACAATTGAGATATTATTTTGAAGATAAGAAAATCATTGTAAAGATGATCACAACAAATATCGATTATGGATATGAATATCTTGGGAATTCTGGAAGACTTGTTATCACGCCATTGACAGACAGATGTTATCGGTAAATATCTTAATATCTTATCATGACATAGCCTTTTCCAACCTTCATTACTTTACTAGTTCATTCCTTCAAAGTTTAAACTCCTCAATTTTTACTTTTTTGTTGCACGGCTTTTCCTACCTCATTGAATCTTCCCAATCCTGAAAATGTCTTCCTCTCTTAGTCGTCCCTTTCACTTACAACTCGCTTTCTTCAAAAGGTCTATTGATAAATCTGATGTCACTTTCCCTTCACATCTCTGTGCTTACTTACGCTCATTGGATTCCTTTTTACTCATTAGAATCCCCCAACAATAGGCCTAAGGCCTTGCCCAAACATTCTGACGTTTAAAAATCACAGATGATGTTTTATTGTACTGGCGAAGGTGCAGTGAAAATGACTTTGCGGTCTCGCAAAAGAAGAGCTAGGTTTTCATCAGTAGAGGAGATCTAATCGAGTCCGTGGTCCCTTGTCATGACATTGGTGAGATGTTTGGTGTTGGCTGCAAAGTGGATTTATGGATTAAAACAATGCACCACTGCAACTCCTGTTTACTCAGTCTTGAAAATGATCCTTCTGTCGACCCCTCCCGCTCTTCAATATTCTACCTGGTAGCCAGTGCTACCAGAAAAGATTTCCATTCATTTAATCAACTGTTTCCTCTTTTTCTAGAACTTTGATGGGAGCACTCAAATTGAATCTCGGTGGTGCACCTGAGGGACCTGCAGGAACTGGAAAAACTGAAACATCAAAGGATCTTGCAAAAGCAGTGGCAAAACAGGTGAGCATTTTGAGGCCCTTCACACCAGAAATCTCTGCCCATGTTGAGTTCCATACTCGTTTGACCTTGTTAGTGTTCACACTGTTTCCATGAATAGGCCGAGTTGAGTCAACACGGGCTAAGACTCAAATCAGTGACTCAACCCGTATTGAGATTATTGAAAATTTCCACGTAAACACAAAATTCAGCTCGGGGCATGTTGAAACCAAATGATTGGATTCTGGGATATTGGCAGCCCGCTATTTCACTTGTTTCCGACTACCGTTGGTATTTCCACTACCAGTTGAACAAAATCCCAATCTCCCAATATCCCATTGAGCAGCAGTATCTTTTTCAGGCAAGATCTCATGATCCCAATCTACTGAATTCAGCAGCTCTTTCATGCGAAAGCAGACTTCTAGTGGAAGGTCTTCTCAGCTGAACGTTTAGTTACTGAAGCTCTCTAATTATACATTTTTCTTTGTTTGTAGTGTGTTGTCTTCAACTGCTCCGATGGACTTGATTTCAAGGCAATGGGAAAATTCTTCAAAGGTTTAGCGCAAGCTGGATCATGGGCTTGTTTTGATGAATTCAACCGAATTGAACTTGAGGTATGTGTTCATAAACTTAGTTGATATGTTTTCTTTATTTTGATGTTTAAGGCATCCTAAGTTCGTTGACATCATACTTCAGTTACAGAGTATGGTAGGTATTGAAGATGGGCCGTTTTCCTTTCTGACAACTTCTGCAGGGTGCGCCAAACGATTACGAATTTTGACAGGCCACGATACATAACATAGTAGGCTAATTTTGAAGATGAATAATTTAATCTTTAGTCAAGATCCAAAATTGTACTTGAAGAGGTTTTGTCGATTGACGGCTACTAGCCAAGTTGTAAGCAATTAATCTGGAAACAGCCTCAATCAATCGAACAAGATCCATTAACCCTTCTTGCAGGAATTGCTCAAGAATTGCTCTAGCCTGTGTAACAGATGCCTCCCCCTGTTGTGGCCTGTAACGAAGGCCATTCTAGACCCAGGTTATACTCCATAGCTTGATATATTCGTCACATCAGCAGAAACAATTATCATAACTTGCTCAATTTCTCCTAGGTGCTGTCAGTGGTTGCACAACAAATCCACACAATTCAGAAAGCCATTGCAGCCAAACACAAGAGATTTGTTTTTGAAGGAACAGAGCTAATTCTGAATCCAACTTGCACCATGTTTATTACGATGAACCCAGGATATGCTGGAAGACAAGAATTGCCGGACAACCTCAAGGTATGAGATATGATGGTTTCTTCCTTAGGAAGACTTCCTTCTGTTTGGATGGGGATAGAATGGTGGGTACATTTTATTCAGAAGCTCACCATTCAGATACTCTGCAGTTTATTTGAAAATGATCTACAAAGCTTTCTCATTTAGATTTCAACAAATGTTTCATCGTAAGCTCTTGTTTATGTAAAAGTTGTTAGCCAAATCACTTTTTACATTTGTTGGTGATTCGTCTTACTTTTTGTATCTATCTATCTATTTTAGGTGTTGTTCCGCACAGTAGCAATGATGGTGCCAGATTATGCTTTGATCGCCGAAATCTCCTTGTATTCCATGGGTTTTGTTGATGCCAGAAGGTAAGAAAAGATTTCTCCGTACTCTATGATGTTGTAACTTTTACACATAGATTCGTTTGTTTTTAGAATCTAGACCTGCAAATTTATGTAATTGAGGTGCCATAGCTTTACAAATGTAGTGTAATTGAAACATTATCTTTATACATAGTTTGTCCTCCTAGGAGTCAATTCCAATTTCCTTTGCTTGGAATCCCTTTCTAGTCCTTGTCATTTGTGTACTTGCAAACATTTACCATAGTCCAAGTATAGACCTGTTTGAACTGCTTCTATGTGTACCAATCGGAAATACAAAGAGAGAATGCTTTTATCTTGTCATCAAGACATTGAAATATTAACTGTGGAAGTTTTAGCCCGACGATGTGTTTTAGCCCGGCATTATTATGCTCCGTCATTTGTGTTGTGGTGGATTTCAGATGTTCCAAGGAATTAATCCCTAATCCCGAAAGATCTAAATTTCTGCTTGAAAATTCATGTTGTGATATTTTTTGTGATTTCAGCTTATCTACAAAGATCGTCGAAACATATCGTCTCTGTTCTGAGCAACTTTCATCTCAGTCTCATTATGATTATGGAATGCGTGCTGTCAAATCTGTCTTAACTGCGGCTGGTAATTTGAAATTGAGATTTCCTGATGACGATGAAGGAGAACTGGTTTTACGCGCTATCCTCGAAGTCAATCTTGCCAAATTTCTGGCACAAGTGAGTATTTTATGTTGATTTCTTTAACGCTAGAAGTTTTTCATTGGGGAAAGAGCAACTCTTTCACAAGCTAGGATTTCCCAAGTGAATGAAGAACTATTAATTTTAACTGGATAATTGCCTTTTACTGACAGGAGCATCTGAGTAGGATTTAAACAGGCTGAAACTTTTGATTGGGCTGTTTATGCTAGACTTCCAAACAACCACGACTGCCTATCCTTAGTGCAGGCAAATAGCAGCAGATACATTGCAAATGAAGATATTTTCCTATTGGTTTCAACTCCGTAGAAACAGATTTTTCATGCCATCATTGATTTCAGAGATACAGCCAGATTCTTTAACACAAGTTTAAGATGTGTTTAGTCCAAACATACGCAGGCCACTGCAGGCTTATAATTTACTGTGACATGCACCCTTTGTTTACTAAAATTTTGTACAGTCCCTTTAATTTGATGTACTTTTGGCCTTGTAGGATGTGCCATTATTCGAAGGAATCATCTCCGACTTATTCCCTGGCACCAACTGGCCTGATCCTGATTATGGTTCTCTTATGGTCGCCTTGGTTGATAATTGCAAGAAGAGAAAATTGCAGCCAACTGATTGGTTCTTGAAGAAAATAATACAAGTTTACGAAATGATGATTGTACGTCATGGGTTCATGATAGTTGGTGAACATTTGGGTGGCAAAACAATGGCATATAAAGTTCTGGCTGATGCACTGGGGGACCTTGAAGAAACTGGAGTGCCTGATCAGTTCAAGGTTAGTAGATTGCTTATTGTACTGTCATTTGGTCAGCATCAGAGTTCTATAGTAATTGTCATTTGGTATCATTATGAAACTTTCAGTTTTTTTCTTGAAATTGCTTTGCCTACATATCTAGCTGTTGACTTTCGAGTTTGAATCTGTCGTCCAAAGCTTACCTTTCGTTGCCAGTGTGCAGTTCAAATGCAGTTGCTACAAGTTTCTCTCGTGGAAAAAACGAGAGGAGGAACTTGTAGCAAATCCATTAATCATATGAACCTTTTATCACACCTGTTTGAACCTCCTTTAACCAATGGCCCCGATCAGCGGCTGGTTTGACACAGAAAAGATTGAAATTATAAAAGACTGAGTGATCAAAGCAGCCCCGTTTGACCCTCCTTTTTAACTCCATTTCTAATTCCATGCGGCTTCAATTTTTGGTTATTTGTGCCACTTTGTGTGCTTAGACCACATTTGTGACAATGTTTTCAAAATTTACGTTCTTTTTTGTAATCAGCACATTTGAAACAGGCTCTGTATCAATTTGAGGCAATTTGACGAAATTTCAATTTTTAGCCAAAGTTTTTGGTGTGGCATCAACTGGAACACAGTGACATTTAGGATTAATCTCCTGTTTTTCTTTTTCTGTTGTATAGGTGAAGTACAAAATCATCAATCCAAAATCATGCACGATGGGTGAATTGTATGGCTGCTTCGATCCAGTTTCACATGAATGGTCTGATGGTGTTCTTGCAAACACATTTAGAGAGCAGGCAGTTTCCACAACAGAAGATCGAAAATGGATTTTGTTTGATGGGCCAGTTGATGCTGTGTGGATTGAAAATATGAACACAGTTCTGGACGACAACAAGAAGGTATGCCTTTTTGATAAGTACTAGCCTACGCAGGAAACTGGCCGTCTCTCCCGTTCAGATAAAGAGATAAGGACAAATACTTATATGTTATTGTTTATGATTGAGGTAACTTTTGAAGCCACCTACTATTGATGATAAAATGAAGTTTTTTTTGAAGTTCATACCTATATTTTTCAAGCACTGTCGTTTGGTCACATAAAGATTTACCTAATTGTCAAGACGGCACACTTTTAGCAACAGAATTAATTTTCTTGTCATGAGCACGTTGGGGCTATGTTTGGAGCTGCCTTTCCAGCATTCGAAGTTGTTTCTAGATGTTTGCTGCTATTTCGTATTTATTCGAGCAGGAATTTAAGCGAGAATGTGTTTGCTAAATTCATTCATACACTAAATTTGTTAATCAATCAATCAATCAATCAATCAATCAATCAATTATCCACTCGTTCATTCATTCATTCATTTATTGGCAGCAAGGGCAAATTTTGTAAAACAAGGATTCGGGTTTCCGAAAGGACAAAGCGATTTACCTTCCTGAAGAATAGATTTCGCACCTCTGAGCACACTCTATCAAATCAAAATAAACAGAGAAGCAAAACATTACGGTAGGCTGTGTTGAAGGTCTGAAATCTATTCTTGGAGGCTGTCAAATCGCTCTATCTTAAACAGAACTGTATCCTTTGCTTACAAAATTCATCCTTGCTGTAATAGACATTTTAGCTCTTCTACAAAAGAGCCTGGATCGAGCGTTATTTTTATACACGAGGTTCGATAGAGAGGCGTTAGAGCTTCTATGAATATTGTGCATATTCGAAAATTCTACAAAGTGCACTTTGTAGAATACTTTGTAGAATTTTCGAATTTGCACAATAGTGATAGAAGCTCTTAACACCACTCTATCGAGCCTCGCGTATAAAAATAACGCTCGATCCAGGCTCTTTTGTAGAATGGCTAAAAGGTCTATTCATCCTGACTGTTCTTTGTATTAATCCTATCTTTGATATTTTTCAGTTGTGTTTGATGAGTGGTGAAATTATCCAAATGAATAACAAACAAAGTCTGATTTTTGAAACATCAGATTTAGATCAAGCATCACCAGCCACTGTTAGCAGATGTGGTATGATCTACTTCGAACCTCATCAGGTAATACACTCAATACACCCTTTTTTTTATAAGAATACAATAGCCTCAATATTCCTTTTGAGCCTTAACATATTCTTAAATTATTCTTATTTTTTCAAATCTGGTATGGTTTCAGGGGAACATAATTCAAACAAGTGTCATATCATTATGAAGAAATGGTCGAACAAAAGAAAAATTTAGGCAATTGTAGCAATAAGAATGTTATGAACATCGCGAAACAGGCAACTGCTGGAAAATGAGACACAAATATGCGAGCTGAGGCTGAGCAATATTCTTATAATATTCTTAAAATTTGGATGATTCTGAGCCTGAATATTGTTATAAACAATATTCTTATAAAAAAAAAGAGTGTAGACCTTTTAGCTATTCTGAAAAGAATCAGAATCGAACGCTATTTTGCTACATTTTGCAGAATTTTCGAATGTGCACAATAGTGATAGAAGCTCTATCGCCACTTGATCGAACGTCGCATATAAAAATGTATAAAAATAACGTTCGATCCAGGCTCTTTTATAGAATAGCTAAAAGGTCTATTGCTGAACGTGTTTACCATTTATTTTCTTCATCATTATCATTCTCAGAATATCAATTCCACAACGGTGGGCTGTTTTGTTGGTAGCTCTTGCGTCTTGCCTCGGCATAGATTGGATCCCATTTCCATTTCCATCTCTTTTGAATTTTGTTTTTTGTTGTTTGTGAATCATTCTCGATCTGTATCTATGCCCCTAAAGCACTTCATCTGGAAATCTTGCAGTTTGTCATACGGAGGAGCTAAGGAGCTCATTAAGGGGGAGGGGGCCCTGTTCATTATTCATTAACTTAATTTGCTTCTATAGAGCAGGGAATTTTCCTTGTTGGTAGGCTAAATCAGGCAAACATATTCCAGCTGTTCACAGAAATATTCCCGTCTGTTCAGTAGCATAAAGAATGATTTCAGAGCTTGTAAAGTTGCAATATCGTAACCATCCATCTTCTTTACAGCTTGGTTGGCAGCCGTTATTGGAATCCTACTTGGACACATTGCCAGAGACACTTACAAAGGAACAGAACGAATTGGTTCATGAGCTGTTTCATTGGCTCATTCAACCTTGCTTAGGTATAATTCAAACATGATTTTTCATCTTTTGCATTTGCTGTCACTTTCTCGTGTAATGTTCTCTGTCCTTGTTGAAATTTGAGTTTGCACATTTACTGGTTGATAACAGATCGGCTAGCACTTCGTTTTCCATTCCCTCTTAGAGAGGGCATTGAGCTTTCTAATCGTTGGATCGACGCAATTTTTTCATTCTGATTTAGGACTTTTGCAATATCTTGTTCGGATTTTCAGATCTTACCATCGCAGCGGATTTTGGATCAAACTTTGGACAGAGGGAGATATGAACTGATTTCGGATTCCATTGAATAGTGTTAGCGGATTTTGCTGAATAATTTGTCGGATTATCGGATTTTGCTACCCCTTAATTTTCTCTCTTCTTTGACTGTTGATTTATGTGACACTTTGCTGTAAGACAAACATGTTCGATGAATGTTTCTTTGTGAGACATGGATTTTTTGTTTATTTGTTTATTCTTTGATAGATTTCATTAGGCATGAATGCAAATTCTACATAAAAACATCACAAATGCATCTTGCAAAAACCTTCATGACATTATACACATGCCTTTTGGATGAAATAAAGGGACAAGCCACTGCGGAGGGATCAAGTAGATTGTCAACTGGCCAGGTAATAAAAGTTCGCTGGGAAAAAATCCCTACTTTTGGTTCTTTCCTTTAAAGTGCTTTCTTTGGTCTCCATCCTATCTTTAGATGAAGTTCGAATTTTGAGCTGAGTTCTTTAGATACAACAGATTTTATAACTAAGTCCAAAAATATTATTACCAGCCCAATATCTAGCCAACCCCATATGCTGATTTCTTATATCTTTATTGTGAAGTCTGCAAAATTTTTTCGACAAATGATAGTTTGCTGCAGTTAATCTCTATTTACTAAAAGAACGGCCACATGCACTCATCTTGAAAGAATTTGTAGCATTTGCAAAATGCGAAATGATCGCAATTAAAGGGCATATGTCATGAAGCTGATTGGTTCATGCAATACAATTCTCTCTATTGTTTATTACAAAGCACAGGATCGAGGCTGAATTTTCATTGCAATAAAAATTCATGAAACAGAAATAAAAAGTCTCGAAACAATGGAATTCCACTCCAAACTTGTTTGTTGTATTAACCAATTGCTAATGTAACATATGTGCTTTAAGATCAGACACTTCAAGCTTTGCAAACTTATAGAATTGAAGGATAGTTGATTGGAATCTATTGTTTGTCGTGCTTTATTTCTGTACATAAATGCGTTTCCGATTAAATTTCAATTGTTTCAAACAGTCATTGATTTTGGACTCTTTCCTACAGGTAACCTCCTGGCTACAAGGTCTGTTTATATTTGCAATTGTTTGGTCAATCGCTGGTACTTTGGATGGTGACAGCAGAAAGAAATTCAATGAATTTTATCGTGATTTATTGAACGGGGCTGACCCAGTACATCCCAAACCGAAAATCATCAAGATAACGAAGGTAACAATATTTTCTATGTCTGGTTTATATTGAACTCACGGTTTTCCGGTCTTTTATTTTTACCTCTTTCTGTGACTATGTATTCTAGCTTTGCTACAAAACTTTTAAAGTAGATACATTATATACGTAACAGTCATTTGGGTTTCAAAAGTACACAAGAAATTTCAGCCCATGCTGAGTTCAATGTGGGCTGAATTTTGAAAGCATCACGTATTTTGCTTTTGTTTACACGGGCTGAGATTACGTCACATGATATGAACGCTGTCACCAATAGCAGAAGCAGGGGCTGCCGATTTGATTTCAACACACTCCGAGCTGAAATTGTTTCTACTTACATGGAAATTTTCAATAATCTCATCTGAGGCTGCAATAGACCTCTTAGCTATTCAAAGAAAGAATCTGAATCGAATGATGTTTTGTTAAATTTTGAAGAATTTTGGAATGTGCACAATACCGATACAAGCTCTAACGCCACTCGATCGAACCTCGCATATAAAAATGCATGAAAATAACGCTCGATCCAGGCTATTTTATAGAGTAGCTGAAAGGTCTATTGTAGGACAGGCTGAGTGTCTGAGTTACTGATTCGAATTCAGCCCGTCTTGATTTCCAACTCAGCCTCTTTTTGATGTAAACACAGGAAGGCGTACACCTGCTGATCTCAACACAGGCTGAGATTTCTCATTTAAAAGGCCTCTTAATCAATTCTTCTTTCTGTTTTATTCAATTTAGCAAAATGTATTCCCGGAAGCTGGATCTGTTTACGAATACACTTTCGTCAAAACTGCAAGTGGTTCATGGTCAAGATGGATTGATACAATCGATAAACGTCTTCTACATATAGACAAGAATGCTAAGGTTTGTAATATCTTCATATATCTTTGCTGAATCATATTCAAATACCTCACTTTAGGTTCTAGGATACCTCCAAATGTCTGGAGACATACTTGATAGTGGTGAATTATTTTACAACCTCCTTCTCTTTGTTCAGAGAGTCTTGCAACAAAACGATGTATATTGTCCATTAAATGCAGCCTCGCTCCCAAGGGTTTCGTTGCTGTCCACACGAGGCTGGCCCTCCACGGATACAGTGTTGCAGTTTACGGAAAACCTTCATTGACACTGAGATGTGGTTTCATAAACTGAAAAGTTCTCTTTTGATATTTTGTGTCAGTTCTTGTTGTGTTGAAACTTTTGTTTTTATAAGATGTGTTTCAATTTTTGGTAGGTAGATGAAGAATGAAAACAGGGCAGCTGTACTTTTGTTGATTTTGGTGCAGCGACTTATCAACTAAGATATATGCTCGGCCCAAGACTTTGCTGAATCGACGAGGCTAGCACCTTCAGACCTTTAACTGTTGATAATTGTATTAGATTTTCTGAAAAACAGCTTTTCGTAAAACCATCTATCTAACATGAGAATTGTTATGATTCTCGTTTAGGTCAGTGAGTTAATAATTCACACTGATGACACAGCAAGACAGATGTTCTTCCTCAAGACTTTCATTTCTCATGAAGCACCATTCATGTTTGTTGGAAATACAGGGACCGGCAAATCGGCTATCACAAACAACTATTTGGTTCGACTCCCCAAAGAAAAGTACGTTTTTTTAACTCTTCGAATAAGCTTGTTATTTGTTTTCTCGCATACGTGGCAGTCATGATGATCAAGTGCTCTTATTGTTCATTCTTATCACTTTCACTTCAGTCATCGTATCCCCACGGCCTCAGGAAGCATTCTTAAACTTGGGGTTGGGGGCACGAAAAATCAAGGGCAATTTTTCATTCAGCCAGAGGGGCAATGCCAATAACAAATAGGCATTTTCTCGTTATAACTGCGAAGTCTTAGTGGGCACATACCCCCAGTGCCCTCCTGGTTCCCACGTTTCTGCGTATCCCCATATTTCGACAGTTTGTTCATTATCCAGCCGCCTAATCTTCCAGTGAAAAATATCAGATTTGCCGGAGAAGGGAATTTACAGAATAGAAATTCTTGTGATCTTTCTACCTCCGAAGATATATGATAGCAACCTTTAGTTGGAAGGGTTTAACACAAAGAGAGAGTGTTGTGTTGAAAATTGTTTTCTTTTCCAGGTACATCCCAATCAACATCAATTTCTCTGCAAGAACTAGTGCTGGACAAACTCAGGATATCATCATGTCAAAACTTGACAGGCAAGTGCTACTTTCTTTCCCTTGCGACTATTTTCTATGACACTATTTATTCTAGATTTGAACATTTCAAGATTTCAAACAATAGCGTTGTACATTTTATTATTTTCTAATTCATTGCATTCAACCGAAAATAACTTCATTTATTAACTAAACTACAATACACAGATAGTAGTGAGGTCAGTCTAGCAAGATTGTATATAGGTGTGCCAAATAGAGCAAACACGGAAAGTACATTATTCCTATCGCTCGTACGGTCATTTGATACATCTAACCTGAATCTCTGGAAACAGGGAGGGGATGGGCGGGAGGGATCCTATCTTTCATAAAAGTACTTGCTATCGACCTGTGATTCTCCATGCCTTGAAGAGCTTTTTATATTTGCCTACTAAGCACGCCTCCACGGAGAGCGTACAACAGTATTCCCTTAAGAAACTTAACGATGCTACTACAAAATAGTTTCCTATTGTACTGTTAATAAATTCATTTATGTATACTTTCCACTAAGCCTCTTTGAAATTATAAGTGCCTTGAAGTTTCCATATATGTTAAAGTTTAAATTGTAAGATTTTATCTTATATTTTCAGACGAAGAAAGGGTGTATACGGTCCACCCCATGGGAAGAAATGTGTTGCATTTGTCGATGATTTGAATATGCCAGCCAAAGAGAAGTATGGCGCACAACCTCCAATCGAATTACTTAGACAAGTAAGGTTTTGAAACGATTGCTCTTTATATATTCTCACCCAAGTAAGGGTGAGAAACGTTATCGAACATATTTAGTTCTTATATGCTTCCTTGTGCTCCGACCAAGCAGTTGTAATTAATGACAAAAACTCAAAACTGAACAAGAAGGTTCAACTGACATATGACAGTTTAAAATCAAAATTAACAAAAATGAATTATGCGTTTCGCCAATAAAATCCTATTTCTACACTAGTCTGTACTATTTTTCACAATAACTCTTTTGTCAGCCAAATAGCTCGAAATTTTTCATGAAAAGATTCATGCATATCATTTGTTTTTCTTCAGTGGATTGATCATGGTCACTGGTATGACCGAAAAGATACTTCCACCTTGCAACTTCAAGATGTGGTATGTCAAGTCGCTCATTTTCGTTATACACATCATTTATACACACACATGTGGTATCTATCCATCTCTTTTGCCGTCTTGTAAGCCAGAAGTCATAATTTGATTTGAATGCGTTGTGGCGCAGTGGTGCAATCCTTTGACTTTGCAGCAGGAACAGTTAGGTGGACAGGGCTCGATTGCAGGTAGAGCCCCACCACTTGAACGTCATGACAAGGGGTCATGGACTCGATTTGATAAGATATAAATAATAAACAATTTATTTAAAGTTAGCTAAGACAATAGCGTTAAGCTAATTAAGGCCAACTATACCGAATATTTAGAAAAGTCTAATTACAAAAATCTAGATTTGATACAAAATTTTACACAATTTACAGCTGTAGTCAAAAGTTTTGATTGATTTAATATTTCTTTTAAAAATCTCCAATGATTGGGACTCTGTGATTTCTCTTGGCAGAGTCTGCCATAGTTTTTGACCAACAAACCTGATAGTATCAATGCCATATTGATTCGTCCTAGCTCTAGGCAAAACAAGATTATTATTGCCACGAAGGCTATATGGCATATCTTTGCTAACAAATACTTCTGCCATAAAAGCCGGATTCAAGTTGTTTACGGTTTTATAAATCTCAGTCTGGAGCAGCTGTAAATTCCTCTGGTGAACAGATACTGAGTTACTTCTTATCAACAGTTCCTCAAAATTGGAAGTACTATCTTCTCTACTTCGGCAATCCCAGCATTTGGCGCTAAAAACCGTAACTTCACCGTCTCCTGCACCGATTTAAAGGCATCTAATATTCCTTATACTACGTCATATCAACTAACTGCACTGGGTAATAGCAATTCAAGTGAATGATTGTTTTCTGGCTTTGTTGTTTGAAATGATCGATCCAGATGGTGCAGTAAAAATTTATCATTTGTCTTTACAGCTCCTGGTTTCTGCAATGGGTCCTCCAGGAGGTGGACGAAATGACATAACAGCAAGATTCTCCAGACACATGAACATCATTTCGATCGATGAATTCGATGACAATAGTTTGACGAAGATATTCGCTTCTATTACTGATTGGCATTTCAACAATGGCTTTGACTCGTCATTTTCACGGCTTGGAAAGGTATGTTCCAGTTCAATATCACATGACTGTAAAAGGCACACTGTCGTAGCTGTGATTGGCTAGTTGTGATATTCGTAGCTGTGATTGGCTAGTTGTCATGTTGAAATCACAAACAAAAGACCTGCTCTTTAAGTAATTACCAAGCCTTTATGCTATTGGATTATACTTTGTTTCGAGAATAAAGGGAGTCAGATCGTTATCGCCTTTATGAATTGCAGTGTTCATTGTACATCCTGAACGTTGCCTAATTCTATTCTTTTGTATTTTCTTATTCATCCAATCAGCGCCACGACAGCGTGCCTTTAAAGCGAATAAGCCGAGTTAAAAGATGAGATCTCACAGGTTT
This sequence comes from Aurelia coerulea, assembly GCA_039566865.1. Lineage (NCBI taxonomy): Eukaryota > Metazoa > Cnidaria > Scyphozoa > Semaeostomeae > Ulmaridae > Aurelia > Aurelia coerulea. Next base: position 20,966,204 of record CM076955.1, read on the forward strand.
ATAAATAGCCTATTGTATTTGATAATCCAGTAAGTGGCGGAAGAAAGCAAAGCCAAAGAAAACAATCGAAGTATTAGGTGTTTCTTTATCCTATTTATGGACAAGCACTACAGTATATATCTCAGGTCATTCACTTTAACTGCAATTAATATAAGTGATTTGCCCCAAGCCGCGTCTCTACTAATTCCTGCGCTCAATGTAGTGGTCAAGGCTCTTATATGCAATATATTGTATATTTTTTTTCAGATTGTCGTTATGGCGACCATGCATATCTACAAAGAAGCTGTAAAACACTTCCTGCCGACTCCATCAAAATCACATTACGTATTCAACTTGCGTGATTTTGCACGTGTAATTCGTGGCGTGCTTCTCGTGCCCTCTGCGTGTATGGCAGACAGTGACAAGCTGATTCGATTATGGATTCATGAAGTTTACAGGGTGTTTTACGATAGATTGATTGATGATCATGACAGGTTAGTATCTTATGATTTTCTCTACTTGAAGCCAGTTTCCAGTCCGTGGAATTTTCCGAGCTGATGGAAATTGTATTGTTTATGAAAGAAACTGTTGCTTTGTAAGGGACTGTTCATTATTTATAAAGGGGTTGGTACCGAAGAGAAATGGGTTGGGTAAGAGAAATTTTCTAACATAAAAAGGTTGGGTAAATATTTTCTCATGTAATTTCAAGGTTGTAAAAACAAAATGTTCGCAGCAATTAATACCAAATGTTTAAAGTCCAAAATTATCAATATCATCATCAATATTATCAACATTATCCATTTCACTTTCATTGTCTACTTTGCTCATCTTTGTCATCAATATTTACAGTATTGAATTTACAATTTACATCGTTTGACATTGAAACCATGTTTAGAGGTAGGGGTTGGACAACTTTTTTTCAACCTGAAAATTGTTGGGTAGATGTTTTTGCTGTCACTTTTAAAGTTGGGTAAGAAGAGTTTTTGGACAACAAAAACATTTCTCTTCAGTACCAACCCCTCTGTAAATAATGAACGGTCCCTAAATGAATAGAAATTTAGGGCTGAATGACTTTTGATTGTGTAATATTCCGCCCGCTTGAGAATTCTACTGACTGGAAACTAGCTTTTAGGGAGGGAGCAGTGACGCATTTTGAAGGAAGGTGGGAATTCTTCCTCATTCTTCCAACATAAAGCTCAAATCTTTAAAAAGTTCGGTGTAAAATTCTATTACGGTTTTCTTTTGATTAAAAGGCTTGGAAGGAACTTGGGGTTTTTGCTGTAAATTTGCACCTTGGAAATTTATTGATATCTTGATTAGTTTCAAAATGGCGCTATTTATTAAATTTGAGGCTATGACGCCCTCAAATTTCTAAATCCTAAACCAGAAAAGCTGCGGATTTCTGCTTGCCACCATATTGTGGACCTTCATAAACTATGGTTTTCTTGAAGGTTATATCATTTTTCCTCTGTTGGTTTAGGATTTACGATGATTTAAATTTTTTCTAAATTTTCCATGAATTGTTTCAAAAAGAATTAGATTTCCACCATTTTGATAAAATCAAGATATCACACTTTCCACGGCAGATTTTCAGAAAAGTACCATAAGTTCCTTTCAAGCCATTCAATTCAAAGCAAAATGTCATAGAATTTACACCCACCTTTTGAAAGATTTGAGCCCTATGCTCATTCTTCGTAAGAAAGTTCCTTATTGATTTTAGTTGTTGAAAGAATCATTTTTGTACTGCTGAAGGCTTGCTGAATAGATATCATAAAACAGAAATTAGCTGAAAGACGAAAGACCGAAAATATCCGACTAGCTTTTTTCAGAGTTAGATATATCCGTGGAAATTTTATTGATTTTTATCATGTTATTGCAGGTAACTAAATATTCATCGAATTTGATTCATGGGTTAAGCATATTTATACCAACATGCACACTATCAGAATTTAGACAATGCGAATGATCAAAAATTGATATTCAACCACCCAGATCAGCTCCATTCAATAACATCTAAACTTTTTTTGTTTCTGTAGGGAATTCTTCTTCAATACTGTAAAAGACACTGTGAAGAAGGACTTTAGCAAAGATATGAGTGCATTGCTGGATCATTTGGTCCCAAGTGGAAAGCTCCAGGATGACCATATAAGGTAGTTGTTTGTGGTGTATATGCTCTGTTTTTCTTTATTCCTTAAATGAATGAAACCAAATAATCAGTCTATTGAATCTGATTATCTATGACCTTATAGCACCTACATTTCTCATAACAATTTTGACAGACCTTTACTTGTTTTGTGAAATTTTTTCTCTCAGTTTTCATGATAAAGATTTTTAAGGGGAAAAGTGTGACTTAGACAGTAAGGTATTCTCTGTTGATGTAGTTTAAGAAACCAATTCTTTTTGTCCATTTGACAGGTCTCTCTTCTTTGGTGATTATATGTCAGGTGATGGGCCAGAAAGCCATTATAATGAGATAACAGATTTTAAGCAACTCAGTACCCAGATTGAGTCGTAAGTATCTTCTAGTCTAGCTTTTGCTATTTTTCTCTTCATTACAGATATCTGTATGATCTGAGCATAGGGCTCAAATCTTTCGAATCTTTAAAAAGGTGGGTGTAAAATTCTATGACATTTTTCTTTGAATTGGGCGGCTTGAAAGGAACTTACGGTACTTTGGTGTAAATCTGCCTTGGAAATTTTCTGATATCTTGATTTTTTTCAAAATGGTGGCAATTTATTTGTTTTTGAAACAAATTCATGGAAAATTTTGAAAAAAATGTAAATCATCGTAAATCCTAAACCACTAGAGGGAAAATGATATAACCTTCAAGAAAACCATAATCTATGAAAATCTACAATATTGTGGCAAGCAGAAATCTGTAGCTGTTCTTGTTTAGGGATTTAGAAATTTGATGACGTCATGGCCTCAAATTTAATAAATGCCGCCATTTTAAAACAAATCAAGATATCAATAAATTTCCACGGCAGATTTACGGTAAAATGCCCTAAGTTCCTTGCAAGCCATTTATTTCAAAGAAAACTGTAATAGAATTTTACACCGACCTTTTTAAAGAATTGAGCCCTGTGTTTATGATCTGTCAAATTTGATGAATTATCAGATAAACCTCCCCTTTGTTCCTGCAGCCAATGAAAATGCCCGTGAATAACAGCAATCGAAGTATTCTGCATGAGCAGTCTTAGGTTATCACAAATCTCTCTTGACATCAGTAAATAAGGAAATTATTATTACTATATAACTAATTTGAGACAGACTTTGATAAGCTTTTTCTCTTATTCATGTAATAAACATGCTCCCAAATTAGTCACCGTTACGTAAATTCTGTAAAACCTGATTAGGAGTTATGCTCCAAGCGTCGTGTAAACCTTAATTCTTTATACGATGTCGAATTTTTAAATTAATTTATGACTTTGAATACAATCGACGTACAACACGCACAAAAACTTTGTTTTTTATTGACGTAAATTCTGTGGTCCAATGTGATTCATTCTTGTCAATCATTTCTGAATCCTAATTCTCTCTTTACTGCCGTAGGTACCTGGATGATTACAATCAAATGAGCAAAACACAAATGGCATTGGTCATGTTTAAGTTTGCTATTGAACACGTTTCAAGAGTAAGCCGAGTTCTCAAACAAGACAATGGACACGCACTTCTTGTTGGTAAGCTTCGATTGTTTCTTCTCGATCCTCTGAAATGCTGCTCTTCTCAACTGTCTTATAAAGAAAAACCGCTCTCCTGTTTTGATCCTGTTTGTTTTTGCAAGTGCTGCTTGTTCTGTTACATTTTCAGGAAAACTTCTAAATGCCTTCATTCTTTAGAAACTATGACCAGATCTGTTTCTGTTTCCTTTTCAATACATAGTTTGGCGGCTAAAAGCTGCTGGGGAGTAGCAAACTGTGACAGCGTTTTTTTGTCATATGGCCTGATACATTGCTGTGTTTATTTTAGGAATTGGAGGCAGTGGACGACAGAGTGCAACGAAGCTTGCAACTTTCATGGCCAACTATGATTTGTTCCAAATTGAAATTACAAAGAATTACACGAAGAATGATTGGAGAGATGACCTTAAAAAGGTATTGCGTTTTGAAAATAATTTTTTTCGTGACAGGCGTGTTTTTAAGGGCTTGCTCTAACACTTCTTTATCACAGTAGCTATTTCTATTAAGTTTTGTAACATTTACGTTTTTCCCAGGGTTTCTAGGAACAAGACTTCTTTGTAGTATTTGAGATGTTTTCACCGTTTTCCAGACAAGCTAAAATTTGTCACCAATTAGATTTCACCTGCAAAATGTCCGCGAATAAAACAATTGAAGTATGTTGCATGAGTAATGTTGCGTTATCGCAAATTTCACTTGAGATCTGATTTGAGATAAAATTTAGATTTATGAACAGCAAGAAATTGTCAAGTTTGTGAACTCTCTGATATCACAAAGCGAGTTGCCTCTCTAAAGAATAGATTTCACACCTCTGGGTACAATCAAACAAATCTAAATTAACAATGAAAGCAAAACATCATGGTCGGCTGCACTAAAGGTGCGAAATCTGTTCTTCAGAAAGGCTAATCGGTTTGCAATATCGGAGAGTTTTACATATTTATCCCTTGCTTGAACAGCATAAATCTTCAAGCGAAGAAACTTCTCAGTATTGAGCAATGCTTTTATTTACTGTAGGTGTTGATAAAATCTGGTGTCGAAGGAAAACAAACTGTGTTCCTGTTCAGTGATAATCAAATCAAAGAAGAATCTTTCGTGGAAGATATCAACATGATCTTAAACACTGGAGATGTACCTAACATTTTTGCAGCAGACGAAAAAGCTGATGTTATTGACAAAATGCAGGGTGTTGCTCGTCTGGAGGTGATTCATTTATAAATCATTTTCCTCATTATTTCAGCTGATACAAGTTTTCAAACAGGGCTCGAGCTAATATTTATTTATGTCCTATTATATACAGCGAAACCCCAGCCATTTTTTGGAAAATTTGCCGAAAAAGGAGCCATGTTTTAGAGAATTTTCTGCCCAACAACCCACCCTATGGGTGGCATATACCCGTACCGTGAACATGTCATGTACCCCGCCCCCAGGGGTCACCTGACATCTAATTTGAGACGGACTTTAAATCTGTTAGCAATGTAAAAAAGAGAGAACTTGAGCACCTGAGGAACAAAATAAAGCAATAACAATTTAGATCAGTAATTTGACTAGACCTAACATTTTAAAAGAGTTGTGCTGGTGTTACATAGCCGTATGGCATCAAATACAATAACTGATAAGCTTTGCAAACATACCTAAATTTCTCAGCCTGTACAAAATCTATTGGCAAGTATAATCTTTTCATTTCAAGAATATCTCCCTTGCTTTATTACATCTTTTTTTATAATTTACACCAAGCTGATTATTTCCATTTTTAATTTCTCAGGGAAAGAAAGTGGATGCTACACCACTTGCCATGTACAATTATTTCATAGATCGCGTCAAATCAAATCTTCATATCGTATTAGCAATGAGTCCTATTGGTGATGCTTTTAGAAATCGATTACGAATGTTCCCATCGTTGATCAATTGTTGCACTATTGATTGGTTCCAGGTAAGGTTAAAAATCATCTTGCTTTTTCTCTACCTTTCTTTAAAGGGGCTCCGTCGTCAAAATGAAACAAAACGATGATTTTTGCAGTTTTTGAAAGGTGATACCACACAGGATTTTCATATTTTTTCAAAATGAAAGTTGCTGTTTGGGCATTAATTCTTGTACTTCACTAAGGAACAAACCAAACATTCATATCTTCTACGATTGCTCGGATATAAGTGGATTTTTAACAGTCACTTTTTGGTGGCTTGGGTGAAGCCACCAAACAAACTGCAGAGAACAATGGATGAACAATGGATAATCCCCGACACGTGCGAATTTACGGATTTGTTTACTGTTTGACGACTGAGCCCCTTTAAGCCGAATTGCTCACCAGGTAATGAAGATAGTTGATTTTACAAACTCTAGAATCATTACATTCTTCGAAGTTATTGCCATTGAATTGAATTATTAAAGCCTTAGAGACCTATTGATGACCATGATTCTTTGCGCACTGCATGAAAAGCAAAAAACCAAGACAAGACCAACAAGGACAGATTTTGTAATACAATAGCATCAGTTGCTTTTGATTGACACCTCAATTCAAAGCGGTGAACGACTGCAGACAAAGGAAATTCTCTGAACCAGTAATTCAAAACAAACAAAGCCGCAAAAGTTGCCCCGAAGCCAGTTGGGCAAACTCTCGCCTTGTGCACGCGAAAGGTGGTTTTTAGGAGAATTTATGTGCTTGTAACGAAAGAAGAAGGGTAAATCTAAAGATCTGCCCGGCGGATTTTATTTCACCCGGTAATACCACGATGAAAGCAATGTCTATCTAGAAATTGATAAATCTTTCTTATGCGTGCTGTAAGTTCTTTATGCGGTGGAAAAGTAGCTCTAGCTCATAACTTCAAAATTTGGACTTTTGCTGTCCAAAGCACGAAATTCTGTGAAAGATTTTCACAAGTTTATGTTGTCGAATTCATTGGCAAAAATACCCATCTGATTTTCTCTTTCAATCTATGGTGGCTCATCTTTTTCTCGTAGGCCTGGCCCGATGATGCCTTAGAGATGGTTGCTAACAAATTCCTACAAGATGTTGATATGGAAGATGAAATAAGAGCATCTACAGTGCGCATGTGCAAATCATTTCACGAATCCGTCAGAATGCAGTCAGAAAAGTAAATAGCTGTTAATTACTACTATACACAAATTTTTAGTGCAGAGGTTAGCCCAAGGGTATTGTGAAGAGTGGAGTTTATGCTTAAAACTCACTAATCAACATACCTTTGGGCCTTTGTTTGATATTCAATGTGTTGTAACAGTGTTATTCTCTGTGTGATCGTATCCAATTTGCCACAGCACAGCCATTATAATTAGGCCCTTCTGAATTTAGGCCTTAGTTTGAACTTCATACTTTTCGAAATCAAAACACAATTTTTGCGAGTAAACTACGCAAATTTAACGCAGTTTTAATCCAAAACCATTTGAAAATTAACATTCAAATTGTTGTAATCAAAAAAATAGAAAACTTTAGTAACTTTTCGGACACTAGAGGGAGCTTAATCAAAATTTTGGGTTAGAAGGGAGGGAGGTTATTAGAGGGGGGCTTGATAGAGACATGTCTTAATACAGTTTTTACGATCTCTCAATTTCTTGCCAACAGGTTCTTTGAAACGTTACGACGTCACAATTACGTCACTCCAACATCCTATCTTGAACTAATTCAGACATACAAGGCGTTGATGCGTAAAAAACGCAATGAAGTCATGGGGTTGAAGCAAAGATATGAGAAAGGTTTGGAGAAATTAGATTTTGCAGCTTCGCAAGTTTCTGTTATGCAGCAAGAATTGAAAGATTTGCAGCCTGAATTGGTAAAGACATCTGCGGAGACAGAAAAATTGATGGCGAAAATTGAACAAGATACAGTGGAAGTGGAGGCCAAGAAAGAGGTTTATTTTTGTTTTTAATTACCTGCGATATTATTAGGTGAGCTATGGATGATCTAGGGTACCTTATTTGATTGACATGCATAGCCAGCATAATGCCAATCACGACCTTGGTTCAATAATTGCAGTACAAAATCTCGTGACCATGAATATCCTAGCTATTCTACAGAAGGGTCTGGATTGAAAGATATTTTTGTAAATTTTGTAGAAACCTGTGGAATTTTCGAATGTGCACAATGGTGATAGAATCTAGGACGCCACTCAGTCGAACATTTCGTATGAAAATGTATAAAAATGTCACTTGATCCAGACTCCTTCTTTGAATTGCTAAATGTCCATTGGCAACGGAACACCTCTTCTCTATGCCTGTTTCGTTTTTCCCAAATTGCAGTTGCCGTTCGAAAATTAAGCAACGTTTCAAAATTCTTCCCAAGGAATGTGTCAAGCACGTGTTTTTCTTTGCTTGTAGTTGTCATCCAATCTATGATAATGACAGACGATTTCATTGAACCCTCCCATTGCATTAGAATTGACAGAGTAGATTATTATAATTATTATTTTATTAAATATCTATTTCAAGAGGCTACAAAATGAACAGCCAAATTAAAGCTAATTAACGCTTTCAATAAGGCACCTATCATGTTGATTAAAGTTACTAGATATTTTTCACATTATCGATTTGCAAAGGCTCCTGTACAGCTGTTTCTCATAAAGATAAGATGTTTTTTTCTGTATTTACCAGTCATCAGTGACTATATCCGTGTAGTGTCATACCCATACTAAATCTGTGTCATTCTTATTCCAGGTTGTCTCTGCAGACGAGGCTATAGCAAATGAAGCAGCAAGTGTAGCCAAAGAGATTAAAGAAGAATGTGAAGGTGACCTCGCAGAGGCTTTACCAGCACTTGAAGCTGCGATGTCTGCTTTGAATACCCTGAAACCAAGTGACATCAGCATGGTCAAAGCAATGAAGGTAAGTGTTTTATATGCATTGACTCCCTTGGAGTAAATGAAGGATGAAAGAAGGAATGTTTACGATAAATTAGCTCTTTCTTTTGGGGATAATATAGACTGCTCATGAAATTGAATTTCTATTTGATTTAGCTACAATACATTGTAGCTACAAAAGACTGTCCGGTAAGTTTGATATCAAGCCATAATGCTACATTTGATAACTGTGCAAATGCCACTGGAGATGACAGTCATTACTATCTTGTCGAACTCAATTTGAAACAGAGAATGTAGGCTCTCTGCAATTTAACCCAAGTCACTTGGAATTGTCGAGTCAACAGTTGTCTATGAACGCTGAAAGCCGGTGTCTGAGAGATTCGCAGCCTCTTCAACGCATGAAAAACATGTTCCTGGACGTTTCCATGAACTTTGGTAACCCCTCCAGCATTTACTTTTCCATGCTATCTTGCTGAAAATAAGGACCTCCTATCCATGATTCGTTTAATAACGACTTGAACATGAGAACGTTTTAAGAAGCGATTAAACCCTCTTATCCATTTTGGTGATATTGAATCATCCGATCTTTACTTTATAATTTCACCATTCATACAGAACCCACCAGCAATAGTGAAACTCATCATGGAAGCTGTCTGTATCATGAAAGGTGTCAAACCGGAAAGGAAACCTGATCCGTCCGGATCTGGTAAAATGGTAGAAGATTTCTGGGGACCATCACAGAAGATATTGGGTGATATGAGATTTCTGGATTCACTGAAGAGTTATGATAAAGACAATATACCCGCAAATATTATGAAGACTATCAGAGCAAAGTAAGAAGATGGTTTCTTTCTTGTATTGTAGAAAGATTTTATCTCAGTGGGCTATAAATTATTTACGATTCGTCAAAGTGTAACTTTGTGAATTCCGGTACGTACTAATTACAGAAAGTTTACGAAATGGCACCAGACGTTTTTTATAAATATTTACACTGTAGCATTGCAACCCAAGGCTGCTTTAACTCCTCAAGATTAGCCAATTTTCAGACTTAGAGCTTTTGCACATATTTTTTAGGCCATAGATTACCAGTTTGATGGTTTGCTGGTTTACCGGTTCGTTGGTTAACCGGTTTGCTGTATCAGTTCTTGGATTTACCTTCCTTATGACTTACAAAGCTGAGAAAATTTAGGAGCCTAGTCAACCTCGTACCCAGTGACAATGAAGGTTTTCCGTAAACTTCAACGCCTACATTGACCCTGGAGCCTGTTAGGCTATTCTGCTATTTGATTGGCTCTTTTCAAAACAAAAGAAGTTTCTCACCTTTGAAACCCTGGCGTTCAGTCGAAATAAAGAACATTCGAATGGCTCTGGATACAATGAGTGCTGTTCGAACCATGGAATCTACATTTCGAAAATGTCGAATATGGGATTCGAAAGGACCTGCTGTCTGCCAAATTATGCTAATTATTCCGATCAAAATTGACAAAATTTGTAAACCGGTCCCAAGGGTATCTGTTGAGGTCTAGCCTCCTATTGAAAACAACAGATACTCTTGGGAACGAGGTTGGAGCCTAGTAGGGAGAAGGTGAAATAGTAGTTAGCAGTCTAGATCGTTTTTTGTTTTTCTGACAACTGTTCTAACTAAGTACATTCTTGGGCTTGAAATACAACCTTTTCAACTCTCAGCCTTCTTGTTCCTCTGTTGTACTATCAGGACTTTCCAAATTGTTAATAGATTTACTTGGAGAACCAAATGATTTAATGAGTATATTTGTTTTTAGGTATGTGACGAACAAGGATTTTGTTCCTGAAGTCGTTCGTCAAGCATCAACTGCCTGTGAAGGTCTTTGCAAATGGATTAGAGCTATGGAAGTTTACGATCGTGTAGCGAAGGTAATTCTCATCTTTCAAAAATATAATCATGACAAACAAGTCAAGGTCTTAAAGAGAATACTGAATTCCCAACTACTTTGCGTGCCTAAAAATCTTGCAAAATTTGACAGTGAAATGTGGTATCATTTCATTTTAACTTTTTTATCCATGGTAGTTCAACTCAATATTTAAATACTGTTTTACAGGGAGCCATGCTAAAATAAAATTTGATAAAAACAAAATATATATACGTTAATCATATTTACAATTATGCGCATACTAACCGGTTTTGTGTTGTACAGGAAAATATAAAGCCCGAGGTCTTAAAAGTACAGACCGAGCTTGCGAGGTCTGTGCAATAAGACCGAGGGCTTTATATTTTCCTGTACAACTACAAAACCGGTTAGTATGAGTTTTATTACCTGATAGCTTCTAATTTTGACTTATACCATTTAGTCAAACTCATTTTGTTACTGTTATGTCGTTTGAGTTCATTGTAAATCTCACAGGCCTAAATTAGTTGCTGTGGCGACAAAAACGCGTCCTTGTATCGTATTATACAAGGCTACGGGAAAACCGCGGGAAATGTGCGATTAGCCAATAGGATTGGCGGGATTCTTGTATTGCCTCGCTTTTGAAACGTCAGTCAGGTAATAATATCTTTTACAAACCATATTTTTACAAATCATAAATACTTCAAATTGTTAAAGTTTGTTTTTGCTTTTTTCACAGGTTGTAGCTCCAAAGAAAGAGAAACTTGCTGGCGCTGAAGCAGAACTCAGAGTACAAATGGACAAGTTGAATGCAAAAAGAGCTGAATTGAAAGAGGTTAGAGCAATATTTTTCGAGTAAATGTTGCAATGGGCTTGAAGCTTTTTGGATACTCGAGTAGCGAGGTGAAACATAAGATACAATGGGGTGCCTGTGAGCTAGATTTGTCTATACTGACCAGAGTACTGCCCTTTCTTTAAGTTAAAAATGGGGGACCTCTTTGAAGGGAACAGGGTTCGGGAGAGGGGGCAATTATTTGTTTCTTGAAAAGGGACGACAAGTCTATTGCATGAAATCGTAAAACGATACATCTGAAGAAGAAACTAGGCGGGCAATTACCCACTCTGCTAGTATGTTAAAGGAAGACTTGTTAAAACGAATATTTTCTACGGAAATCGATTTTTCCTGCTTCGAGAAAGGTGCAGAACCATTGTAGGTTTGAGAATGCTGTGGTGTGTTGCATGAAATTTGGTGATGTAAATCTGAGAATGATAAATAATGCAGGATAATCCGGTAAAAATGTTCTCCTAAGTATTACTGTGGATCGTTCAACCGCCATTGCTGCTTCTTCTCCATACTTATTCCACTGCAAAGGAATGGCTAAATCTATTTGTTTATTTCCCAGGTTACTGATAAACTTGACGCACTGAATGAAGAGCTAGACAGAATGACGAAGAAGAAAGCTGAATTAGAAGCGAATATTGATTTATGCTCAAAGAAACTAGATAGAGCTGAGAAACTTATTGGAGGTTTGGGAGGAGAGAAATCTCGTTGGACAGAAACAGCCAAAGTTCTTGGAGAGAGGTAAGCTTTATGATTTGTATGATCACTGTTCCTTTATGGAAGACACGTTTAACTGATTTTCATAAATAGAAAGTACACAAAAATGCTTTAGTGATGCAAACGATGTGTTGAAAATCATTCTCACGTTGATGTCAGGCAAGATTTGCGACAACCCAAAAGTACTTATACTCTTCAATTGTATTACTTACGGCTGTTTCACCAGACATTTGGTTTGAGAAAAACTGTAGTTCCTCATCTTCAAATCAATGTTATCCAGGGCTCAAAAAAGATTCCCTTCTCGGTAGCAAGCTAAATACCTTTGTTTCTTTCTATGTTCTTTCTTCTTCTTTCCCAATATGCTGCCCAACTCTTTCCCACTTCTGTTCTCTCCTTCTTTCATTCCTTTTCCCTTTCCTTCCCTCCGCTCCCCTCCCCTTCAGTTTCTTTTTCTGTTGTCCTTCCTTCATTCCTGGGAAATTTGAGCATTTCAGCTTTCTTCCTGGTAGCGCTGCTTCAACGCTACTTCGTTTTTTAGCGCTGATATAATCAAAGATAAAATACATTCATCTTCTCTTTTCTATTTCTGTAGACTCTAATTGGCCGAAAATGATTCACTTTTGCAGGTACATCAGACTAACAGGCGATGTCCTCTTGTCCTCTGGTGTTGTAGCATATCTTGGTGCTTTTACAGTTGATTTTAGAAATGTAAGTATTTCTTGCTAAATTGAAAGAATCAATTTGACGAGAATTTGATTTTGAATCTGTTTATTTTTATTAGATATAGTATAGAAATAGAGTTCATTCCTGAGAATATGTTATTAAAAACTAGTGAACAATGTCTGCCAAATCATCTGAAATTATTTTGCCAATAATGTCACGGAAACTTCAGATTTATAATTTGCTCATCTAAGGCCCCATTTACGCGAGATCGGATCTAGAACTGTTCGTGTTTATACGAGATCGGATCCAATGAAGAAGAACAGAAGCAAATGAACAATCTTCGTTTTGGCGCTAATTTTAAGGGCTACCATTTTAGAAATGCCCCTTACTGGAAACTCGCTAGGTCTCGCTTTCGATCGGTACCCATTTGCATTCGATCCCAACTGTTTACACGAGACCTTTTTGGGATCGGATCCAAACGGGATAACTTTTGGAAGCGATCCCAAATGAACACGGATCCGTTTTTTTTTCAGTAATTTATTTTGAGTGGGCTGGAAGTATCTTTAGCTATTTAAAGCAAATTTAAGCCCACCCCACTATGCATGCTACATCAAGGTATGGGACCCGTAGTTTGACGTCCCTTTCGAAGGATGGCGAGGTGAGCTGCGAGGTGAGGCCTCCGAGAGGTCACTCATCCGGAGTTTTACCTCACTCGACCGAGCTTAACTTCAGTCACCTGACGGAAATTGTATAAGCCGCTCGGCCACTCACCCCGTTGGGTACCATGTAAAATGATTATCTGTTATGGTTTGGGTACGGATCCATTTGTATCCGATCTCGTGTAGATGAAGCCTAGATCTTTCCTTTATTTTCAACCTTTTTCTGATTTTCACAAAAATCAATCCAAAGACTATTTCAAATGGTTCTTGCAAAATTTGCTGCTATTTTGTTTGAATCGTGCCAGACTTTGGAAGTTGTATGTTGTACACTGTGGTTTATTAAATTCATCTTCCTTTTGATCATATTTCTATTCCTCTTCCCTGTCAGGAATGTGTAAAAGATTGGGTGGATGAATGCAACAGAGAGATGATCCCATGCTCAGAATCATTCTCATTGAATAGTACACTTGGGGAACCTGTGAAAATCAGAGAATGGCAAATTGCTGGTCTACCTGTGGATTCGTTTTCTGTGGATAATGGAATCATTGTTGGAAATACAAGAAGATGGCCGTTAATGATCGATCCACAAGGTACATGATTATTATTATTCTTTTTATTATGAAATTCTTTAATTGCTCTAATACCAGAACTAATAAAGACCAACTATTTACAAAAAACAAACGAAATTACAGTTCTTGAATAGTAACGTAAAATACCTTATTTACATATTTTGCAACGGCATTTTTTTCTCTCCATTCCATCTTTTTCATGCATGACTTGAAGGAACAGATGGAGACTGCAATTTTTGTATCATTATGCAGGGTATTCCATAATATGACACCACGAAAAGATAAACTATCGTTGCCATAAGTAGTTGTTTTAGTTTGAGGCAACATCAACAGATTCTTTGATCTTAAATTATAATTACTGTTCTTTTCGTGGAATATATCCCGCAAAAAAGAAGGATTTTGTAGTGTTAAACTGCTATAAACCTCGCGCATTAACTTTTGCAAGTTCTTTTGACGAATAGTGCACTTCTTTCCTCTCTGTAGCCACTCATCAAAAGAGGATGTTAAATCGTTGTGGAGAAGTCGAAGCGCTCTCTTAAGGGATCATTTTCCCTTGTCAGTTGTCTCAAGAGAATTTTCTCAATAGTTTCAACAAGTTAACCTTTTTATTTAGAAGTTTTTATGAAATAGGTTTATTCTATGTTTTACTTCTCTCTTTCGGGATTGGTCGAACTTAAGAGCGCCCTCTCTTTCGCTAGTTTCAACTTATCTTGCAGTCTTTATCCTGCATCGTATTCCTTGATGGAGATTTTGCTATTGACAGTGGCATACGAAATTTTGCCACAGACAATTAAATGAGATATTTTGAATGTGTCAGACTACGACGTTACTTAAGCTGTTGTGTTGTGTTTAATAATTATAAGAAATTATTTTGTTTCTTTAGGACAAGCCAATAAATGGGTCAAAAACCTTGAAAAGAAAAATCGCTTGAATGTTATCAAACTGTCAGATGCAAATTATGCCAGGACACTTGAAAATGCAATACAGGTATTCACCACAAATGTGTATTAAACGCTTTTGGATTGAATAGTTTTACAGTTATTTATGAAAAATTTAATTCTAATTGCTTAACGTTTTCAGATTTGTATAATGCTTCCAATCTTATTTTGATTTTTTATCATAATATTTCGTAACTTGCTTGTTTTTTTTCTTGAAGTTTGGCACTCCAGTTTTACTTGAAAATGTTGCGGAAGAATTGGATCCATTGTTAGAGCCTTTGCTACTGAAACAGACTTTCAAACAAGCAGGAGTTGAGGTTCGTTGCGCAAATTATTTTAGATTGATCCCCCGTTAACATTCGATGACGTAAATCAATATGTCATCTCTTTACGTTACATGCCTTGTATACAGTAGAAACCCGCATAAAAGAACCTAGGGTTTTTGAGGCAGCCTGAATGAGGTTCTTGATTAACTGATGCCATAATCAAGTCCAGCTTCTAAGGTTCTTAAAAAGGTGCTTATAGTTGGTACAGTGCAAAGGTGTTTTCATACATGCCAGTGCATTCCTTCTATGATTTGAATTGTTGTTCAATATGTTTCTTTTTGATAAAATTTACACCATGAAAGACTTTTCAGTTTTCAAGTAAAGTACCATCTATCAAACTATTATCAAGAAATTTCAGAAATTTAAGTCTTTTGTGGCTTTTTGTTTAAAAAGTTGTAATCATGGAATGTCAGCCTAAGGTTCTTATAAAACTAGGCTTTTTTATGTGGGTTTCTACTGTGTAACAGCAAATTCTACTTCCTTACTTTAAATCATAGAAGTCACACTCTGATAAGAACATAAGTTTGAAAGGCCTCCTCCATAGTATATAATTTAATTTTCACTGATTTACTATGCGTACTCTTAAGCAAACCACGCCTCTACTTGGAGGGGACATTTCAAATTTTGAGTTTTACCTTGGTAGTTTGCAAAGTTTCTTTATTTATTCACAGTAATTTGATGACATCACAACATGTTTTCAAATTTGTAGAAAGGGATATCTTTAACATATGTTTCTTCCTTTTTGCAGTATATCAAGCTTGGTGAAAATATCATCGAATATTCAAACGACTTTAGATTCTACATAACAACGAGGCTGCGAAATCCTCATTATTTGCCTGAAGTTTCTGTGAAGGTGAGTGCAGATTATCGCTTTTATGTCAAGTGATTATGCAGCTATAGAAGTCACCCCAAGGCAGCTGGTGCAAAGATTTTCCAAGATATCAATCTAATCTCTGGTGCTTGTAATATTATTGCAGAGATATTTGAGAGAGAGACATTTGTAGACCGCTATATCCATTTTGCAAAAAGCAAAAGCAACATTTTCAGTGATTGTATTTGATAAAAACCTTTCATCCTAGACTTTATTTGATTACCTCCTGTTTCGATCCTTATCAATGCCTTGAAACCAAAAACCAAATAAATATGATACCAGCTTCCCTGCAAGCAAACTTTCAACATTTTTTCTTGTTCTAATAACTTTCCATTTTCGCCATAGGTGACAGTCTTGAATTTCATGATCACACCTCTTGGACTTGAAGATCAACTCCTTGGAATCGTTGCTGCGAAGGAGAAACCGGAGCTGGAGGAAAAGAAGAACCAGCTTATTGTTGAAAGTGCTGCCAATAAAAAACAAGTAATTGTTTTCAAAATAATATTTCTGTGACATTCTGGTCAGAACACTGTATTCTTTTTTATTTGTACGTGATGCATTGATGAGCTTACATCTGTGCTGTTTTACTCTTGGTTAAAGCTGTTCATAGCCAGAACCAGATGACGTCAGGTCTATTTCTGCTATGAACGGCACAGAATATTGTATTTTGTTGAATTTTAGTTTTAACTGTGATATACAAAAAAAAGAGATTTTGTGCCGCATTTATTTGTCTGTGAATTTTAAACCTGACCTGAACTAACTTCATTAAATGCTAACTGAAGTTAATTCACTTACGTACTTTTCGAATACTAGAGTTTCGCAAAGGACTCATAATTAAAACTTCAGATAAAAACATGCAGGATGTATCTCAATAGCTTCTTCCAGACTTTGGTAAGATTTTACAATATTTTGTCTCTGAGACCTTTTGCTACCTTTCTTGTAGCTCAAAGAAATTGAAGACAAGATTTTGGAAGTACTCTCGACGTCTGAGGTAAGTGTTTGAATCTTGTTTACACCTTTGATTTTGTAAATGGGTGGTTCAGTCTATGTTCTTGCAAGGTAACCAAACCAAGGTTTCGATCTCATTTGAAGCCAGTTATCCTTTTCCTATTCTAGGGTAATATCTTGGAGGATGAAACAGCAATCAAGATTCTGTCTTCTTCAAAAGTTCTGTCTGAAGAAATCACAGCGAAACAAGTAAGGAATTGTTTAGCTTGGATACCATTTCATTTCTTCATTTTTTCATTTTTTGAAAATTCGTTGGGCTCGGATATAAAAGTATATAAAACTATGAAACTGGCACAACCTTTTTATAGCTTAGTTTTACAATGTGATGAAAAGGTTTAGTGCTACTGAAAAACATACTACCTACCAATCGTTCTACCCTAAATTATAAAGGTCTTAGGGAGAATGTATGTGAAGCTCCTTGTTATCATTTTCTTTCACCATAGGAAATTGCAAGTGCAACTGAAAAAGAAATTGATGAAACTCGCAATGGATATCAACCAGTTGCAAAACATTCAGCAATTTTGTTCTTTTGCATTTCTGATCTGGCAAATATCGAACCGATGTATCAGTATTCTTTAACATGGTTCATCAACTTATATCTTATGGTGAGTATTGAATTCCAATAATTCCTCTTTTATTTACAAGATTTTTGTAAACAACCGAAAGTACGGGACAACCCGCGCACGTGACTAAAGCTTTGTGTTTTTAATGGCGGCCAGCTTCATCGAAGCTTCTATGTATGTTTCATTGCAGTGTTTTCATGTCTATGTCTATGAAATGTGATGGAACTTTTTTGATTTCCATTAAAACTTTCAAATATTTGGTGTTGGAAAAATAGAACAAATCCTCCACCAATGCTTCGATCACCAAGATTGTCACAGATACTTTGGATTACTATTCTCTGTGCAAAATCACCATTAGCTATGTTCTTTTTAGCCTGAACACATTCGATGATTTGACACGCAGAGCCACGCAGAGAGGACGGGTTGTACAGCCCCTTTAATTCTTTTTTTTATAACAGAACTAACTTATGATAAAAAGACGATATTTGTCTGTTTTCCATATTTTCCAGTATCATATTAAATGCTTCACTTCGCAGCCAGTATTACAACTTACTTTTAAAGAGTATATCTGGTTGGAATTGATCATTAGTTCGAAAATTAAGTTTTGTTTTGTATGGAAGGTAGATTTCTAATTTCTGAAAGAAGCTGTTCAAACTTTGACGAAATTTGCAGCAATTTTCTCCCCAACTGACAGACAAGAGCACATGCTGTTACCTTGGGAAAATTGAGTTGCGATCAGGGAACTTTACAGCTCCCTGGTGGTGCTATCCTAAAATTTTAGTTCCAAACAGATGGCCAGTTTTCAGCAATCTTCGGTGTATGAAATTCCAAGCTATAGGAGGATCACCCTTGCTCTTTTCGTAGGTGTGAGGTGGAACAGCAGAAATTTGAGAGGTTTCAGCAGTTTTCACAAGCATTATGCCATATGATGCTACTAGTGTTTTATTGTATATCCCAATCAAATTTGACTCATTCCTCTTACAGTCAATAGAAAACAGCAAAAAGTCACCTGAACTGGATGTCAGAATTGCCAACCTCAATGATCATTTTACTCAAAGTATTTATTCAAATGTCTGCCGTTCACTTTTCGAGAAAGACAAGCTATTGTTTTCCTTCTTGCTGACCATAAACATCATGAAGTCAAGGTATGTGGAATTTTTATAAATTTCATTTCATTTTTCACTCAGTATTACCTAACTTTGTTTGTTTTGTGACCCATTACTGTTCGCCCTATGTAACGCTTATTAATAGACCTTTTAGCTATTCTACAAAAGAGCCTGGGTCGAGCGTTATTTTAATACATTATTATATGCGAGGTTCGATCGAGTGGCGTTAGAGCTTCTATCTTTATTGTGCACATTCGAAAATTCTACCGAATGTAGCAAAATATCGTTCGATTCTTATTCTTTTCAGAATAGCTAAAAAGTCTATTAGTCTGATATGCAAGACATCTAGCGGCATGTGGCTTGCCTTTGCATGTCCCATTATAAACAAACTGCAGCTCCAATGAGATTTTGCTGATATTTACACTGTATAAACAAGCATTTTATCTACTATATTAACTTAAGGAGCCAATCCAACTGTAATTTGCAATGCTCTTCAAGGAATTTATTGCCAGTTTTGAAGATTACAAGGAACTGGAAATTTTATCGGTAAATTCTTTTAAGCTTTTTGTGATGTAATTTCTGTCAAGAAACGAGCGAATTACATGCAACCCAGTACAAGCATATTTTCTTTGTGCTACACCACGCAGTTTTCTTTTCTGAAAATTTCACTTTAGGGGACAAATTTGAAGCAATTTTAAATCGCATGTACCATTTAAATGCTATTTATATGAACCCATTCCCTCCTTCAGAAATGAAATAGATGACAATGTTTGGCGATTTCTCCTGACTGGCGGTGTAGCATTAAACAATCCATATCCAAACCCTTGCCCAGATTGGCTTAGTGAGAAATCATGGGCAGAAATTGTTCGTGCTTCTGATTTACCAAATCTTAAAGGCCTTATGGATGGTAAGAGTCATTTTGTACCGTAAAAGCTCTATTTAGTTCCCCTCTCTGATAACCCCCCCCTCCTTCTGAACCAAAATTTAAACAAGCTCCGCTCTCTATCAAGCCCCCCTCCACTTATATCAAATGCCAGAGGTTACCAAAGATTTTCCATTTATTTAGCTAAGCATAATTATGTTTATGTATGTGTCTATTGCCCTATTCATACTTGTAAGTTAAACCTTGTTAAACTAAACCATGTTATCAATTGTTGCGCTGTGATTGGTCAGTCTACCAAATCGAACTTCTTTGATTGGTTGAAGTTTAACCTTGTTTAAATAAAACTGGTTTCAACTGTGTCAGTGTGAATGGGGTATATGTTGGTGTGTGTGATTTTTTGGTTCTATACCGGATGAGTCAGAAAAATGTACGAATGTTTGATTTAAAAGCCTACAACTCTCAAACCATTTAAAAGCCTACAGCGCTCAAACCATTCTTCGAGATTCCTATAAACTGATAATAAACCTGTGTAGCTAACATATCAGCGTATGTTAAAGGCATTGAATCGTGGTAAATAGACCGCGTATACCCAAATTGCTAAAATTGCTGAGTCATAACGATAGCTTACGCCAATCTGATTGGCTGTTATTCAAACTGCACACGCCAGGCGGGATCCGATGTAGCCTTGTATTTGTGAAGTTTATGCCTGATCACATGAAAGCAGACAGATCCCCAGCGGAGAATCGATTTTACCATGATTCAATGCCTCTAAAAAGTTAGTTTATCAAGCTCAGTCGTATTGTCCTCAAGTACAAGTGATTTTGTAAAAATGCTTTATCTCAAGATCTTTCAAAACAGGCCTAAAGTTCTTGATCAAATTTTCTAGCAGGTTTGAGATGAAGGATTTTGAGAGCAAGCATTTTTATGAGTTTACTTGTGATATTAGAATGATATGACTTGATGTTTACAAACTGACTTGCTTTATCTACGTTGATATGTTAGATACACAAGCGACACAGCTTATCATTTTATGGGAATCTGACAAATGGTTTGAGAGATACAGACTTTTACACACATCTACACATCTTTTTACTCACCTGGTGTGAACCTCATGAATGTAGCCTTCTTGGACATAGGTTCCAAATCTTTAAAAAGGCTGGTGTAAATTTGAGTGACCTATTTCTTTGAACTGAATGACTTCAAAGAAACTTTAGCTATTTCTCTATAATTCTACCGTTGGAAATTTCTGAAATCTTTAATATTTTCAGAATTAGAGTGTTTTTCTTCTTTTTCAAGAATTCAAGAAAAGTTTTCAAAAAAACTTAAAACCAGCGTAATTTCTAAACCGTGTGACGCAGCATGAAGTAATTTCGAAGAGAACTATGGTTTATGGATGCCTACAATATGATATCAAGCAAAAGTCTGTCACTCATCTGGTTTATGATTTAGAAATTTTATGACGTCACATCCTAAAATGAGCTGAAATGGAAAATACGCTGTAATTTTGAAAAATATTCAAAACATCTGGAAAGTCCAACGGTAGAATTACAGATAAATACCTAAAGTTTCTCTTAAGCCATTCAATCAGAAGAAATAGGTCATTGAATTTACACCCACCTTTTTACGCAGAGTTAAAGATTTGGAACCTATGTTGCCTTCTTGGACATTTTTCATTGGACATCATTCTTGGATTTTACATATGAAATAACATTAAAGTACATTTCCTTTTCCTAGACATGACTAGTTATGGCTGGCGAAAATTCTACGACTCTGCTTCCCCAAATGCTGAAAAATTACCTGAGCCATGGGATCTTAAGCTTCAAGGCCTAGACAGGTATAAATTCTGTTCCTAATTAGATGTCGTGTATGATTTGTGCTGACGCAAATTTACTCATGCAGCACACTGTAACTGCTTTTATCTGTGGACATTTGTTACGTGAAATCTAATTTGAAGCAAACTTTAGTAGGAATGCCTCAACAAAGTTTGCTTATTTATTGTAAGTGCTATGCACAGTGGGAACTCGATGACCATGTGTCCATGCTCACTGTGCATAGCACAATGTATTTTATGCTTAGTTTATCTGTTAAATGTAGTTGATTTTATGGAATATTTGAAAAAGAGTTTACTTTGGAAGCTTAAGAACTAAGAACTCAGATCAATCTTTGATTACAAAGCTAGCAGATTATCAACTGACAAACTTGGATGCTTGTAGTGTTGTTCGTACATACACATGCATAAGACAAATAACTAAACTCGTTTCACATCATTAACGTTAATTATACTCATTACATAAGTCTCAGCATCGCTTATTGAAAATGTTGTGCGAATACAAGGAATCACGTCACAAGAAACGTTAATGTCTAACGTTAATGTCTAACGTTAATGTTTTTTTAGAACTGTCGTGCTTCGCTGTTTGAGACCCGATAAGATTGTACCGGCTGTTCAGGTAATACTTTTGATTTTTACACAGTTTTAAAATTTCAACATCTTCTAATTTCAATCTAAATTGTATTCCTAATTTGTAATGACATGTTATGCTTGCTTACTAACAAACACACTGAGACCCGTTTACACTTTACCGGTGCAACTTGGATCCGTAACACAAGCTTATCTGATCATCTTCCCTGCTAATTCGTAATACTTTAGCTTCTTCAGTCTATGAAAGGACTTTCTTCTGTAGCAGTGGAAATGCTCTTGAACTGTAACAAGTGTGTAGCGGATAAAAACTGCACCGGTACTGTTTTTTTAGTGATTTATTTCAAATGGGCTGAGAAGATTTCTAGCTATTTAAAACTAATTTTGGGCCCACTATGCATGCCGCATCCAGGCATTGGACCCCTAGTTTAACGTCCCTTCCAAAGGTTACTGTGTAGACGTGGTCTAATTCTCTTTCCATGCCAAACTCAATGTCAAAAAATCTCTCTTCTTTGTTTGATTGTAGGAATTTATTGTTGATCACATGGGAAGAACATACATTGAACCACCGACGTTCAATCTACCTTTGAGTTTTGCTGATGCAAGTTGTACTACTCCCTTGATATTTGTTTTGTCCCCTGGTGCCGATCCAATGGCAGCGTTATTGAAGTTCGCTGAAGATCGTGGCTTTGGTGGAAATAAAGTACAAAGTATTTCTCTTGGACAAGGACAGGTGAGGATAATTGTTAATAGCAAATTTCCTGTAGCGTCGAAGAAAGCACAACTTAACATTGAGAAATGACTACTGCCAAGGCACGCAGAAGTCAGCACTAACAAGGGCAGATTTTGTAATACAATGGAATCAGCTGCCTTTGATTGACATCTCAATTCAAAGCGATTAGCGACAGCACACAAAGGAAATTTCCTCAACGAGTAAATCAAAACAAACAAAGCTGCAGATGTTGGCCCGAAACCGGTAGGGCAAACTCTCGTCTTGTGCACGCGAAAGGTGGTTTTTAAGAGAGGCACTTGCAGGCACTACATGTGCAATTGGGGCCGTCCCATTGTTTTATTGAAAGCTTAAAACTTCTTAAATTTTCTGCTGATTTTAGTTGGTTTGGTAGGCCATTCCAGATCTGTGGTCCAACGGACTTGAGACTCCTGGACCCGCACGTTGCTTGATTGGGCCTAACATGGGCTAAGTCATTTGGATTTCGAAGGACTTAATTTATTTTTTGCTTTATTTACTTGACAGGGTCCGATTGCAGCTAAAATGATAGAGACAGCTTTAAAAGAAGGAACCTGGGTTGTTCTCCAGAACTGTCACTTAGCAACAAGTTGGATGTCAACTCTGGAAAAGATTTGCGAAGAAGTTATTATACCTGAAAATACCCATGAGAACTGTCGTCTTTGGTTGACCAGTTATCCGTCGCCTGATTTTCCTGTGTCCATTCTTCAAAACGGTAAGACTCTCATACTCTGGATACATCTAACTTTGGTCAAAAGATGGTCCTTATAATCCTTCCAAAAATTGAGAAAAGATAGGTTGAGTATAGGTTAGTTACGGTAGGAATATGTCAGAGAACGTTAAAACGAAATTCTGTGATTGCAATCCTAAAAACTAATTCACTGCATATTTTAGGGCGCTATAGTTCTGCTCTAGCATTTTGATGAATGTGCGCCTGCTGCCAAGCTAAGGCACTGTAAATTTAACTTTGTAACTAAACTGTTTTCCAATTTTCTTACAGGCGTCAAAATGACAAATGAGCCTCCGAAGGGGCTACGTGCAAACATAATGAGATCATACATGAATGATCCGATCTCTGATCCACAGTTCTTTAGTGGTTGCGATAAACCGAATGAATGGGAGAAAATGTTGTTTGGTCTGTGTTTCTTTCATGCACTGGTTCAGGAACGAAGGAAATTTGGACCCTTGGGATGGAATATTCCTTATGAATTCAATGAGTCAGATTTGAGGATCAGTATGAGGCAACTGCAGGTAAAATCGTACTACTTCCTAGATTTTCAAGACGCTTTCACGAAGCTAATAGCAAGGAGTTCCCTTTCCAAGCAAACATGAAATCTAACAGTGGATTTTTAAGATATGGTATCAACTTCAACTGTTTGGGTGTAAGGTCTTTATCACATATCGCATACCTTGATTATGTCATGTACAATGAGTTCCTTTGTGCGAAATACAATTTGCATAAGCTTTGCTATCAGTTAGTAAATTTTTAAGATATGGTAGCAACTTCAACCGTTTGGATGTAAGGTCTTTATCACACATCGCATACCTCTATCATGTCATCTAGTACAGTTAGTTCCTCAGTACAAAATACAATTTGCGTAAGCTTCGCTATTAGTATTCATTGAGTATGCTTTATCGTTCTTTCTGAGTTTGCAAGTTTGTAAGAAGTCCATGCAAGTTTGTATGTTTACAGAAACCTTTAAGCAAACCGGTGCAAACTGGTTTGGTGCAGAATTCAAACTCTTCTTAAACAGTGTACAAGCTCCCAAGTGTGAAACATACTCAAAACAAACTCACAACAAAGTTTTCGCAAATGTTTCTGCAAACTAAATGCAAACCCCGTTTTTTTTACTATGGGTTGCTGGATTCATTGATAAATATCACAGTTCAAAACTTTAAAAAAGTGGTTAAAAATTATATCACTTTGAAGTTTATTCTAGTAAAATTGATGTGTCATTAATTGCTAAAAATATCTTAAATCTAATGCAATAACTTTAAACACATTTATATTTGAACTTTTTAGATGTTCTTGAATGAATATGAAGAATTGCCTTTGGAAGCCTTAACTTATTTATTTGGTGAATGCAATTATGGTGGACGTGTCACGGATGACAAAGACAGGCGTTTGCTTCTCTCCATTTTGTCCATTTTCGTCAATGAAGACATTGTCAGCAGTGACGATTACAAGTAAGTAGTTAATAGCGAGAGACGAATCCTTTGCAAAGAATCTTGCATGCTACCAGTAACATTCCTAACCTTTTTCAATTGGCAAATAGATTCTCTAACAACATCTGTCTTCAAACATTAATTAAACCATTCTGCATAAATGACCTCCAACTTGGTTCATAGTGTTTACCAAAGCTTCCCTCATTTTCACCTCAGCAGGGCATCAAGGACATTTGCTGTTAAGAATGATAACTAATGGGTGTATAGTGCTAATTTCTTTCCAATGTTTGTATGGACAATAGTGCCCCATTGGCTCTTCCAAATGCCGGGTCCTATGCTATCAGACAGGCCTTACAAGGCTGTTATTTCAAAGTTAATAACAGAACGCATATTGGAATCAGATCAAATCTGCGGTCGTCTTTAGATAATGGAGAAATATGACCTTTGTTCAAATAGTTAAGATGGGTGATTCTTCATTTCAACCTTCTGTGATATTTTTTCCTTCAGGTTTTCACCAAGTGGAACATATTACGCACCACCTCAAGGAAAGTATGAAAGCTATATTGACTATATGCGTGATCTTCCGTTAAACCCTCATCCTGAAGTATTTGGGCTGCATGAAAATGCTGATATCACAAAGGATCAGAAAGAAACGCAAGAGGTAAGTTTTGGAAGAGGTAGCATCTACTAAGTCAAACATGAAAAATGAAATGACAAACATAGAAAAGAGAAATTAAGGCTCAAACTTACAATATTTTCATGCCTCATGCACAGATAGATAGCTAAAACATGGACAGATTTTGTTATACAATAGCAACGTTTGATTGACACCCAATTAGCGACTGCAGACAAAGAAAATTCTCTCATCTTGTAATTCAAAACAAACAAAGCTACAAAAGTTTCCCCGAAACTAGTAGGGCAAACTCTCGCCTTGTGCAAGCGAAAGGTGGGTTTTAAGAGAAGTTATGTGCTTATATCGAAAGAAGAAGGGTAAATCTAAATATCTGTTTAGCGGATTTTGTTTAGTTGATTCAGAAGCCGAGCAGAAGGCATGGTAATGCTCGTGTATCCAGGGCTTACATGAAACAATTACCACACAGCTCACAGTTTCAAGACCTCCCATTTAACCATTCTCTACCTTTATTTCAGCTCTTCGACTGCATTCTTTTAACACTTCCACGACAAAGTGACGGCGGTGGCAAATCTTCTGCTGAAACAGTCGCTGATTTGGCTGCTGATATCCTTGCAAAATTCCCTCCTTTATTTAACCTTGAAATGGTGATTGAGAAATATCCTGTGCAATACACAGAGTCAATGAATACTGTATTGCGACAAGAACTCATCAGATTCAATCGACTTACTGAAGTGGTTCTGTCAACGTTGAAGAATATTCAAAAGGCAATCAAGGTAGCTTCTTAGCACCATTTTCATTTGACAAGTTTTGAAAATACCAACACGTATTTTGTGAGAAGCTTTTTTTTAGAAACAAATTTTTTGGATCACCAAAACGTGAAATTATTAGTACTGACTGGAAACTATTGTTAAGAAGCTTTCTCTGCATTACTCAGCATTCCTTATGCCTTCCTTTAACATTGAAAGTGTCATCAAAACATTAGAGAGCGATGCCCTTAAAATTACAAAATGGTTTCCAAACAACTGCATGAAGCTGAATGAGGACAAATGCCATCTAATGGTATTTGGAGACAAGAGTAACAGTGTTTCCATAAATATCGGAAGTGTAACGATAAATGAGAGCACAGAAGAAAAGCTGCAGGGTGTGATTTTTGACAAAAAGCTCAGCTTCAAACAGCAAGTAAAATCTCTTTGTAAAAAGGCTGGTCAAAAGCTACATGCTCTTTCAAGAATTTCTCATTTCCTTGATACTGAGCAGCTGAAACGAATGATGAAGGCATTTATCTTGTCCCAATTCAACTACTGTCCTCTTTTATGGATGTTCTGTGACAGAACATTGAACAATAAAATTAACCATATTCACGAACGGGCATTGCGAATAACTTACAAAGATATGAGAACAGATTTTGATACGATGTTACTGAGAGACAAGTCGGTCCCACTCCACATAAGGAATTTACAATTGCTAATGACTGAAGTCTTTAAGACAAAATTGAGCCTTAATCCCAGCTTCATGAAGGACATTTTCGCTGAAAAACAAGTTTCTTTTGGGTTAAGAGGCTGCCATAACCTATCCTTGCCACAAGCACGCACTACGTGCTATGGCTTAGAGACAATATCGTTCCTTGGGTGTAGATTATGGCAGGCACTTCCCAATGACCTAAAACAGTCAGATACTCTCTCCAGTTTCAAAAGGAAAATCAAAACCTGGAGGGGAGAGGAATGTAATTGTAAAATATGCAGACCTTTCGTGGCACAGGTTGGGTTCTTGAGCTGATATTAAATTTTCTGCTGTATTTACCGAAAAAAAAGTAAGAAAACATTGTAAATATTAAAAGCATTGTAAAAATCTGTAAAATGTGTCTGTATTTAATCATTCGTAATTTAATTTATTTTTTACTTTTTTCTTACAAATTTTACTTTTTTAGATAGTAGGCTTGAATTAGCTCTTAGTTATAGCTATTGTATCTATATGTATATATGTCTTGTATGTATATATATATATATATATGTAGGCCTACTTTAAATAAATTGATAATAATAATAATAATAATGCCAAGGGTGTTAGGACACCCATGTGTAATTAAATTTTATTTTCGTTGTTTTGATTGTTATTATTTGCGCTGTTTCATACAATCATCTGTGCAGTTTTCACGAAAGTAGAGTTGATCCCACACACAGATGTGGGCAACGAAATTTTAAGGAAAATAAATTCTGCACTAAAGCTTTAATTCTATTTTGTTGCTTGTGCTTCTAAAGGCCGACCTCCACTACAGTAGTTTTGGTCGGAGACCTGCGCGCTTGCCTGCGCACAAGGCGAGCACGCTGGTTGCCGGCCGAAACTACTGCAAGTGGAGGACGGTCTTAGGATAACTTTCAGGTTAGTACTATGCGCATACTAACCGGTTTTGTGTTGTACAGGAAAATATAAAGCCCGAGGTCTTAAAAGTACAGACCGAGCTTGCGAGGTCTGTGCAATAAGACCGACGGCTTTATATTTTCCTGTACAACTACAAAACCGGTTAGTATGAGTTTTATTACCTGATAGCTTCTCATTTTGACTGATATCACTTAGTCAAACCCATTTTGTAACTGTTATGTCGCTTGAGTTTATTGTAAATCTCACAGGCCTAAATCAGTTGCTGTGGTGACAAAAACGCGTCCTTGTATCGTATTATACAAGGCTGCGGGAAAGCCCCGGGAAATGTGCGATTAACCAATGGGATTGGCGGGATTCTTGTATTGCCTCGTTTTTGAAACGTCAGTCAGGTAATAATCAGTTGTAAAAACTTTGAAATACTTTCAGAGTTGGTCGAATTTTTGATTCCCTAAGAACAAGATGCGTGTGTCTTCATACATTATCAGGAAATATATGCCGGATAGCCTGGCATCATTTTTGTTGTTTGCTTGACTCTTTTCATGATCATCATTCCTTTCAGGGTTTGGTTGTAATGTCTTCTGATTTAGAAGATGTATTCAACAACATGTTAATTGGTAAAGTTCCTGCTGTTTGGGCTGCAAAATCATATCCATCTTTAAAACCACTTGGAAGTTACATTACTGATCTACTTGATAGGTAATTATCTTTTTATTATATCTTGTAACTGCCATTAATATTTTTTCCTACATATGAATCGTGCTATGAATTCTGAAATTTTCTATATTTATCTCGATATCTAAAAGTCAATGACTTAGTGAAATTTTCTTGTTGCTGAAAATTGTCCTAATCTTCACAGAAAGCTTTTTGAAACTACTTTCTTTCGCTCATTTAATTTTAAAGAAGTGAAATAATGTTGAATTAATTTAAATTTCTCATTCATTTCATTTCATTTTATCTTTTTTACCCATGGTAGCCCCTCAATAATGATAATTGATTTACAGGGGGCCATGCTAAAAACTTACAAATAACTACTAATTTACAATAAAAACGACATTTGCTATAAAACCTAATCCTAAACCTAAACCTAAACTAATTACAAATTGTCATAAATAAATAAAAGAAAACAGAAAAGAATTGGTGAGAAATTCATGGTTGCACCTTCTTTTTAAACGCTCTCAGGGTTGAAGTATTTCGGATCTCAGGGCCAAGACTGTTCCAAAGCTTGGCGCCTCGGTACGCGAAACATTTCTGCCCCCCTGCCGATTTTAATAATGGCAACCTGAGATTGACTTCGGCGTTTCTAAGAGAACGACTGGTAGAGTTGTTGACTCTCGTGAACATGTCTTTCATATAAGAAGGCACGTCACCATTAAGGGATTTAAAGACCATTTTCTGAGCTTCAAAATCAATAAGCTCCCTGACAGTCGGCCATTTAAGCGCCCGAATAACTGGTAAAGCAGTAGCATCAAATGGACTGTTGGAGACGAGTTTTGCAGCCCGATTTTGAAGTTTCTGCAATTTTTCAATGGCAGTCACCCCAGCATTTCCCCAGACAGGGCAGCAATATCTAAAGTAAGGCTCCACTAAACTCTTATACATTGTCTTGACAGTTGAAATAGGAAGGTACTGCTTGGCATAACGAAGCACACCAATACCTCTAGAGATCTTATTAGTTGTTAGGGCCAATTGAGATGTCCATTTAAGTTGATGGTCAACCTGAACACCAAGGTATTTGACCTCCTTTACCAACTTGATATCCTCGGAACCAATCTTAAGGTGTGGTTTGGTTGAATCAACAGAGTCAATTTTTCGCAGCTTACCATTACTCCCTATAATCATTGCTTCTGTCTTTGCAACGTTTAAAGACAACTTATTCCCTTCAAGCCATCCTTTCAAAGCTTCTAAGTCAGCATTAACTGCTTGATTAATTTCCGAAACAGATTCAGAGGCATAGTAAATGCTTGTGTCATCTGCATACATGGATACAAGGGAATTTTTCAAACAACAAGGAAGATCGTTAATATAGACCAGAAAGAGAAGTGGTCCAAGACATGAACCTTGTGGTACACCACAAGTTATACTGTCTGTAGCGGAAATTCGCCCATTCACCTTACAGCATTATCGTCTACTGGTGAGATATGAGCGAAACCAGTCAAGTTCTTTTCCTTTCAAGCCACAGAAGTTAAGCTTCCTTAATAGAATATCGTGGTCAACTGTGTCAAAAGCTTTCTTTAGGTCTATGTAATTATCTATCAAAGCGTACTTCAAGTTTGTAGCATACTTCTTAGTAAACATTATTTGAGCAATGCTGAATAGTTCTTTTCCCTTACTAGCTAAACTCTTTTTGCCAAAAGATTATTCTTGCAAAGTTCAAAACAATTACAAATTAGTTTTCGAAGATTCCAAGATGAATGCTAATTGTTCTTTTCAGATTAAGATTCTTCCAAGACTGGATTGACAAGGGAACTCCAAATGTATTCTGGATTTCTGGATTTTATTTCACACAATCCTTCCTGACCGGTGAGTCAACTCTTCTTTGAGAAAATTGATTCTCCACAACACTCCCTTTTACCTAAAAGATTTGTCAAAA
This sequence comes from Aurelia coerulea, assembly GCA_039566865.1. Taxonomy (NCBI): domain Eukaryota; kingdom Metazoa; phylum Cnidaria; class Scyphozoa; order Semaeostomeae; family Ulmaridae; genus Aurelia; species Aurelia coerulea. Next base: position 20,996,609 of record CM076955.1, read on the forward strand.
GGAATTTGTTGTGCTCAGAAATTCTGTGTCCTTTTTTGTTAATGACGTGTTTTTAGAAGTTCTGGTATAAAGAGGATTTTAAAATCTTATTCCGGATGAGAACAAAAAAATTAATCCCGTTTGAAAGGTCACTGCTCCCTGGATATCAAGACAATGATAATTGATGAAAGTTTCATCTCTTGGAACGTAACGAAATTATTCTGGATGATTTATCCTCGCAATGTGATAGCACGTGCTAAAACGCGTTCGAGTCATTACTGTAAGGCAGAAATATTAGGAAAATTTGATTGTAATTTTAGGCCTGTTTTGAAGGTTTGTTGAAAGGGCTTTCTCAAGAAAATCACTCATAATTTCAGAAAGGAGTGGCCAATTTCAGTAAGGTTAATTTTAATTTTCAAGTCTTTGCCAATAAAAAAAAGGAGTAGTTGCCATTCAAACGGACATTATCTTTCTTTCTACTTTCCTGGTAGGAAGCCTTATGTGAATAAGGCTTGCATCAAGGCCCGAAGATTTAGGTTGATCGTTATGTCGTACATTCAGGAAGTGCCCCTTCACTTGAAGTGTCGTTTTTCTCTCTACCCTTTTTTCTCTCCACTTCTGCCATACATTTTATTCATTGTCCATTTCAGGAGTTGGTCAGAATTTTGCGAGGAAGTTTAAAATACCGATTGACCACGTTGGCTTTCAATTTGACGTTACATTTAGTCATGGAGAGATGGATACAAAGCCTGAAAATGGTGCTTACATCAGGGTGAGTGATATTTACTTACGCTGCTATTTTATCGAAAACTGATGTCCTCATTTTGTTGGGTTTCGTTAGGATTATCAAAATCCTTATGTTCACCAATCTTAGCCTTTTTTGTTTGTTTGTTTTTTATTTTTTTTTAGTAATTTATTTTGAGTGGGCAGGAAGTATATCTAGCTACTTAAAGCTAATTTAAACCCACTGTGCATGCCGCATCCAGGCACGGGACCCCTAGTTTAACGTCCCTTCCGAAGGACGGCAGGGTGAGTTGCGAAGTCAAGCCTCCGAGGTCACCTATCCGGAGTTTGACCTCACTCGACCGAGCTTAACTTCAGTCTCCTGACGGTAACTGATTAAGCCGCTCGGCCACTCACCCCACCTGCGTGCAGACTTTACTTTCCACTGCGAAGGAGGGCCAAGGCGGATGCTCATAGGCTCTCCTTCGCAGTGGAAAGTAAAGTCTGCACGCAGGCTACACCAATCTGTGATATCGAGCAACAGCAACAAATAATCTCGTTACCGCATCACATTGGCATTGGCCAGCATCTTCGATCTCGGGGTGTCCCAAAAAATGTGCTCCTTGTGTATGGCTGCTGTAAAGAAGATGTAACTTCAATTGTCCCGTTGTTGACAGTTGCTTAGTTGCATAGTAATGTTGTTCATCAATACTGTCACCTGAGATTTGCGATAACGCAAAATTCCTTTGCAAAGCACTTAACTGATATTATTCGCGGGCATTTGTAGGTGAAATCTACTCTGAGACAGATTATAAGCATGCCTGGCGATTCAAGACGGCATCAGCCCTTAAATCTAAGTTAAGATCTTGGCCCTTGAAGAAAGAATTTTTATGGACTTAAACTATAAACAAATCTGTAAACACCGCTGACAGCAAAACAGAAATTGACAGCAGAACTATCAACGCTTTCAAAACTGTAGAAAATTTTAATGCAATGCTAGAACCAAATTTACTTGATTTTGACATTGCTGAAGAGCAAGGGAGTACTGTCCTTGAAGAAATCGCTTATTTTGCCTTTCCTGTGCCATAAATCAGTAGCCACTCGTCAGATTGATCCAAACAAGGTCTCAACCTTTAACTTGAAGTCGATACTATACAACTGTATAAAAACCAGGACAATTGAAGGTACAGCTCCTCCACAGCAGCAATGCAAACGGAGCACAACGTTTTTTGGGGGCGTCCTGTAGAAGTAGCATGGTCTTAAGCACCATTCTATATCATTTTAAGTAAGAAAAATGTAGCCACCAAGGCCTCTTTTAACGGTGGAACACCAGTCATTTGATATTTCTCTTCTAACCAAGGGCCTATTCATGGAAGGAGCCAGGTGGGACTCCACAGCAGAAGCAATCGGTGAATCGCACCCGAAGATTCTTTACGATGAAATTCCAAATGTATCCTTTTTCGTATGTTTACTGTCAAGTAATATTTGATACCGGGTGCGCGAAAATAAACTATGCACGTTTAGCAGCCCACAATAAATCGTACACTGGACCGATTTTGAAGATTTATGACTAAACATTCAGCAGAAAGCCTGAATTAGATTCCAGGACTTTTTGCAAATTTTTCCATTTTCATTTTTTAAAGCTAGAAGCGAGTTTCGTAAAATGTTCGTTTTCGAAAACATTGAAAACGATCAAAAAACGTCGATCAAATTTTAGAAGATTCAACATGAATAAACAAAGAGAAAACGTTTCCAGGGGGGCTTGGGGGTTTAGTACGAACTCTCCTACAGCAGATTACAATTGGTCGATTTCTAAATCGCAAATCACTACGAACAAGTTCTCTCTTTGTCCTTTCATGTCTATTCTTTAGAAAAGTTGATCGATGTTTTTGACCGTTTTCAATGTTTTCGAAAACTAACATTTTTGGAAACTCGCTTCTAGCTCTAAGACTGCAAATGAAAAAATTTGCAAAAAATCCCAGTATCTAATTCAGGCTTTCTGCTAACGATTAAGTCACAAATCTTCACAATCGGTCCAGTGTACGATTTATTGTGGCCTGCCAAATGTGCATAGTTTATTTTGGCGCACCCGGTATGATACCAACTTCAATTCAGTTTTTCCAGGTTGGGAAATGAAATTAGCTTTAGATGTGAATTTGATTATTTCAGTAAAAGGTTGTAGGAAAACTGTTTAGTCCCATGCTTGCTCTGAAGCTTGGTTGTTTCTACCTAACCGAAGGTAGTTTTAGGAGAAGGAGAGGCTAAGCTTATCGAAGCAGTGTGCTATATCTTTCTCTCGATGTGATTCATTCACAGTACAGGCCTTGTACACATCTACACGACAAGAATTCTTTGCATTGTGATAAGCATTCTTGGGCCATATGAAAAACTGTAAATTTTTCTAAGCAAAAATTCACAAGAAGGAAAGCCATGTTGATGTGCGCAAGGCCGAGCGCAAGGCCGAGCGCAAGGCCTGTACTTTAGCCTGGAATTACAGAGATATGGTGACTTTTCTCACTCTACTCGGTTGCTGGTTTGCCAAGGCAGAGACTCCAACTACCAGCCTTCCAATTATATAGGGTAGCACACTACCACTGAGCCATGCCTACTATATGTGTATCAAATCCTTAACCTACGAGTAGATATGGATAATTCCAGGTGAAAAGAAAAAATTTAAACCCAAGCAAAGCTACACCTGTCCTGTTTATAAAACGACGGCTCGTCGTGGAACACTCTCGACTACAGGACATTCAACCAACTTTGTAATGTATTTAGCTCTGCCTAGTGATAAACCAGAGAGACATTGGGTCAACCGTGGTGTTGCTCTGCTCTGCCAGTTAGATAACTGACGACTTTGTTTGTTTTTGAGAACATTTTCAGAACTGTTATGGGAATACCTAGAGAAAGTTCTAGAATGTTGGGCTAAGATAAACTGTGTGATGAGTTTTGATAGTGTAAAATGTGTTCCTTGGTTACTGTAACTTTAAGATATTAAGCTAACGATTAACTTTGAAAAGGGTTATTTCATTTGGAAGAATATTTAAGAAAGTTCTATAATTTTAAGTTAATATCTGAGTAATTGCTAAGGTAATAATGGATGAAATAAACTGCAAAATAATTCTTCATTTGTTTAATGAGCTTTGAAAATATGAAGCTAACAGTTGGTTTTCGGAACATTCTTTTGTGGAAATATCTAGGGAAATTTCTAGAATATTATGTTAATATCTGAGTGATTACTAATGGAGTAACGGATCAAATAAACTTTAAAATAGGTTCAAAAGAATAATTTCGCTACTTGGCTGTAATGTAATTTTAAATTTTGAAGCTAGAAGTTTGTTTTGGGAACGTTATTTCTTTTGGGGAAATATCTAGGGGAAGTTCTAGAATATTAGGGTGATATTTAATTCATTATTAATGTAATAACAAACTGTAAGATAGTCTTAAAATATTAAGTTTGTTACTCGACTAATGTAACTTCAGAAATATGGAGCTAACAGTTGTTTATATAACTATTATCAACATTTGCATGATTTGGAAATGTTATAAAATGCACCAGGTTTTTAAGCTGTAAATATATTGCATGTTTAGACATTTCTATATTTTTAGGGGATGTTTTTATTCGTTATAGAGTGTTAGAAAACTTCTGAGTGTTTTTACGTAAGTGTGAGGATTTGCTCTATAAGAGAGAAGTGTGTAAGCAAAGGCCTGATTTCTGTGACCAAGCCTTTGACAACAATCCTTGATGATCAGTTCAGGTTTTGAAAACGCTACGACCGTTTATCGGCGAAAGGCAAACTCGCATGTTTCAGCTGTTTAAAAACCCTCGAGTCAGCTTTACTCCACAAATGGCCTTTAACTTTCTTGTCGTTTGTGGTTGTAACGGTATTAGTTCAGTCGTTACGGCAGAAACACGACTTCTGTAGATATTTAGTCTTTCCTCGAACATCAATCACTGAAAATCTGGAACGAAAGTTGATTAGAACATTTCACGAATAGACTTTTTTAATCGTTGTTAAAAGATTATAAAGTTGAACCAAACAGGAGTTGAGTTGAACAGGAATTCGCTCTGATGGCACAGAAATATATTCTTACCAGCTCCCTGAAAAACCTCCAAACTTTTGACAGCCGAAGTTTGACCTTCATTCAAAAATGAGGTTACTGATCCAAGAATTTTGTTGGGATTTGATGAAGCAAGCATACCTATCGACATGAAAAGGATAAATGGCCATCACTGTGAAATTAGAATATTAATAATTGTTATAGATTTATAACTATTTTTGGTTTTATTTCTGGGCGGAGGTTTCAGGGCAAAGTGAGCTACTTTGAAAATATTGTTTCTCTTTGTGGTAATTTGGTATTTATATGCAATAGAGTATTTTCGAAGAATATTCCCATTATTGTTCATCGACTTGTATTCAGGTCTCGCAATCTGACTCGAATTGGTGACTTAGACAAAAGTTTTTGGTTAATATTTGATCTGCAAAGATCGTTCTCAACATAGGTCACAATTTAATTTTTTTAAATATCACTCTTGTGAAATTTTTGGGTTTGTTTCGTTTTGGCATACGAAGAACTCCTTAGAGTTGCAAAATAAATCATATTTTCGGGTATTACCAGCATTATTTTGTTTTTATCGAACAATTGCTAAGTAGTTCACTTTACCCCGGACCGGGGTAAAGTGAACTGGGCAGAGCGGTCGCCAAAGAAAGCTCTTTTGTGAGACAATGGAAAAAGATTTGAAAAATATTTTTGCTGGATAAACTGACCCAAAGACATAATGTCAAAACAACGTTAAAAAGTTTGCCCTCAGCTACAGTCTCTTTAGGATATCCTTGAAAAACCTCCAAAGTAGTTCACTTTACCCCGTCTTACCCTAGTTGTTATGCCTTTCGAACTCAGCTCTATAATTCGTGCACTAAATTCGAATTTTGTTCGAAATTCGAATGATTTTGGAAGGAACACATCTATCGAATTTAACTGCCAGTTATTCGATGAAATGTCAGTTGTGGCGTGGCGTAACAACAACTTTGACACATCTAGAGAAGCAAGAGAAGCAGAAATTTACAAATTATACAAATTGTTCTCGTGTTTGTTTCGCAATGGAGAAGATACGAAAGAAAATGGACGAAATAAAAGACGCAATCGTAGTAGCAGATGCAAGTACTGATGAATTCAGAGAAAAGAAAGCAGCTGCCCTAAAAACATTGACAGAACATCAGTTACGTTTTGAAGATGTACGCCGTCACAAGAAATCGCTAGAGCACAGATTGGTAGTGGTAACCAAACAACTAAAATCATGTTCTGATCGACTGGCGAAATGTGAGATGCATGACGAAAATGAAACCAAAGCATTAGAAGCAATTGAGTCAAAAGGAGAGGTACCTATATCTCAACTTCTATATTTACGGCAAAAGGCTAGAGTGCAGTTTAGCGGGCGGCCTTCAAATGTAACTGTTGTCTTTTGTACGGTAAGGGTTAGGCTAGGTTAGGGTTATCTTCAGAAAAGGGTTTTCAGGACAAGTTAGGGCTAGCTAGGGAAAATTATGGTCACGGGTCTGGTCAGGGTAAGTTAGAGTGGTTAGAGTTAGTACTGATGAAGGGTTAAGCCCGAAACGTTTAGTCTGTTAAGCTCTAGGCTAAGACTGCATTTAAAGATATTTTGTGTATTTAGAGTCAGTGTAGGGTTTGGATTTTAGTTCAATATATCTGCAGAAGGAACATGGCGTTTAGCGCTGCGCTAAGCTGCACTTGTCCCTAATCGACATGGTTAAAAGCTTGCCAGGGCCAAGTTGAAAATATACCTGATTGCATCTGATTATCTGTGACATTTGTCGTTCATTTTGTAGCTAAAAAACAATGGTTGGGTGGGTAGGCGTGATTATCTGTGACACTTGTTGTTCATTGTGTTGCTAAAAAACAATGGTTAGGTAGGCGCTTTCTTTAGCCTATTTACAGCGGCCAATCGATATAGCTATGTCTCTTCCCTTTAAACATGACTAGTCTAACACGTGTTTCTGTACTTTTGTCAAAACAGTTACACGATGTACGAATCGACACCATTCAGCAAAAAATTACCGCTGCGCGGATGAAGAGCGAGGAGGATCAAGCGTCATTGGAAGATGGAAGACGAAGAATCAAAGTCCTGAAACAAGAAATACAGAATATGCAAGACAAAATCAAAAAGAAAGAATCGAAAATTGAAAACATGGAAAAGATGCTGAAAAAAGATAACAAGCTCTCTTATGCCGTCGAAAATGATAACACTGAAACTTTGACAAAAGAAGACGCCCTTGAAGATCAAATTGATAGTTTGAGGGAGAAGATCACATCAAATAAAGAGCGAATTCATGTCGCAGAAAGGGAACTGCCATCGCTTGAATATAAAATTAAAACTGCTAAGAGGGAGATTGCTGATACTAAAAAAAGAACGGCGACGATGAAGGATGAAATAAAAAAAGGTTTAGATGCGGTGTTTAAGGATATTGATTAAGTTATGTTAAAGTTATGTTAAGTTGAAATATGGAATAATGTTGAGCCTTCAAAGAATGCCTATGGTACTGAGTTTTGGGCAAACTGGGAAACTTTTTCGCTTGGCTTTGAGAAATTTCCAGAATTCACAGGCGTTAGAAAACTCTGTTTCTTTTCTTTGAAATATGTTTGACATCCTTTTCCAGTTTAACTTTGACCATGGACTTGCTCCAAGTCTCGCTCTTGATCAATAAATACAGGAGGGGAAAGGAGGTGAACACGGGGAAGGAAGAAAGAAAGGGAAGAGAAAGGGGAACGTCCTCCCCTTTTTCCTCCTTTCCCCTCCCGTATTTATTGATCAAGAGCGAGACTTGGAGCAAGTCCACTTTGACCACGATTACACTGCAAGGGTACAGTTTTGATCCGTTACAAAGTTGTTACTGTTCAAGACTGTTACATTGCTCCAGAAAAAGTATTCGATTGGAAGGAAGAAATGTTCTGCGTATTAGCAGGAAGCGTAGACGGGAGGCTAATTTGCTACTCTTTATTTACGGATTCAAAGTTGTACAGTGTAAATGGGGGGAGGGGAAGGGGGGGTTAAAGTCTCGATTTCAATTGGATGAAAATCGAAGAACCAAGATTGCGACGATTATCATTTTAAATTTCATTTTCAGTCCTTCGCAAATATAGTAAGGTTGACAAAGTTCAGAAAGAAGAGACAAATTCAGATTGACGAAATTTTCATAAAGTAGTAGCAGTAGTGACAAATCCAGTAGTGACAAATCCAGTGATAAATTTGTTCAGACGTTTCGAAGCATTACTTTGCTTCATCTTCAGAATACAAAATGTTCAAAATCACGAGGCTATATTTTTTGCATAAAGAGACAAACAACAAACTAAAAGTGCATGATTACAATTTCTACTTGACAAGTCAATAAAGGGGCAATCCCGAAGGACAATACCTGAAACTAAACTAAGGGAATAGAGGACTACTGGGAATTAAGTGGAGAATGGTTGTCCCAGATGGCAGAAGGACTTACTTTAATTTTGTTTTCTGACCTGCGTTATTGATTCCCAAATGCTCCCTGCAGCGTCCAGCGTGTCATCAAATTATTGAGTGTACAGTTCTGTTTAAGACAAAGCGATTTTGCAGTCTAAATAATGGTTTCACACCTTCTGACAAGCCAACCATAACGTTTTGCAAGCTCTGTTTATTTTGATTTGATTGAGCGCATTCAGAGGTGTGAAATCTATTCTTCGGAGAGGCAAATCGCTTTGTCTTCTCGGAAACCTAAATCTTTGTTTTACAAAAGTTGCTGTTTTTGACTACCATGACAACGAAATCAACATTCCTTGCTACCTTGGTCTCATTTTCCCAAAAGACTCGGGAATAGTATCCTTCTCAATCTCACCGAATTCTCAAGTTCAAAATCTATTTGAAGGATAAACAAAAATGTTGTTCTCTAAAAAAAAGTAACTGTAAGCATGTTTTCCAGGAGCAACACACTAAATGTTAATCTGTTCTTAGTTCTTGTTTAACAATATTCTCTTTACAATCTATTCTTGGTTCTTGGTGTTTATCAATGTTTTCTTCTTGTATTTGGTAGAAAGGTCTTTCAGTCCAATCCTAATACCATTCAGGTATGAAACGTACCCCTGGATCGGTCAACCTTTCGAAATAAACCACGTCAAACGGACTTTCAAAGCGGAACGAATAAACGATCCTTCGATCGTCTTCTTTAACGATGCTTTTCACCCATTCTAAAAATTCATCTAAAAAATTCAAGCATGTCGAATCTTTCCATCTGGCATCGTGCGATGCAGCAATTCTCGGCAAATCGTATGTATTGTATTGTTGCAGATTTCGCACGATCCCATCATCATCTCGCATACCACAGATGATTTTCGGTACTCCACAAAGGTAGCTTTGGGCCCAAAATTTCTTCATTTTGAAATTTGCAAAATTTCTCATCTGTCTTTGGTCATCAATAATTCTTGATGTTTTTAATTCAATGTAAGAATCTGGTGCATTGACTTTCCCATCTCGTAAGGTACAACAATCAATTTCAGCACAAAAAACCAATGAGTTCTTGTTTAACTTCGTTTGTACTACGCTGTAAAATGCTTCACAGCTATTTATTGCCTTTCTTTCTTCTACTTGAGATCCCCTGCCAGCCACTCCTTTCGCTGCAAAGAGAGAATTCATGACTTAGAACAATGCATTCCAATTAAAGGTTAGTAAAACTTTTTTGCTCAGAGTTGTGCATGCTTACAGTAGCCTATTAAGGGCCTATTAATCTCTACAAAGATTTCGAATGGATTACTGAAACTTTACCTTTTTTGACACTTGAAGTATGTAATTTAAAGAACTTTCTCTGGCTGTGTTGCAAGCAGATTATTTGTGAAAGAAGTGCCTTTTGGGCCTTCATAATACCGGGTGTCCCAAAAAAAGTACTCCCGTTTGAAAATTCACCAAAATTTGATTACATGATGGATCTTCAATTTTATTTTTTTGCCAAGTAAATCAAGGATCAAATTATTTTCCCAGACATAGCTGACCTTGTAATTGGTTTAAAATTAATAAATTTAGCTCTTTTAAGGGCTACCTGGTTTTGAATCATACTGCAAGAAAGCATTTATGCTTGCCAGATCAATGTCTTTGTGCATATAAAGCTTCTAGTTTGGTCATAAATGACAAAAAGAAATGCACACTACCATTGGAGACTTCGACGATGATGAAAAATCCGAACATTTTGACTGTAAGGCAAGAATGAGTATTTTGCTTAAAAAGTATAGCTCAAAATAAGGTTTTTCATTGTGTAATTTTGCTACCTTGTTGCATCAAATGCAAACATTTTAGCATCTATAAATATTTTTGGGTCTTTGACAAAACAAGTCAAAAAGAAAATTTTATCGAAGGTTTGATAATCAATTTTTGGTGATTTTTTAAACAGGAGTACTTTTTTTTGGGACACCCGGTAGATGGAGGATACTTTTTCTCTGCTTTTACAAATTTCTTAATTGAGATTTCTTTTAGGCTTTAAATTGGAATCTTCTGGGAATTTGAACTTGCAGAGTGTATACTGTGATTGCAAATAGGAAAATATTTCATAAAACAGTGAAGAATCCTTTTGGAAGAATTAAGGTGATTTTTTTATAGTCATTTTCCATTTTGAATAGATGGCAGTGAGGAACTATTTACCAAGATGCATTATCTTCCAATTAAGGATCTTCAAAAATTCTATGCTAGAAATTTGATCAAAGAACACAATGCACCTTGGCAAAAAGTTCCTTTCTATCATCTTTAACACAGTCCTAATTAAGAATAAGTCTTTCTTCAACCAGTTGATATGTTTGTAGATTGTGGAGCTATTTTTCCCAACCAAACCTATCTGAGCTGCAGGTGCTGCATCCAATTACAAGTTTTAAAACAGTAAACAGAAGAAAACATACTATTTTTTGAAAGTGATCTTGTCATGTATCTTTCAAAACTGAATCCCCAGTAACACATTTCTTTTTGCCTTTGAGTTTCATCCAATCTCTCTTCCCTCTTCATTTCAGTTTCTACCTCAATGATGTAAATTTTTCCATTATATTTGCACACATCCATCCTCCATGGTTCTCTGTCTTCATATGGGGTGCAAAGAATCTTCACCAAATATCCGCGTCGTGTTATAAACTCTGTATTTGTACTGAAAGGGTAAGGTGAAATATAATGCAATAGATGCAACTGCATTCTCTGTGAAAACGTCTGGGTTGAGCAACATCATTTTATAGCTTGATTTGAAAGGTTCAAGTGAGCATTAGAGCTTCTAGTGCTTCCTGGTTTGTATACCTAAAGATGCAGTTGTAAATTTTCCTCAATCCAGATTCTGCTTCCACTCCGCTTTAGAGCAGGAAAAAAATCATTCCCCAAAGCTCAAAGTATTTTTAAACATAGAACATTTGAAACACATCTACATGGTATTTTTCCGCACAAAAATCTACACATGATTTTGTAAGAATAAGAAGCTCTTTTTGAGAAAAAAGTTAACATTAACAAACTCAACTCATAAATTGCTAAAAAGGTAAGAAATTCTAGTGCTGGCAAAAATCACTTGAGCTTGAATATTTGAGGATTGATGATAAACTGGGATCGTAGAAGCAGAATAGGCCTAATCAAATCCGCGAACCCTTGTCATGACGATCAAATGGTGGGGCCCCTGTCCATCTGAAGTTCTTGCTACAAAGTCACTGGATTACACCACTGCGCCACAACAGTCAGTGTCTCTTGGACGCGCTGATAACACACCTTGGCTTCAAAAGATATCTTTCAATTCATTTGTACATTGAAGGAAACCTGATTTTATGATTGTCAAGTGAAACAACGTATTTTATTCTGTATGGTTCTATTTCCTTAATTCTAAACCAGGGATGTAGGAAGCAACTCAAAGTTGGAGGGAGCACAACACTTTTCATTAAGCTAAAGGGGCACTTCCTGCAAATAAGAAGAGGGAACTTCTTTGTTCATTGCAAAATCTTGGGGGGGGGCTATGTCTCTGTTCTAAATTTTAAAAATTCTTCTTATTCTTATTCATCTTTCTTATTATAGGACAACACAGTTGTAAATCTAAAATCTATACAACAAATGTAAGAAATCCATTTATAATTTCCCTTTGGTTGTACCTTTTTAACACTTCTGATCTTTCTCCTGCAGGGAACCTGAACACATCATCACGATGCAAATGAATCCAACAAAACAGGTGATAGAGCCTCTCTGGGACATCTTCGTCTCTCCCAATGAAAGTTTCAAAACCTCTTTTCAAGTCGAATTTTATTGGTGTGGAAGAAGGCGGTATATATTCTCTTAATTTGTCTCCATTATCACGAAAATATCGGTTGATATCAACAGAAAAAGCTCCTATTTCTGCTGGCCGTGACAGCCTAGCTGGCCAGTCATGGTCAAATCTTTCAGCAGGTTTCACATTGAACACAATCGGATTATGTGACGAAGTTTCTGCTCTTCCAAAATCTTGCCTCAAGTTGGTCCTTCTCATCTTCCGTTAGTAAAGTTCTTTGGAAATAAAATGAGCCTCTCGTGAATGTTGATTTATATAACTCGCTGATAAGTTTTCTGAGAAGTACTTTGGTTTTCCTTCTCAAACTTTGACAGATTTGGACGCTCGATCCAAACCTCTTTTCTTGGAAGTAAAAATTTCCATTGATTTTAGATCGAACAGGTTGAGACATGCAACCTGGTTTCTCGCTTCTCGGAAGTATTACAAATCTAAAATAACATTTGAGTCATTGGCAATACTGAAAGGATGTTTGCTTTAAATTAGGGTCTACTGGGGGGTAAAATGGGTAGGTTTGGGGGGGGGGGTACAATGGGTAGTGTTGATTGCTGGAAAACAGCAGTAGACCCGGAACTTTCTAGAAGCCTCAGTAGCAAGCTTTTGCTCTTTGTTTCGTAGACCACCCTTTCCTCCTTTGGGATATTGGGTCTACGCGTAGGCTACACGGAAGGTAGTTCGGGCGATTTTAGCTAGAGGAAAAACTCTGAACATAGATTTGGCAAAATTTATCCACATTTTTCATCCTACCCATTTTACCCCAAGCTTACTTTGCCCCAGTAGACCCTATCGCACATTCTATTGAAAAATGTAACCCTAACGAGGAGGCCACGGCGTCCTTGAGTCTCAATTTTCGGAAGACCACGACGCAATTGCGCAAATCAAAATGTTCTAAACAGAGAAACTTTTCGACTTTTCGATGACAGCCATATTCTTAGAAATTAAATTTTGTAATGCTTATTGTACTGGCTGGCTACTGCAACAATCCATGTAATTTACTATTTAGCTTCTGCATCCAGACCCAACACCATAGCTGTAATCCCTTATTGAGCTTCTGCAGTCCAGACCCAACACCATAGCTGCTGTTGTCACAAATCGAAATGAATAACAAAATATTTGCTCGCTGAATCCAAAATATGAGGCCAACTGCGGTGAACGCACGTCCAAGGGAAGGATGACACCATTGCAACTTTGAGCCACTAGAAAACAGAAACGATTCAAGAACGAGCAAATTAGACTAGGACAGTTCACATTAAATTCAAAACTTCAAACCTTCCTCATTCGAAAAAAGTTGTAGTATTTTAAAGATTTGAATGTTGAATTGTGATTTCATAGATGAAGATAGGCCAGGTCCATAACGCGGAACCCGCGGAACTCGCGGAATTTTTGTTCCACGAAGTTGAGTTCCGCGTTTTGTTCTCGCAGTATGGGGCCGAAAACCAAAACGCGGAACTGGCGGAATTTTTCTTCCGCGAAGCTAAGTTCCGCGCTTTGTCCTCGCGGTATAGGGCCAAAAACCAAAACGCGGAACTCGCGGAATTTCATCTATAAGGCCTGCTCTTCCTCCACTTGCCTACAAAGAAGTTTACTTGCATTTTATCACTTTTAATCAACTTTTAATCGACTGTTCTTCCCATGCCAAGAGATTTGTAGCATTTTCTTAAGCAGCTACTTTCACGTATGTTACTACGCCGTCAGCCAAAATCTGCTTCGAAAATGAGTCAAAAATGGTCCGTTTAATTTCCCTCTTTCTGCAAAATCCATTGCAAATCTCAAAAACATACAGGTGAATTCAATAATTCAACTCTCTTCTGGCAAATTGAAATCGAAACAAACTGACTTTCTCCCAGGATTGAAGGCATATAAATTGAGATGAAATTTTCCACTTCGGCTCCAAGCGATGGAAGATTTGTAGGTAGGCCATTTGTTGTCATTTGCAAATGCCGTATTGCTTTGGTCTTGGACTCGATACTCGACACTTTGATCACCTGGAGCTGTGGGAGAGCTTCGAGGATAAGGATCGCGTGTCACATGAGGCAAAGAAATGTACATTGTGAGCATACGCACGCGAAATGTTAAAAATGCTATTCTTGTCCATTCCCCCACTTCCTGACCCCAATCCCCTTGACTAGGATTGTCGAGAGTATTGAATTATTTATGCCCAATAAAAACAGAGGTCTGCGAAATATTGTTTGTCGCTCAGCTGAACAGCAAAACTGCATCGCTACTTAGTTGTATCCCATCCCAGTTGTATATAAAGGAAAGAAACTTTGGTTTAATCGACCAAAATCAACGTAAAAAGAGTTTCTTATGTTGACAGACAAGTTCCGCGAAATCAAGTTCCGCGTTTTGTTTTCGCAGCATAGGGCCAAAACCCAAAACGCGGAACTCGCGGAATTTCATCTAAAAGGCCTATTCTTCCTCCCCTTGCCTACAAAGAATTTTGCCTGCGCTATATCAATTTTAATGGATTTTTTTTAGTGGACTTCCTGACCCCAATCCCCTCGACTAGGATTGTCGAGAGTATTGGATTATGTCCAGCAAAAGCTAGTCCTATGAAATATTGTCAAGTGGATTGGGGTCAGGAAGTGGGGGAATGGACAAGAATAGCATTTTTAACATTTCGCGTGCGTATGCTCACAATGTAGGGTAAGACGGGGTAAAGTGAACTACTTTGGAGGTTTTTCAAGGATATCCTAAAGAGACTGTAGCTGAGGGCAAACTTTTGAACGTTGTTTTGACATTATGTCTTTGGGTCAGTTTATCCAGCAAAAATATTTTTCAAATCTTTTTCCATTGTCTCACAAAAGAGCTTTCTTTGGCGACCGCTCTGCCTAGTTCACTTTACCCCGGACCGGGGTAAAGTGAACTACTTAGCAATTGTTCGATAAAACCCAAATAATGCTGGTAATACCCGAAAATATGATTTATTTTGCAACTCTAAGGAGTTCTTCGCATGCCAAAACGAAAAAAACCCAAAAATTTCACAAGAGTGATATTAAAAAAAATTAAATTGTGACCTATGTTGAGAACGATCTTTGCAGATCAAATATTAACCAAAAACTATTGTCTAAGTCATCAATTCGAGTCAGATTGCGAGACCTGAATACAAGTCGATGAACAATAATGGGAATATTCTTCGAAAATACTATATTGCATATAAATACCAAATTACCAGAAAGAGAAACAATAATTTCAAAGTAGCTCACTTTGCCCTGAAACCTCCGCTCAGAATTAAAACCAAAAATAGTTATAAATCTATAACAATTATCTATATTCTAATTTCACAGTGATGGCCATTTATCCTTTTCATGTCGATAGGTATGCTTGCTTCATCAAATCTCAACAAAATTCTTGGATCAGTAACCGCATTTTTGAATGAAGGTCAAACTTCGGCTGTCAAATGTTTGGAGGTTTTTCAGGGAGCTGGTATCAGAATATATTTCTGTGTCATCAGAGCGAAAAATTATCCTGCAAATTATGATTTTCTGAAAGAACCAAATGAGATTGAAAAGGTCTTCTTCATCTGACTTCATGTTTACATGAGAAAATTTAAAATCATGGGTAGTTCACTTTACCCCAGTCGAAGCAAAATATCGACTAGACGGTAGATTTTTTAAAATATTATGTAAGCTTACAAAAAAGTCTTTCTTGGCCTTTTCCTTTTGGAAAATGTAAACACATGGTATGTGCTTCAAATTGATCAAAACAATTGTAGAAATGAATTTCGTCTTGGGGTCAAAAATTAAGACCAAAGATAGGAGCCCAAACCTAACAACCATGATTTCCCGAGGTTGTTTTTACTGCCTAGGGTAAAGGGATTTTTTGCAACAACAGGAAGAACTATTTTGTAAAAATGATTTCATTTCCTGTGAGCATATGTAACAAAGCATTTGGCATAAACCATGTTTTATCGTTGCATGTTTGCTTTTGGAGAGAAGTGCGAATGTTCTAAGTAGTTCACTTTACCCCGTAGTTCACTTTACCCCGTCTTACCCTACATTTCTTTGCCTCGTGTGACACGCGATCCTTATACTCGAAGCTCTCCCACAGCTCCAGGTGATCAAAGTATCGAGTATCGAGTCCAAGACCAAAGCAATACGGCATTTGCAAATGACAACAAATGGCCTACCTACAAATCTCCTATCGCTTGGAGCCGAAGTGGAAAATTTCATCTCAATTTATATGCCTTCAATCCTGTGAGAAAGTCAGCTTGTTTCGATTTCAATTTGCCAGAAGAGAGTTGAATTATTGAATTCACCTGTATGTTTTTGAGATTTGCAATGGATTTTGCAGAAAGAGGGAAATTAAACGGACCATTTTTGACTCATTTTCGAAGCAGATTTGGATGACGGCGTAGTAACGTACGCGAAAGTAGCTGCTTAAGAAAATGCTAAAAATCTCTTGGCATGGGAAGAACAGTCGATTAAAAGTTGATTAAAAGTGATAAAATGCAAGTAAACTTCTTTGCAGGCAAGTGGAGGAAGAGCAGGCCTTATAGATGAAATTCCGCGAGTTCCGCGTTTTGGTTTTTGGCCCTATACTGCGAGGACAAAGCGCGGAAATTAGCTTCGCGGAAGAAAAATTCCGCCAGTTCCGCGTTTTGGTTTTCGGCCCCATACTGGATGAAGATATGGAACAACTCAGACAAGTTGAGGAATATGCTAAGCAAATTTTACCACAATGGAACCTCATTGTTAAAAAACAAAAACAGAATATGTGAAGGCTAGACTTGCAAGTAAAACTGAAAAAGGCGATCAAGATCAGCCATTAATCAACAACGAACCATGGCGCAGGGGTGGCGCCAGGGGAGGGCTAGGGGGGCTACAGCCCCCTCGTCGGAAGCATCTAGCCCCTCCGTTGGAGGACATTTTGGGTTCTTGTCGGAGGAAATTTGGCAAAATGACGTATGAAAGCTGCATTTTCTAGCCATTTTAGCCCCCCTGTCGGAAGCTCCAGCCCCTCTGTCGGAAGTTTCCTGGCACCACCCCTGCGGCATGGCGGTCAAGTAAATCATCGGAATCATTACTGTGCTCTGAAAAAGATATTACTAGTCGATGCATAAAGGGTGAAACTGCTTTCAGAAAATTTGAAAAAGTCTGGTTGACAAGAAAAAAGATTTCGCTTGATAGGAAGCTGAAACTCTATGAAGCTCAAGTGGCATCAGTCATGCTTTACAACTCAAACAGCTGGTCTGCGACAAAAACCTCCCTCGAAAAGCTAGATATCACGCACAGGCGACATCTCAGAAAGATACTCAACATCAGATATCCAGGAATGATCAGCAATAACACTCTGTACAAAAGATGCAACGTTGCAAAGCTATCGGACAGAGTTAGTGAATATCGTTGGCGTATGCTTGGTCATATTTTGAGAAGTGATGAAAATACAGCAGCTCAATTAGCAATTACATTCGCTGTTGAGTCTGATAAACGTTTAATTGGACACATTGGAAGACCAAGGAGTAATTTGTTCACACTAATAAAGAATGATTTGAATCAGCGAAATCTAAAAATAAATAGCATTGCAGAACTCAATGAAGTCAGAGATATAGCCAGATGTAGAGAGCGATGGAAGAACCTGTTATAACTACAGATTACATTTTTAAGGTATCTGAAAAGATCATTCTAAATGTATGCTCCTGTATATAATAATAATAAATGTTGCAAGATTTCGACACCAGAAGCACCTTTTCAAGGAGCAACATTCTTCCGCAATATTGTTTTGTTGTTCTTAGATGTTAATCTGCTCTTAGTTCTTGTCTTGTAGTCTCTTCATAAACTATTTTCGATATCTATTAATGTTCTCTTCTTTTAAATTGCTACTAAAAAGTCTTTCAGTCCAATCCTAATACCATTCAGGTAGGAAACATACTTCTGGATCGGTCAGCTTTTGAAAATAAACCAACTTAAACGGACTTTCAAACCGGAATGAGAAAACAATCCGTGGATCATCTTCTTCAACGATGTTTTTCACCCATTCTAAAAATTCATCCAAAAAGTTCATGCAAACTGATGCTTCCCAACGGGCATTGTGTGATGCAGCAATTTTCGGTAAATCGAGTGTTTTGTAATCGTGCAATTCTCGCACAATCCCATCATCATCTCGCATACCACAGATGATTTTCGGTACTCCAGCAATGTAGCTTTGCGCCCAGAATTTCTTCATTTTGAAATTTGCAAAATTTCTCATCTGTCTTGGGTTATCAATA
Source organism: Aurelia coerulea (assembly GCA_039566865.1). Taxonomy (NCBI): domain Eukaryota; kingdom Metazoa; phylum Cnidaria; class Scyphozoa; order Semaeostomeae; family Ulmaridae; genus Aurelia; species Aurelia coerulea. The sequence continues at coordinate 21,014,822 of CM076955.1, forward strand.
ATTCTTGATGTTTTCAGTTCAATGTAAGAATCTGGTGCAATCACTTTCCCATCTCGTAGGGTACAACAATCTACTTCAGCACCAAAAACTAAGGAATTCTTGTTTAATCGTGTTCGCACAACGCTGCAAAATGCTTCACAGTTATTTGTTTCTTTTCTTTCTGTTTTAGATCCCTTGTCAGCCTCTTCTTTTGCTGTAAAGAGAAATCATGCTTTACAACGATGCAATCGAATGCAATTTAGATAAAAAAAATTCTCAGATTCTTCAGGCTTACAGCATTAAACTGTTCAAAGATTTCGTACGAATTACTGAAGTTTACATCTCTGAATAATCGAAGGATGTAATTTAAAAAACTTTCTTTTAACTTTGCTAGAGATTGACTAAACATAAAGAAGATAGAATGGGTTCCAAGCAGTTGGGCTTACATGATAAATAGAGGGTACCTTTTCATCTTCTCTTTACATTAAAATTGTTGATTGATTTTAGTCAATTATCCATTTTAAATAGATGGCAGGGAGGAACTTTTGCTAAGATGCATTGTGGCATTGCGTTCCATTTAAGAATCTTTAACAATTCTTTAGAAATTTGATCAAAGGATACAGCACACCTTGGCAAGAAGTTCCTTCTATCATCTTTAATGCAATCCTGATAGACAATAACAGAAAAGATGGCGTCGTAGGGCATTTGACAAAGATGCATTGTGATAAATTATCAAATTTTTAGACTTCTAGAGAATCCCTTTTGATTCCATAACAGAATGCAAATGCAATGCATCTTGGTCAAATGCCCCCTGACACCCTGTACGAAAATACAAGGCCATGTAATAGCCATGTACAAGCCTTGTAGTTATGGCCTTGTAACCTTGTTATAGCCTGGAATAGCCTTGCTATAACCTTGTAAATGGCTTGAAAAATGCTAATTAGCCTTGTAGAAGCCTTGTGGAAACCTTGTGTTAGACTGGTTGTAACTTGGAATCTTACTGATAGTCTTGTAATTTTCTTCCAAGGTTAGTACAAGGTCATAACAAGGTCATAATCCCCTCTACAAGGCTAAAACTTGGCCTGTACAAGGCCAAGTTTAGCCTTGTATTTTTGTACAGGACCATCCTTTCTGTAATCATCTATTCACGACAAATCCTTTTGCATTCAGTTGATAGTTTTATCAATTATGGAGCTATTTTTCCCAATCAGAAATACCTGAGTTACAGGTGTATCCTATCACGAGTTTTAAAACAGTAAATGAAATATAACATACTATTTTTCGAAATTGCTCTTGTCATGTATCCTTCAAAACTGTATCCCCAGTAACACATTTCTTTTTGTCTTTGAGTTTCATTCAATCTTTGTTCTCTCTTCATTTCAGTCTCTACCTCACTGATGTAAATTGTTCCATTGTGTTTGCACATATCCATTCTCCATGGTTCTCTGTCTTCATATGGAGTGCAAAGAATTTTCACCAAATGCCCACGCCATGTGACAAAATCTGTGTTTATACTGAGAAGGTAAGATAAAAAGTGTTTAATTACATTCTTAAGATTGTGCCAAAACAATAGACCTTTTAGGTATTCTGAGAAAAAGTCTGGATCAAGCAACAAAATTCTATAAATTTGTTTGAAAGGTTCGCATGAATTTTAGAGCCTCCATCACTGTTTTGTAATACCTACAAATTTTATATTTCTAGAAAACAGATAAAACTATGCCCAGTCCAGATATTTTTAGGGTAGTAAAAAACACCTTTTTCCAATTCAAAGTATCTGCAAATATCAGAAAATGAACATATCTACAATAGATCATTTCAAACTGTATATGCATCTTCTTACCAAAAAGACCAATAAGAACACTCAGTTGTCTTACCATTCAAAGTCTCCTTGGAGTTTCTTGACTCCTATTTCCTGAAATACATACAGTTAATATCTTGTAGAAAAGCTTATGACACACCTCCAAATATATATTTCAAGAAACTTTTCTTTCCATTGTTCTTTGTAAACTGAAATCTATAAAACCTGATTTGATCATTACCAAGTTAAAGAAAAAAAGGTGAGCCCCTCATGGTTCTATATGTTTCTTATTGAATGAAAGGATTTGCTGTAAATCTAGCAGATGTAAAAAATTCATTCATAATTTCCTTTTGGTTGTACCTTTTTGACACCTTGGATTCTTCTTCTGTAGGAAGCCTGAACACATTACGATGCAAGTTAATCCACTGCAGCATGTGATCAAGCCTTTCTGGAACATCTTCGTCTCTTGCAACGAAAGTATCAAAACCTCTTTTCAAGTCAAATTTTATTGGTGTGGAAGAAGGAAGTACATATTCTCTTAATTTGTCTCTACTATCATGAAAAACTCTTTTGATATCTACAGAAAGTGCACCTATTTCTGCTGGCTGTCGGAAGTAAGGAAATTTCTTGTTAAATCTATCAGCAGGTCTTACATTGAAGACAAGTGAATGTGAAGAAGTTCTTGTTCTTCGAAAATCTTGCTTGAAGCTGTCGTTCCTTTTTGATAAATCCTTCTCTCTGATTGTCCTCTTTGTAGTCGTGTCGCATTCCAAACTCGATGTTCTTTTCATCTTTCATTCGTGAAGCTCTTCGGGAATAAAATGTGCCTCTGTAAACATATAGCTCGAACAGGAAGTAAATGCCGTTCCAAGAACCGGTGTTACTACACTTGTGCCAACCAAACCTTTGACAAAGAAAACTCATTCGTTGTTCTTGGAACTACCTCGATTTGATTGAGAGGCAGATAGAACAGTCCTTCTTCAAAACAAAGCCCTTTGTCACTGATCACATTCCTGGCCTCCTGCTGGAGATCAAACGCCCTTTGTACTCCTAGTGGAAAAGAATGGAAAGGAAGTTCGAGTTGGGCTCGGGAAGAATGGCAAGAAAATTTCTGAAAAGAAAAGGTATGTTTCCCTCTTTCGTGGAGAAAGGACGGAAAGTTAGACGTAGCATTGTAAAACTCTATTAGTATTCGGTTTCTTTCATGTTTTGTGCCCTACAAATGAAGTGTTTTAGTGAGGGCAGAATCCCAACTCTCACAACAACAACAGGAACAGGATACTGCCAAGATCCTTTTGTGAAGTTTGTATTACCTTGTTCATTTTCAGTGACATAAGCAAGCACTGTGACAAAAAGCAAGAATAAAGAGCTGAAAAAGGAAGTGTTTGTGCATTGACTCCAAATCCAAGGAAAGTACGAACCTTTGCATCGAGCAGCTCAAAAGATGGTCAATATTGTTGGCTTGGATGTTGGCTCCACAACAATTAGCTGCTATGTTTTTGATGAAGTTTGCAAGATTAAAGGAGAAGCTTGTGAACACATTGTCCTGGAACATCCCAAGCCTGGGTACACTGAGATCAACCCTGATAAACTTTGGAATCAGTTCAAAGATGTACTAAATAGAGCATTGGCATCCGCTGAGATATCCCCTAGTGATATAACATCATTAGGGATATCTGTTCAAAGAGGAAGTTTCATTACCTGGGATCGCAACACAGGAGTTCCCCTTCATGATTTCATTGGATGGCAAGATTTACGAGCTGTAAAATTATCAGATGGATGGAACCACTCATTCACACTAAATGGTATAAAAGCAGTTTCAAAGCTCCTTTATGGAATCACAAGGGATAATCGGTACAAAGCTGCCAGCGTCATAACCTTTTCACCATTTCATACATCAATGCGACTGCATTGGATGCTAAAAAATGATCCCCTTGTTAACGAAAAGGCTCACAATGGAACACTGTTATTCGGCACCATTGATACATGGTTGATCTGGAAGTTATCTCAAGGAAAACTGCATGTTACAGATTATTCAAATGCTAGTTCAACTGGAATCTTTGATCCATACACTATGACTTGGAGTTCATTTTTCTGTGGAATTCTTGACTTCCCATCCAGCATTTTTCCAAGCTTTATTGATACTTCTGGTTTTATCATGGATGTGGATGAAAGTATTTTTGGAGCATCATTTCCAATTCACGCACTAGTAGCTGATCAACAGGCGGCTGTTTTTGGTCAATGTTGTTTTGATGAAGGGGACATTAACTGCACCCTTGGGACTGGAACTTTTATTGATATCAATACTGGTGGAAGTCCCCATGCTTCTGTTGGAGGTAAGTAGCAGTTTCAATTATAGATTGTCATATCTCATGTTAAGAATATTGCAAAAACATTTGAAACCCTATTTTCAGTAAACATGAGGGAGCTTTGCTTGTGGAAGGGATTTCTGTGTCATTTAATCAGTACAGGAAACACTTGTCTGTAAGAACATAGTGGATTTTGAGCCTACACTTGCTTGAATTGAGCTTCAATAATATAAATGTTTGAAATTATAAGCACACAAACCAGGAAGCAGGATGGGAGGGCTGCACCTGCCCAATATTGGAAGAATTTTAAGAAATCAGCCCTTTTCAATCAAAAATTGGCATCAAATCAGGTCAAAGATTTTGGTAAACAATGGACTTTTAATTGGGCAAGCTGGCTAGGTTTTACTTCCTGTTTACTTATGTTTTAAATTTGCATCCACTATAACTAAATATATTTTTTCTAGGTCTCTATCCTCTTGTGGGCTGGTCCATTCGAGAAGAAACTGTTTTTATTGCAGAAGGCAACACCCAAGGAACATCAGCCTCTGTTGAATGGTCAAAGAAGATGGGTCTATTTGATGATGTTACTGAAACTTCGAATATGGCTTACTCAGTAAAAAACTCAGATGGTGTCTGTTTTGTACCAGCATTTAATGGTCTCCAAGCACCAATCAATGACCATCATGCAGGCGCGTTGCTTATAGGTATGTACCAGACTCAAATACCGGGTGCGCCAAAATAAGCTATGCATTTTTGGCAGGCCACAATAGATCGTAAACTGGACCGATTTTGAAGATTTATGACTTAATCTTTAGCAGAAAGCCTGAATTAGATACTGGTATTTTTGGCAAATTTTTTCGTTTTCAATTTTTAGAGGTAGAAGCGAGTTTCTCAAAATTTTCGTTTTCGAAAACTCTGAAAACCATGAAGAAACGTCGATCAAATTTTAAAAGACTCGACATGAATAAACAAAGAGAAAACGTTTTCAGGGTGATTTGGGGATTTAGTACGAACTCTCGTACAGCAGATTACAATTAATCAATTTCTAAATCCCAAATCACTACGAACAAGCTCTCTCTTTGTCCATTTATGTCGAGTCTTTAGAACACTTGATCGATGTTTTTTTATTATCTTTTTCAGTGTCTTCGAAAACGAAAATTTTAAGAAACTCGCTTGTAGCTCTAAAAACTGAAAATGGAAAAAATGTGTAAAAAATCCCAGGATCTAATTCAGGCTTTCTGCTAAAGATTAATTCATAAATCTTCAAAATCGGTCTAGTTTATGATTTATTATGGCCTGCCAAACGTGCATAGTTTATTTTGGTGCACCCGGTAGCTGTGCAGTGTGTGAGGTGAACGTGAAGTATAACTAACAATAACAATTGATATGAAAGTTCTTTCGAAAACATTGTGCCTCATTTGTATTGCTGCTGTGGAGGAGCTCTGCGCTCTTCTATTGTTCTGTTCTTGATGCAGTTGAATAGGATAGGTTTTACCTTAGAGTTTGAGACCTTGTTTTTACCAATCAGACAAGTGGTTGCTGATTTACGGCCCGAGAAAGACCAAAATGCCTGCTTACCAACTTCTTTTATTTTTATGACTAACGGTTGCTTCGATCAGCATGTTTATAGCCCGGGGGGGGGGGGTACTCCCATACTTGAGCTGACGGGATGTGCCGCTCAACAGGGTGTCCTTTTACGGTAAAAATTATGCGACAGGGTGTCCTTTTCTACCGAAAATTATGCGACAGGGTATTATAATAGGTAAAAAATTTATGCGACAGGGTATCACAAGCAAAAATTGCGTTCTACACTACATTTGAGATGCAAATTTTTATGCGACAGGGTATCACAAGCAAAAATTGCGTTCTACGCTATATTTGAGATGCAAAATTTTTATGCGACAGGGTGTACTTTTGGCCTATTTTTTATGCGACAGGGTGCAGGGTGTGGAGAGGTTTTCCGCACACCCCCGTCACTTCCCTAGTCAAGTACCCCCCCCCCGGGGTTTATAGCTTCGTTGTTCATAAGTTTAAGAATTGAACTTACTTGAAGTCTTGGCGCTTGCTGTGCCGCCAGTAAAGAACTACTTTGCTCTTTGTAGCGTATTAATTACAACGTAGAAACTTTAGGAGAGTCTCCACACACATGAATGCATTGCGTATATTCTGGCGGAGAGGTGAGCGGTCGAGTAGCCTGCGTGCAGACTCAATTCTTTCGAGGAGTTTAGTCTGCACGCAGGCTACGGTCGAGCGGCTTATGCAGTTTTCGCCTGGTGACTGAGCGATGTCAAACTCCGGATGGGTGGCCTCTCGAAGCCTTGACCTCGCAGCTCTCTTCGCCGTCCCGGGAAGGGACGTTAAACTAGGGGTCCAATGCCTGGATGCGGCATGCATAATGGTCCTAAATTAGCTTTAAGTAGCTAGAAATTCTGCCAGCCCACTTAAATTAGCCTGCGTGGAGAGGAGACTCAGTCAGAAAAATTGAAAAGAGGGAAAAAAGAGTCTGCACGCAGGCTAAGGGGCTGATTATATGAGAGTTTTCAGCCCGTTTGTAACTTCAGCCGGGTTGAAAATTCAGCCCTGTGTTGTGGTCAAAGTGTTCCAAAAACAAAGTTGCGATTACATGATAAAAGTTTCAGCCCGGTTTGCCGGGCTGAAATTTCAGCCCGCTTTTATCAAACGGGCTAGGATTTTCAGCTAAATCAAACGGTCTGAAAATTTCCATATAATCGCAGAACATAATCTTTAACCGGGCTGAAATAAATGGAGCATGCGCATTCACTTTTGAGATGATTTCCCTCACAAAATACGGATTTCAGCCTTGGTTGAAACCACTATATAATCGATTCAAATTTCAGCCCGGTTAAAGTTACAAACGGGCTGAAAACTCTCATATAATCAGCCCCTAACTGAAATTGAATTACCGAAAGAAAAAAATTTCGTTTGCCTTCCACTTTAAGATATGGACTTGATGCCTTTTTTCTTGCAGGCATCAACAAGAACACAGAACGGGAGCATTTCGTGCGAGCCGTTCTTGAGTCAATCGCCTTCCAATTCTATCAACTTTATCAAATTGCTATTGATGAAATCAGGATACCTGTGACGTCATCGATTAAAGCCGATGGTGGCGTAACGAACAATGATTTTGTCATCGAACTTATTGCGAGTTTGACACAACACGTGACTGACCGTGCAGCATTCAGCGATATGTCGGCCGTTGGTGCGGCTTATTTTGCGGGCTTGGGAGCCGGTGTATGGAAGTCCAAGGAAGAACTGAGAAATTTCAGGGATTCAAGTCATACTTTTCAGCCGGACAACGTCATCAAAAAGTCATATAAACCCACGCTCAAGCTATGGAAAAAAGCTGTTAAAAGAAGCCTTGCTTGGTACAAGGACTTTTAATTCTATATCCTGTGATTTGGTTATCAGGAAATAATCCATGCAGGTATTTTTTTAAGAAAATTAAAATACGAAAAAGCAGTGTCCACTTGATTCCTTTGCTTTTGCTTCCTAGAATTTTTGATAAAGTATTCAGTTTGATCTTTTCTAGCTTCGTGTTTCCTTTGTCAAGATGAGTGAGGCCTTGAGATGAGCTTTTGCGAAAAGGGTTCATTTTGAAAGCCCCATGTTTTTTTTATGGGAAAGATTTATAGTGTTTAGACACCGTTATGGACTCGCCCAGGTCGTATCTTTCTTTCTTACAAGACGACTAGGGCAAGTCCAACACCGTTACTAAACTAAGCACATAGTCGTCACTTGAGGCTCACAGAACTGTAGCAAGATTAACTTTTTTTTGTACAAACTTTTAACTAAACATGCAGACGTACAGGGTGTCCCAGAAAAATTGTTCAACGTTTGATTAACTATTAAAAATTAATGATAAAAAGTGCAGGTTTCTGGTTAAACAACCCGGTTCCTAAGATTTTAAATTGATTTTTGACGCCAGAATCTTGCGAATCCGCTAAGAATTCACGGAGTTACAAGCTTTTGAAGTTCATGTTATTTGTGAGAAAGCTGAAACCAGACGCCTCTATCTGAAGTGTTTTTCAAAAAGACGTCCCAAAATCGAGGTAAAAGAAGACTGTCCAATGTTTAACCTCTTGCTGATGTCAGAGCAAATCAAATAGGACTTCAAAAGTAATTTAATCCTTGCAACCGTTGCCAAAATTTATTTAAGAATGCAAGGATCCAAAAACATGGAATGAAAACTTAATCGACGAGAGACGGGGCCATTTCAAATTGTGCTCAACAGGATTCCTCCAAGCATCCATAACTTTGATTCAATGTTAGAAAAAGTTAATTTATCGAAATTGCTTTTTAAATTCCATTTGATTTGGTTTGAATAAATGAGATGCTATTTTCACAAAATATGCAATTTAAGGGCGTCTGGTTTCAGCTTTCACACAAACTTGAACTTCAAAAGCTCGTAACTCCATGAATATTTAGCTAGCTTCTAGTGTTTGAAATTAATTTAAAATCTCAGCAATATGGTTATCTTACCATGGAACCTGTTCATTATGTCGTTATTTTTTAACGTCGAACAATTTTTTTCGAAGATCCTGTAGAGATTCCACATTATGTTACTCTGCAAAATTATAACAGCAGAGGTTCCGACATAAATGCGCCAAAATTTGTTCAGATTTCAACAGTGAGAGACTCTTATAAGAATTCTTTTTACCCTAAGACAGTAGTAGAATGGAACTCGATTCCACCTAATGAGAACTCAACAAATTTAAGTAGTTTTAAAGACAGATGTGCAAAGGTTGTTGGTGTTTAAATGGTGGCTTTTTGTGTGTAATGGCCCGTCGTTCAGCTTGGTCATTTAGTTTTCTTTTGCTACTTTATATTTCTATTTATTTATTTATTTATTTATTTATTTTTTGTTCCTTCTTCATGAAAAGCAGACTTGTTTCCCACTTGAGATCTTTTCGCTACTTATGCATACCCATATTTTAACTAAAAAGCTAAGTCCCTTTGAGTTTCTACCCGTTCACCGCCTTATGACATCGCATATGGTGGGTGTGCATGGGCTGTGGGTTTATCTGGTTTATCTCCATGAGTGTGATGCTTTACGGGTCTTACTGATTACTATGTAGATGTGTGCATGGTTTACCAGAAAATCCAGCGCAAATAAATGGTAAAACACTTCTTTTTTCGCAACTTTTCCGAAAAAACACATTTCTTGTTGCATGGTCCACCACGGAAGTAGATCTCACGAAAGCGGCGAGGAACTTAGCCTGTTAGCCAGACCCATTTTCAAAGGAAATAGTGGTCTGTTCAATACCGCCATAAAGCTTGTTCAAACCTCGTTTGAGAATTCCTCAGAATAATTTGCTGATTATTTGTAAAGAAACCATTTACCCAGGAAGCTCTTTGAAATTTTTCTGAAAAAGAATACTGCAATCTGAATGCGCCCTGATTACTCTTTCTTCCGCCTTGCATAGAAATTTAATCCCTTACCTAAGGGTTTAATCATGCAATTGATTAAGCTGTCTCCCTTGCTGCACTAAAATAGTTCGCTCTTTGTTTTTATGATAATATCTTGAGCTGTGAGATAATTATGCGCATACATTTTCCACAAAACTTGGAAAACAGCCCTCTAGAAATAGAGGCTCTGAACAAGCTTTATGGCGGTATTGAACAGACCACTATTTCTTTTGAAATTGGGTCTGGTTAACAGGCTACGAGGAACTTCATTTAAGATGGAAACATGGCATTCATTCTTGTAGGAATAAATTCTCATTACTTCAAAAATGTCTAGAAATTCGTAAAATTCAAAACCGGACCTGTTTGGTGATTGGTGGTGTGGGGATTGTGATTGCGGATGATTAGTGATTGCGGATGATTAGTGATTGCGGTGATTGTGATATTGTGATTGCAGATCTCTATTTCATGTAGAGGCAGCACGGAAGGAGGGAAACTTGAAAATGGCGGCGCAACAAGAAGGTTTGAATCGAAAGGAAAAGAAAGAACGGTCGATAACATTATACAATGGTTCATTTGAAAACACTTCACATATACCAGAATCTTTAGAAGTATCAAGAGATGGCCAAATATCTGTCATTCATGGAAATGGAATCCAAATTCTCGTATCTTTTCAATAAAAGATGATATTAAATGTCATCCAAAACAGGCCTAGCATTAAGCATTTTTGAAGTGAATGAGGCCTACTTTATGTAGCCAACTAGAAAGGGACTCCTCCTAATTATGCCCTGGACGTTGGAAAATATTATACATTTCAAGAACAGGGCAGGGGGAGATATTGTTTTGGCATGCACAACTGGTTAAAAATGTAATCCACCACCACACAGTCCAGCTTTCTTCCTTTTTGCATACTTCTGGAAAATATTTTTGTGGTACTACTAGATACACATCAAAGGTTTTATGCCAAGTTTTAAATTCATATCATGTCAGGCCTGTCAAACAAAAAATGATAGAATAATAGTTAAAGCAAAAAATTCCTAAGAACTATGCCAGCACACATCCGATATATACTTCACTTGTCTTTGCCGGCAAGTGTGTGGTTGGAAAAATAGAAAAATATTAAAACAAAAGCAGCATGTAGAGGATCTTCACAGGCAAAAGCTGATCAACTTCTCTGTAAATTTATGAAGCTTTGTTGTGTATGATGGACAGTTGTGGTGATACACACATGGTTTTCCAGCCTTAGAATTCTTGGGGGGTGTTCTTAGTTTCTCCAGAACTCTTTTCAGAAGATGAAGAATTTTTAAGAATCCTGGAGATTTCTTGCCATGTTCATGTTTGTGTGCAAGGCCTGTGCTTGATAATCATAACACAAAGAGCTTAACTGAACGAACTCTTGATCTTATTCTCCTTGACATCTCTTAGCAACAGAAAGCTGGAAAATCAGAATTGTCTTCTCAGCTGCAATTTGTGATAAGTTCATTGGCAAATCCAACAAAAGAATTAGCATATGATGTTGGAATTGACCCAAAGCAATTTTGCCTGCAGCCACCTCAATTTGCACAATCATACTCATTTGTTTTAGACAGAACTTTGAATCCAAATAAAGCAAATTTAGCTTACAATGGTTACATTGCAATGAAATGGTCACCTCCAAGATGTTCCCCAGATGGAAGGTTTGTGCAGCATCAGTTATTTTGTAAAGATTACATGGAAGAAAATGGTTGTACTTGTTGTAAACCAGGGTTTTCTTTAAAGACTCAAACATTTGGTTAAATCAAATTTGATTTAGGGTAACACTTCAAGGAAGCTATTTTATATAATTAAGTAAAACTCTGACCTTGTTGCAACCATGCTGCAACATTAACATCCCTGCTAATTCCAATAATTTAATCACTTTGATACTGTAGGTACTTCCTGTAATATATTCTGCCTAGTTTCAAGACATAACCATCTTTTTTATATCAGCCCAGACATTTGTAAGCATATCATTTAAGTTCACCATGAAGATCTTTTAACAATTGGTAAAGGTTTTTGGGGATAAAATAATGTTAAATTGTCTTAAAAACAGGCCTTTTCAGCTATTATTTAAAGCATGTTATTATGTTTTGTTTTTCAGCTCCATTCTTGCTACGCTATCAGTAAACAATCATGTTTACATTATTGGTCATGAAAAATACACTGGCAGATCAAAAGCTCGGATTGATGTTACACAACAGCTATATGAACATTTCAAAGAGAATGGTTTCAAAATAGCTTCAGCTAATAGTTCCAATAATGTAAATGGCCAAACAGCAGAAAATGAATTGACTAAGAATTTCAAAGAATATAAAAACAGGCAATACTATCTTGCCATGACTTGGCTTTCTTGGTGTCCATGCACAAGTGTTTATACAAATGTTTCAAATCAGGGAATGTTGATAAGAGATGCTAAAAATTTTAGTGGACAATATATGACTGTCTTATTGTGTTGCTGTAATAAGCTTGGAATGGTGTTAATTTGGAGAATCAAGATCAATTTGGCATCTGATGAAATTGCTGCAGATGTCTTGCATACAGTCCAGTTCAACAATGAATTTGCTACGTCAGTTGTCTGGCATCAGAATTTGTGGATGTCAATTGGTAAACTGCTGTTCAGTTGGTGATTTATTCCTTTCTTGATGAATTAATTTTGTTATTTCTTTGCAACTTTTTATTTATTTGAAGTACATAGAATGTGAAGATCTCATTCCATATTTGATAGAAATTATAACTGGGTACCGGGTGACCCAGAGAAAAGTAACCCTATGCACTGTGTTATTGGAAAAAAATTAAGTGGTTGATTGAAATGCTTCAAACATTGTTTTGTTGCTAAAAGATTAGCCAATGTTATGAAAATTTTTCGCCATTTATTCGGCACATTTAAAACTTCCCGAATTAAGGATTTTGAGGAAAAAGTCATGCTTGAAATCCTCAAAAAAGTCATCAAAACAGGCGATCGATTTACAGCCATTTCAGATCTTCAAACCAATGAGAGGCATAGTTCATTTCAGCCTGGAAATATTTTAGGTACCTAAGGGCTATAAAGTTGCTCTGAAAACTTTCTACTGAGTTGCTTATTCCCAGGCTGAAATGAAACTTGGTCCTCATTGTTTATGGTGATCTGAAATGGCTGTAAATCGATCCCCTGTTTTAACGACTTTTATGAGGATTTCAAGCATGCCCTTTTCCTCGAAATCCTTATAATTCGGAAAATTTACCGCACCGAAAAATGTGGCGAAAAATACTCATAACGTAGGCTAGTCTTTAAGCGACAGAACAATGTTTGAAGCTTTTCAATTAGCCACTTAAGTTTTTTTCTATAACAGATTGTGCTGGGTCACTTTTTTCTGGGTCACCCGGTAGAGTACCTGCTTGTATCATTTATTGCCCATTTTTGGTATTTTCTTTCAATACAAAGACTGCAAAGTGCAACTCAAGTTTCATATCACACTATGTCCCATTTTTCAGGTTATATAGCAGTTGCCTTTACCAATGGATGTGTCAGCTTATGTACGGTAAAAACAACAATTGAAGATGATACAATCTTGTGCAAAGAATTACAGATGTATGAATTATGGGCTGAGGATGATCAGATGCAAATAGGTTGCATGGAGTGGATAAGTATAGTTAGTCGATGCTTATCTTAATTTAAATCTTTTTATTAGGCAGATTAGTGCTTTTGGCACTGGTGATATATTTTTTCAGGCAATCATGTATATTTTGGGGCTAGCTGTATTTGACCATGCTTTGCTTTGCTATGTACAAAATTTTGAAATCGACTATTTAACAGCGTTGGTCTGGTCCGTAGTTGAGTATTTTTAAGAGATATTTCAAGGAGTACCAACCAACGCTCATGCAACAGATTATGAATAATCAATTTCTGAATCCTCAAATCAAAACTTTTCTCGTTGTCGATTCATGTCTAGTCTTTAGAAGATTTTTATCGACCTTTTTTTGTCGTTTTCAGTGTGTTTTCGAGAACGGAAATTTTAAGAAACTTGCTCCTAGTTCTATAAATAGAAGGTTAAAAAATTCAAAAAATCCCAGAATCTGATTCTGGGTATTAGCTAAATATTAAGTCATAATTCTTCAAAATCGGTCCAGTTTGCGATTTATGGTGGCATGTCAAGAGTGGATAGTTTTTTTGCGCACCCCTGTAAGGGTAGTGTAATCATACATTATTCAGATGTTTAAATTTTAAAAAGCAAATGATTTTGAAAAAAATCGTTTTACATTTTTTCTTGTATCTATTTTTCAGGATGGCAAACTGTACCTCGTCATGACAAAAGAAACAAACATCATTGTAATGCATGTTGAAATTGACAGTAACAAACTGGTCACTTCTCATTCCTACACAATTGCACCATCAACATTTGAAGTGCCGATTTCAGCAATGTGCTGTCAAGGGAAAACAGTAATAGCAGCGAGTTTAGATGGCAAGACGCAATATTTTCAAATAGGTAATCTGCTCGTTTGATCTTTCCTACATGCTCTAATGCAACTTCCATGTTTATTCATAAATTCGGCAAAATGCTTTGTGTAATTTTACTAAATTTCTGAATATGGAAGCAAAGAAGATGTTGATAATCGTCCTTGTAAGAAGGATTTTATGAGCTTTTCCTGTTTTTACAGTAAGTCCCCGCATATAAGAAACGGACATATAAGAAACTGCAGCTTGCCAGCATAGAGAATATTTTCTCCTTTATAAGAAACCAGGCAGCCTGACTTTTGTGCAGTTTCTTATAAATGAGGCACATTTGAAAAAATACTTAACCACACTGCCGTTTTTCTGTTAGCCTCAGTACAAAGATTTGTCAAATCTGTTCAACGTCTAGATATACAGTATTTCATATTTGCTTCATCCAGTATCATTTCTTGGGACATGCTTGTTTACTATGCAGCAGCATCCTTGAATTTAGATATGGTTTTTTGACAAGAAAGCATTACGTGAAAGAAAGTTTCTCAATGGACATATAAGAAATCATCCAGCCTCTTTTGAACATCTCTCTCTCTCTCTCTCTCTCTCTCTCATCTCTCTCTGGAGATTCAACATTTTTCTTCATTTCCAGGTGAACAAGAATCACACGAAATAAGGAACTGTTGTAAGTCTGGATATAATTGTTTTGGATTGCAATTGTCAAGTGAAGGATTAATGTTACTTCGAATGCATTGTCCTACAAGTATTCTTTACGTCCAAGGGAAACACTCAAAAGATATCGAGGTGGGTTGATGCGTTTTGATGTTTGGTGTTTGTCTGTTATTCTTCATGAAAGGACTAATTAAATTTAGATAGTTTCTAACTGCGTGACTTGAATTCGTTGACTTGAAAAGGGACATAGGAAACAACCAAATGATAACTGCTGAGAATTTGTTTAAGTCAACTTGTATAACCGCGCTTCACCATATGTTACCCCATTCCATTTGCCCCCTTCTCACCTTGGAAGTTGAGATCAATCACAAATGTTTCAAAATTTTTTTGAACATAGCCTTAAATAACGGACTCATATTTTTTTTAGAAAGAAGACTGTTAACTCCTGTAAAAGAACAAAAACTAAAATAAACCTGTAACTAGAGATAAAACTTTTGAATCCTGCAAGAGAAAAACGAGTTAATCTTAAAACCTGAAAGGAAAGAAATAAGATAGTAGTTTTTCTAGACTAGTTCTTTTCAGGTTTTAGGATTAGCTCGTTTTTCTCTTGCAGGATTCCGCAGTTTTCTCTCTAGTTATAGGTTTATTTTGGTTGTTGTTCTTTCACAGGAGTTAACATTCTTCTTTCCACAAATTACGGTGTTTTGTTGCATTTATGGGTTTAATGCGATGAGTCCGTTATCTAAGGCTATTTTCAAACATTTTTTTCTACGACTGATTTGAAATTAAGTAAATTGAAGACATTTTTTGATAGGATTTTGGAATGATATGAATGGACGTTCGAAATATCTAACGGTTAATTGGGAACAATATTCAAGTTGCTGTTAGTCATAGATAGAAACTTTAACTTCTTGAAGCAAAAGTTATCTATTTTTGATGCCACGTAAAAGCCATTTTGTCCAAGATTTGTCTCCAAATCATATCACATCAAATATATAAATCCTGTTATTTTTTAGGTAACAATCCACCCTTTCAAAACCTTTGAGGAAGCAGCGAAGAAGATATCAGATCCAGCCCAACCTCTTACTTTGGAGACCTCCGAATTCTGTAGAGGAATGGCACATCATTGCAAGATACCTAAAACGTTGGAGGATTGTGCCACATCTGTAATAGATGAATTATGTACCAGTGAACTGCTTCAGAAGAAGGAATATTTCAGTTGGTTGGTTAAAAAGAAAGCTGACAAATACAGCAATGCTGATACTGCTGGGAAACCAAATTTTGATGATTTACACGAATGGAGAGTTAAAGAGAGGTTGATGCTAGCTGGTGAAATGCTGAACGATGGCTTTGAATTTGAGTCGAAGAGTAAGTGGATTTGCAAACTTCCTACAGAATACCATGGGTAGTTAGACACTGCTGGTGTGCTTCTATGGAGAAGAGCTGGATAATATGTATCTGCGGGGGAAATTTTTTATAGTACTGCGGAGGAGATATCTGTGGGGGAAATTTTTATAGTACTGCGGAGGAGATATCGGAAGCGAAGAGAGAAGGAGAGAGAAGAATGGGAAGGCAACCTCCAATGTCTTCCTACAGCGATTTTTCTCATGATGCTCGTAACAAAACACGCGACCGAAAACAAAGGATTGCCCTACCTCTGACGTCAGAGGTAGGGCGGCACTAGGAAACACTCTATGATTGACAGCTATAGAGACGGGGGCGCTATTTTTGTTCGGGCCTCACGATGGCTCGACGCGCCTCGTTTTGGCGCATTTTAATAGTTTAATATTTTTGTTCTTTCGATATCTCCTCCGCAGTACTGCAAAAAATTTCCCCCGCAGATACATAATATCCAGCGCTCCTCCATAGAAGCACACCAGCAGTGTCTAACTACCCATGAGAATACTAGAAACGGTGTTAAGAAACGCATAGCTTTGGAAATGCTTTGAAGTCTCAATTTGCTCAATTTAGTAATTCTTCCTACCTATATGCTTTTGTAACCAGTTCTAGAATTGTCTGATTTGTCACGAAGCAATTTTCATTTGCGTTGTTGCAACAAGGACAGATTTTGTAACACAATAGCATGAGTTGCTTTTGTTGACACAAGCCGGTCGGGAGGCGATTCAATTCTCTCATATTTTTGGGTGTAATTAAAACACTTACTGCTCAGCTTCTGAACCAAAGAAATAGAATCCCCAGGGTAGAAATGTAGATATATCCTTCTTCTTTCGATACATGCTCATGTTTGCTCTTAAAAACAATTTCTGGAATGCACAACTAGTGCCCTACTTACCTGGGTTTCAGAGAGGGAATTTCGGGAATTTCCTTTGTCTGCAATCACTATTCGCTTTGAATGCAGGTGTCAACAAAATCAATGCATGCCATTGTGTTACAAATCTGTCCTTGTTCGTTGCTGCTTCTTCTGGAACACTGGTTGGCGTTGGTTCACCAGAAGTTTTTGTTTCAACTATGACCCATTTTCGAAGTTGAAGTTGTGAGGCTTCGGCGAATTCGTGATCGATTTTTGTGTGGTTTGTCTCAAAGTCTAAGTTAAAGACTGCAGATTGTATCTATTGAAAAATATTGTTAATAATACTTTATGTGTAACAACGGGGTACATTTTTTGTGAGACATCCGGTTTATTTGCTTTGTCCACTCAAATCTCCAGTCAATTCAAATTTGTGAAGCCCTTGTTAAGACTTTTTCTTGCATCCTGACTAAGATGTCTTTGCGTTTGTTGTCCAATAGATGATACATTGTTCAAATATGATAATACGAAATGCGCATCGAAGTTTTACCTCCATCTAATCCTTCTAGCTTCCTTCTACACTCTCAGCTTAGCAGCAAAATTTCCATTGCTCTTTGCAGTGATCAAGCTTGGTAGCGAAATTTATATTTATCTATTTATCTATTTATTTATTTCTTTATTCGATCATTCATCTATAGGTCGATTCGTTGTATTGCTGGCTGCTGATTGGTTGATCATCAGAAGTGAAAATAACGCAGATTTTGAATTAGCGACCTCTGTTTACAAATCACTAAACGAAGCAGAATCTCTTGAAAAGGTGCTTGATATTTGGAAATGGAGGATTTCGTCGTCGACTGAGATTCAGTCTACTTCTACTGGTCAGACTGAACAAAGTGAAGGTGACTCGAATACAGTTACTGTGTGTCCTCCAAGAATGCCTGCTAGAGAATTATGCCCTATATGCAATGGAGAGATCT
The DNA here is from genome assembly GCA_039566865.1 of Aurelia coerulea. Classification (NCBI taxonomy): domain Eukaryota; kingdom Metazoa; phylum Cnidaria; class Scyphozoa; order Semaeostomeae; family Ulmaridae; genus Aurelia; species Aurelia coerulea. The sequence goes on from CM076955.1 coordinate 21,032,667, forward strand.
TTCTTGAAGATACGACTTATGGTATTTGTGGAAAGAATCATAAATGGCGAAGGTGCTCTCTAACATTCGTTATTCTCAGTGATATTCAAACACGGACTTGTAATGTTTGTAACAAGCAAGCGTCTTGTAAAGTTTTCAGCCAATCAAATAAAGACTCATTTTTACAACGGCTGGTAAATGTGGATAATTGCAGTTTATGTAACGGAAGGTTGTTAATGTTCACATGACAAATTACTTCATTTTTTTATCAAACGTATGATATTTTTTGATATCTTGTTTTTTTCAAAATGTCGGCAATTTTTGAAAAAATTCTTGGTAAAGTTCGAAAAATCTAAATCATCCTAAATCATAAACAAATCAAGGAAAAATTATATAACCTTCCAGAAAATCGTCACTGCCTCAAATTTAATAAATGCCGCCATTTTGAAACTAATCAAGATATCAATAAATTTCCACGGCAGATTTACAGCAAAAACCCTAAGTTCCTTCTAAACCATTTAATTAAAAGAAAACTGTAATATAATTTTACACCGACCTTTTTAAAGATTTGAGCCCTATGTTTCATTTCTATATTTATCCATCCATGACACTCTTAGCATTCACCTGTACAACCACATTTCTACAGATGCTAATCTCTCCTCCATGTTGTTACTGAGCCAACTGCCAAACTTAACAGAAACGTAGTTGAGTTGATATTGCCAGCTTTGATTTTAAGGGAAACACATGCGTTCTTTCAATAAGGCGAAGAGTCGAAAATGCTCGCGAATAACAACAATTGGAGTGTTTGAATGAATGATTTTGCGTTATCGCAAATCTCACGTGACATCTGATTTCAGATTTAGATGAAGAAATGGAAAATGCAGTACTGTATCTTCTAGAATTTCAGCATTCATTCTTTTTAGAGATAGATTCCTCATCTTCCTATTGAGTACTTGATTAGGGTCGCAGTTGGAGGGTGGTAGAATCCACACTTGTTCACACGAGTCGATTAATTATTCATATCGAAATGAAAGAAGAAATACAAACACGACTAAATAGCTGCAGTGTGGTAGCAGCAAGCATTATTTCTGCACAGACTTTTAGCAGCTTGCTCTTTCTCTCTGCATAAACTAGTTTGATTACTGTTTGATTGATTGATTGATTGATTGATTGATTGATTGATTGAGTGATTGGTGACTCCAAAGGGCTCCAAACCTGCCGAATTCTGAACACAGCATAATCGGAAGAAATAAATATTCAAATACTTTTCAAAATAGAGATTTCTGGCAGTAAGCAAAATCTACACATTGTTTCTATTAGAAACTGTCCCTCTACAAAGCAGAATTTCTACCAACCCAATACGCCTTTTGGTATCGTACAATGAAGTTCGTGACTGAAAATACTGGGTACGCCAAAAGCCACCACCTTTGACAGCCACAATAAACAGTACATTGGACCGACTTTTGAAGATTTATGACTTGATCTTTAGCTAAATCCAGGATTAAATTCCAGGATTTTTTGTAATCTTTTTGGTCTTTTGTTTGATGAGCTTTAAACGAATTTCTTAAAATTGTTCGTCTAGAAAACACTGACAGAACACTTAGATCAAATTTTCTTAGGACTCGACATGAACTAACGCTCGTGCAGTAGATTATAAGTAATCGATTTCTACAGTATAGGCCTATCCCCAAATCACCACAAAAAAGTTTTTACTTCATCCATTTATGTCGAGTCTTTAGAAACTTTGATCGACGTTTTTTGTCGTTTTCAATGTGTTCGCGAGCAACATTTTGAGAAAATCGCTAATCCTTAGCTTTTTGCATGCTTACCCCAAACGGACCAAACGAGCTTTGACCTCTCGCAGTTGGAGGAAAAAGGTCCCTTGTGTCGCGTGATGAATCCATTGACGTGCAAAAACAAAGAAAACAATAAGACAATAGTAATCGATCAAGCGTTTCCGGAAATCGTTTTGTCTTCGCATTTGGCGCGTTTCGAACAGAATAGTCAATGTCATGGTCTAGCAGACGAAGGTGTTAGATGCAAATTTTCTCAAACAAAAACTGTTTCAAAGTAAATTTTGCTGATGCCTGAAACGACTTAGATTGTGAATTTTTAATTCCAAGATAACGTAGTGCTTGAGAAAAGCTGATAAACAGGAAAATTCTTTGCCAATGAAATTACATTTTTGGAAGAAAGCTCAGGAAATAGAATTCTGAAAAAATGATTTTGACAAATATAACCCTATGAAATATTGAAATAGCTTTAAAAACAGAATTTCCATTTCTGTTTTTTCAGATTTTGATTTGCCTGGAAATTGGCCTTGTATTTGGTGGTTGCAGAGAGTTCAGCTGATGTTGTTTTTAACCACTGCAGAGCATGATGTGAATGTCCTCTTGAGGAAACTTTCTTTTCATAAAAGTTCAGAAAAGAGCAAGGAGAAAAGTGATAATTTCCCAAGTGTATGGGCACTTGACCTGAAGTAGCCAGCGTTGTTTATACAATAGTCTTTATACCTTATTGTATAAACAACACTGGTAGAATAGACAAAATCAGCTGAGGTTTGTGTTATACCCATTTCAAGTGATGTGACCATGCCCTTGGGAAGTTTTAGTATTATAGTACTTTTTGCATTCATGATGGTATATAAGTTTTCATGGCGCGAAAAGCAATTATGAATTTTGTAAAACAAAGGATAGAGTTCTGTTTAAAACAAAGTGATTTGATTGCCTCAAGAATGGATTTCACACCTTCAAGAAGCTGAATATAATTTTTAGCTTTCTTTGTTTATTTTGATTTGATTGTGTGCATTCAGAGGTGTGAAAACGTTTGAAAAGTCATAGTGTATTTCTGAATTGTCTTTAAAATATTTTATATGCTTAGGTGAATTGGCTATTGAGTGATCAGAGGTGTGAAAGACATTCTTCAGAAAGGAAAATGGCTTTGTTTTTAATCTCTTGTTTACAAAATTTGTCCTTGCTATTTCAAGTCATATGCTCTTGGGACGTCTTAGTTATGGTAATTATACTACTTTTCGCATTTAGGGTACATGTTTTCGAAGCACGAAATATCACGAAATATGTTAGAAAATTAGGAAGAAGAGAACTGGGAGATGGTCACATGTCAATTTTTCAAATTGAGGATGATCCTTTAGGAGCATGACATTTGTCATTGTAAAAAGATTACCTTCGGCACTTGACGTTTCGTGAAGAGTGCAGCAGAAGAGCGAGGAAAAAGAGACGATCAAAAAGGCAAAAGACCTTCATGGCCTGTCTTGAAATACGACGATTTTCCGATCCTGATATCGCTAGAGGTATCCACGATGCTATCAAGAAAACAGTGGAGCAGAAGCAATGCCCCATCTTCGAAAGATTATTCAAAGCTTTGGTCATCGATGGCTACAAGTTGACTCAACGGGAAACGGAACACCAGCTCAAATATGCTGTCAAGGATGGATTGATTTGCGAAGTCAAAGCAACATCGAATCATGGTGCAAATAAAGGAAAAGGCCTCGTTGCTTATCGATTAATGAATCAAGAAAGTTTTGATCAGGTTATTGGAACGATTTTGATTGATTTATGCGCTGAGGATTGACGTTTATTTCGCAACGTTGGGGCGGCCTAAAAGTTGACAGTCGCCAGTCGGTTTGGCGGCTTTTTATTTGGCGTTCGGAATTTTATATCCCCTGAGAGATCCTCTGCCAATCACACAAATCTACTTTCTCATATATTTGCCTTCATGTTTATCCTGAGGGTTTAATAAGGAGTAGCCTCGCTCAAGGCAGTTTTTAACGAATGGCAAGTTGCATGCTTGTGTGTGTTTAGGCCCCAATTTATACAGATGTGAAGTGAATTACATTACATTTGGTTTCATTTCAGCCATCATTTCTCATTGTTATCATGATTAGCGCTGACAAACCTTATCCCATATTTTTATTGTCGTGGAAGAATGAAGTCGCGAGGCATAGACACCCCATTGAAGTTGACTGTCTGTGGAAAAGTGAAATGGCTTCTCACTCAGATATGAAACTGATTGCATGAACAGAACTTTCACCAAATTCAGAGCAAGCTTCTTTTCCAAGCCATTGCATATTGCTCGAACTGGGCAGGTCATTTGAACTTGTTTGGAAAGAATGTTGGGCTTTGACAGTGTATTCAGGATTTTTCCTGCCAAATGGCAGCTGACTCTAGAAGAAATTTGGTGAAATGTATATTCCAAAATGTAAAATTAAACTGAGGAACATTGAAATAACAACCAGTTTAAAAAATATCCCCATCTGGCTACTGGCTATAGAAATATTGCCTTATTTTGATACGTGTTGCTAGAAGAAGGAGGTGAAAATGATACCCAGAAAAAACGAGGCATATCCTTGGTCAGATAAACGCACTAAGTATCCGCGAAGGGCTATTTCACTCCCAAAGAATTTTGTACGCCTGTTTGGAAACTCCTTTTGTTTTCAAGAAACTCAACCAAAAAATCTATATTATAAATCCTTTTGTTCTGAAAAGATCTTGTACACTTTTTCAAATGAATGATAGCTCCACGGCTCGGTACTCCCAAGTGTGGTAGGCATTTCTGGTTTACGATTTAGAAGATATTGAATGCTGTAATTTGAAAATGCTCAATGTCAAATTCGAGAGTAGTGAAGTCGTTATGAAGGAGAATCTAGGTCAGATTAACGCACTAAGTATCCGCGAAGGGCTATTTCACTCCCAAAGAATTTTGTACGCCTGTTTGGAAACTCCTTTTGTTTTCAAGAAACTCAACCAAAAAATCTATATTATAAATCCTTTTGTTCTGAAAAGATCTTGTACACTTTTTCAAATGAATGATAGCTCCACGGCTCGGTACTCCCAAGTGTGGTAGGCATTTCTGGTTTACGATTTAGAAGATATTGAATGCTGTAATTTGAAAATGCTCAATGTCAAATTCGAGAGTAGTGAAGTTGTTATGAAGGAGAATCTACGGGGGCAAGTTGATAAACTTTGGAAAAGCTCATAATATATCGCTAATTGTCTCTAAATTTATTCACATTTTTGCCTTACCCTTCATGCTCAAAGCTTACATATTTACCCCTGCAGATCCTACCCAATAGAAGCACATCAGAAATATCTAGGTGTTGTTGTGCAGTGGTGTAATCCACTGACTTTGCAGCCAGAAAAGTCATAGGCCGACAGGGCTTGATCCCAGGTAGAGCCCCATCACTTAAGCATCATGACAAGGGGTCGCGGACTCAATCCTAGCGCTTGGCTCTAAAAAGTGTAACTTCACCTTATGGATGAGATTTTCTTTCAGGAGCATGAAAATGATGGCCATGATTGGTACTGTTGGGCGTGCCATAGAGAAGGAGAAGTTGCATTGTGTTCAAAGTGCCCAAGAGTCTTTCACAAAAGATGTGTCGGATTTTCAAATCTTGATCTTCAGCGTCAATTTGTTTGTTCTGTTTGTAAGGTGAGGGATGCTTATTGAGCTCTTCTGTAGGTGCAGCAAAAGGTCATTTGTGGATCATGGCTGGGGGTCAAATTATGGTCTCAAAAGCTGTCCAGCAAGCATTCCAGATTGCTTTTGATATTATTGAATCATCAGCTAAATGACCAATAATCCTCAACAAAATCTCTTCATCAAATTCCTATGGTGATGTCAAATTAAACAATCAACATCATTCATTATAAAAGGATTTACATATTGAGAAGAAGCACCATCAAATTAATATGATTTAGCTGAAAAGGTTAAATATGAGCTCTTCTAAAAATTTGCCCTTGGACAATCCTCAACAAAACCTCTTTTACAAACCAAGTTTATCAGCATTTTTTGACAAAAATCACAATGCCTACTTTTTCTGCTAAAATTTTTTCCAAACCCCCTTTTCCCCCAAGTCAATGTTGCTTGTCTTGACTCAGGAAATGCTGCATGGGTTTTTCCAAGTTAAAGAAATTGGCAACATTTATGCCTAAGAATTCTCTTTTAATTTCTTAGGAATTCTTGTTTAAAAAAGATTTACAGTCTTTCATATGGCTTGAGAATTCTTATTATAATGTATTGAATTCTTGAAGGATTTTTGTCTTGTTAATGTGTGCAATGTCTGTACTGTGCCTTTTGCCAGTATCCAGGTCATCAAGACTTTCCTTGGAAGTTTTCTTCACCCCCTCTTGTTAACTGCTTGATCAACCTATGAAACAGGCCCAGAATTATTTCCATGTGGTTTTCACAAGCTTAAAAAAATCATGTTTAACTGCAAGCTTGAAAATAAAGCTGAAAGTGATGAAAATAGAGTAATATGATTTCAAGCATATCATAATATTGTTATCTTTTTCAGGAACTTGATGAAGCTACAATATGTTCTACTAGAAAAGATCTCAGTGACCTCTGTACAATGTTGACATTTGCTATCAACAGAATGAAGCAGAAGGTATTGAAGCACTATATTTTGTATTCAAATTCTTATAAATTTATATAAGAAACTGGTTTATAAGAAACTAGTACTAGGGTGGCGAAAATTTTAAGAAACCCTGGTACTATGGTTAAGAACTGCTAAGAAACTTTTAAAGCCAAATACAATGAAATCATGGGAAAGTTGTGGTTTAGCCTTTATCTTTTGGTAATATTCATGAAAAATTTATGTTTTGAGTCAAATAGAACTCTTCTTCTTGCTAAAAATTGTGCTGGCTGTCAAGAAGCGATTATGTGGCAATGGTAGGAAATACATATGCATAAAAAAACAGATTAAGAAACTTTTAGTACGACAAAGCTGAAATTTTCATGTGAAATTAAGAAACTTTTAGTACTATGGGCTTATCCAAGTTTCTTATACAAGAAAAATGTGTATGTTGCTATGACATGCCATACCTTGTCAAAGTTATGATGAAATATTCTTTAAAATTCTAAAGAATAGAGTTTGATGTGCCCAAGAAGGCCTTTACTGTATGCAGATCTGTGGAGGAGCATGATTTAATGAAGATCTTTTTTCTCTTCTTTTAATTCAGGCAGATGATTTGTATCTTCCTGTCTCAGAAGAAAAGGAACCTTTCTACAGAATGTTTGTTTGTAAGCCTCTTTGTTTCAAGGAAATTGAACAGGTAGATTCACCTTTCCTGGACATGCTACCAAAATTAGAATAATATTTGTTTTTCAATTTCAAATGCAAATTGATTGTTTATCATCATTTAATACTTTGCTGAAACTTCAAAATTTGAAAACAATGCTTTTGTCATGTTAAATGCTTAGATCTTGTTTCTATCTCGTCAAGCTTACTGAAAATGGGTGACTGAAATAGCAGAATATCCTCCAATAACCTAGAACTTGAATTGATTAAACCAGAAATATAAGTTTGGCTAAACAAACACACAATAGCAATCATTGGACACCAAACAAAGGCAAATGCAACTATTTGGTGTGGAATGTCTTTTATCTAAAGAATGGTTTTTATTGAACAATAAGATAATTAAGTATGTATAATTGTGAGCCTCTAGAGATGATTTGAGAATGAATAAAATTGGATCTGAAATTTTTTTATTTGACACCTTTAGCAGATATGAAGATACTGTCTTCTATATCTCTTAATCTGGAGTAAGACGTCCTCTGGAGATAGGCTTCCATTACATTTCAATTTTATTCAAAGAATACAACAGGCTAATACAATGTAAGATAAAAATATATGTATTCTACATGACCCAAGAGAAGCTGCGCTTATCTAGCCTGGACCGTATCCATTAGGAAATCAGCGGGACGAATGGTGATGATAATAAATATGGAATGTCTTTTAAATGCATACAACATGGATTATTTCCACATTTGTTGAAATGTTTATTTTATCTCCAAGAGAGTCTCAAAGAAAGAGTTTGGCAATGTGAAACAATTTGTTGCTGAAATTGAGTGGATCTATCATAATTCTGTCATTTACCACAGTTGTAAGTATCCGCACTGTTCAATTTTGTTTCATCCTTTTTTTTTCAAATTAAATTTGTGGCAATAACCATCTGCAAATAGATTTAACATTTCTTGAAATTATACAAGTATTTTAATGCCAATGAACACATGCAAACGTATCATGTGAAGCACAAATTCTACTTCTTTAAATCAGTGTAAAAAGGTGGGCATAAGATTCTATGATCTATTTCTTTTAATTGAATGTCTTGAAAGAAACCTTAGCTACTTATCCATAATTTTACCATGGACTTTTCAGAAATCTTGAGTATTTTTTATTTCAACTCATTGGAGGATGTGACATCGAAGTTCTAAATTGTAAATCAGGAAAGTGACAGACATTTGCTTGATTCCATATTGTAGACATCCATAAACTATGATTTCCTTATGTTTTTCCAAAAGTTTAAGAATTATATCATGGTTTAAGTTTTTTCAAAATTTTTCTCGACTTCTTGAAAATAAGGAAAACACCCTAATTCTGAAAACGTTACTTATTTTGGAAAAGTTCAATGGAAAAATTATAGCAAAATAGCTAAAGTTTTCGGGGAAGCCATTCAGGTCAAACAAATAGGTCACAGAATTTTACACCAACCTTTTTAAAGATTTAGAAGGTACGCTATAAGATGAAGCACTTTTTATTTTTCATTTATTTGTATTGAACAGGCTTTTTTTGCATTCGTTTTCTTTGTTTACTGAAATGCTATGCAATCAATTTTTAGCTGAAGATGGTTTGACAGAGCTTGCAAAGACTGTCATTAATGACGGCAAACGTGAGGTAGGTGATTAGATTTTTCTACAAGAAATACTGGTCAAGAGCAGCTGTGCTTGATTTGTTTGACTTGGAAAAAGGAGTGAACAACCTTTGCAAACCTTTGGTGGTTACAGTACATTTCTGGTAAATGAAATGCAGTACAGGCCTTGCACACATTAACATGGCAAGAATTCTTGAGCTTTATGAAAGATTGTAAATTTTCTAAGCATGGATTCTTAAGAAGTCTTAGGCAGGAAAATCATGTTAATGTCTGCAAGGCCCATACCATATGCAATTTTTTGGAAGCATGCTAGCTAGGATTTCGTAATATCAATGCACAATTTTTATTTGGTATCAATCTTGTTTCAGCTGAGTCAAATTGAAATTTGTGCTGATTGCTACATCCTGTCCAACAAAAGACCTAGAAACTGGTTTGCAATTCCATGTGTAAGTACTTTAACTCCAAGGACATGTTTTATTCAATATCCGTTATCAATTTCCTTATAAATTTTCTATTTTTGACTGAAAGCTTATCTTTTCAAAGTGGCCAGCTCATTGCTTAGAATTATAAAGTGTTCAAATAGATAACTTCAGTGAACATTGCTTCCACCAGGACATCATGTCATTGTCCTCTAAAGAAAACTTTCTTTTCATACAAGTTGAGAACTTCCTGCCATTATGCAGGTGGCTGCATCAACAGATAAAGAGATGATTTCCCAAGTGTATGGTCACTTGACCTGATGAAGTGGACATAAACAACATTAGCTGAAGTTGTCTTTTACTGTTATTTATATAATTATTCATGTTTCCACTAAAGTAGTATTTCAGTTTGGTTTTGCATCCGTTTGTTTGAAGTTCTATCAAGGAGTACACTTGATTGCTTTCCTTGAATCTTTTTATCATATTTCATTTCACAAAGTCTAAGATTTTCAATTATATTTTCTTGCAACTTTTGTTCAGAATCCTTTATGTATCATATATAAAACATTATACATATCAATTTATATATTTGATATTATTTATTTTACAGAAAAATCCCCATGAGGTTGGTTATGCCAAACTCGGCAGTGATCCTCCATGGCCTGCGAAAGTAAGTTGATTTCACGTTTATTTCTGCCAATAGTAATTTGAATGTATGCAGGTCTAATTAGAAATATTCTGTGCCTGCTAAAAAATTGCCTGAAAAATGTGCCTGCAAGCAAAGGTACAGTAAAGTGCCAGCAACTAACCATGGATGATGAATTAGTTTATGCCTACAGGTGGCACTTGGCGCTTGCGTACATTAAAGAGGCCTGAATGTAGACTGACGACGTGATTCCTTGTATTCATTCAGTGTTTTTAATCTGATGTTTTATTTTCACTCATACAAGGACTTACAACCAAACAGATTCAAAATTGAGCCACGAAACCGACTTCAGCAGGGAAACGTAGCAAATGACTCCTTTTCTTGAACAAGAACAATGATATAGATAGCAACAAAAAATTATTAGCTGCTTTCTAAACGTAGGGAATATGTAGCTGCAGATGAAAAAGTTACGGAATTGTAATTTCAAAAGTATGTACATAATTTAATGTCATTTTTCCCAATTTTCCTGTCAGATTCTTCGCAAATCAGACGATGGGGCAAATGTTGATGTGAGATTTTTTGGCCCTCCATATCAAAGGTAGGCTAAACTTCCAAATGTATACGTAGGTATTGTATGATAGCACCACTTAGTATATACACAATGTTGCAGTTTCTTATTTTATCGATATTATTTCTATAATTGTTCCGTTTTACTACATACACACCTCATGTGATAACGCCAGTTTGTTTTGTCATACTAAATGAAAATGTAGTTTTGATTAGCATATGTTCCAAATCTTTAAATCGATGCACAAAGTTGTTTGTAAGATTCAATGATCGATTCCTTTTGACTGAATGGCTTGAAAGAAACTTTAGCTACTTATCTATTATTGTACCATTGGCATTTTTAGAAATCTTGAATATTTTCGAAATCACAGGAGCGTATTTTATATTTAAACTAACTTGGGGACTTGATGTCATCAAATTTCTTAATCATAAATCAGAAGACTGACAGACTTGAGTTTGATACCGTGTTGTAGACATCCATAGATTGTGGTTTTCTTGAAAATTAGTTCATGTTTCGCCAAGAAATTACGATGGTTTCAGGTTTTTTTTAATTTTCTTTAATTTAAAAAAAAGAGTTTTCAATTCTAAAAATGTTGAAGATTTCTGGAAAGTCCAATGGTAGAATAGCGAATTTGCTGAAGCTTCAAAGAAATAGGTCATAGAATTTTACATCCATCGTTTTAAAGATTTAGGGCCTATGCTATCTGAAACAGAGAGTTCTTGACTTCTTAAGATTCTGTGAATTTATGTGAAATACATAAAGAATTGAAGTTAACAGTTGATTATACCAAAATGAAAAGGTTAACATATTCTTGTTTCTTCCCCAGGGCTTGGGTTCCAGCTCGCAATATTCACGATTTAAGTTACAAACCACCACAAAAGAAGAAATCGAAGGCATGGAGTCAGGCAATGTTTGAATTAAATGAACATGTTCGATTGCTTAAAGAAAGGAAGATTGAAGTCAATGGAGTTTTGGTATGTTGATTTATGAAGTTCGTTTTCTTCTTCTTCTTTAGCTCTCTGTCTATTGACAGGTTCCAGCCACAAAGTGCCCCCATTCTTCTTTTTTCGTATTATCAATTAAAAATTTACAATACATGGTACTTATTACACTACCTACAAAATACTCTGCAATGCTACAAAGACGATAGCACGAGGAAGAAAATATCCTGTCTACCCCGTGGCATGAACATGGAAAAAAGTGCAAAAACTACATATAACTACTGCCACAAAAGAAACATTCTCAAAAAGAGGACTTAGCGGTTGCTTCACGGATAGCAGAAATTTTAGTGATTTCAATCAAATCGACCAGCTTCATGGATAAATGTAGAGTTAATTCAAGGATACTTCTATTAATTTCATCAGGGACGTGTTTATCATCATACATTAAAAGTTGCGTGGAAACCTCGTTTGAAGGACTACTAGGTCCAAATTATCATAATAAGTGAAAGCTCCAGCGAGAAGATCTCGTCCTTGAATTTCGAAAAACGGAATGTGCATTCTTCTATCCTTTTTCGACTAACAAAGTTTTTGTTGCCCTTTATTCTGTTTTCTTCCTCTACCTCTTGTTCCTTCGGCTCATCCTTCCAAAATCCTTATGAATTAGCCTCGTTTTTATACGAATTCTCGTAGCGTTTTCAGCTTTACCCAGGCACTTTGGCTATTAGTTTTTGGCCTAGACAGAGGCTCGTTCAAGCTGATTATTCAGGAACTGTGTGCTGATCATACTTCGCTATGCGTTACAACTTTTCATCAAATAAATCACAGAATCCCGAATATAAGCAGGCTTTGGAGATCTTCACCAAGGTTAAGAAAAATGCTCAACCTTCCTCCAGATGGATAAATGTTTTTGATAGAAACTTCTTCATCGTTGAAAAAAATATGGGTGTATTTAGGCCGTGACATAAGTTATTCCTTTGTTTGGAGAGGTCTTCCTCGCGGTCAGTGACCGTGTTACTGAAATGTTTTCCTGACTTAACAGGGCAGCGGACAGAAAAATCAACATTTTGAATCCTCAATCCTGTTGCACCGTTTTTTAATTGCACGAACATTAACTGCGTAAACAGTGCATTGCAATCTTGTTTGTGATTTTAATTTCGATGAATTTGATTGGGGCCGAAATTTCTGTGTAGATTTAAGAATATTTCGGAGGACATAAAAACACAAGCGAACAACAGAGTGCCCCAAACAACTGGGCCTATATATGGGGTTGCTGCGAAGGAACTGTAACTTCTATTAAGGATAGGCTCCAAGTTAAAGTTTCAAACCTTTTTCAGCCAATCTGACAAGTGGTTGCTGATCTATGGCCCTACTGGGTGAGCCAAAAAAAGTTTACACGTTTGGTGGGCTGTGACTGATATTCAAAACTGTAATGTTTATCTATATGTCAAAGGCTAACATAGATGTGAAAGTTTTGTTTGGTAAAATCACTCATCTTTTATACCCAGAAATGAGGAAATGCTGGTAAGGGGTCATATCATATCATCATATCATATATATTATTTGTTACTGCAGGTCAGGCAGCCTAAGGCTGATGTGGACCTGCACATTAAGATAACTCCTAATTATGATTAAAGTAAAGCCTTGTACGATATAAAATCATAAGTTAAAATCTAGATATTTACAAGGGTTTATATGGGAATGAGAAATCAACGTTCGATGCTGGCCCATGCTGACATTTTTGCGGTTGATGTAAGAATCAAAGCTATTTCTTCAGTAACTTATTTTAAGTTGGCTGAAAGGATTTCTAACTATTGAAAGCCAATGTAAGCCCACTATGCATGTCGCATCCAGGCATGGGACCCCTAGTTTAACGTCCCTTCCGAAGGACAGCGAAGTGAGTTGCGAGGTCAGGCCTCCGAGAGGTTACCCATCCGCAGTTTGAGCTTACTCGATAGAGCTAAGCCACTCTCGGCGACTCACCGGTTGATGTAAGAATCAAAGCTAGTATATTATGAGATTCTGCTTTGCTTCGAAATGAAAACCTCGAATTTAACCCTGCATCCTGATTGCTTTGCAGCCCGAAACGGAAGATCTCCTCAGCCCTGACAATTCAAGCCCAGCAGTAGAGCCACAACCACGCAAAAGGGGCAGGAAGAAAAGGAAGTTGATAAACAATTCATCATGTGATTCAGATGGGAACAATAGCGAAGCACCTGGGGATATGGCATCAATGGGGGACCTCCTAAGCCCTGACAATTTAAGCCCAGCAGTAGATGCACAACCACGCAAAAGGGGCAGGAAGAAACGGAAGTTGATAAACAATTCGTCATATGATTCAGATGGGAACAATAGCGAAGCACCTGGGGATATGGCATCAATGGGGGATGACCGGCCTGAAAATGGGGATATCCATATGGATAGCAATCGCATGACAGATGATTACAAGATTATCACAAAACTCAGAGAACAGGTATGTTTCAGTTGTTTATGTACCATATGTTTAAATTTGCAATGGGTTACACAAGAATGGACAAAATCGGCTAAGGTTCGTTTACCTAATTTAAGTCATTTGAGCATACTCTTGGTCATGGGAAGTTTCAGCATTATTCTACGTAAATTGTGATTTGCAATTTGTTGTGACCGGTGTCAGACGAAATATTCAATGAGCGGTTCCATTCCTTGGACAATAGTGGTTCCCCCAGTCCGTTTTCTTGATTTTCAATGCAATCTTTGTTGTTAATTTGGATCAGTCACGCTGGCTTTTAGATTTGGCTTAAGCTCTGTCCTTTTTAATTTATTCATACTTAGACATGAAAACCCTATCAGCTATTTTAAACAAACTGAAAGAAAGATAATCACTGTGTAAATAACTACAGATTTGAACTCTTGAATCGATCTTGCTAAGGATAGTGCTTTGGGAAGGATGCTAATTTTGCTGGAATCCCTTCAGTTCTCTTTTGAACATCATAATAGACCTTTTAGCTATTCTACAAAAGAACCTGGATCGAGCGTTATTTTTATACATTTTGATACGCGACGTTCGATCGAGTGGCTTTAGACCTTCTATCACTATTGTACACATTCGAAAATTCTACAAAATGTAGCAAAATTTTGTTCGATTCTGATTCCTTTCAGCATAGCTAAAAGGTCTATTGTGGGAAACCCGTTCGCTAAGAGGACACTAGAATCCGTTCTTTATCCCTGGAATGATATTATTGTCATCTTTAATGTCAGGTAAAACCATCAAATCGCCCCAATCACCACAGCTCGCTTAGCATTTGATAAATATCCGGCTTTGGTAGAGGAATATTTTAAAATCATGGTAGTTTGATGAATCGAAGCTTTTTATCTTAGAGCATATCAAAATCTCAGAGCATATCGACCAAAATGAGTGATGTCATCATGGTCTGCGCGTTCCCAATCATTCTTGTCTGATAGGAGATTTACCTCTCTTTCTTGGCTTCCAACATGGTCAAGTTCATTCGCGTCATCGTCGATGATGTTTCGATCAGCTTTGATAACTTGAACTTTAAAGCTCATAGCTGCGTGAATATTTAGCCGATTTGCTAGCTTCTGGGCCGGGTTGTTCAAACCACGATTAGCGCAAATCTTGGACTAACAGCTTGATTGGACCCATTATTCTGTTTTCGTTGCATGGTCTTAATCCAGTGTTAGGCTAATACCAGTTTTGAACAACCGGGCCCTGGTGTCTAAAATTAATTTACAATCTCAGCAATATGGTTATCGTACCATGGAGCCCGTTCAATATTTCGTTATTTTTTAATATTTAATCAACGCCGAACAATTTTTTAAGACACCCTGTAGTTAGAAGTCTTTCCAGCCTACTTAAGATAGATGAATGAATGAACGAACGAGCAAACGAACGAACAAACGAACAATCGAACAATCGAACGAACGAATAAAAAGTGGCCTATTCGAGCATTCGTTTGCTGGAATAGCTAAAGCAATTGATAATTTCTATCTGAAAAATACCTTAAACATCACATGATATAAGCACCAAACGTATCAGGCTGTGCCCGTCATCAGTAGTAAAGACACTCAGCAGAAACGAATAATGTTATAGGAAGGAAAGAATATTTAATGATTCATTCGCTCGAGAGGACTCAAAAAGTTGCTTAGAGCTAGGAGATAGTTGATGAAGAATGCTATGTCATCGAATTTTTCTTGGAAAGTAGGGAGGGTCTATCTAAATGATATTCCACGATTCTCGTTCATTGTAATATGATTTGAAACCAATGAATCGTTCCAAGAAAGCCGGGTGTAAATCTTTTTTTATTACTTAGAGTGCCACTCGAGATTCTTTCTCCAGGATTCATGTTTTGACTAGTTTTGGGGTAGTTTTGGAATTATATGGTGGTGAAATGTTTTAGGTTCGGAGTATGGAAGAAAATTTACAAGAATCGAGAACGGAGCTTGAAGCCGAGAAGCTGACGAACGAGAAACTAAAGCAAGAATTGGAAACGATTAAGAAAGAATCGGAAGAGGCCATTTTGAGTATGAAAGAAGAGTTGCAACTAGAAGCGCAACGAGAAAAAGCAAGTGCGGTCGAACAATATAAAAAGGAAATGCAAACGACAATTGAACTAAAAGTTGCAGAAGAACTTGAGAAAGAACGACAGCGTAGCGAAGAGAAGATTCTGGAAGTCACCGAGAAAGAAAGGAATGATGCGCAGGAGAAATTAAAAGAAAGTCTTGTGCACGAGAGAGCACAGGTTGAATCGAGAGTCCAAGCTTTGCGGCAGAAAGATCGAGAAGAATTTCAACGAAATGTCGAAAGTTTCCGACGAGAAGCAGAAGGCACGGCGCAACGACAAGTTGAAGAAATCACGCGAAAGTTGAAGGCGGAAGAACTGGAGAAACGAATAGCGCAAGAAAATGTTCGCCGCGCGCAAATGGAAACAGATAGGATTGTACGTGAAGCGATTATGACAACGAAGAAAAAGTCATGGTGTTCGAATTGTTCGTCAGAAGCGTTTTATCATTGTTGTTGGAACACGAATTATTGTTCAACCGATTGTCAGAGAGTTCATTGGGGCGCGCATCGATATCAATGCACCCGGGATTTGATGAGTACGTGTAGAAATTGCCAGCAAAGGCAGCCATTTCCAGGGGGTCCTCCTAACTTTGGACCAGGACCGCAGCTGCAACCTAAATGAAGAAATGACATTATACTTGTTTGAGCTTATTCAACGAGAAGTAGAAGTAGTTTAGTTTTGTCTGATTGCAAACTGCAGACATTGTCACGAAAAAAGGTAAATTGCGTGTCTACCCCATTCATGCTCGCAAGTAAATCCAGCTTAAACTAAAGCAGGTTATCGAATGGGGCCTTCGTATTGGTCAATCCAACAAGTCAATACATCTGATTGGTTGAAATTTTACCTGGCTCGATAAAGCTGGTTTTACTGTGTCATTGTGAATGGAGTATTAGATTACTTGTATGTGAGTGGCTGAGCGGCTTATACAGTTTCCGTCAGGTGACTGAAGTTAAGCTCGGTTGAATGAGGTCAAACTCTGGATGGGTGACCTCGGAGGCTTGACCTCTCAACTCACTTCGCCGTCCTTTAGAAGGGATGTTAAACTAGGGGTCCCATGCCTGGATCCAGCATGCATAGTGGGCATAAATTAGCTAGGAATAAGCAGCTAGGAAGTAGCTAGGAATACTTCCAGTCCACTCAAAATAAATTACTGAAAAAGAACGCACACTATTTTAATCAATTAGTCCGTTGATCAAACGAATTCTGAATCTTTTGGACGAGCTATTTTTCCAAACCAATCTACCGTCGCGATAAAGGTCGCTGTGAAAATCGTTTTCACAAGGCTAGTACAAATGATTAGTGATCACAAGCAGAGTGATTTTTAAAGCTGATCAATCACACCACAAAGGATCATGGGTGGCAATCTGTCTTTAAAAGTTAAATTGGCTACCTAGGCTTTTGGGTGGCCTTTTGCCGCTTGCTTTGTTTACATTTGCGGCTTGAATATTTACCCGTAGAAATACGTGGATTGAGTGATCACTGATTTATTGATTTATTTATATGATTGATCACTGATTGCCTTGTTGTGGCGTGTAAAGCAAACTACGGATGCTATTATTACGGTTTTCCTCAACGAGAAGGCTGCAAGGATATATTACGTCAGATATCCTGGTCCTGTGCCCCGTGTTCAACCTTTCTCTTGATCCTTGTTCGACGGTGTTGGGAAGCGAGCATTTCTGTGTGTGACATGTCTGCTGTTTGCATTTAGGTTCTTTCATTTTGACAAGAAACGAGATATTTTTAATGACCTATAGTTATCTGCGAGAGATTTTTATTAAGCAGTGATCAATTTTAAGTTGGATCATGCGTAGTCAAGATAAGAGGACAAAATAATGTTTTTAACGTATTTAAAGGTCGTTTCCTCGAAGTATTTAGAAAAATAGAAAATAACATTGTTATGTCAGGGGCAGGAATGATGGAATGATTTAGTTAGAATATGCTTGTTAGCGACTGAAACTTGATCGTTTCCAGGTAACCTTTGAATAACGTTTTCCTGCTGGGCACCTCCCAAAAATACACCGGTTTACAAAATCACCAATACTCGATTATCAAACCTATGTTGAAATTTTCTTTCTTATTCGTTGTGTCCATCACCAATAAACATTTGAAGATGATGAAATATTTGTTTTTGATATTTAAATATTAAAAGTTCACATGTTGAAAAACCTAATTTTGAGCTATACTATTCAAGCAACGAATTCAGTCTTGTCTAAGAGCCAAAATTTTCCGATTTTTCATCATCGCTAAAGTCTCCAATGATAGTCTGCGTTTCTTCTTGTCATTTGTGACCAAATCGAAAGCTGAATTTACGCAGAGGAATTGACCTGGTGAACATCAGTGCTTCTTACCAGCATGATTCAAAACCAGGCTGCCCTAAAAAGAGGAATATTTGCTAACTTTCAAATCAACCACAAGATCAGCCATACCTCCTTAGAGAAGGATTTGGTCTTTCTTCTACTTGCTAAGAAAAAAATTTAAAGATCGACCCCATAGTTGAAGTTTCGTGATTTTTCAAACTGGAGTACTTTTTTGGGACACCAGGTGGCTCTTACACCGTAACGAACAAACAGAACAATCAACACTGCAAATTGTTGCAAATTTTGACCTGTATTTCTAGTAAATCAAGTCGTTGCTCATGATTTCTGAAATAGATGGTTCATTGAAATGTCCATGCACAAACTTAAATTTAGTATACGCTCATGGCATTTGCACGAATCTTTTGATTTTAGTCGGTTGTTCGACGACCATTTGGAATCTGTATACAGTAAAAACCAGGGAGACATAGATAGTCGTAAAAACCCGCGTATGAGAACCTACAATTTTTCAAGTCAGCCTAACTAGGTTCTTATATTTTGGGTTGAGGCTGTTCAGGCTCTTGAATTGGTTCCAATTTTATTCAATGCTTGCAGGAATTGCATTTCTTCAGGTTCAAACTTCAGGCCTATTATTTACTGTCAGTTCACATCACTTGAGCTTATGACGTATTATTCACAACAGAGATTTGCGGAAGAATCAGCAAATTTTACATAATCCAAAGAACAGCTTTCAAAGCTTCTCGTGGATAATATAAAAATCTCTGATTCTTCCACAAACTTCTGTTATGAATAAGACCTCATGAACTCAAGTGATGTTAATATATTTCTCGTAAAGATCAACAAAACCAACATGACAATGAATACTACATTTTTAGATAGAACATATAGCAGAATGAGCTTGTATCGGCTCCATGACTAAGCAACTGCGTTTTAATCTAATTTGAGGATCTCTACAAATAAGAGCCTATTTCAAATTTCAGGCTGAATGGGTTATTATACAATGGGGGTCTAATTGCAAAATTTCAGCCTGCAGGTTCTTAATTCACTAGGTTCTACGCGGGTTTTTACTGCATGATAACAATGTTTTTGTAAACACTGATAAAATCAAGCGGTATATCAAAGGATTCCCGACAAATAGTTCGTCTAGATAGAAAATTTGGGACAAAGCTCAAAACTAATTTTTGCCACAAAAAGTCGTTTTCTGAGATCAAGTTTTCCTGCAGCTTGGCCCTCCAGGAACAAGTTTGTTTCAGCCAGTGCAGTAGCGGTATGCAACCTTTTTGTGTGATTTCATGAGTTGCATCGAACTTCAATTGGATTTATAACTTTCTAGGTCACGAATTTGATTCGTCGGATCGTAGTTAACTTATTTTCTCTTAGTTGTAATTTATTTAGTAATAACTTTGAAGCGGTAATCGTCAGCATAGGTTCCAAATCTTTAAAAAGGCTGGTGTAAAATTGAGTGACCTATTTCTTTGAACTGAATGACTTCAAAGAAAATTTAGCGAATTCTCTATAATTCTACCGTTGGAATTTTCTAAAATCTTCAATAGTTTCAGAATTAGAGTGTTTTTCTTCTCTTTCAAGAATTCAAGGAAAATATTCAAGAAAACTTAAAACCTTCGTAATTTCTAAACTGTTTGACGTAACATGAAATAATTTCGCAGAAAACCATAGTTTATGAATGCCTACAATATGGTATCAAGCAAAAGTCTGTCACTCATCTGGTTTATCATTTAGAAATTTGATGACGTCACATCCTCAAATGAGTTGAAATGTAAAATACGCTGTAATTTCCAAAAATTATCAAAATTTCTGAAAAGTCCTACGGTAGAATTATGGATCAGTATCTAAAGTTTCTTTCTAGCCATTCAATCAGAAGAAATAGGTCATAGAATTTTACACCCACCTTTTTACGCCGAAATAAAGATATGGAACCTTTGCTGTAATCGTCACTTATTCTTAGGTTGTTTGATCAAGAGGCATAGTCTGGAATTCTGTAGGGAAGCATAGTCGACGAATCCACTTTTCTCTCATGAAAGGGAATCTACATAGTTAACTTTGTCTTTCGATGGGGCTCTATTGCACCACGGGCAACGGGAAGATAAAATATTGGCCTGCTAGGTTAGTTTTGGTCCCCTAAAAATCAACAACCTTCGCAACATACCTCCATCCAGTCCTTTGTTGACTAAAGCATGCTTTGGAGGCGCATTTTGAAATTATGCCTCAGGAGTAATGGCGGGTTGCTGGATCGCTTGCAGTGTGACTTGACAGTTTCCATAATACGAATACAGAATACATAAGATGAATACAGAAGAAGAACAAACATGGTGCTTTCAACATTTAATTGATGCTAAGCATGCTTTAGTCAACAAAGGACTGGAGGTATGTTGCGAAGGTTATTGATTTTTAGACATTAGGCCATAACGGACAAAAACTAATATAAGGTAGGCCCGTTGCCCGTGATTGCACAAATAGTATTAAGTTCGTATTGTCCTTCTTTTAAGTGTAAAATCGAGTGTAACGATACTTTTTCAGACAAGACTATAGTCTAAAGAAACTCATATCTCATCGAACCTTTCAAGCAACCAGATTTAAAGAGTTATTGTCACCCAGGGCATGCTGCAATTTCAGACTGTTTAAAAATAACATCTGGCCTAAGCAGAAATATGGAGCCTCACTGCAGTTAGGTGAACTGATTGAAATTGTTGGGGAGACGAGATACGGTTTATCTGAGGAAACGCACGTATCCCCCGTGCAGTAGATTAGTGCTCACGCGCAATAGCGTTTTGGGTTGGAACTCTGACGGGCGCATGAGCATTAACCTACTGCACGGGGGACACATCCTCGTACAAACCGTATCTCATCACCCAACAAGGAAAGTCAAACTTTTCCGGACTACTAGTGTGGATCCATATCTACCAATTTGGAAACCGCAAATGACCCGGGTAACAATGACTCCTTGAGGAAATTAACCGTAATTTATTAGCACAAGTAAACTGACAGACTTGCCAGCGCACTAGATTCCCTGGTACAATAGCTGTGTCTTAATTTTTTGTACAATTTATGTTTGGTTAGATGATAAATTTTTGCACGATGTTTTGTAAGTTGACCTAGATATCATATTATCCAGTTGCGATTATCCATCAGTCTTTTCTATTTTATCCGTGATGTTTTACTTTCCTCGTTTATTCTTTTATGAACAAAATGAAGTTAAGTAGTTTTGCCTTGAAAGACTAAATCCGCTTTCGTGACTTTCCAGCTTTCATAGAGGTCCTGGTTTGCAACATGATCGCGCGAACTGTTTTGCAATTCCTTTCATGTCTCAAGATCTTAGTTGAAAGTTTGAAATATTTAGCGGTATTTTTTTGATAAATACTTCTAGAAATCCTCAACATTGTTTCAAATACGACCTTTCTGGGTTTTCTTTGTAAATGTAACAAATACGGTTGTTTTCAACCAAGATGATAGATTTCAGACGTTTTTCGGCGGTAGAAGGCTGGCTCTAAGGAACAAGAATCCAAGTTACTAGTTGAAGATTTATCAGGCAAAGTAATGCCCTTCAGCCTCTCTTTAGGCGTCAGGTGAAAATATTGGGGAATTGAAACGAGAGATGCCGAATAAGTGTTTCTTTTGAATCATGAGTAGTTCAACACTGCTGGTGTGCCTTTATGGAGGACTGAGGAGCGCTGCAACTAATAGGTACATGTGGAGGAATAATTCATATATTTATGCGGAGGAGATAACTCCTCCGTAATAAATAATGCTTTCCTCCGCAAAAGTTCAAAGCTGCGGCAATGGAGCACACCTGCGGCGTCAAAGCACCCATGGTTGAATATCCGGAAAAATCAGATCTTTTTAACTGATGCAAAGCAACTGATGTCCAAAATTACAATACTGTAACTGAATTCTTGAATTGCAGACGATGTTCACTTTCGGTAGAATTTGACTTTTTTAAGCGATCAATTCGGATGATTCCTTATCGAAAATTACAATTGAGATCTGATGTTTTAGACAGACCAGAATTTGCACATATTTCCAGGGAAATTACACAGTTTTTGAGTTTTCAAAAGTTTCACATCACCGCAGGTTAGACAAGAATTGCAAAGATGGAAGACTTCAGGTTTTCTGCGACGATTCAAAACTTTCATGTCGTCACATCAATTCAACTAATTACTATCAAAAATTTATCACCCGATGAATTGTACCATACATATTTACAATATTAACACAACGAAAACTATAAATTGAATAATGTTAAGGTCCCAGATTGTAATGTAAGCTTCACTTCAAGCAAGTGCAGTCCTAATAGCAAATCTGCTCCTTGAAGAGTCGGTAGATCTTGAAAATGTCCCTTGCATGCCTTTGAAAAAGTCTTCATTATAATGTGCAATTCAAAAATAAGCGGTTAGTTTAGTTGTTAAGGAACTTAGCCCTAATCGAATAGTTACTGTAAAAACCCGCACATAAGAACCACTATTTTTAACAGCTCTCTGGTTAAAATTTGGAGAAAAAGGTGCTAAAATTTGTCATTTATAAGGTTTTTGGAGAGTAAAAGCGTCCAATATCTTACTGTTCTTAAAGTTAGGACCCTAGAATGAAGAACCTTTGAAAGGCTAAGCTAAAACACCGATGGTTCTTATGTGTGAGTTTTCTGTAGCTTGTGGCAAAAAACAATAGGATGACAAGTCTTGTGGGGAAACAAAGTTAATCACGATAAATCGTTGATAATTAATCATTGCTGAAGTTTGATTACTGATGCAAGCATTATTTCGTATTGTATGATAATGTCTAAGAAACTTCCCCAGCCTTATATGCTGAAGGTCATATTTCCTTGAGATATTAGGGAAAGAGGCACGAATTTCCTATGGATTTGACTTGTTCTTCTCTGTTGAAAATACTGAGTAAAGTTCGATCCTAACGCATAGATGAGCTTGACCATTCTCTAAAGTGTCCTGGAGTCCATTACTATAAACTAAAGTCCAATACAATGATCTTTGACTTGAACCGAAGCTTGGTACTTTCTCTGACATTACTTGAGACAAAACTTTGACTGCATTGCATCAGGCAGCAAAACATTTCCTGCAACTTCAAAATCTGGACAAGCAATAATCTGCAAACAATAGCTTAAATTTGCCTGACTGAAAAGCAAAATTTTACGGCGCTTTTCAGCATGAGCAGTCTATGACCTTGCAAAACTTTGAACACGTGAAATCACCAGAAATCAACTGAATTGATTTGAAAACTTCTTAGAAGGGAAACACAGTTCGTGAAACACTTTCACCAATAACTTACGAACTCTTCAAAATTGGAACTTCTTCAAATCGGGCCAACCTTTGGGGAACTCTCTGGGGAGACTCTGAAGGGACCTTGGCTTTGCTTGCAACATCTCATCTCACCATGAAAAAGGGCATCTTCCTCGACTCAACCCCTGAACACAAAACACATCTTCTTCCATCTGCATTCTTCTTTAAAACATGGGCCTATTGGGTTACCTGGCAACCTGAAACGCTAGACATTCTATAGCCGGGGGTCGGGTCGGACTTATGATTTCTTGATGCTATGAAGTGAAGATGCCAGTAGAAGCCTTTGCGTCGATACTTAGGGAATCCTTTGTAAATGTAGCACCCAGCTCCTTGAGCCACGCTGTACATGCCCCGTCTTCAGTGAATGCTAACTCCGTTTCTATGAACTTCACTGGTAAACTAGGTCGGTACCTACCCAGAGTAAACATCGAACATAGAAGAGAGAAACAGAATATGAAATTAGATTTGGCGAAATGGAGATTCGAGCAAGAAATGCATTTCTGAAATTGATAATTTTGTAACGATTAAAGTGTAAAGATTATACCAAAATCCACCGCATAAGTTTTGAACAAAAGGTCATTCAAATAAACTGCCTTGCGGCAGAGTTTAACAAATAGAAATGACTGCAAATCGTGGCCAACAATATAAAAATGTCTGCGCAACTGATCCACTTTCCTTGTCCGCTGACATCAGCATTTTTATCTCTGATCAGGTTTACTATCCTCTATGGAATGATTTGCAGACACAATATTTATGATGCTTCGTCAAACTTTTCCGTATTCCAGACATTCATGACGTTCTTTGCTTCAAAGACGCAATTTAGAAAAATGAGTAAGACAAGAGAATTTCCCCCAACCAATAAAATTGGGTTTTTTGATTTTTAGGAACCTTTGAACAAGAAAAGTGGATCAGTTGCGCAGACTCTACTTTTCTTCCTCGTTCCTGGCTGGGTCCGAGCGTTTGTACGCAGGCTAGGAAATGGTCTGATCAAGAATCATGCATGGAGACGTGAAATTGAGACTGTTTTAAAGACTGATTGTGGGCCGAATAGAGAGCAAGGCAAGAGAACCTAGGCCGAAAACCACTTTCAGATAATACAAAAGTCGACTTTATGACGCCACAAAGGATCATGGTTTTCAATGGGTCTTTAAACTTGAGCTAGTGCAGGAAATCGTCAACATACGAATCTGGCTACAAACTAGAAATAAGTTGCAGGGCGTAATATTTCAAGGTTTCAGTTTTTGTATTGCTTTGAGGTCTTCAAAGTGTTCTCTAAAATGGTTTTAAAGGCATTGATTTCACGTTAAAGCGAATGCAAACCGGCTTGAAGATTCTACCCACAGACAGGAAACAAGCGTATTTTGTGAATGAAAAACAGTGAATATCAGAAATATCTCCTACCATTTTATACTTACCCGCTGAGTTAAACCTGCAAACAACTAAAAGCAACATTGTCAAGCATAAAAAATAAACAAATGCTTTGTACATTAAATTGGGACGTTTTCATTGAGCAATCGATCTGCAGTATTTGAAATATTGAGAAATTTCCCAGCAAGCGAAATGCCAGTGGTTGCACAATAAAGAAAAAGTATCCTCGCTTTTAAAACAGAATTTCCCCTTCCACTTAAAGATTTGACAAACGATAATGGGTTCATCGACACAGTGCACATTGCCCTTCTACAATCGTTAGCAGTTTTCGGACTGAAGCATACAATAAACACCGGCGTATAAGAAACTAGTGGATTAAGAACCCACAGGCTGAAATTGTCAAATTAGACCCACATCTTAACAAAAACCGATTGTCTTCAATGTACAAGGACCCAGGCTGACTTGCAAAATTGTAGGTTCTTATATGCGCAGTGTTTATTTATCTAGAGAACGGAATGAATTGAATTGAAAGACGTCATGTGACATAATGGTATAATGTAAAGCAAAGCCAGCATTATGTCCACTGTAACGAATGCACAAGGGCTTGAAACAAAAAAACAGTAAACTTAGAGAGATTATGTCGAGTAACGGAGAACTTTGCTGCACAACAAAGCTGGATATTGGTAGCTTTAACGCTGTCAGAGAAGGCCAAAATCGTTGAAACAATATTTGAAACATGCTTTTTGTCTTTGCGCATCAACTGACAATTCATAAATTCATAGGGGGGGGGGGCTCTCTCCTTGATTAGTTTACCTATTGAGAGAGCTCCTCCTTTAAGTAATTCCCTGCATACAATTTATTTAGCTTCTCTTTGTATTTGTATATTGTTAGGGGATTATAAATTGTATGTAGTGAATTTAAATTATATGAAACTTAAACAATTTATTGTGACCAATATCAGGCACAACTTGTTAACAAATGTTCTTCCGTAACTTGACATGATATGTAAAAGTAAAAAAGAACTTGCAACCCACGATTTAAACATGATCTTGAGTGCTTGCTTTCTGACCCTGTCTGCAAAAAGATCAATGAGATATCCCGACATGTTTGGAGCTGTTAAATAAAGCTGAAAGAAGTAATGATAATTGCAAAGAACCCATGCAGAGCGCAATGCCAACGCATGTTTCACTGCCTGTGATGCCTTCATTTCGGGTGACAATGATACCAAGCAATTCGACATATCTGATAAAAATGAGTTAAGGGCACATATGTATGTAAGGAAACAAGGTCAGTTTTGTAACACAATAACATCAGCTGCTTTTGATTGGCACCGCAATTGAAAGCGATTAGCGACTGCAGACAAAAGAAATGCTCTCAATTAGAACTAGCAGTTCAAAACAAACAAAACCACAAACGTTGCCCTGAAGCCGCCAGTAGTGCCAACTATTGCCGTGTGCACGCGAAAGGTGGCTTTTAAGAGCAGCTATGAGTTTATAACTAAAGAAGGATAAATCGAAAGATCTTCCTCGTGGATTTTGTTTATTAGATTCAGAATCTTGAGTAGTAGTCGTCTCATTTAAGCCCCAAATATGGGAGAATTGCCTTCTGCTTTGCAAGTAAATATTTGTTTTTCTTTCAAGACCAGCTTTTTCGTGCAATTATTCCATAGATTTTGGTCTGACTGACAATTGCTACTTAAAGACAATTGCTACTTAAAGACAATTGCTACTTAAAGACAATTGCTACTTATCGTGAAGAAGAATAGAATATGAGAGCAAGTTTTTTGCACTTTCCTGCAGAAACCAATGCAAATTTTCTGCAGAATTAGGATGTAAAACGTCCAAGATAACGTCAAGCTGAGAGATATGGCTTTATATTTTTCCTACAGTACACACAACGCAACATACACATGGTCTGGTGTGTGTGAAGATTACTTAATATTCAATTGACTTTAGGTGAGGAATGACGTAATGAGGCAGCTGTAAGGTTTAATTGCTTAAATGAAGATTAAAACAAAGCCTTTTAAAATAATAAAAAATGTCGTTGATATCTTACGTAACATTTGTAAAGTTTTCAAAGAAAAACTCGCTTTTCTAATCATTGTAATTCTTAATACTGTGGATTGCAGGATCTCGATTTAAGCTACCTTGAAAACTTTCCTGGTTCATTGAAAAGGATACCGAGTGTATTGTCGGTGTAGATGTCGTAAATAATCTTGTAAGCAATAAATTCTTCTTCATGTCCTTTCTGGCCTTCATTGTACAGCGATTTCAAACATGTTTGACACTGATTGAACTCTTCTCGATCACTCTACGGAAAAAGTACAAGTATTTGATCATGCAGAGAAACAAGGCAGGCAGCATGGGTTGCTCGGGGCATCAGGGATGAAGTATCTCTCGTACCTTTTAAGCACTACCTCGGAGGATGGCAAATAACTCACACCTATCTTTTATTTCCCTTTCCATTCGTTCATCAGTTCGAGTGCCGCAACTTTGTGAATTATTGCTTCAAAACAACCAGACATGTCTGCTTAAAGGACTTTAATGAATAGACCTTTTAGCTATTCTGAAAAGAATCAGAATCGAACGATATTTTGATACATTTTGTAGAATTTTCGAATGTGCACAATAGTGATAGAAGCTCTAGCGCCATTCGATCGAACCTCGCGTATAAAAATGAATAAAAATAACGCTCGATCCAGGCTCTTTTGTAGCATAGCTAAAAGGTCTATGGTAATAGCATTTGCATATGTATTGAATGGATCTCCGCCTGCGGGAAATATGCGGGAAATATGTGCATTCGCATTACTCAGCTATCGCCAGATTTGGTGGTTTTCGGGTAGCTTGATTCAGGGAGTCTAGATTGAGTTCTAACCAGTTGAAGATTCAGTGGGGTTCTCTCTTTCCTTGAACAGCTACCATACCCTTAAGACACATTTTCTAGAGGCCATTTTGCTGCACTGGGTGTGACCATAGAGTTTCAATGTTTTCATTTTGATTAACAGGATGGCTGGGGTCAAACCCGTTACATCTTGAATAGTTGTTATTGTTAAATTTGATGTAATTCGTCCTTTTTCGTTTAACAGGTCCTTGACTGATAACAGAATTTCTATTCTGAACAAGGAAACCTGGGCTCTTGACCAAACAAAATACCAAAAAAGTAAATTTACCTTCTCCAATGCTATCCTTGCGTGAGTTTCGTAGACTTCGACAGTAAATTCGTTTCTTATGCCTTGCACCTTTAAATAAGCAATGAATCCTTGATGAGTGAAGCTCGGAGAACAGACAAATTCTGGGATATACATACGGTATTTTTCCCGTTAATCGTCAACTATGTAACTCTATATCTAACGATGAAACTTTAAAAGCTATCGTAATACCATGAAATTAGATGCGAAACATAATACCTTTCCTTAAAAAACATTACTTTTGGCGTACTAACGTGGCGTTGCGACTAGCATTTAGAAAATATGTAATACTCACCGTTAAATCTTGGCGTATGACTTTTAGCTGTTCACATGTATAGTGATAATCTTGGGTTCGCTTGTATTTTTGTTTCACCATTTCCAAAGATTTTTTAAGTACATCTTGTGGTCTAACCATCGATGGGTCAGGTGCCTAACGAAATAGCAAAGGCGTTAGAAAACAGTGTGAAACTCTTATCTCTCGCAATTTCTTCCACTAAACTTTAAGTCGGAGGGCAAGGACGAAGATAAAGTGAATCATGTTCATGTTATTTGATACTTCTATTCCATTGAAAAATCCATTGTTCAGAAGTTCGTTGCGACAAATCCCTTAGTTAAATCATCTTCTTATAAGACAATCCAATTTTCGAAAATTCAAGCGGGTCAAGCAATTTAAAGCAGCCAGCCTTGGCTGATGGGGCCACCGTACCGTGTTTAAAGAATTTAAAATGAAAATGGTTTACAACGAATGTTTCGGATCCATTCCAAGATCCATCATCAGCGTGTAAAATTGGGCGTGAATCAACATTAAATAAGGACAGTAACAAAGGATACCAAAAAAGGGCAAAAACGTGAAAGGAGAAGGGATATATGCACGAACTTCATGTGTGATCATATCTTATATTCTTACAGGAATATGGTTGTAGCTGCAGTTCAGATCAGGAAAATGTCCTGTACATCATTATTTAACACCAAATGAAACAGTCTGTTGTTGTTCCTCAAGACAGTGGCACTGTAAAAAGATTGCATGGAAGTTGCAACTTGAAAATTGATGTCTAGATGAAACTACCGTCGTCGGTAAAGCAGAGGCATTTTTTTTCAGTTAAGTCAAACCAATTATATGTATTGATAACTCAACAGCACACACCATGCTTTATTTGACAACATTTAAGATAGGATTAGCTTCGATTGGGTATTAGTTATGAGCAAAAGGCTTTAGTAAGTAGATTGGTTAGTGTTGTGACCAAAAATACAAAACAATACCTCGATAGCCCTAACAACCACCTGATCAAATCATATCATAATACTGAACAATTTGATACTCACTGAGGTCAACCTGAAGTAACGTTTCTCTAACTCTTGACTACATCCAACGATATGAAATTGGCTCCAGTCAACCGCTTCCTCGTCATCACCAGTCGCAAAAACATTTAATGTAGAGGTTATCTTTTTGCCACTGTTTTGTATATTTCTCAGTGTATCTTGAAATCTGTTAGCCCTGCTTTGTTTTCTCTTTGTAACATCAGGATCTTCAGGCTCGGGTGATTCTGGTGGTGATTGGTTTCTGAAATTATCGAGATATCTCTGTCTAAGAATTGACTGCAGTATGAATGAAAATCTTTGGGGTAACAAACTAAGGTTAGATCTCAAATTAGATGCCACGTGAAATTTGAAATAGCGCAAATTACTCTGGAAAAACACTTTAACCGTTTTTATTCGCAGATATTTTCACGTGATATCTAATTTGCGACAGACTGTAGGTTTAAAGTAAATTTATTTGCCCAAGATCTGACGATGTTGAGTTATTCGCTACTTTTGAACTACGGGAAAATCGATACCTTTTCCAAAGTCTTATGGAAAGTTTTGCGTAATTCAGTCCCGAAAAAGGGTTTGAGCAAATTGCCTGTTATTCATTTACATTGATCCTTGTTCCTCATTTCAGTTTTGCCTGAATTCTGTCTGCTAAAAATCTGTGCTTTGTTTGCCCATATTTGAGCAAAGTATATTGCGCATTTTGGCCGATTTTCCATTACAATACTGTACTTCTAAATAAAGGCTTGATAAATGAGTATTATGACAGCTATATCTGACTCTTGCTTTGTTATGGTTTTCGCTAATCTCTCTGCTTTTTCTGAGTAAAAGACCTTGCATACATGGGTATATGCAAAACAAGGCTTACATGTCTATTATATTTTATGTTCTCGATCGATAGACATATAAACATAATAATATATAATATGTAATGTAATATAATATTATAATCTATTGTAAGATATATAGTGAACGATGTAGAAGAGGGACAACATCCTCAGAGAGCAGGCATCGAGTTGATCTTTGCGCTTTTTTTCGTTTATTCAGCTATTTACTAACTAGTTTCGGCCACAGAGCAACACATTGTAAGATATAAATATAATATAAAAACATAATCTATTGTATTTGTTGTTCTCAATCGATGAAAACACAGGAAACTTAAGAAGTGTTACCTGTCCTTTTTTGGGGTACTATTTTATACAAGATCGCTATACTTACATCCAATTCTTGCCTTTCTTCTTCATATTTTGCTCCTGATTATCATCATCTCTCTTGCCTCTGCCTCTTCCTCTACCCCTGCCTCTACCTTTCTTTCCTCTTCCCCTGCCTCTACCTCTGCCAGCTCTCTCTTCACTATCATCATATCGTTCCTTTCTTCCATTTCTCTTCTGTGTTGGACTCCTGCTGTAGCTACGACTTGAACTTCTGCTCCTTGATCTTGATCTACTTCGACTTCTGCTACGGCTCCTAGAATTGGACCCACTCCTTCGTCTCCAACTTTTTCCTTGTTTATAATGTCTAGATTGATGCCCTTTTGGACTTGGCATTTTATCAAAACTAGAGAAATGTGAAGAAAATTGAAGATATTACATACAATTATAAACTGGGTTAAAAAATTACAAAAATAGTAATTTTAAATCAAAATTAAATTACAAATAGTATTAAAACTAATTTTTGCATTCTACCCCAAAACAATCCATTGAAAATCCAGAAAACCCCATGTGAAGAAAATTTGAGCCAGAAAAGGTGAAAGGATATTAAGTTTGACCTCATACAACGCTAATATCTTCCACCGTTCAAGTCAAGTTCAGTAAACTTAATATGGGGAGGGCAGGCAAATACACTGCCTATCAGTGGCTTGCTTTGATATCACTTTACACAGCTACACTAAAATGGCTTATTACTGCAAGTTTCTGCACTCTCTCATAGCTTGAATCATGTTGCCTTCTATTCAATATCTCACTTTAAATGACCGGCTTTACATACACCAGAAAATATTAAATTTGGCAGACTATCACTTACTTAGGTAGTGGATAAATATCTCACTTACCATTAAAAATGACCGGTTTTACATACACCAGAAAATAGTAAATTTGGCAGACTATCACTTACTTAGGTAGTGGATAGTTTTGCCAATCAATTGTATAAGCAGTGCCATCTGAAAGCACTCTTGTCAGCAATTCTTTGAAGTGTCTTTCCAGCTTATCTTTTTGGACTTCATTTTTGCATTCATCAAAAGCTTGTTTCACATAATCTCTGCAATGCGATGCAAGTAATAGGATGTTCTAATGTGGAATTATGATGCAAGAAGACACTATTTGCTTTATACAGTTTCTATAGTCATACACAATGTGTCCTTCCAATGTCTCAAAATACATAAATGCAAATTTTATGCATTCCATCCATGGAGTAAGATGTTGATTTAACCATTTTGTGGCAAACTAGCAAAGAACCATCCCTTCTCAATCCTACATTGCTGGAAACTATAGGTGCAACGTATCATGCAGTGCATCTTGATTGTTAAGAAAGAAAACACATTGTTCTTTGATTGATGTTGCCCTGAAATTAGCCCATCAAGACTGTTGAAAGTGTCTGCAAAATGTAGCAAAACAAAATGCATGGCATTTAGGATGTGCTGGACATCCAGCTTAAAGATCAAAGCACCTACATATTACTAATCAAGCTTTCTAAAGTCAAAGTGCTAGCAAATTCTTTGTGTTGCACATGTTCTCTCCAGGGCCAAAAAATTGCTCTATTTTCGGATTGTCCCTAAACTTCAATACAAAAAGTTGCAATACATTCAGATCAAGACTGATCAACATACTTACTTCAAGGCTGGTGGCCATTCCTTTGGCTTTTTTTGTTGCCTGAAAAACGCATGAAATGTTCAACGATCAGTCAAAACAATCACTCAAACATCAATCAATCAATCTATCATTCAAACATTAATCAAAGCAAAATTTGTATTTGTGAACATGATTGGCCACAGTTTTCAAATTGGGAAAAAAGGTTCATCGTGGGTGTTGTTGGCTCAAAAATGAGCAATGCACTGCGATCAGTGACTTGTGAATTTTGCTATCACAGAAATATTGATATAAGTGCCAACATCAACCTTGAACTCGTATCCTCTGACAAGCTGCCATCTCACTAGGACAACAGTTCCAAGCAAGAGAACTTCCATGGCCATTCAAGTTTTAGGTGGCCTCGGTTGACAAAGTCTTTGATAGTTAGGACAAAGTTTTAAAACCTGGATCACTCTGTTTGCGTATAAAAGATACAACAGACATCAACCAGGTAAATATATCGCTTGTACTATTGTACACCATCAAAAAGTAGCCCTAGTTAGTGAATATTTTGCATCAGAATCTTAAGCTGAAAGTTTGTTTCTTCCACATCTGATATGGCAAAGATTTTTAACATTCATATTTATATCGCAAATATATCATCTGTAAGGCTTGGGAAGGCAAAAGAATGGTTCTTTAGGCCAGAAGAAGAAGAGAAAACCTAATCAATTCTGCGACCCCTTGTCATGATCCTCAAGTGGTGTGGCTCTACCTGGGATCAAACCCTGTCTGCCTGACTTGCTCTGGCTGCAAAGTGGGAGAATTACACCATTGCTCCACTACACATTCAACATAACCTTGATACCATGAATATTTACCCTTGATCCTCTGCTGGTATATCGTCACTTGCACCTTGACTATGATGATTGTTATTGCTAGCTTGGCCATTCATATCTACATCACTATTTTCTTTCTCTTCATTGCGCTGTTGATTGCTCTGAACAGATTGCCAAGCTGCTGGCTTGAATTTCTTTGCTCCACTTGCATTGACAAAAGCCATTTTGAAAGAAGCTGAAATTGAAGTATGAAAATAACATTCTCTGTTGTCAGATATGCTGCACTTGGTCTGATAAACAATTAGCTAAACCACTCCTGCCATAGTTCTTTTTTGTGTTGGCAGAAAAAATCTATCAATGTATTTTTGTACACAACTGTTAGTCAAGGTACATGTTCTCATAATGTAGGCTCAAAATGTTGATTTATAATGAAAGCAAATGCATTAATGCAGGTGTACAGCAAGCTTTGAATTATTGGGTGTGGTATAATTTTGACTACGCTAACGAGCTAACAAAAAGTTTGCTTCTTTCAATGTTATTTATGGACAGCACATCTATAATTTATCAATGAATCTTGCTCAAACCTTCTCCTGAAAGACACGTGGTGGAAAGCTTTCCTGCTGTTTAACGTTTCTTTCTATCAGACGGTGTGTGAGGAGGCAGCTCATTAGGGAGTGGCACATGTTGTAGCGGATGCATTCAGTGGAGAGAATGTTTGAAGAATCTTGCCAGCCTTTCCTGGAAGTGTTATCATTTGCTTTTGTGAAGCACTATCTAAAATCTTGTAACACTTCAGTGAAAATCACTTTGTTCCCAACGCAGATCCCTAGAAACCCATCTTTTTGTTCTTTTGCATTTTTGGGAGAACAATATTTATTGTACTGTTACCACATGAAACAAAAACCTTTTAATAAGGAGCAAAGAGAAATCCTACCTTGATTTTTCTTTGCATTGTTAAAACCCGCATTAGCTTTGATAGCGTCTGAATATGATCTTTTCTGATTTGCTTCTTGTTGTCTATCATGTTCTTGGTTGTTTTGCCATGGTGATGAATATGCATACTCATTAGAATTTTTCTCATTATTTTGATGTGAAGATTTCATTTCTTCAGGTTTGTTGGAAGATTTTGAGTTCTACAACAAAACCACAGGTTTTACATATTGATCACAAACTTGAATGAGACTGATTATGGTAGAAGCATCTCTTCAGGAAAACCAAGCAGGAATAATGTCTTGTTCAATTCGTACCCTCACACAGTGGTGGAAAAAATATTTGCCTTCCTGCGAAGGAACGTCAAACCAGAATTCTTTCCTTCCATTGTTTCATCAATTTTCTGTAGTCCCAGATTTCAGTGTGGTTGATAATCCACTAGGAACTGAAATTACTTTTAAAGCTTCCTGAGATCACAAAACTGTTAATGAGAAGAGCATAATCCAACATTGATTTTCTTCTGTTCTTTCCTTCCTTCAGTCCTTCCTGTCTCTTTATGTTTTCAATTTTCGCTTTCTTTGTCATCCTATCTTCCTTCCATCCTTTTTTCTTCCTCCTCTCTTTTCTTTCCATCCATTTTCTTCCCATCCTTTTCTTTCTAACCTTTTCCCTTTCATTTCTTCATTCCTCCCTTCATCATTTCCTTCCTTTTCCTTCCTTCTATTCTGCTTTCTCTTTTTCCTCCCCTTTTCTTCCTTCCAGAAAAACAAGCTTCCTGCGCAGCTGCTTCGCGGCTTCGCGCACTTTTTCCACCTCTGCCCTCACAACCCCCCCCCCGCCCAGGCAGCCCAGCGGTCAAACAAAAATTTCTTGCACAAATGCTCAGGAATATCTTTTGAGCAAATGCCCAGGGGTGTCCTGGGGGGATGCTCAGGGCAGGCATTGAACAAGACATTAAAAAGCACAATTCAAGTAAGGATACCTGCAAATTTCTACTGGTGGGTCCAAAACAAGACTTGGAAACATGTCAAGATGTTCTTGCAGGAGAAAAGGCCTCCAAAGAAAATGTCAACTTCCTAATTAGGTAAAAATATCGACAAGGTTTTCTGTCAAGTGTTCATTTTTGTCACACTTTGGATTCGAAGAAACAAGAATGCAAAATTTAATGTACAAAACCTTTTTTCTTGATATCCTCTTTAATTTTCCATGATAATTTCCACAATGCTATCACAATATCAAAGTAATGTTAATGTGAACAAACCTCATATTGAACTTTTGGGCCTTGGTATACAGTTTCATTCCTGCTACTATCTTCAGTTGGTCTCATGGGATCATATTGTTGCGGTTGTGGTTGGGGTGGCATGTAGTAGTTATTAGGAGGATATGATAGTGGGGGTCTTTGCATTGGCTCTTGCTGATAACCAGGGTATTGGTTTGGTCTATACATAGGATGGTTGTATGCTGGTGGTCCATGTGGCTGTGCATATTGTTGATATGGATATGGTCCAGGCCTAAGGAAGAGATTTTTGCTATCAATGAGACTGCAATGAACCCTAGCTACCTACTTCCTAGAAACCATATGTGGTTTGGGTCATGGGCTGACAGTTTAGACTTTTTAGCTGCTTTTGCCTTTCCTGGCCGTAAAGATGGGCAGTTTTACGGTATGTTTCTTACAATTCACTGATTTTTATCAGTAACTAAGATCAACCTATTTTCTGATATAGTTTTGCAGTTGTGAAATTTTTGATGCCTCCTGATAACCACTTTAGGATACACCAAACATTGTTTCTTTTCACCTCAACTTCAAATCATTTTGAGGTCATATTTCAATGAAAAATTCAATACAGACTACAAATATAAGGATGCATCAATAATGAATCCTACCTTTGATTATATGCCCCTCTGAACACAGGTCTTGGATAGGCATTATAGCCATGGTTGTAGTTAAACTGCATAGGTGGTGGGCGTTGACCCATTTGTTGGTTGTAATATGGTTGATTATTTGGATTTTGCTGCAGAGCTTCTTCTCCATTTTCTGGTTGGGCTGGAGTTTCCATGGTTTGTAATGCTGCTCTTGCTACTCTCCATGCTGGGTTTTCAACCAAGGTATCACCAGATTGACTGGTTGCCATTTCTTTGATACCTAATAAAATTAAAGGCCTTTTTTATGGGTGGTATTTGTACCAAAGAAATTGATTGTTGTTAGCTTTTCTGCAATCAAGTGCTGGGTATGGCTAGATAACATAGATGGATACAGACTTAGGGGCCATCAACTTTCGTATTATTTGACGGCATTTGACCATTAGATCAGAACTCCCACCCCCCCCCTCCACCTTAACGGCCTTCTGCCAAAAGAGCTTGTGACCAGCCTAATATAGTGCACAGGCCTAAAATTGTCTTGATGGCCTAGGGAAAAACCATCTCCCCCCTTAATGGCCCAATGCTGTTAAAACATACAAAAATTAAAAGTTGATGACCCCTTAAACAGGTCTATCCATAAATTTGATGTAAAGATAATGTGTCCATGCAAGTGGACCTCCAAGATGAAGCCATGTGATCAACAAAAATTGCTTCTTGATCAGGCATGGAAAGCCATAGAAAGTTGCCAGGGGACAGCTTTTGGAATCTAGCAATTAGACATTCATAAAACAAGGAATGGATTCAGAAGGCTGTAATGTTCATGTTTGCACAAAGGTTTTACAGCATTTCCTCTTCATTGGATCAGTTTCATTGTCAGCCAATCACTTATTTCCCAACAAGAACTGGATGGATATGGATGGATGTTGACAGGTCAGGAAGGTATATATGCTCTCCTTCTATCTCCTTCTATATGGATACATATTCATAATCTCAACTTTTCTTGCATATGTTTTGGGGTTTTAATTGAAAAAGCTTTTGTTTTCAAAGGTTTTGAAGTTTTCTTTATTTGTTGAATCCAAGCACACCAAAACAGACAGTTCCAACCAAGAAAAAGCCCCCCCCCCCCCCATTTTAAAAACTTTAACCACAAAAAACCAAAAGAGTTGGCCAAATTCTTAGCAATTCTTTTCAACTACCACTTTTTGGCAACTCTTAAAGTCACTATGAATAGGCTTTTCTTTGCAAAATTCCCACAGCGGAAATCAATTTCTGTCCGCGATATTTCAGGCCTAAATTTCAGAAGGGAAGGTCGAGGTGGGCAGATTGTGACGCGTCCACATATGGCGGGTGTTTAAGCGCTTTCTTCTACCGGAAACCATAACTATTCTTTCAAATAATTTTACACGAATACACAGAGAAAATGTTAAAGTATTATACAATTCAAAATAACTAAGAATAGATAAAGGAATTCTCACGTTTCTTGCAGTGCTTCTTCCCTTGCCGCTCCGTGAAAACGTTCTTGTTGTTTCCTTCAAGCACAATCTGCGCACTGCATTATGGGATCTCTTTCTATTCACATGACGCAAAATTGTTTCAATACGTTTAGTACCCAGACTCCTGACCCAGAGAAGGAAGATCAAGAGAAGGAAGATCAATGACGAAATGGGGGTATAAACAAGGGAAACAGGGAGCCATAAAATTGTTGTAAATTAATCAGTCATCTATCTTGATGAAAAATGCAAGATGTCACAAATAATCTTCAATAATTTCAAAAATCAATCAAATTGGTTAGAAATAGCAATTTCATTTTGTTATCATGTTCAATTTTATCGTCAAATTATGTTATTGAAACAGCATCAATAAACGGTATTGTTTTAATCGCAGTTTCAATTATTAAATGTTTCAGAAGCAGCAAGAAAGCAGCGAATTAGGCAATTGGTATTTCATAAAGTTAGTAAGGAATTGGGAAATTAGTGTTTGAAAGTAGGGAACAAATGACTCAGACAGTCCAACAGTTCCAGTATGCTTCTTTCTAGAACTTTCTCTGAAACTTTCCAAACTTTCTGTCAAATTTTTGTTCAAAAATAAAGATTGTGCGATAACTACTCGGGCCAGTTTCCCATCATAATCCCAATTCGGAATCCCAAATCAACATTTTAGCTCTGATCAAAGCGACACATGGGGCACATTAAGAATGTCTTTCTTATTGTAATTTTCTTTAATTGGCACTTCAGGAGATTTCTTTAGAAGGAACGTTGACACATTGAAATAGAGATTAGGCTTATTGTCGTGCAGACAGTCTCCAAATATCTCGATGATACTTGTGGTATTGTAAACAAATGAATTTGCTTACGGATGATGCTGCAAAATCAAGTTGTTAGGTATTCAGTGAAATGTTTACATTGTCAACAAACTACACACACGTTGGACATTTAGTGCCTTTGTTGAAAGATCAGCATCAGATACACTGCAGCTCAAACATTACTCGCTGAAAATAGTGGTTTGAGAACAAATGAATTTGCTTACTAGAACGGCCTAGAACTAACCATGCAGAAAACCAAGTGGTAAAAACTTTCAAGTCACATGTTTGTCAACAAAGTACCTCTATCAACTGATTAGTTACGGAGATTATTTATGGGGAATTAGTTACAAGAATGCAAAACAGAGACTTACCATTATCCCAGAGAATCCAATGAACGTAGTCGCCGGTGCTGACTTATTCACCAAAAAAAGGACAAGTTTTGAAGAAATTATTCATGTTTTTGTTCAATTTGCAGTTTCAGTTTACTGGTACAACATAACATTATTGTTTGTGGATATCTATCTTCTACAAACAGCCAACCATTTTTGGTGACAAATGAATGGATTAGCTCTATTCATTTGATGGTCAGCCAGCCACCGTTATTATCAAGAGTGATTGGAAAAGTGGACGATTTTAACAGACTTATTAATGCTCTGAATTGATTTGCTGGTGCAGTTTACTACTGGTTAAACTTAACAGTATTGTATGTGGATATCTTCTGCAAATAGGTAGCCAGGGTCAACTCATTTGATGGTCAGCCAGCCCTCGTTGTTATGCATCAGGAAAGACATTAGTGATTGAGAGAGTGGAAGATTTTGAAGAAAATTATTCGTGTTCTGAATTGATTTGCTAGTGCAGTTTACTGTTCGAACATCATAGTATTGCGTGTCTATATCTTCTGCAATCAACCAATCACCCAACCAACCAATCACCCAATCAAACAATCACCCAACCAAACCAACCAATCCTACCAAACGGACAAATCAACCAACCAATCGCCAAACCAACCGATCACCCATTCAAACAATCACCTAATCAAAGAATCACCCAACCAATAGCCATTTACCAAACCAATAACCAAATCACTCAATCACCCAATCACCGTTTTGACTAAAAATGAATGGAATACCAGCACAGGTCATTTGATGATCTGCCCCCCCCCCCCCCCCCCCGCTGTTGAGATCCAGAAAAAATAGGCTTGTCCTCTCAAAACTACGAACATTTTCTAAATCTTCATAATTTTGTTGGAAGTAACAGTTGGAAAGATGTCATTTTCTAAATCCCAAGATTAAGAACGACAGACTACTGCTGTTCGAGTTGCAATTAGTTAGAGAGAGCTAAAGTTTGTTCACTTGTTGGTTTGAAACTGCTGTAAGTAATGCATCTTAATTTTATAGAGTGGAAGTTTCAGACATTTAATCTTGCGGAGACAGATATTTGGAATGATTGCGAAATATCGAGAGGAAATTTACTATATGTGAGAAGATTCTACGAAAAAATATCTTGTCGACACGTGGAGAACATGTATATTTGAAGGACGCCTACGACGCTGGAAGAGATACCCGAAGAGATAGCTGGAAATTTTCAATCGTGCTAGAAACAGATTCATTTATTCAAAGAGACCACAACCACAACTAATTGACCTTTGAATATGGATTGACTGCTCCTTCCACAGAGTAGACTTATGTACGTATAACAAGAAGGCGATTGTTACTTTTATTTTTGTTGGCTCTGGTACCCAGGTTACTGCTGAACTTCAAAACAACTTTTCGCGACAAAGTTGTTTGCAGCCGAGTAAAAAACTTTGTCCCAAGCCATCGCCTAGCTTTTCCTGCAATGGCCTTTCAAAAGCGAGCCAATCGCACATCAGAGACAAGAGACAGTCCTCTTAATGTGACCGAAGTTTATAAATCTTTATGTGAGATATTTAGCGCAACGGTTACGACATCAAGAGTGCGTATCAAAATGGCACGCAAAATTATCGATCAAATTGACGTAAATGCTACAGACAGCAACGGTATGACTTTATTGATGCTTGCATGCAACGGCAACAAACAAGATATTGTCGATTTCTTGAAGAATGGGTACGGCAAGGAACTTGAGATCAACAAAACTGACCACAAGGGAAAATCCGCGCTTCATTACGCATCCCTGCAAGGACGCCCGTCATTGGTGGGCAAAATAAAAACAAATATGCATAATGAAAATTTGAGTATGAAGTTCGATAAGAAAACTAGAGAGGAATCAGATATTTTTTTCAGAACTGGATTAAAACAGTTTGACAGCAGAGGCAGTGATCAGAAGCGAACCAAGTATCAACTTTCAGCTTCGACAAATCAACTATCAAGGCTATCATCGATCGAAAAATTCAACCCTGGTGAAAAGAAAAGATCAAAATCGCAAAACACAAAACGAAAATCAATTTCATTTCCTGAAATTGCTACCAGCCAAGATCTTGCAATTAGAGGCAGGAGCATCGAATCACTATCACCCATCCCCAGATACAGGCCGAGGAAGAACTCAAAAGATGCTTGTTCACGCCTGCTCAATATCTGGTCTATGCAATCTTCGGATTCTTTCAGGGAAGGGTTCCCAATGTTTGTACCAAGATGCACCCCTGAAATCAAAATACACGGATCACGTGATAGCAGCAGAGTATCTAGTCCAATGGAAACCAATCTACTTGTGACGCGTAGAAACTCGTTTAACCAAGCAACTAACGCGAAAGCATCACCGAGAGCTCCATCTGCAACTCTTGCGCGCAAAGGCTCATTTAGAAAGACATCACAGCAGCAACAACAGTAGAATACTCAAAATGAGGTTGTCTCGCCTTGATTTATGTCGGTCGCTGTATGTAACCTAAAGAAATGCGAAATAGTGGGATGATTCAAATTACACTCATTTTCTTTTATAAGAAACCGCTTATAAGAAACGGTAGGCTCAAATTTTCGAAAGCTAAGAAACAACCCCTACCTGAATTGAAAAAAGCTAAGAAACTTCTGTAATTTTCAGTTTTGATTTTCCTGTCACACTCAAAAATATTTTGACATTGTACAGTTATAGCAACTGTTTGGACAATATTTTGAGTGCGAATCATGTTATTTACTCGTTTTGAGAGACTTACTAAGTAATTTGGGAGCCCTTTAGACAAGACAAAATCAACTCTAAACTTCCGGCAATAAAAATATAAGAAACACGTAAGAAACTTGTGGTAGCAAAATGGCCCAAGAATTTAAGAAACTGCCTACCAGCCCCAGACCTTAGTTTCTTATAAAAAAAAAATGAGTGTAGTGCACTGTCGTCATTCTTTTTTCTTTTCCCACAGATCTTGGCAACTGTATTTTTGTCTTTTAAAACATGCCTAACATGTTATTTTCATCAAAGTACATCTCGTCCCATTTCTTTCCTTCCCTGTAAAGTCTCAATGAAACCTAACTGAAATCAGCGGCGTGGGCGCATGCGAGTGCATCAAGGGGCGTGTGTTAATTGCTACGAAGCAGCATAATATTGTGAAATTATTATTGCTAGTTGATACAAAATAACCCCGTTTTTTTAAAGCCAGGTGGTAGAGGTCGATCGAAAAGGAAATTACGACCCATGCAATTCACTTGCTGAATGCTGCAAGTTTGAGCGTTTCACGAAGCTGATGCGTCAACTTATGCCTTATGGCAACATGTCAGCTGTTGTAGCCTGCGTGCAGAACTCTACAATGTGCGCAGGCACTCATCGTTCTTGTGAAATCAGTTTGCGTTTTAGTATTGCTTTGAAGCTGCTGCAAAACTACACCTTGACCTCCTCTTCATGCAAAGTTTGCGATGAATAAACAACACAGCATTGAAAATCACGTGCCGTGCCCAGCACGCCACAATCACGCCAAGCTCGGATTACAATTCCAGGAGATTATGAGCCTCAAGAGTTGAGAGTTGAGATAGCTTATTAGGACTTCCTTCCCTTCTTCGTTTTTTCTTTTTTTTCAAATTTTGTTGGCTCTTTGCTCACTTTGTCTATTGAAGGTGAAGGTGAAGTTGCGGTTTTAGCGCCAAGCGCTGGGATCGCAGAAGTAGAATAGGTCTAATCGAGTCCGTGACCCCTTGTCATGATGCTCAAGTGCCCTCAAGTGGTGGGGCTCTACCGGGTATCGAGCCCTGTCCGCCTGACTGTTCCGGCTGCAAAGTCAGTGGATTACACCACTGCGCCACAACACCTATTGTGTGGAACAAAGTCCTAAAATAAAATCTTTACGAAATGAAGAGTCAATTGATCGTGACAAGAAAATGCCATACAGTACTTGAAATTTACATTTTTCAAAACTTAATATGCTTAATATTCAACTAAAAACTTGTTCCATGGATTAAATTTAATGCAAACCCAACGAAAACTGATTTCACCTTGCCACAAAATGCTCTAAACAAGGGTAGCATACACTCATTTTATATATACTTGCAAGAAATTTTACGCACAATTTCAAAAATTAAGATTCCATGCTACCTCCCTACCTGGATTCTCAAATTCAAGAAACTTCTGTAATATGCAGCTTTAATTTTCCTGGGTCGCTAATAAGAAACTAAGAATTTGGACCAGTACTGAAAGTTTCTTAAAATTGTCAGATCTGTGCCCTCCTGAACATTTCAAAACAAGGTGTTTTGAAGCCTTCCCGATGTTTAGACATTACTCAAGTATTTTGCGAGTAAATATGCTACAGGAAACAAGTGAGAATAAAGAAAAACATGTTTGAGTTTCTTAATTTTCTGGCGATCTGAGAGTCTGAGTTTCTTATAAGCGGTTTCTTATAAAAATATGCGTGTAGTTCTACATTTATAGCACCTTAGAGCAATTTAGAACATTGGTAAAAAATATTCTAAAATTTAAGAAACTTGGTACCACCACCTAAGAATCTTGTAGAAAATGACCTTGAAGATTTTAACATTCTGATTGATTCACAAGTTCACAAGTTCCCTAAGACTTTTTAAGAAGGCGCCAAGGATTTTTTTACCTGACAGAGGAGACCAAATGAAAACGGTTGTAGTAAGTCTGAAATTTCGCGTGTTAAACTTAGCATAAAACATGTCAGTCCTGCATTAGAAAACTGCATTACTTCTTTCTCTTCTCCAGTGCGTTTAGCGCATCCTTCACTCGTCTACGAAACAAATTTTCGTCTGCTAAAATTTCATGTAAAGTTGCAATCTTCATTTCCAACAACATTCCTGTCACGTGACTTGCTTTTTCTGAATCCAGGTCTC
Organism: Aurelia coerulea; assembly: GCA_039566865.1. Lineage (NCBI taxonomy): Eukaryota > Metazoa > Cnidaria > Scyphozoa > Semaeostomeae > Ulmaridae > Aurelia > Aurelia coerulea. The sequence goes on from CM076955.1 coordinate 21,075,883, forward strand.
CCTCGAGAAGTGAAAATATCAAATCGCCAAGTTCTTCTTGCATTACAGCGATGTCCCTAGAAATAATGGAGGAGAATTGAAAATATTGGCTGGTTGTCAAGACATTAGGGTATTCCCATTCTTTTTCGTCAACCCCTCCCCTCCACAAATTTTGTTTGAGAGCGAGGTAGCAAGCCCATCAAGGTATAAGCGTATAGAGAGGGAAAAGCTGAAGAGCTGCCCCTAATTCTTGCCATTTTTACAAACGTTGTGTCCGAAGTTTTGAGAAAACTACAAAAAATCGCCAAAACTTCGTCACACAAATTTTGGACAATGCGCTAAGATAAAATTTTGAAAGATGCAAACTGCTGTCCTGCATCCTTGAATACTATAATATTATGCTTGGTGATGTTTGAGAATTTAGCAAGATTAATGGTTCCTGTGTACGTTGTGAAAATTCTCTCTTTCTCGAGTTTACAAACACTACTGGGCGAGTAAAAAAGCAGACGTTTGCCAGAATGTACCTCTTGAGCATAAAGGGCAAGAAGTTACGACCAAATTTACAATGATGACAATGCATCACAATCTTCCGAGAAGCTAAGAAAAGCCATCCAGATGTGAGGGACACAGTTTATCATTCGCTTTCCACCCTAGAAGCTGTTTATGCTCGCCGTCACTGCAGAGACGTAGGAACCGGGGGGAGGGGGCACTGGGGCCACGTGGCCCCAAGATTTTGCAATAAACAAACAAGTGCCCTTTTTATTTTCAGGAAGTGCCCCTTAGCGTAATTAAAAAGTGCCCTTGAAATGTCGTGCCCCCAAGTTTGAGGTGCTCCCTACTTCCCTGTGTCACTGTCGTTCATAAGCTGAAAACAAGAGCAGGTTTTATCAACATTTCTGGTCCTGTCTTCGGCATGTTCAAAAATGGCTCCGTTACAAAAAATGCTGATAACTCTAGAACGAAATGAGCATCTTGGAGAAACGATTGTTAGCAGCACGTTCATGTTAGCACACTCACTATAAAATGGCATACAGTTAGATGACATTGATGGATTATTCGTAATTACACAGTTTTCATTTTGATTGCAATGGATCCTACTTTTTGATAAACAAATACTGACGAGTCTCCACATTTTGAGCAATGTTTTAACTGAAAGGACCTGTTTTCCTCTTCTTAATCCTTCAAAAACACATGGTCTCAGAAAAATAACAGATGGAAATTTAAAATGCATAAGAACTCATGTTTACGGCAGAAATGGGCAGATGTTGATTTCGTTGTCGTTGAACTTTAGCAGAGTACGTGTTGAAACTGCTCTCTACAAACACGATTAAAATCGCAGTCAACGTTATCCTGCTAGCTCGATACAGTAATTCTTCACGCTCCGTGTTATTTTAAAATAAAACAGGTGATTTGAAGATGGCAGCTACAGCGTTTCAGCAAAACTCTTGCTGAGATAATACAAATCGCTTCTGATTGGGAGCGAAGACGCACAAAGTGAGCAAGTTTTAAGTGTATTGTTGCAAAGAAACTTTCAATTGCAGGTTGTTCGATTCCCATCAAATAAAAAACATGTGACAGCGGATTTGGGAGATCTTTTCAAAAGACTATAAACGCGCTCTTCAAGGAAGGAGCATTCTACGAGGTCACATCAGCGTTGCAAGGTCACACCACGGTCACACAAAGATCTTGCTACCAGAATTTGCCTTACACGTAGCAACAATTGTCAGCATAGCATTAAAGAGCTGAGGATACGATAAGATACATGTGGAACTACCTGAGTGGAATATTTCTCGAGTGTCCCGAGTATTAGCATCTTTAGCTAAAACTCTCGTGAAAAGCTTCAGTCGTTTGAAACCGTGATAGTCCATGACAACAGAAATCAACATGATTATGAAGTGAGTAGAAGAATCTTCAATTGATCAAAGCAACGACAGATAGAAAAAAAGGCGTTGTTAGGATCAATCTTTGGAGTTTGGTCGGTCCACTTGGCAGATTGTTTTGGTAACGTTAACCTTCTTCGACAGCTGAGCATAACAAATTGTAGGGGTGTCACCGCGAGAATATCACATGGGCAACGTGCTTGAAGTCTGAGATAGATGAAAACCCATAAAAGCATGGATTGAAGTCAAGTTTGAAGTAAAGTTATTGGGAAAGATCATATGAGGGAGGTCTTTACCAAAAACTTCGTCATAAAATTACCAAGTAGTTTCTAGTGAATCTTCGATGGAAGATTAACGACAAGAGATCGTGAATAGTTGACAGAGTACTTGCCTTTGGTATGGAAATATTTTGCTGAAAAATACAAAATATACACAGGTGATTAAAAATTCAAGAACTACATAAAATATCTGAAATTACGAGATATTTGTAGTCAGTGGCCAATATCAAGATAAAGACGTGCCTTTGCAGAAAGAGGTAGAAAAAGTGAAAACGATAATAAAGGAGACTGATTGATATCAAAGATTCAACGTAGAAACTGGCAGGTATGGACGGCAATGCAACGATCAAAGAGACACTTTCACCCATCCAACCAACTGGCATCATCACAGCAAGTGGTTCCGTGATGCTGCAATATGAATACGATAGGTATTACTCTCATTTCGAAGAAGAAGCATTGTTCTCTGCTAGGAGTGAAATTTTTGCCCAGCAAAAGACTATGATAAAAGCTATGGGGCGCGATAGAAAACCTAACTTGCTTTTCAAAGGAACAAACTATTCTCAAAGCATCAAACTCAATGGGGAGTTGCAGCCGAATAAGAGGGGTTTCCTCATCATAGGAAATAAAATAAATTTGCAGTTACGAGATAAAAAGGAGCGCACGCAGTGCATTGAAGAAAGATACAGAAATTGCGAAGGTGTTTCTCGAAGAAACGAAGAGGGTGAAAACTGCAGCGAAAACTGCAGTAAAGAAACTGTTACGTCACATGAATACAGAATACAGGTTGAAAATGGCTGTGAAGGAGTTGAAGCCCAAGTTACACATAAACAGGATTCATTTCTTGAAGGTAATGTCTGTTAACTGGTCAAGTCATTAGATCTTCTGTCAAGTCGAATGACCTGTTTTTAAAGAGCCATTTTCACCCAGGGTCCTTTGCAGGCATGCTGCAACGTCAGATTGTCTGAAAATTTGGCCTAAGCGGAGACCATGGATCCACACTGACAGAAAGTTGAACTGACAGAAAAGTTTTGTTCTAGTTGAACTGTTCTGTCTGACATTGTCACTGTGGATCTATTGATTCTATCTAGGCCAAATTTGATTTTCAGACAGTCTAAATTTGTAGCGTGCAAGGAAAGGACCATTGGGTGAAAATGGCTTTTTAAGAAGAAAAAGCAAGTTTAGTTGTTAGATTCTAATTTCGAGAACAACAGAGTGGTTTCATTTTACAATAAGTTCATCTCTTCAGCATAAGCAGATTCTAGGGAAGTTGTGCTCTTCTTACCAACTTCTCTTTAGTTTGCTTACCAGGAGAGAACATGTTTTAACAGAGAAAAGTTGTTAGTTTCATTTGAAAGGTTCATGAAAAACGGAAGAAGTTTGCACAGTTCTTTCGTGCTACTTTCAGGTTACGCAAACAATTTTAGACAAATATTTGATTATCATTTTCAACAACTGAATTTACAAGGTTCTTCCGCTTGACATTTAATGACTACCCCAATCAGTCTTTTTGCCACCTCATAACTGGGATAACAGACAGTTCGAACTGATTAACTTTCGGCATTGTGAAATCTCTTTAATAGCCGCAAGTTGTGAAAAAATCGTAAGTTGGATTATAAAATATTTTACCAAAAATATGAAGTGTAGAATCTTTCGATTAAATATTCACAAAATCGAATCTTTCTAGCCCATATTCGAGTATTCCTCACTTAACAGCCGAATTTGCTTGCTACATATAGCTGTGTTTCAAAACTTTATTACCTGACTGACGTTTCAAAGACGAGGCAATACAAGAATCCCGCCAATTCCATTGGTTATTTGCACATTTCTCGCGTTTTCCCCGTTGTATAATACGATACAAGGACGCGTTTTCGTCACAACAGCAACTGATTTATGCCTATGAGTTTTACGATAAACTTAGGCGAGATAACAGTAACAACATGCGTTTGACTAAATGATATAATCAAAATTAGAAGCTATCAGGTAATAAAACTCATGCTGACCGGTTTTGTGATTGTACAGGAAAGCATAAAGCCCGAGGTCTTAAAAGTACAGACCGAGCTTGCGGTACAACACAAAACCGGTTAGTATGCGCATAGGAATATCCGAATACGTGAATTCAAGGTAAAATTTATTTTCGGCAGAATTCAGCTAAAAAGCCGATCAATTCGGACGATCTCTAACCTATCTCAAATTTGAATTTTCAGGTAAATCTTATGACATTACTGACAAAGAAGAAGCAATCAACAAGCAACGAAAAAGACTGCTAGAAAAACGTGGACCGCAAATAACAGTATCCCTGCCGTCCTCAACTAAAAACAAAGATGGTGAAGGTTTTGATCAACAAAGCCTCTTCAATCAGAGAACATATTTGGTATGCGCCCAGTCTCCTTCGTGTGACTCTCGTTGGCGTACCACTAGCATTAATTTTCCAGATGAGGCATGGAAGTTAGAGAGAAGACGATTGTCTCATCGACGATCAAGCCTTGGTTCTTCAATATCACTCTCGTTTGCACGACTTGACCTCGTTTGTAACACACCAGAGCATAGCCCAGTATCGACACCAATTTGTGACAAGAATTTTGTTTTCCCAAATATCAACGGACGATGATGCAATACTTTAGTTACAAGAGAACACTTGGTTTCCTTGCTGTACCACATCTTTCATTTTTTCTTAAATGTAGTGGCAAGGATGGGACAAGGATATAAAGCAAAACAAACATTCTTTCATAGCTTCTTGAAGGGAATCCGCAGCATGTATAGGTGGTTGTGGGCAACTCTATTTTCAGAGTTATCGTTATTAAAGGTGCTTGTATTCGTTCAAACGTGTAACTGATATTGGTCATGAGCGCACTAATGATGCGGACTAAGTGCCTTTAAGTTAAGATATTTCTTTGGCATCCCTGTCTGTAATTGTAACTTTTGTTCCTTAAGATACATTATGAAATGTGATCCTTGAGATGAATGAATATCAAAACATTTACAAAGTTGTAGAATATTTCTGAATTATAATATCTAATCCTTGAGACATACTTCCCTGGTTACCAGAGCCTTTCAATAAAAAGTTGGCAGATGAAAATTTTTCCCATGGTAGAGACATACTGGCAAATGTAATTCTATCTATTAACTGAATGAATTGGTGATAATCTATTTGTAAATTATATAAAATTATCAATGAGCAAGCTTGAAGTTGAAGAGTCTTTCATAGATAAGATAAACAAATGCCTATTAAATATGACAACAATGAACTGCAAAACATTACCCCTGTTTTAGTGTTCCTCGTTCGTTCATTTCAGTGATGATTACTGCAAGGTTTTTGTGAAGTTTTGGTGCTGACACAAGTAATTGTAGAATCAAATCTTTGTCCAGCTCCATCAAAACACCAGTAAAACATTCAGCTTTTGATGGGTGCAGCTTGTTGACTCTATTGAATAAATGGTTGCCAATTAATAACTGGACATCTTCATCTCTTAGCTCTGCCTTTGACATATGCTCCATATGTTCTAAGTTAAGCCTGGAACACAAAAAGAAGATGTTACTGGTACATCTGAAACAGAAACAGTGCTTTATCAAACATTAACTAAAGTTTCCAAATTGAGCGTACAAACTTGCTGATGTTCTTATCGTCTTGCGTTTCTTGAAAATGAAGACACTGTTTATGAGCCAAACATCTGGTCTAAAAGTAGCCCAAAAATGATCACCCCCAAATTTTATCCAGTTTTCAGGTCCTGTCTTCTTTAGTTTTAAAATTTAGATTTGTTTTAACTCTAATCTTTAATCCAGTGGTAGTAATTCTGGGTAAATCTAACTAAAGATAGTTCCTTACTTCTCAAGGGAATCAAAAGAGTCCAGTTTCGAGGATGTTGCCCCTTGTTCGCTCTCTTCAACTGAGCACATACAGATTGTCATGAAGTTTTTCAGCTCAGCTGGAGAAGAAACAACATGATTGATTTCATCTTCACTAAGCTTCAAGAGTTCATCCACAACATTTCTTGAATCAATAGTTGGGTATAGTCGTTCAAAATGCGCAATCAGTTCATCTCTTTTCTTTGGAAATGATGAATTATTTTGAGTTGACCTGGAGCTGGGCCTCTTACTTGAACTGGATTCAATTTGATTGACCCTTGGTTGTTGGCCTTCGACTGAACGATTTTGATCCTTGGATGGTGTATTGCTTTGGCTTTGTTTTTCTTCATGAATAATTGATTCAGCAGACTCTCTTAGCCTTCTTTCGAGTTCATTTTGATCTCTTTCAATTAATTCCTTCAACTCTTCTGCGCTGGCACCAGAATAAACGACCATGCCAGTTATTTTCTCCAACTTTGCAATGTCGTCGATTCCGAGGCATTTTTCAGCAAACTGGAAGATTTGTTCTCCGATGGAGTCTTCTTCTGGAATAGATGATGCATTACCCATATTTTGCCAAGTAAATGCGATTATCTGATATTCTCAGCTCCATTATATCCCCACATTTATCACCGCATAGATCTATCTCCTAGAAACCACAAAAAGTTGTTTCATTTTGGCATTTATTTTTACGTCATTACTTCGTGGCCATTATCTTTCCGCCTCTCTTACAAGTTGGTGTTGTTGTTGTACATTGTTGTTGCTGCTCCGGTACTCTCTTCAAAGTTTGTTTGGCGGGAAGACCGAAGCCCAATGTTCAGCTCTGCGAAGCAACAGAAACTTTTTGCTGGTAAGGATTTATTAACCACTTAATTTTGCCATTGACACTTTAAATTCATTGTTGAGATGTTTATTTAGTACGTGAGGCTTTGAAGAGAATCAGCAAAGATTTCAGAATTCACAAAATGCTGATATAAAGGGCGCAAACGAAAGTCAGAATAAAGACCAACCAAGATTGGTCAAGCAAATGCCACAAATATTATGCACACAATGTTCCATTTGGAAAGGTAATGAAATATGTTGTTGTCTTTCTTACAGGTGAAAGAAAGGAGCAGAGAAGCAGAATGAAAATGGCAACAAAGATGTTCTTCTAATAGGGAAACAGTGCAATATGGATTGTTGTGTGTGTAAGAAGAATATTTTTACCCTTGCTGCATAATTTTGTTCAATAAAATCTTGAGGCTGACGTTCGGAAATAGTTACAGGAAACAAACGTAAATTTCTCTATTAATTAAAATAAAATGCCAGGATTCAATGGACTGAATGTATTGGGCATAACCCTTCATCAGTGGTGATGAGAAATAGAATGCACAGGGCAGTTAAGTGGAAGAGATAAAAATATTGAAAGATAGAGAACCATAAAATGTCCAATAGAATTGGATGCTGCAGGGAAGAGAGTAGCTGCCAGGAAGCCACGAAGGAAAAGATGACGCTATCTGGAAAGTGTCTATGAAAAAGAAAACTGTTTGTTGCAAGTCCATTGGGGAAAAGAGTACCTAGCATAGAAATTAAACGTTTTTCTAATGTTTTTTCGTTTGCTGCAAATAGGTGCCATGGTTAATCCAAGTATCAACATATCTGCTTCTGAATGGCCAGGAAGGTTAAAATGTCTAGACACATTGCTGTCTGCATTATCAGCGCGTTCTTAATGCTCATGTATTTTGTGTTCGATGTTTCTCAAATGCTCCCCAAAAGGATTGTTAATCTGGTGGCAAGTTCCCCCATATATAGCATTCAACATCTCATACATTTTATGCAGTATGTTTTATATTCTTCCGCTTCTGTGCGTTCTATTTCTCATCATTACTGATGAAGGGTTATGCCCATTACGTTTTTTCTATAATTTTGCGTCCATAGAAATTAAAGGAAAATGGTGCAATGGTAAATAGGCTTCTCCATAAAGAGAGTGGCGTTTGAATGTGGATCTATAAATGAGTCCTCCAAAAAGCATCAATTTTAGCAAGCATCTGCCCAAACAGTATGAAAATGGTAAGTTCATGTCACAGGAGGGAGGGAATTGCCCTAACAGCATGCACCTGACTTTCCAGCCTCTGGAAGTTCTGAGAATTTTTTGAAGGCTTTCCAACACCACATGTTGAGATGGCCAGAGTTCAGGGGAGCTGCAGACACTAAAAGTTGTGTCAGACTAAACTTTCTCCTTTTGCTCAGTTAGCACCTTAAAATCCCCCCCTCCCCCACCTTTGATGCACTGGGTGAATTGGATTTACCTGTTTGTACAAAATTGAAGCATGCTTTACAGGGGCGGCGCTCAATGGTATAAACTGTATGAGCCTCATACCACTTTTTTTTCAAAGCTTCCCTAAAAAAAACCTTAGAATTCATAGGGCAAATTTTGTGTCAGCCTTCCATTCTGCTTGACTCAGTAGCGGAGGCGCATTACGTGATCAAATGGTGATTCAAATGTCAACGCCAACGTAACTTTGTGTCTGGCTTGTTCCGACAAAAGATATGTAATTACCTGCTAATCCGTTATGAATCATAATCTATGGTACTATTGATAGCTATTGAATCACGAGGGCAGTTATGGCCACGGTATGAGTTTCTCATTTCTCATACCATGATGTCACTAAACTTTTGTCTTGGTGGCCCTCTGTTACGTCATGGCGTATTGTAAACCTAACGTGAAACAAAGCGACCTGTCTTCCATGGGATGAGTTTTCGATTTCTCATACCGTGGCCAATCTAACCATTCATCTCAACACTACGCTGATCTCGCTTACTTTCGTCTTCGAGCCGTGCCGTGTCTATACTTTATAACATGGATCGGGTTTTAGGAAGGGAGTACCTTTGGGGTGTTTCAAATATTTTCTCTATTTTGTCAACTCAAAGACGATTAACTCACGAACAACGACTTCGGCTAAAAAGAGATGGAAGACCATGCCCAAAGTTACCGTAAAATACTTAGCGAGTAACACTGCATACGAGAAATTTCCGTGGATTTGTGGAAAAGTAGAAAAGAATACCTACTTTTGTTGGCCATGTCTCGTTATGGGTGATTTATCAAAGGTGAGTTTTTTCACCAGATTGAGTTTCCCAAACACCAAATTGGCCCGGAGGGGGGGGGTACTTAGTATATTTATCCTATTGGAATATGCTGTGCGGAATTTCACTCATTCGAAAAAGGTACAAGATTTTTAAAACAAAACAAAACAAAATTTTTTCAGGGTGGGTTGTTGATAAGTGCAGTCACCGATTTTTTTCCAGGGTGTGCTTTTTCGATTTGTTGGCCATTATGAGAGGGCTTGTATGTGACCATCAGCCATAATTATAGACGTGGCTCCGAGCTCTTTACCGCGTTCACTGGCCATGGTATGAGAATCACAATCCTCATACTGTGCCCTTGAGGTGGCAATACAGGAAGGGCAATGTGCCTGTGGCTAAATTTTTTCTCATGGCTGAAAGCCCTTTAGCCACGTTCATTGGCCATGGTATGAGGGTCACAATCCTCATACTGTGCCCTTGAGGTGGCAATACAGGAAGGACTATGTGCCTGTGGCTAAATTTTTTCTCATGGCTGAAAGCCCTTTAGCCACGTTCAGTGGCCATGGTATGAGGGTCATGATCCTAATACCTTGCCTTGAGGGTGATGTGGCTAAAAACAGAGGGCTAAAAGGCGTATATCTTTTCAGTAACATGATTTTTCCAAATTCAAATTGGCCGTGGCCTAAGGCCGCTATTATTTCCTCTTTGCAGAAGGAGAAACTTGTGTGCATTCAACTTGAAATTTAGAGAAAATCTAAGACTTTGATTCATCAAAAATGCTAATTTTTCCCGGGGCTTCGCCCCTGGACCCCAATGGGGGGCTTACAGCGCCCCCCATACCCCCAGCTGGACTGGTTAACAATTCCTTCGCTTCGCGAAGAAATTGTTAACTTTCGTTTTTGAGCATTTCAAAATTTCACAAAACTAATACCAAAAAAATTTCTCTCCCAGCCGCCCCTGATGCTTTATAAAGATGCTTTTTGTTTATTACCCGTTAAAAGTACCAATGATAAGTACAATGACATTTTTTCAACCTTTTATAACACCTTTCAATTACATTGAAACATACACGTATTTTTTTATAAGAAACTAAGAATTTCGGCCAGTACTGAAAGTTTCTTGAAATTATCAGATTTTGAGTACTCAAAGTTTCTTACAAGTTTCTTAAAGAGGTTTCATAATGATCTTAATGTTCACTACCTGTGCCCTCGCGAACAGTTTAAAACAAGGTTTTTAAGACTTTCCAATGTTTTCACATTACTCAAGAGCCTTACAAGTAATATGATACAGGAAACAAGTGAAAATAGATTAAAAATATGTCAAGGATTTCCTCTATCAAAAGAAATAGTTTCTTAACTTATATTTTCCCAGTACAGTACTGGAGTTTCTTAATTTTTTGGGGATCTGAGAGTTGAGTTTCTTATGGGCAGTTTCTTATAAAAAAATACGTGTTGCAGTCTTTGCCATACCTGAAATATTTTTGCAATCAAGATTTGCTCTGCCATAGCAATAACATGCCAAGACATGCAGATTGCATTTAGAAAAGGGTTCCCATTTAAAAGAAAATACAACTTTACTTCATTCTGTGATTATCATTAACAGGATTTAGCACTGAGAACCATGATGTAGTTGTACCAGTTATGGACCAAGTGAACAATCTTCTGGGTGATTTGTTAGAGAGAGAAGATGTTTCTCTGGAAGTGGTAATAATTTTTCTTTCAATCTCCTTCTTTTTTACCTATTTCAATCAACAATTATATGCTAGATAATCGCAAGGAACTTTTACCTGAGTTGAAATGTTGTCTCTTGGTGTTTAAAAAGTGTAATTACATTTAATACCTAATTTCATGTTTGTGGTACCAAAAGAGTAATTAGAAGAATTCAAGTTAGTATTAAGTAGGCAAAGTTCTAGAACGCAAGTCAACTTTGCACAAATCTGACACATTATGAGTGAGGAAACATGGAGCCTCTATCTGTGAAGCAATTCAACGTTTAGGAGGCTGACTCCTCTTTGTTAATGAATTTGTATCTGTCTCCAGGTCTACTCTGTGGTCTATTAGTGATAAAAGAATATAATGACTTCTATGAGGGTGTAAGTGCAAAGCCACTAAGAGCACACTACTAGGGAGAAATGAGAGGAAGACAAAAACTGTTGTAAGGTTTCCTTTCCCTTTGTTTCTCAGTTTATCGGTGCCACAAAATTCAGCATCCACAATTTTAGACCCTGAGTACAGCTCCATCTTTTCATTTAGAGCATCAACAACCTTTGATATTTTGTAATGCACAACCCCCTGGCTATTGAGCAGACCAAAATCAGTCACTGTATTCTTTTAAGTTTTAGTGCTGACCGACCACAGAACAGACTAAGAGCAAGTCTAATGAATTGGCTATTTTTACCATAGACTCCTTTCTGATAATATGCTATTTTCTCAGAGTTTCCTCACAAGTTTCTGCTTTAAAATTGTTCTCACAGGAAATGCAAGAGACCACTCAACAGCTTCGTGCAGCCAAATTAGAAGCTGTTCATATTGAAAAAGTGTTAAAAACCAGAAAGGAAACCAACCACAACCTGTTGCTACGAAAGGTTGCTGCTGTTGATCAGAGGCTTGAGGTAAACATTGCTTATCAATTCCTGGTTTTGATTTTCTCCATCTAATATCAAATGATGAATGCTGCAAGAGAAGCTACGTGCTTAGAACAAATGAAAAGGGTAAATCTAGAGTTCTGTCTGGCGGATTTTGTTTATCTGATTCAGGAGCCGAGCATAAGGCATTTTACCAGGTGAGCCAGAAAAAAATTCCCACTTTCGAAATTTAGTAGCACCACAAGTACTTCATGGATTTGAATGATTCAAATTCTAGTTAAAAGCCAAAAGATCGAAGTATTTTTGTGATTTTTCTCGTTTTCTTAGGAGCACTGGAAATATAGGTAAACTCAATTTTACCAAAATTTTATTGTTGCAAAATGACTGAAGAGGGGCCTAAAACACTTGATCAAATCATTAGGACGCTCCTCACACAGAACAATACGCACAGGCGTTTCACTTCTCTCAAGAGTTATAAGACATAAATTTTCAAGCAGATACAAAAGATTTTCAATCCCATGGTAATATATGTGCATGGTATCTCTCACCCGTGAGAAATTGCATTTTCTCTGTTGTTCTGAGCAAGGAGTTCTTTATGATTTTATCACGCATTTTAGGCCTTTTTCAATCATTTTGCAACAATCGAGTTCTTGTAAACTTGAATTTACCAATTTTACGAGTGCTCGTAAGGAGGCGAGAAAAATCACAAAAATACTCCAATCTTTTGGCTGTCAAGCAAATGTTGATTCATTCCAATCCATTCAGTACTCTTGATGCTATGAATTTTCAAAAGTGGGAACTTTTTTCTGGCTCACCCGGTATACTTGCGTATTTAGGGCTTAAATGAAACGATTACCAAACAGCTCCTGAATCAAACAAACAAAACTTTAGATTTGCCCTTCTTCTTTCGTTATAAGCAAGTAACTTCTCTTAAAAATCACCTTTCGCTTGCACAAGATAAGAGTTTGTCCTACTAGTTTCAGGGAAACTTTTGCGGCTTTGTTTGTTTTGAATCACTGGTTGAGAGAATTTCCTTTGTCTGCAGTCGCTAATCGCTTTGAATTGAGGTGTCAATCAAGCACAGCTGTTGTTATTGTACAGGGTGTCCCAAAAAAATTGTGCCCCGTTTGTCTAAAGATTGCGACAAAACGGCAAAAGATTCTCGCCAAACTTTTGCATGATGGTGCTCTTCTGATGTTCAATTAAAGTTTGCCACCATCCCCGTAAAAATCCGTTGAAAAATGGTGGAGCTACGACCTTCAGAAGACCAATTTTGCCTGACGACTCAAACCAGCAGTCGGCCCATTTTGCCTTACTATTTTGCAGTCCCTTACTAATGGCCGACCATTGGTTTCAGTGATCAGGCAAATTTGGTCTCCTGAAGGTCATAGCTCCATCATTTTTCAACGGATTTTTATGGGGATGGTTGCAAACTTTAATTGAACATCTGAAGAGCACCATCATGCAAAAGTTTGGCGAGAATCTTTTGCCGTTTTGTCGCAATCTTCAGACAAACGGGGCACAATTTTTTTGGGACGCCATGTATTACAAAATCCACCCTTGTTTATGTCGTTTGAAAGCGCAATTTTTTCTTTCAGCAACGTAAGCGCATGATTGATTCCCAATACCAGAGTGGATCATGTCAGGAGACAACAAGAACAAGCATTTTCGACAAAAATTCAAATTACGTTGAAGGAGAAAGTGAACTGATGGATAGTTTCTCGAAGCTTGGTGACCTTCAAAATCAGCAAAAGACACTTGAGGACTGGTATGGTTCAATGTCAGAACAATTGCAACAAGAACAGCTAAGATTGTCCTTGAAATTCAATGAAATGAAAATGAAGCTCCTCGAGCAAAAGAAAGTGTACTTGCAGGCAAGCCAGGACTGTATTGATAGTCTCAGCCTCGGATCAAGTACGCAGATCCCCGCAAGTACGAAGATTAAGAGCCCACCATCTCGAATTCCTCAGAGAATATCCAGTTCGAAAACCCAAAGGAGACACTCTACTGCAAAACCTGTACAAACAACAGTCAGAAGGAGAACCGACAGAGAAATATTGCAAGAAAGATATGGACTTTCTTTACATGGCAGCGAAAGTGAGGTTGAAAGTGGTTCAGCCTCCATGGCTGAGTCAGACAACACAGATGGCTCTTCTGCCCAAGATTGCATTGTAGAACGAACACGAGGTATTTCACCAGTTCGCCCGAAAGTCTACATAGAGAAGCAGAGGAAGATTCACCGGAGCATGGAGCACATCGATCATAAGTCTTCCAGACGTAGATCAACTAAGACAGACTTGAAACAAAGGGATGCCAAGGGGTGCGATGCAGAAGTGACTGCGAATATTAGCTCGTCGACACCAGTTCGTCAGGAACTGAATGTAATTTATTTAAAAGACAAACAAACATCTGCGAGGAGTCTTCTTGTTGACATGGAAAACGCAGTACGAGATCCGGTATGTCTATTGTGTGAGACAGAAAAATGGTGTTCAAAAACCATATTCCATTTTCGTTCCAGTTTCTGGAACGCAAAAATTGATCTTTCACCCGGGAACGGAACGATTGCATGTCGGTTTTTGTTTCTGTTCACATGGGAACACAATCGTTCAATGCCACAATTGTTTCTTCATCTCTTTCCATTCTTTCCAGCAACAACAACCCCCATGCATGCGCTCTGGGCAAAAATCTTATCGTTCTGTTTTTAGGACCAGATCTACACCTCAATGCCATGCTTACGGGAACGGAAAGGAACGATTGCGTATTTTTCTTCCTTCGTATCACTTTTTATCGTTCCACTTTTTAGAACGGGTATTATTTGAAGCGTTCCCGGTGAACGCAACCCCTAACCGCTCCACTCTTCAGAACGGAACAATATGGAACGGAACGATTGGGTTCCCGTGTGAACGGGCCTTAGTCTACCTTGTGAGTCAGAAATGTATGCACTTTTTAAAGCATCGTAAGACACGAAGTATAAGACCGATTTTACAGCCATGTTTACTTGCTTTTGATTTGGTAATTGAGAGACTGAACTGAACTGAAGACTGTATGTATCATGGTGAAATTTTAGGCAAGATTCTTCTGTGACGACAGACCCTGATTTTGCTGTATGCTACATTTGTCTCGAAAATTACAAATGTAGATTGTGATGCAAATCACCAATTTGGGAAACAACAAATGATTGAAAATGAGGCCATCATGCCAAACTCTATCGAAAGGTTTGGATATGTCCAGATAAACAGATTCATAAATGCTCGAGCAAATAACTTTCTCGAACATTTTGCCAAAGACTGGCAGAAGAGTGAAGGGCCTTTAATTTGTCATGAATTGTTTGGAAGATTTTTTATGAATAGAAATGATATTACCCCTTTTCCATATTTTTGGCAATACTCCATTTTCAAGGCAGTTTTGAAAAATGATTTAATTGGGGTCAGGATTGAGGAGTCACAGATACGAATCATTCTTACAGATATTACATCATGTAATCATATTGCTGATGCAATTTGTGTTATATCATAAATTTCTTGTAAAATTTTAAAAATTGTATTAGCTTTACATGTTGTTGAATCATTTTGTAGTTTGTATTGATTGCTATATAAAGAAACATTTGTCTTCCAGGCTAAAGAGAAGATTGACGCGTTGCTTCAAGGGTATTTCACGAGAAAACTGATGCAAACTGACAGAGTACAAGAACTTATCACAACAATCAAAGTAAGATATCCTATATCCATTACTTGCGTTGCTGTTTCTGGCGTTTCTTACGAGTTACCTTGAAAGCTCTGTAGAAAAAAGCTATTGTAAAAAAGGATCTGAATCGAAATTTTTTTATAGATTGTTCTGAATTTTCGAATATGTAAAATAGTGATAGACGCACTGATATTAGTCAAACGAACCTCTCTTATAAAAATATATGAAATTAGTGCTTGATCCAAGTCCTTTTGAATAATACCTAAAAGGTCTACTTCTTCAACTTTTCAACCATAGAATATCAGCCCTCGAAAAACGATAAAGTTGTATTAGTTAGTAATTTTTTGATATTCCAAAATCATGGAATTAAACAAAGCTCTTTTGAAAAACCGAAGCTCTTTAAAGTCTGTCTCAAATTAGATGTCACGTGAAAATATCCGCGAATAAAAACAGTTGAAGAGTTTTGCATGATTTATTTTGTGTTATCGCAAATTACGTTGCATTTAATTCAGTACTCATAAAAGGCAAAACCTTGCCTCTAAATTCATAACTGATAACGAGAAAGGCATTGGCTGAATATTCTCTGATTTCAATTCAAATACCACACAGTTTCCGTCGCAAAGAAACATTTGGAGCTGTTTCTTTTGGTATAAAAAAGTGAAATATATTTGGTGCATCTTCTTTTCGCAGGACACGAAGCTGGTTCTAAATGACTTAAAACAAGAGAAAAGTAGCAAACGCCAACAAACAAAAGCAGATATGTTGCTCGAACCCACCTTAGAGCAAGAGGTACTTTTCATTTAGTATATCTTTTGGTCGAAGAACCCGCAAGAAATCTGTTACCGAAGAAGCCTATTAGACCAACCCTACTTATGGAGTGCATTTTCTGCTATAATATGCTTCGATTTTCTTTCTTTTATTTTTATCAATTTTGTGTGCCGTTGTCATGATACTTTTATTCCGGAGGAGGGTTTTCTTATTTGTGTCATTTCACAGTTCTTCTTATTTGCTGTATTGATGTGTCTATGATATTTATGATATTTTTGATATTATGATATTTATGATAATGATACTTTACAAGCTAAAGTTTCTGCTGTTATCAACATAATTCACTTGTCAATTTGAGAAGTCAATGTACGTTATTTTTATCATTAAATTCTTTGTTTTACAGTTGAAGAATGCTAAATCCAGGCTTTGCGAAATCTTTACGACATTAACGACTGAACAGAAAATAAAGATGATAACTCAGACGAGGCTAGCAGCTCAAGAGAGAGACGATAGACTATTTTTCAAGGTAAACTTTCTGCAGTTAAATACAGTGATTGCTTTATGTACGTTACCGTGCGTGTCACCATCCTTGTTGTCACCGTCCTTGTTGTTACCGTCCTTGTTGTTACCGTCGTTGTTGTTACCGTCCTTGTTGTCACCGTCGTTGTTGTCACCGTCCTTGTTGTTACCGTCCTTGTTATCCCCTTCATGTAAATCTAAGCACATGCATGACATTTTTATAAACGATTGAATGAATGGTTAATGATTTAATTTAATGGCTTGAAAGGAACTTCAAGTACTTTGCCACGCTCAAACTCATTTGACTGACTAAAACTCATTTGATACATTTTCAGGAAAAATTCGCGCTATCGGATACTAGTCCTCACAAGTTGCTTTCAAGTGTCACACAAAACACATTGAAAAGGAAGAAGGAAGGCGCGTCGTATCCTTTTTCTATGTAAGTTATTAGTGTGATTCTTCTGCTCTTTTGGGTGGGTAAAAAGGACTTCTACCTTTTAAAGTTTATAGATACTGGATTTAAAGAGACACAATTGCAAATGTTTGTGTCTGAAAATCTAAACGAGATTCCTCATGCATAAAGTAGGGACCTTGTACATTCTGAAAATATATTTAATACACAAAACCGAAAATTCAATTGACCGAGATATTTGAAAAGAAACTTGCAAAGCGAGAATTTGTCTATTGTCATTCCATTGTTTATGCGCACGTGCCGCAGAAAAGTGTGGGTACAAATACGTTGTTTTTCCTTTCGTTTTACTGTTTTATGATACTTCTAGAAGTCGTACGAAACTACTAAATACATTTTCAGAATGTACAAGGCCTCTTCTTTATGCATGAAGAATCTCCTTGAGATTTTGCGACATCAAAAATTTGCGATTGTGTCTCTTTAAGGTTATTCCCTTCATCTTTTAATATAAGTTCAGTTCAGTTGGCAGTTGCAGGAGGAAGTGTTTAGCAAATTTAACAAAAAGCGAAGTAAGTATACAAAACGAAGACTGCTCAGAAAACTTCTCAACATAAAATGGCCTGGAAAAATATTAGCAACATATCGTTCGATTCTGATTCTTTTCAGAATAACCAAAAGGTCTTTTGGCAAAATTGAATATCACATGGAATATGCCAAAGTGAATATGCCAAATTGTTAGCTCTAGATAGAATTTATCGGAAATCTTCGACAAAAATTAAAGAAGGTTAAAAAACATGTATTATTGACACTTCCCATATGCCTAGCACTCTATGTAGATTATCATTAATAGCACTGTTATTCTTAGGAAATTCTGAAGACTTTTTGTTCAAGAATTTTGCAATTTTGCATACTTCTCAAGGACTCTTACCTGTTTGATGTAAATGTACACAGAGCCTGTGTCATCCTTTAAACTGTTATGCCCCATATTTTGTTTAATCTTCTTAACTCACAAATAGACCTAATTCTACAAAAGACAGCGCTAATCGACCTTATTCAGCACCGCCAGTTAAAAGTTCTCCTGGTAAAAAGAAAGGAAAAGGTTATGATATCAGGTAAACAGAAACGTTTCATTATTACAATCTATTTTGAAGATTTTGCCACGCAACTGTCCTAGCCTGTCTTCCACACCCCTAGAAGAAAAGAAAGGGCTCTGGAACACAGGGTTAACCATCATTCAATAGTTTGTAAGTATCACCACATCAGGAAACATTTATTGATCGAAAACATTTTCCGTACAAAATCGTTTCCTTTTTAAATAAATTTTTTCCATGACAACAAAACCTAATTCTAACTAAAGTGAATTGCTATTTACATGTGCCATTCATGGCGGGGAAAGACACAGGATCATCTGGTCCCCACCATGGATAGCATAGGTTCCAAATCTTTATCTCAGCATAAAAAGGTGGGTGTAAAATTTAATGAACTATTTCTTCTGATTGAATGGCTTGAAAGAAACTTTAGCTACTTATCTATAATTCTACCGTTGGATTTTTCGGAAATTTTAAATATTTTTGGAAATTGCAGCGTATCTTATATTTCAACTCATTTGAGGATGTGACGTCATCAAATTTCTAAATCATAAACCAGATGAGTGAGAGACTTTGGCTTGATACCATAGTGTAGGCATTCATAAACTATGGCTTTCTTCGAAATTATTTCATGTTACGTCAAACGGTTTAGAAATGACGATGGTTTTAAGTTTTTTTGAAAATTTTTCTCGGAGTCTTGAAAAAGAAGAAAAACATTGTAATTCTGAGAATATTGAAGATTTCAGAAAATTACAACGGTAGAATTATAGAGAATTAGCTAAAGTTGCTTTGAAGTCATTCAGTTCAAAGAAATAGGTCACTCAATTTTACACCAGCCTTTTTAAAGATTTGGAACCTATGCTACCATGGATGAAGCTTGCGATTCAGCGGTTAATTTCATAAGAAAAACAAACGAAAACAAAACAAACAGAAACCAAAGAAATAACAAAACAGCAACAATACAACACTTTGTTTAACTGTCTTAACTCGTCCAATATTAGGACTTAAGAAACAGCGTTCTAAAACACATTTTAAACTTGCTTATAATACTTTAGATACACGGGACATTGGACATTATATATAGATAAAGATAGATAAGCTTTTTATTTGGTTTCACGCTATAAACATCTTAATGCATTATTATTATTATTATAACTCACAAACAGACCGAATGCTGAAGACGACCGAATTATTCGACCCCATTATTCACCACCACCAGTCAGAAGTAATACTGATGGAAAGCAAAGGAGAAGTTTTGATATCAGGTAAAAAGAAGCGTTTCATCATCACAATCTATTGTGAAAGCATGGGTACTGGGAAACGTGGAATTTGTTCTGGGATTATATATCGTTGCAAAGAATCAGAACTGTCAGGCCTACCTTTGTGTACTTTTTCTGTCTCCATATTCTTCGTTGTGCTGTTCACTTTGCATTTTCAGTCCACTGGCAATCACATCAGGCGAGTCAACATTAGGCCAGCGAAAATGCAAAGTGAACAGCACAACGAAGAATATGGAGACAGAAAAAGTACACAAAGGTAGGCCTGACAGTTCCGATTCTTTGCAACGATATGTAATCCCAAAACAAATTCCATGTTTCCCTGTACCCAAGGTGAAAATTCATTACAGAACTGGGGGATGGGGTGATAAGATGATGATATGGGGGGGGGGTAAATAAGGTGTTATTGCTAGGGGTGTATCTGCCAATAACGGTGGTCGCGCTCTCGTTTTCCTTCCCAAAGTTTACCAATTTGGACACTCGATCCAAACCTCTTTTCCAGCAAGTAACAAGGTCTATTGTCTTCATATTTTGTCCTTTCATGGGTGTCAGGACTATTTTGGGTTTACCTTATCAATAATCCTGTCCACTCATGTTCAGTGTCAAATAGAGCTCTAGCTTTGTGACTCCCATACCTTTTGATTCCACGTTACATTCCAAGACAGCTAAATAAACTGCGAACTTTCTGAAAAAATGAATCAATGCTGATGTTTGATATACAAAGTGATAACAAATCTTGATTTGAAACGAATGTTTAATTTTAATTTGGTAAATTACAGACAACACAACGGGAGACAAGTAGAATTTTATCCTGACGTGAACGAAGATTTGGATAAAGTATCCATTTATTGTCAGTCTCGTCAAGAGAAATGATACCACAGCCCCCGTGCTTTTAAAACGCAGCTCATTTGAAGTTGGAGAAAAAATGTTTATAGCAACATAATTATAAGTAAGAATGTTATAGATTTCTGAATTAGAAATCTGGATTTTTATTGGGAGCTCAATAGTCAAAATGATGTTATTAAAGGGTTACTGTTTTAACCGTTTGTCAGCATAGGAGCTCTTGTAAAAATTTATTCCATCAAAGAAAAACTGTTACCAAAGGCTAAAATTGTGACTCGATACAGATAAGTTATGTCTTTAACTGTTGGTCAGATTTTAATTCATCCAAAGACAAAACTTCAGTGAAATATTGATAGATCAGTGTTTGAAAAGATGAATCATGGGTGATGGTGAATAGTGAATATTATTGTAAAGAATGAAAATAATGCGATAAAATATACATTTAGTGCTTCATTCTTCTTGTTGTTTCTCTTGCAATCCATCTGTGTGTCCACTCCACTGATAGGCCCATCTCGAAATAAACCGCCACCTCAATAACTGGGTCGGAATGTGCACACAAACATAGATTGCAAGAGAAAAAACAAGAAAAATGAAGCGCTTAAAGGCATTGAGTCCATATAAATAGCTGAGCGTTAACGCTATCCTGAATTTTGCTGACAAACTGCTGACGGCCCTTTCTTATCGCATAATAGTGCTAAAGTCATTAGCAGTGGAGACCAAAGGCTTCTTAATCCTTGCATTATCCTGGGGAATTTCTTTGGTTTAATATCAATAGCGATTAAATCACACCTTTTGTTTCATGATTGAAAAAAGTTAATATTGGTCACGAGCGCGCTATTTATGCGGACTCAATGCCTTTAAGGTATATTTTATCGCATTATTTCCATTCTGTACAATAATTTTCACTATTCCCCATCACCTGTGGATGAATTCATTTAAAAATAGGACTTTGCTCGATGACCAAGAATGTTAAAGCGTTTCGATCTTAACTCTTCATCAGGTAACGTGAATAGATACTTGAAAGGATAGTTGATATATCTAAAATCATACCACTTTGATTTAAGGATCGTAGTTCGGTTGTTATTGAATAGCCTGAAATGTTCACAGATGTGATAGTGAAAGGTATATAGTCTCTTGTGGCTTTTGGTAGAAATTCAACCTAATATGAATCATGTTACTGGAAACTGCTCGAACTTAATTCTTGCTTACATGTGTGCCAATATTGCCCATAATTGTTGAAAGTGAAGGGTACAGTTGCGGTTTTAGCGCCATGCGCTAGTATTGCAGCAGCAGTTGACCCTCTGTCATTACCCTGAAGAGGTGCTGAGAGGGCTCGAACCCTGTCCTTTTGACTGTTCTGGCTGCGAAGTCTGTGGATTACGACACAGTGTGGTTGAGTTTTTAGGAGGTTCTTTTAAGTCTTTCGCCGTTGGCTATTGACTCTAAGTTTAAGGAGAAAAGACTTCTTGCAATAAAACAGACAGATGCATTAAAGAAATGAGGAAAGACTGCTACCTTCTCTGTCAGAGCAATGGCCGTTAGGCGAAGCCTGCAAACATAAACATTTAATTTGCTACCTCTTTTTGATAAGAGCTTTAGAAGCAGCTGCAGTCTACCATCCCAGCTTTTGTAATATCAGATGCTTATTTGCAAGACTCTTTCAACATGCTCACTCTTACTATTTCCTGAATATTTACAACACAAAATGAAGGAAGACATATTCAAGTGGTATCGTACTATGTTTGTTGCTCCACTTTGAGACTCCATTTCATGAATAGGGTCAACACGATAACATCATAGAGGACGATTCCATTCTCTTTTGAATGATAAGCTCGTTTAAAATAAAAATCTTGCACCATGAATGCAGAGCAATTAAAACTGACCCTTTCAAATCTGTGCCACAGAACAAGATTGTCCCCTCCTTTTTTGTTCAGAAAGTGTCATGCGTCAGTTTCAATAGACTTTCCATTCTGATATTTTATCTTGTAATTGCGTTGTGCATGCTTTTGGGGGTCTCTTGTCTGAACTTTAGAATTTAGAGTTCTGACTGGGCAAATTTTGCGACCACAGTTAGACAGACGACCCTCTCGCTCCAGCTTATATTCTGAAGCAAATATTGCCCAGAGGTGGATATGTTTCCGTGTCGCCACTCTTTACTCATGCCTTATTTCCCATGCCATTCCTACATCT
Source organism: Aurelia coerulea (assembly GCA_039566865.1). Taxonomy (NCBI): domain Eukaryota; kingdom Metazoa; phylum Cnidaria; class Scyphozoa; order Semaeostomeae; family Ulmaridae; genus Aurelia; species Aurelia coerulea. The sequence continues at coordinate 21,098,288 of CM076955.1, forward strand.
ATTGTACACAATTTAGGCTATTTAAGAACATAAGGTTTGCTCGCTGGAGAGATAACGAGAAAATTTCATCTTCCCTAAATTGTTTGGCTTATGTTTCGATTTATTCCGTAGCCCGAGGCTCTTCTCTAATTCCTATGGCTTCAGTTTTCTATTAAGATACAAACTTTAGACAATCACATGTAACTAATACCAAGCAACTGCTCTCTGTTAAGCTAGACAGCAATTGTAGTTACTTACATAAGAGTTTGCCTCTAATTAGCTTGGATTTTACTTGAGTATAGTTATATGTGACTTCCCAATAGACCTTATTGCAATTCTCCAACAGAGTTTGGAACGAGAAACATTTGTTAGATCTTTCGAATCTAATTCGAATAGTTTTGGCAGCAGAGATCTTCCGATGGAGAGGCTGGAACTTCCGACAGGGGGGGGGGGGGCTAAAATGATGTAAAATTGCAGCTGATATACGTCATCTTGCCAAATTCTCTCCACCGAAATTTCCTTCAAGGGGGGCTAGATACTTCCATCGGAGGGACTGCAGCCCCCTAGCCCGACTCTTGTGCCACCTTTGTTTAATTGGTAGCTCAATAGAACAAGTGACATGCCTGAAAATTGTAACTAGTGGACCCCATCAATCCTAACATATAATTTAAGATTGAAAAAATACCCACAATGCCCCTTCTAACCTCTTTTACAGCTTATCTTTCATTTTTATCTGTAACCTGGTAAATCTACTCATTCCCTCGGATTTTGTTTGATTTTAAATACATGTTTTTCTCCTAAAATTTCAATACCTTCGTCTAGGTCATGAAATCAACACCTAGGAACCACTCCTCATTAAGCCTAGCCGTAAGCTCAACATCTCCCAGCCCCCTTTTTGATGAAGTGCTTTGCTTTCATTTCGATTTCTTTAGCAACCCAAGCCGTTTTGTGATTTGTCTCATTTTTTATAGGTCAATGAAATCAATCCCTAGTGATTGCTCCATATCTTTCAACCAAACAACAAGGTACAAAGTTGTTTTTGTATTGCATTATATCTCGTCGTTTATATCATGCATATTCAATTCAAACGTTACCCTAAAATTTCCATCTAATCATACATTTGTTGTTGGTCAATGAAACCAGTTTCCAAGTTGTTGTAAGAATTAAAGACAAATGACGGATATATAGCGCCTAGTTTATAAATAGAACAAAAGATGGCTGAGTGCTTTCATTTGTCAAATTGATTTGCTAATCTCTCGAGCTCATGTAATACAATGGAATACAATAGGCTATATTTAGATTGCCCAGGCCCCTGATTTAAATCACCTTATATCTCCGTCATTTGTCTTTAAGCTTAGCATGGATTCAGTCCTCTTTTCTGATGAAGTGTTAGTCCCATATTTTGCTTTGCTCTGGAACTCATGATTTTTCTCTAATTCTTTTGGATTATGTTTCCTTCTAACGTAGCTTATATTCTTTGAGTTCATTGGATCAGGTATTAATCATTCCTTCTCATAGGCCTAACTTCTTGCTTAACATCCCCAAGCTCCTTTTCTGATGAAAATTGTTTTGCTTACATGTCGATTAATTTAGCCACCCAAGCCCTTTTCTGATCTGACTAATTTTTTTGTAGGCCAATGATGAGATCACCCCCCTGGTGAGCGCTCCACACCTTTCAACCAAACAGCAAGGTACAAAGTTGTTTTCATATTGTATTTTGTTTTATATATCGTCGTCCATCATGCATATTCAATTCAACCGTTACCCTAAAATTTCCATTTAATCATACATTTGTTGTTGGTCAATGAAATCAGTTTCCAAATTGTTGTAAGAATTTAGCTAAGCATTGATTCAGTCCACTTTTCTGATGAAGTGTTAGTCCCACACTTTGCTTTGTTCTGGAACTCATGATTTTTCTCTAATTCTTTTGGATTATGTTTCCTTTTTTTTGTAGTTTTATCCTTTGAGTTCATTGAATCAGGTATTAATCATTCCTTCTTACTAAGTCTAACGTCTATTTTAACAAGACCCTTTTCTGATGTTAAATGTTTTGGTTACATGTCGATTTATTTAGCCACCCAAGCCCTTTTCTGATTTGGCTAATTTTTTGCAGGTCGTCGATGAGATCAACCCCTAGTGATCGCTCCATACCCTTCAACCAAACGGCAAGGTACAAAGTTGTTTTTATATTGTATTGTATTTTATCTCGTCATCCTTATAACGTTATTCAAATTCAAACGTTACCCTAAGATTTCCATCTAATCATAAATTTGTTGTTGGTCAATGAAATCAGTGTCCAAGTCGTTGTAAGAATTGAGCTAAGCTTTGATTCAGTCCTCTTTTCTGATGAAGTGTTAGTTCCATATTTTGCTTTGTTCTGGAACTCATGATTTTTCTCTAATTCTTTGGATTATGTTTCCTTTTAAGGTAGTTTTATTCTTTGAGTTCATTGAATCAGGTATTAATCATTCCTTCTCATTAGGCCTAACTTCTAGCTTAATATCCCCAAGCCCCTTTTCTGATGAAAATTGTTTTGCTTACATGTCGATTAATTTAGTAACCCAAACCCTTTTCTGATTTGACTGATATTTTGCAGGCCGTCGGTGAGATCAACCCCTAGTGATCGCTCAATATCTTTCAACCAAATGGCAAGGTACAAAGTTGTTTTTATACTGTATTCAAACGTTACCCTAATATTTCCATCTAATCATACATTTGTTGCTGGTTTTAATCATTCCTTCTCATTAGGCCTAACTTCTTGCTTAACATCCCCAAGCTCCTTTTCTGATGAGAATTGTTTTGCTTACATTTCGAGTTATTTAGCAACCCAAGCCCTTTTCTGATTTGACTAATTTTTTTGTAGGCCGTCGATGAGATCACCCCCTGGCGAACGCTCCACACCTTTCAACCAAACGGCAAGGTACAAAGTTGTTTTAATATTGTATTATGTTTTATATTCGTCGTCCAGTGTGCATATTCAATTCAGACGTTACCCTAAGATTTCCATCTAATCATTCATTTGTTGTTGGTCAATGAAATCAGTTTCCAAGTTGTTGTAAGAATAATGCTTAGCATGGATTCAGTCCTCTTTTCTGATGAAGTGTTAGTCCCATATTTTGCTTTGCTCATGATTTTTCTCTAATTCTTTGGATTATGTTTCCTTTTAACGTAGCTTTATTCTTTGAGTTCATTGGATCAGGTATTAATCATTCCTTCTCACTAGGCCTAACTTCTAGCTCAACATCCCCAAGCTCCTTTTCTGATGAAAATTGTTTTGCTTACATGTCGATTTATTTAGCAACCCAACCTTTTTCTGATTTGACTAATTTTTTTTGTAGGCCATCGATGAGATCAACCCCTAGTGATCGCTCCATACCTTTCAACCAAACAGCAAGGTACAAAGTTGTTTTTATATTATATTTCATTTTATCTCATCGTTCATTACAACATTATTCAAATTCAAACGTTACCCTAAGATTTCCTTCTAACCATACATTTGTTGTTGGTCAATGAAATCAGTTTCCAAATTGTTGTAAGAATTGAGCTTAGCATGGATTCAGTCCTCTTTTCTGATGAAGTGTTAATCTCGCACTTTGCTTTTTTCTGCAACCTATGATTTTTCTCTAATTCTTTTGGATCACATATTTTTATTCTTTGAGTTCATTAAATCAGGTATTAATCAGTCCTTCTCATTAAGTCTAACCTCTATCTTAACATCCCCAAGCCGCTTTTCTGATGTTAAGTGTTTTGGATATGTGTCGATTTATTTAGCAGCCCAAGCCCTTTTCTAATTTGACTAATTTTTTTGTAGGACATCGATGAAATCAACGTCCAGTGATCGCTCCCTACCTTTTAGCCAAAGGGCAATGTACGTAGTTGTTTATTCTGTTTATTTGGTTTTGTAAGATATTTATGTAAGATGCACATGCATTAGCACTGAACAGTAGATCAAAATCACTTTTGATCAAAAAGTTTTGCTCACCACAATTTTGAAAGCTATCTAGAGAACTTTTTTGCCAATGTCGAACACACACACACACACACACACACACACACACACAGAGGAAAAGAGCAAAGTAAAGCATAGGTTCCAAATCTTTAAAAAGGTGGGTGTAGAATTATATGCCCTATTTCTTTAACGATATCTTGAAAGATAAAGCACATGCTATATTCCGTATGTGGTCAATCATGTGACCCATGCTAAATCCCCAAAAATGCGAACGGGATAGCCAAGTCAGTCGATAAATCCAAGCATACTTGGACGTCAGATGCTCATATTGCTTCCTTGCTAAGTAACTTGTTGGCAAGACAATTAATAGTATGGTTGAGCCCACACATACACCTTTCACTGAGTATCTAAGAAACCCCAGCTAGCATTCTTTCTTTTTAAGCAAGGTTACTGAGCTAGACGTTCTTAATGAAATCAATCGCTTAAAGCCAGGTCAAGCTGCTGGTGACGATAACATTAGACCTGATCTTATAAAAGATTGCCACGAGAGCCTAGTGAGACCCCTTACTTATATCTACAATATGTCTTTCGAAATTGGGGTTTTTCCAGACATTTGGAAGATTGCAAAAGTAATTCCTGTTTTCAAAAAAGGAGTTCGAAGTAACGTAGATAATTATCGCCCGATCTCTCTACTTTCGTGCTTTGAGAAAATCTTCGAGAGATTAATGTGCAAAAGAATGCTAGCCTTTCTAAAGAAGCATAACATCTTATACAAACTACAAGTTGGTTTCAGAGAAAACCATTCAACTGTGATGGCACCTTGACGAAGGAAAATTCGTCTTAGGTGTCTTTCTCGACCTCAAAAAGGCTTTTGATACGATTGACCACAAAATCCTTCTGAAAAAGCTCGAGCATTATGGCTTTCGTGGCATAGTTAATAAATGGTTCTCTTGTTACCTACTCAATAGAAAACAATTTACTCCTGTTCATGGGAAATGCTCTACACTTAGCTTTATTAACACTGGCATCCCACAAGGCTCTGTTTTGGGACCATTACTATTTACCATATATGTAAACGACATCGCTAATTCAACAGATCCCCAGCCGCGTCTATTCGCTGATGACACAAATATTTCTGCTTCCAATGAAAACATTACCCATCGTATCCAAACCACCTACACTGAACTAGCAGAAATAGATACATGGTTCAAGGCTAATCATTTAAAGCTAAAAAACTTACTGCGTATATTCTCCAAAAAAGAAGTTATTCAGGAAATACTCGATCTCTGTAAAATGAGCAAAGTTGTGGAATTCCAGATAGATACAGGCATTAACAAGCTATCTTAATTTCTTATTCTAGTTTACAGTAGTTACATAATAGAAATATAACATTGTTCCTCAGTATTACTATCATTTTCATAATCATTAATATCATTTTTTCACATCTAACCGCTGTTGTATTTAACTCATTTTTATTGCATTTAACCACTTTATATTCAAATCATATGTACTTGTAGTTAATGTTTTAGATTGCTATCGTTAGGTTTTGCTATTATTGTAAGCACCCTAGACTCGTTAAGTTATGCTTCTCTAGGGTGTATGAAAACGTTTGTAGTCAGTTTTAACCTTAATTGTTTTCATAAATAATTATCATCATAATCATCATCATTCTTTAAAAATTTCCAAAGTCCAGACAACAGCCCCTACAAATATTATCAAAAACCCAACAGTAAACAACAGAAATGTTTGGTTGAAATTTTTCGGAATGAGAATAATTTTTTTTCTTTATCTCTGGATGCTTTCTTTTCAATAACATCTCTTCTGGAGGGACCGTTATGAAAAGGTTACATTGTATTGACATTTCGATGCCATCCCTACCATTCTTAACAATGGGACACAACACTTCAAAGCCACTATTAAGCAAAGGTCCTAAGGGGGGACTTCCCAAAACGAAAAGGGCCCTTTTTTATTTAGATTGCAGAATCTTGGGGGCATATGCCCCCAGTGCCCCAAGCTTCTATGTCTCTGATATTCTGATGTTTATACTTGTAGTTAGAACTCATTCTTTTTCTTAATCAAATATTATAAAATCCTTTGGTTGCAGAATTATCATGCATATACATTTACATAAAAACCCTTTGCATCTGTCTTATTTTTTATAGGTCAATGAGCCCTAGTGATCGCTCCTTATCTTTCAAAACTAGTGGAAGGTAAGAAGTTGTTCATGTTGAATTCTAAACAATGGGATATTTTCAGTTATATTTTTGCTTTGCCTGCAAATATTTTCATACTTTCAATTGGATTTCTTTCTTTTTCTTATTAATGAAATATTGTAATTTATTTTGGTAACAGAATAAAATTTAGATGTACTTACATAAAACCCGGTTCTCATCTGTCTCTTGTTTTTTAGGTCCCTGAAATCAATCCTGAGTGATCGCTCGTTACCTTTCGGCCAAAGGGCAAGGTATGAAGTTGTTTATTTTATTTTGTAACAGATCACTGCAAGATGTGCTTGCATCAAGTATAGATTTCTACGAATTCCAAAATATAAAATTCCAAAAGTTTTCAAGGTCTGCTAACCACCAAGTTTTCAAGGTGTACATACCACCAAATTTGTTTACTTCCAAGGCTGGTTTTCAGGTAAAAGACTTCTAACAAGAAATGTTGATTTACACTTTGTATGCAATTGCTCCCAAGTCCTATCTTAAGGACTAATTGTAACAAGTCTCAATGCTTAAACATTTCACCGATGTTTTTATTTTGTAGCATTTGTTAAGATCTCAAATGAACATTCTTATGATGCGCAGCAATTACCGATTGAAAGATTGCCTAAAATGCCTGTGTATTGCTCAAGATTGCTCTCGTATTGCTTCGGTATATAATATAACGGCACCACCTATATAAGGGCATACCCCCATACCTGAAGTAAGAGCAATGCGCCTATACAACTCTGTTTTGAGAAAATCACAAAACTGAGAGATGATGCATTGTATAATTTTTACTCAGTCTTGTATCAATAGCTTTCCTCTTTGCATACTGTCCCTTGGTCCTTTGACAATGCAAGCATATGGCACTTAAAGTCTACTTCATCTTTTATTTTCCCTTTTCCCAAGAAGCAAAAACTCGGTGTGAGTTGATTTGGAAACGCGAAAAACGTATTTGGTATTTTGTAATATTTGGGTTTTAAGGCCATGCCGCATCTTTACCATACACTCTTGCACTGCCATTTGAATCTAATAATTTCTCCTTCACCATTATCTTTACAATTTCATTGAATTCTTTCAGCCAGGACAGGACAGCCAGAGTACAAATTCATGAAACAGTTCATGAAAACACACTTCAGAGATCACCATCCAACCCGCCCTCCTTGGTACAACGGATGGCTGCAAATTTGAATCGCAACACAGGTGCTCCAAATGGCTGAATTTGTATCATATTGCACATTGATTCATGCATATCATGTTAGTTCCAACTATACACTAAATGCAGATTTTCAAACAAGATTAAGGTATTTTTGCCATGTTTTGATGGTTAGATGATATATTTTCATTCATTGTTTATAATTAGGTTGTTACGCAGTTTCATCATCAACTTTAGCAGCAATCTGCTTTACTGATAACTGGTAAATCCTTGCTTTAACTTGCAGCATTGTTTGACAAAATGTATGTTTATAATAAGTGTCCATAGCATCAAAATTGCTTGAAATTCCTCGCAAGGCTGTGAACTATTCCTGTCAGTTGAATCTTCTGATTGGACAGAAATTTTTTGTTTACAGAGGAGCCTGCATCTGTCTTTTTGTGTTTAAAATTCTGTCCATTCCTAAAATTCCACTGACTGGAAACCAGCCTTTACAACCACATCAGCTCCCTGACTGTATCGCCTGTTTCTAGCATATTTTCTGTTCCATGAGAATTTGGTTCAGATGGATATCATTGAAGCTTTTCCTACTTTTGTAACTGGCATGAATAATCATAATGAAACAGTGTGGTGTTGCCAACTAAGATCTATTTTACTTCACTAAAATGTTTTTCTACATTACTGAAAGGTTAACTTACAACAATGGTACAAGCCATTCGGACAGTACAGGTCTTATGTGTATCAACATTAATTCTAAAGAGTTCTTACAAATTCTTCACAGCCTTGTAAAAATTCTCGAAACTTTTTAAACAAGAATTCTCAGGCAAGAAACCATTGTTAATATACACATGGCGTGTACCATGCCTTAAAAGTTTTTAAAATATTTTGTTTTTAATGCCTGGCAAGCCTCTTTTCTAAGATGGTAGAAATGATTCCACAAAAAAGGTCTCTCATACTATCAACAACGTATAATTTGAATGGTTGCAATAACTAAAGATGTCTTTACTAGAAGCAGTTTCATGGGCAAATACTGTTTATGCATTTGAAGTGAACACTCAGCAGGGCTACAAATAAAATTGAGATCATCTAAGAACAAGATTTTTTAAATGTTTATATCTTTCCAGAGAATTTGCCTTCCTCTACTTGTTCATTCCATTTGTCAACCTACAAAATAAAATAAAACATATAAATATATATTTTCGTTTGTAAATTAGTTTTCCTCTACAGTGTCCATTGAAGTTAAGTCAGTTGAACTCCTGCCTTTTTCTTGAAATCATCTGCTGCTACTTGATCAATAATGCCAACAAGAATGGGACACAGAACCAAAAAAAACTTTGGGCTGGAGTCTCCACTTAGTCTCTAAAATGATTTTTTGAAAGAATACTTTGTCAATTAAAAACCATTGTATCGTTTGAAAAAACTTGCTGTTTAAGCACACAGTTTACTAAGCTGTCTAATTATTTTATTTGAGCTGTGTGATAAATTAATTTTGTGTAACCAAGATACCTATTATGGAGCCTACGCATATTTTTTTCATAAGAAAATAAGAATTTGAGCCAATACTGACAGTTTTTTAATATTTATCAGATTTTTAGTTCTCAGCTTTTACAAGTTTCTTATGAGTTCCATAATGATCTTCATATTTACTTCCTGTGAACATGACAACAGCACAGTTTGTTGAAGTCTTTCAAATGATTAGATATTACTCAAGTAATATACCTTCAGAGTAATATCACAGGAAACAAGTAACAATATGCTAAGGATTTCCTTGGCTGAAATAAATAGTTGCTTGAATAATTTTTCCCAGTACTGGGGGTTTCTTGATTTTTTAACAATCTGAGAGTTGAGTGTCTTATGGTGCAGTTTCTAATAAAAATAGGTTTACTGCGGTAAAATGGGTAAGTTTTGAGGTAAAATGGGTAGGGTGAAAAATTTGGATAAGTTTTGCTAAAATTTTGCTCTTGCTACCACTGCTAGAACTTTTCTCCTTGATGTAGTGAATGTTGATTTATCAGTTCAGAGTCTACTGTTTTCCAGCAATCAACACTATCCATTTTACCCCAGCCTACCTACTTTACCCTAGCAGACCCTACTTAAATTGGACATAGCTTGCTGAGTTTAGTTTCCTCATTGTTGAACCCCTTAAAACCTAACCCTGAGAACTTTAAACTATGGTTTAAATAAACTGCTAGAATCAATGTTAAAGATATGAAAATACAGAGGAGAACATACCCATGCAATAGGACATAGTGATCTGTATGTCTTCTTGAAGAACTCACATGGCTCAAAATCTTCACCCTTTGACTTTACACATTTCTGATAATCAACAAAATTTTGCCAGCAATTTTTGGTTTGGTTGCAGTTAGGGAACCTAGCATCAAACTTTGCAGTTTCTATTTTGATATTTACTTTATCATCATCCATGATTATCTGCAAAAAAATGCATTTACTATTAATTCAACCACTGAAACTAAAATTTAGCTGTGAGAAATTGAACAAACAGGCCACTCAAACTTATGAATCCAAAAGCAAACTTCCGCATATTTTACTGTCACCGATAACAAATTCTCCAACAGTCCAGACAACTTTGTAACATAGAATAGAACAATACCAGAATGGACAGTTTCTATAGTGCGTGCAATACCTACCTTCTGCACACAGGAACTTAAATATGGTTTTTAAGCTGAGCTGCGCAGTCGGCAATAAGCAAGATATCTATTGTTTAAACCTTTTTGTTTCTAACTGCGTAATCTGCAAAATTTTTGTGAAAATCTTACGCACAGGCCATCTCCATTTTTACACGGAAAATACAAACAAACTTTCCACTATGGAAACAACAACCTTTTTAGCCTCCTTACTGTTTTTATTCATACCTTTCCTTTCTCAGTACATATGGCAATGCAAAGAATAGAATCCTTCAGTGTGTCAATTTCCAAAAAGGGGGTTGAAAAATCATTGAGTTGAGGTCACTTACGTTACGATTCATTTCCTTTCGATTCATGTCATGTGAAAACAAGCTGATGGTGATGCGATGATAGTCGCTTTGTGTTTGTTACAATTTGTCCTAAACGGGATAGCAACGCGAAAACAAAGCAAAAATTCGAGCATTATTTGTTGAGCCCATCTAACAAATTAGGCCCAACAAATAATACTCGAATTTTTGCTCTTTGTTTTCACGTCTCTAGCCCGTTTAAGACAAATTGTATCACATAAAATAAACCTATGCTTACCTGATCTTTGTTGGATGTAGGACTGAATGAAATGATGATTTTTCTTTGGAAAACAAGAGGACAAGTCCAGGAACTTTGATTACCACAGCTCGCGAAAATGGCCGGCGAAAATGGGACAGCAGGGAACAAAAAATTGCATTATGGGATCGTGTAGGAGCCTCGTTCACGCGATGAACGCGATTTGAAATTTTTTGTAGATTTGAAAAAAAGTGCAAACTGGAAATATCTGAAATTTGAAGAAAAAAATGAGTTCGAAGGTTAGAGAGGGGCAAAACGTTGAGATTTTATGACAAGTTTTATTGGCGGTAATGCAAATTCCTGCAAGTGAAATATTGCTTTCATTCACAAAAAAGTGAGCTCGAAAAAAGTGCGTTGGAACGGGGTGGGAACATGGTTGGAAGCATAGCCTATTTTGGAAATTAAACAGCAAGGTAAAAACTGCTATACAGGATCCCTTCCCCCCCCCTCTTGCCCACTTTTACACGATCATGCCCTCGAGCAACTATCCTTCCAGGAAACTGGGATGAAAGGAGGTTCTTCTGGCCACAAGAATATCTGAAGGACTTTTGGGCTTTTATCACAAAAACTTGCGGTTGTTATGCAGAACAGATTTAAGTAAAAAGGCAAAAAAGGTTAGGACAAAACTATTTGCTACACTTTACCATCCTTGATTAATTAGAGCTAGATTCCCAGAAAATGGAAGGAAATTCTTGTCACGATTTCCACGTTATTTCGGTTGTTGACTAGATCACGAGAAAGTTAGCGCTAAGTTTTCAAAGTCTTCAAAGCAAGGTTTACAAAATTTCGTTCAATGAAATATCATCCAATTTAAATTGTGACAAACTGTGTTGGAGTAGAAATTTTAACGAGTTGTCCAAAGGAAAATTTACAGAGTTAAGGAACATACATTAAAGTAATTAGAGAAAATGGAAAATTAGAAGATGACTCGGAAATTCAAATTTTTCACTTTACTCGTTTGGACGTTGTTGCTTTTTCAAGTCGAATATGTAGAAGGAACTTTGCCAGTTTGCAGTCCTACATCAGGGATATTAACTGTGAATTCGTCATGCAGACTCTCTGCAAATCCTGCAATTTATTTCTTCACTGATAGCCAATCTTTTTGGAGTCGAGCAATTTAGTGAGCAGTCACAACTTGAACGTCACCGGCAAATTTAGGATCGGCCTCGTTGGAGGTATTTTCGTTCAGTGGAGCAAACAGAGCCATGTGCCAAAAGATGGGGTATCTTTAGGAGGGCATGGCTCCGGTGGAAGCCACGCTGGACGGGGAGGAAGCCCCAAGTCAAAATGGCTCGGGCCGAATGAAGCAAAGCCAGCAGTTGACCCTGATACCCCTGGGGAGTGGTGGAAACGATGGTGATGGTACGAGCTCAGGATCTAGGGGTAAAGGTGGGGGCTCAATCAAAATTGCGAGCACAATCTGTGAAATTGAAGGCATGATACAAGCAAATGGGATTGATGCCGAAGTTTCAAAAAGTGGAGGAGGTGGTGCAGGGGGCTCAATCTTGTTAGACTGTCAGCAGTTGTCCGGGAGACCAACCATGGAAGCAAATGGAGGTCAAGGGCAGGACCGTCGAGAGGGGGGGTTGGAGGGGGTAAAAGTCCGGGGCCCGGGCCTCGAAGGGGCCCGTAAAAATATCGTTCGACAAAAATTAGTTATTGCTGTAAAATCTCCTTACAGCAACTTTTATGGCAATTTAGCTACCTGCCTTAAAACATAGACATAAGAAAATAGTTTTCTTATGTGGCTATGTTTAATAAAAGTTTTTGTGTCCGTACATTACGAGTTGACTTTGGCAAAAGTCACCTCGTACGAGCGAATCTTTTCTTTGTTTACCGTAAATACCGCTTCCTTCATAACTTTTTCATGGAATATCTAAACAATATTTTCTAAAGTAGCTGTCTTAATAAAGGCGTTTCCCTCATTCTCCGAGAGTCTGAAGGGCGTGGTCCCAGAAAATTTTCTTGGGGGCCTCACCCCCAAGCCCCCCTAGGGCCCGATCCTAGGAATCGGTCGAGGGCCCCAGCTGGCTCTCGACGGCCCTGGTCAAGGGGATGGAGAAGGTGGGGGTGGCAGCGGAGGAAGAATCAGTGTCCAGTATCGGACGGGATTGGTGAATGGAGAAATTGGAATACATGGTCATGGTGGAAAAACAGGTGAATTGCTTTTACTAAACTTTGGTATTGTCAACAATGAGTGTATGTACTATCCACAAATCTTCTCATCCCGTCTCCTAGTATGTTGAAACAGATTGTAATGAAGAATCCCTTTAGCTTGTTTTCAGTGGCGGAATTTATGGGGGGGTTGGGGGGGCAATTGCCCCCCCAATTCGATAAGACTCGGAAATTTTCTTAAAAGTCGGAAATTTCGTAGGTGGGATTGAAACTGTAGTGAAGAAACGAGTCACCGTCAAGAAGTGGACGAGCTTTTATATAGAAAGAGCAAACGAAATGCACAAGCTCGAAAAGCATATTCTAAAGTTTTTATTCACTTTCATTTATTTCATAAACGAGAAGAAAGTTCTTGGGTATGGGTTAGTTAGAGAGTAACAATATTTCCGCGAGATGTTGAAGCTTTGGGAGAGGCATTCTAAGCCAATGTAAAGGTTGGAGTTCTCCAAAATTTTCCTGGACGCGACATTAACACAAATTATCAGCGAATTTTCAAAGTTTCCATGTTGGGGGCGGGGGCAGGCAAAACCTGAATTGCGAGAAGCGTTCTAAGACAAAGGAGAGGTTCTTCACGCAGAACTGTTTTGAGAACTTGTAATTGATATTATCATATATTCAAATTTGGCACTGGCAAACATTGGATACAAGAGCTCTCCTAAGCCCAATTAAACTATCTGATTACCCAGAAAATTTCCTTGGGATGCTACTCTGAAAAAATGTTACAACATTGTCAAAATCCCAATTCAGTACTGGCAAACATAGGGTCATGAAAGGCATTCTAAGCAAAAATAGGGTGTGTCCTCAAAAATTTTCCTGGGGGCTTCGCCCCCAGCGTCCTCGTAGCTGCTAGGCCTACCGACAGTACGTTCATAATACATTCTTGCCTTTTTCTATCAGCCGCTGAATATAAATAGTTTTGAAATCTGATATACAACGACCTTAGCACATTTAAGGAACTATTTATGTCAGGTCTAAGTCTTCTAGCGAAATGCCTGAGAGCAAAAGCATTTCCTCCGACTCGGAAAATTTACGGCTTGCCCCCCCACTCAAAAAGCTGAATTTCCGCCACTGCTTGTTTTGCATTTTCTCTGTTCTTTAAAGCATTTTGTAACCCATAAAACACGCAGGCTAATAAAACAGTGACTAAATTTGTTCAGTTTGGATCTTTTCCCCACGGTAATTGACTCGGAATAGCAGGTTTGCTGATACTGGGCGGACACATTAAAAATTGAAATTTCCAACTCTGAATTATTCTGTTCTTTCTTTGCAGCATCGGACATAAAAGCATTGGGCGTGGCAGCAGGGAAACATACAATAAGAAATGCAAATACAAATGCTGTTGTATCTTCTGGAAGACTTCATGGAAGTCCGTTTCAACCTTCCACCAAACAAACTCTGCAGGTAAGTGGAGCCTTCTCCTTTGAAGTGTCCAAGCCAGGAGTCACTTTAGCAAATACCCATCTCCGTAAATTGGTAATCAAATTGCTACTGAACGGACTTTGCTTTCTCTTGGCTTTGCCAGATATCAGGAAGTCATCACTGTTGGGACAACTTTTGCTTTTTGGTTTTGTTTTGGAAACTTCACCAGTATTATGCTCGAGAAAGTTTGACAAGGGAACTTTTTCGTTGCCATTCTCTCCAACAATGAGCAGTTGCATTCATATGGTTGCACACTGCTTGAATGTAGGCAAATAACTGCCCTGTTTGTGTAACAGTTAATAAGTACCCGCAAATAAGAAACCCCCTCCTATAAGAAACAGGCCTCATTTTCTTCGAAAGTAGCCTGCGTGCAGACTCTACTGATTCCCTGAAGAGAAGTGAGGTCCCTCTTCAGGGCATCAGTCCGGACCCCCATTTTGGCTCGCTTCGCTCACCGTTCACCCCCCCCCCCCTTGAAACCGCTGCGCGGTCCTTGAATTTCTTACAAAAGAGAAAGTATTTCTTTTTTCTTTTGCTGGCAGCCTGCAGTTACATGTACGTTTCTTATATGCGGAAACTTAAAAATACAAAATGTTCTCTTTATTTGCGGAAATATTCGCCTGACATCTAATTCGACTTGTATTTTAAATCTCGTCATTTCAAGACGATTCTCGAGTTTCTAAAGCAAGCTTGTCCAGTTTTTTTCGGGTTGGAGCATAAGCAACCGGATCAATCTTGAGCAATACACAGGTATTTTAGGCAAGCTTTCACACAGTAATTGCTGCGCAACAAATAACCCTTCAAGCCAAGGCATGCCTTCCAAGATGCAATGAAATGCCTGAAATGCCGTTTTGCATACATTTTGCATGAAATTCTATTTCTTAGAACCAAGAAATGTCTTTGAAGGGATAAACTGTGGCTTTGTGGTCTCAATTCTTTCCTTTTCTTCATTAAAACAATTCAACTGTTTAAAACTATTTTATCTTGCAACCCAAAGCGGAACTGAGATATATTTTAATCCTGCTCAAAGAATACCTACAATTTCTTTGAGGATTGCGATATTGTATGATGATTACCAGACATGACACAAAGCATTTCTACCAAAACCTCAGACGGACAGTTATCTATGATGTCTGTCCCAAAAAATTGCCCCCCGTCTTTTGAGAAAATGATGACAACATGACAAACAGAAATCAAACAGCAGTGTTGATCAAAGTAGGACGCCTGAATCGTGGCTTACGAACGTGATACGATGATACCGGTGATCCATTGATAAGAAAGAGTTTTCGAGAACGCGGAGGTATTTCAGTTGAGCGACTTGCCCACGAGGATTCAGTTGTTGAGTAATGTAGGAGAGAGTTGACAGAAAAACAGATGTGACAGCTTGTTGAACGAACAATTAAGTTTGAGCACTGAACAAACTGTTGGTGACAGTGGAACATTTATCAATTTATTTTGTGACAAATTAAGAAACAACGCGCGGATTATCATTCAAGTGATACACAATTGGACGACTTGCCCACGAGGAGAGTAATTTAGGAGCTAGTTGACACAAAATTTCTGCTTAAACAGAGGTGACAGTTACACAGTTTCTAAAACAAACAAGCTTGGTCAAATATTGGAGAAACTCTGTTTGCGTGTTTGTGACAGTGGAACATTTGTCAAATTATTTTATGATAAAGAAGGTACAACGTGTGCGGAGAATCATTCGATAGATAGATGTTGGAGTAATCGGAGAGGATGGGGACTTAGAATTTGAAGATGTCTTGGAAATTTAAATTTTACGTTCTATTCATTTTACTATTGTTGCTTTTTCAAGTCGAATATGTGGAAGGAACTTTGCCAGTTTGCAGCCCTACATCAGGGATATTGACTGTGAATTCGCCATGCAGACTGCCTGCAAATCCTGGCACTTATTTCTTCACCGATCTCACAATAAACAAGCCAATCTTTTTGGAATCGAGTAGCTCATTGAGTAGTCACAACTTGAACGTAACGGGAAAATTTCGGATCGGCCTTCTTGGGGGTCTGATCGTTCAGTGGAGCAAACAGAGCCATGCCACAAAGGATGGGGTGTCTTTGGGAGGGCATGGCTCCGGTGGAAGCAACGCTGGACGAGGAGGAAGCCCCAAGTCAAAATGGCTCAGGCCGAATGAAGCAAAGCCAGCAGGTGACCCCATGACACCCCTGGAGAGTGGTGGAAACGGTGGTGATGGAACGAGCTCAGGATCTGGAGGTAAAGGTGGGGGCTCAATCAAAATTGTGAGCACAAATTGTGAAATTGAAGGCATGATACAAGCGAATGGTATTGATGCTGAAGTTTCAAAAAGTGGAGGAGGTGGTGCAGGGGGCTCAATCCTTTTAAACTGTCAGCAGTTATCAGGGGGACCAACCATGGAAGCAAATGGGGGTCAAGGAGACGGAGAAGGTGGGGGTGGCAGTGGAGGAAGAATCAGTGTCTATTATCAAACAGGATCACTGAACGGAGAAGTAGGGGTGCATGCCATTGGCGGAAAAACAGGTGAATGATACTTCTTCATTACTTTTGAATAATTATGTTCCATCCGTGTGTTTTATGTTTGAATCAATGTTCCAACCCCCCGGAATAATGGCGTCGCGTCCGTTGTGCAACTGAATCTTCTACCCCCTCTGTATGTTGGCCAGTTACCCTTTCTCTTTGCGTACATGCACCAGCACTAAGGATTAGCTATTTTGTCCTTGTTTACTTCCCTTACTTCCTCATTCTAGATGATAATTTCATTTGATGAAAATGCTCTGTTCTGAAATTGCGAAAATCTTGAATTAAAAAAACAATGTATGGCAGTATTTGCTGGAGGTGCAACATTCGACGTTTTCCTGTATTTCCACACATTTAAGCCCAGCCTACGCTGAAGAACAATACCGTATCAGCGCATCTTGCTTTTGTCCTTCAGAGGGTTGTTTGCTTGGAGTGCCAGAACGTTGACGTTGATTTAGGTCATGTTTGACATCACTTCTCCTGCGCAATCGGAAAGTCATACCGTAGACTGCACGTATTTTTAAAAGAAATTAAGAAACTGACCTAGCGGTGAAGTTTCTCAAAATTCTCAGATTTTGAATGGTCGGAGGTTCTTAACAGTGTACATGCAATGCTATAAAGATTCCTCGCATAAACATTGACCTTTAAAACATGCAATGTTATAAAGGTTCCTCGCATAAACATTGTATCTATAGGTGGGGGGGGGGGGATCCCCTCTGCCATGTTGAACATTTTGAAGCCCTCCCAGGGTGGTTGAAGCTGGTCTGATTGTGCCCTAAAAGTGTGATTTTTCACAAATTTGATCCCCAGCTCTCCGACTATTTTCACCAATTTTTCACCATGCTCCCAGCTAAGAAATTCCAGTGTCTCCTTTCCCTAAACCCCTGAGAAGACTTCATTTCATAGTAGTGACAGCGATGTACCCAGGAATTCGAAAGGGGGAGCCGATGATTGTTCCCGGTGTCTTGTGATAAAAACAATTGATTGGTTGAAAAATATGTATGAAAAGGGCAAGGGGAGCCGCGACGTCCTTGTTTCATAGCCAGTTTTACCAAATCATGCATCTACTGTATTGTATTTGTGCATTGCTCAAGTACAACAAACACGCGGATGCAGAAGTATGCTTCAAGTTTCAAAAAAAAAAATTTCTCAGTTGATGGGATTGATAGTTTTCCAGTACTCGACTTTCCTAATTTCATGGGTAATCTGATAGTTGAGTTCTTCAAAAACGTCGTTTGTGTTCAAAGATTCGTGTCGTGTATGTGATTCTTGGCATATTTGTGAGACTGATTTTATGAAAGAAGAGTAAATACTATCATGGGGAGCCATTCTAGATCACGTCATCGCTTTTCAGAGCACTCTTCAGGTTTTTGGGGTGCCTCTGGTGTCTGTGCTTATCCCCCGTCTGGAAGTTTACCAAGTGTAGTAACTTGCGTTTTCTAGGAACGGGAAGTGATGTTTTTCAAGACGGGATAAAATTCCCACAAATTCATGGTATCATCGTATTTGCATTTGCTTTATAATTGCCAAGTTCTTTTCCCCAAACTTTCACATCTCACTCTCAAATGAAGAAAATTTAAAAATGAATAGATAAGATAAATAGCACAGAAAATAGAACTCCACAGTATACGATAATAATGATGTATCACCTCCTTACACACCCTAGTTCCTTAAAAATTTTTTTTTTTTTTTTTTTTTTTTTTTTTTTGTCTGATTGTGCCTTAAAAATTGAACACCGCACCACAAATCCACAGTTATGAATTTTAGTTATCGGTTTAACCGGGGTTTAACCTTTGCCATGCTAGCAAAGTGGACGTATTGTTTTAAAATTCGAATGGAATGAGACCTAAAAGTGGTTCAGTTAAAGAGAATCAACGGAGATAAAAGCCCCGCGCGGAAGGAGTCTGGGTATTCTATCATTAGCCTATTGTATTTGATGATTTCGAGACGCTCGTGGATATTGTTTAGCAAGAAGAACAATAACGTGCGTAGGAGTTTTATTTGTCCTATTTATAGATTGCCTCTACTTAATTTGTCACGGTCATTTCTTGGCATGGAAATGTACCAGGTAACTCTGAAAAAAGGTCCCCCTGTTTGAAAGTATTTTCTTGTGAAACTTTGGTTGCCTTCGTTGAAGAACATCTTTGAAAATGTCTGAAAAAATATATATAAGCAAGCCTTTGAGGAATCAATACACCAGGTTCACTGTTGGGTTACTGCTAGAATGGTTTGCTCATTTCATAATCACGAATGCCGCGAATTACAGAAGAGAGATTTGAACTCTGGTGCTAATGCTGGCTTGTTTACATTTGTGACTTGTACAAAACCATTTTTTTTTTAATGGGAACTTGCTCTCTTTTACATCACAGATTTTTGTTTACAGGTTATCTTGCTTTGACAGCAACACGAGTACTAAGTCTAACTCTTGCTTGTCACCGACAATGATAGGTTTGGTCATGGTTTGGTCTTGAGTTGCGACTCACATCAAGAAAAGGCTCCCAGAAGGGTTCCAAAACCATTCTAGACTGACTACACGAGTCTCATTTTTCCGCATTGAATTGAATTGTGATTATAGCTTTAAAGTGAGACTAGAATCTGTTCGGTCGTAGGTCCTTGTATGAGAGAAATTAAAATGAATATCAAATTGAAACATTGAAGAAATACAAGGACTCATGTTGTTAGTCTACCAAACCAACCACAACACATTTTCCGTTGAAGTTCGGGATTCTACATGCAGCGAAATAACATTACCTTGACTCTAGGAAGCTTTGCAAACGGTCTTCATTTATTTAAAAAAAGAACTAGCTCAATAAAATCATGTTTCATACACGTTTAAACATCCAATGAAACTCAAAATGCAAACTAAAATCAACTAGATATCTTATTCTTTTCTCTTTTCTCCATAGCCGCTGACATAAAGGCACTAGGAGTGGCAGCAGGGAAGCACACGATGAGAAATGCCAACACAAATGCTGTTATATTGTCGGGAAGAATCAATAGGAGTCCATTTCAACCTTCGACCAAGCAAACTTTACAGGTATGTGAAGCATTTTCTTTTCGGATGTTGTTCAAGGGGCTTCTTCTGGACAATCTCTTTGAGTAATACTATGAGTCTCTGTCGACCAAAATGATATCATTCACATCAAAGAGCACATATTGAAACAAGGGGATCAGGTAATAAGTCTAGGCTTCATCTTCACAACAATGCTTCCATTTCTTATGAAATACAGTAAACTCCTGTGTATAAGAACCTACAATTGTGAAGTCAGCCTGGGCTCTTACAGTACAATGAATACAATGGATTGGTCCTTACAAAATGAGGTCTATTTTTAAAATTTCAGCCTGTAGGTTCTTAATCCATCATATTCTTGTGCGTGGGTGTTTACTGTTTCAGATCAGACGAAACGAGGAACGTCAAAGTGTCCCGGCTCCCTTCGTGCCAAATGGCGAAGACTTTAAAGGCAGTCTGTCATGCATCTGATTGGGTGATAAGGAAAGAATAGGAGAATTGAATGTCTGCTAATCCTACTGACTTTCTGCGGTTATTATTAGATTATTGTACGTGGATGTTTACTGTTCCAGATCAGACCAAACGAGGAACGTCAAAGTGTCCCGGCTCCCTTCGTGCCAAATAGCGAAGACTTTAAAGGCAGTGTGTCATACATCTGATTGGGTGATAAGGAAAGAATAGGAGAATTGAATGTCTGCTAATCCTACTGACTTTCTACGGTCGTAGAAAGTGCTAACGACCAGCCCTCCTTTGTTTCAAGTGCATAGATTCACAAAGACATCCCTTGCGTTGAGCTCTGACTTCATTGCAACCAATCAGATGTGTGACAGACTGCCTTTAATCGCTGTTATTAATGATGCGACGTTCTTTGTGCCATGCGTCACTTGCGTCAAAGTTGAATTGATCCAACTTTGTCGCATTGAATGCCGCATCGTTATGAGAAATGCATCAAAGATGACACTGACACTTCTAGTATGAACCCAACTCAGCGTTGCCCTGCCCTCTCAACTCTGAAACTATGCACAAGGCAAGGACTATCCGCTTTCGCGAAAGAGATTGCCACCTTCCTTAAAAGTGCTTTCGTATTGCGTGAACAGTCGTAAATTGTTATCAGTAGATCAGTTGTTATTCTTTTTTCGTGTTGTATTAAATGGAGATGATATGTAGCAGTCTTTTAAAATGAAATGAATCATACATTCTTGCGAAAACAAATGCTTTTTTTCTTGGGCATTTTTGTTCAGAATCTTGTTTATGGTGTTTACCCCCGGCTCATAAACAAATCATTGCTTCTGCTGCTTACCATGGCGACGGTGGATAAGTTGGAATGCGGTAGTAAACTGGGTAGAAATACTGATGCAATTATGCGATAATGAAGCGGATGCTGTCAGAACAAGTGCACAACTGTACAATCCTCTTTCATGAAGGTTCATGTTCAATAATAATGATCTTTTACTTTCAATGAAATTTATGAGAGATTACAATTATAATTCATTACATGGTAAGGTATCGTCAAGGATTACAGTAAAGACATCGAGAAGAAACGTTTTCCCCAGTTTTTTGT